>CM062845.1:42644494-43844494 GCA_031772225.1 Eubasilissa splendida
TTCAATATTGAAATGAAGGTGATTGTTACACCTACCCTCAAAAATAGACAGTACGTAAATTAACGTCCGTGTTATATTTGAATGAGAGAGAGGGAGAGAGAGTGAGGGAGATAAACGTACCATAATCTGTCAAAACAAAAATGACAACAAGATTGGCCGTGATTCTTCTCTACAGACGCTGCGGATGAGGAAATCAATAGGTAATTTATGAACAAACCTTTTTCTGTGAACTTTGAATACTGTATTAGTACTTATTTTAACTAAAAACTTATATTTTTAGTCGAAACTCGAGAATGGAAAGACGTCGTTTGCGTGATTTGTGCAAGCCGATGGAAATTCCAAATGGGAAATTTTTACTATACCGCCTTGATAACGACACCGTTATATATTTATTTGAAGTATTAACTCCCTTTTTAAGAGTTTCAAGGTATTCAGGATCTATAACACCACAAAAAAAGGTAAATGTTTTGAAGTAATACTCACTACTTTTTAGGTTATTTTTCGTATTTTTTTTTATTGTACTTTACAAAATTTTGATAATTAAAGTGTATTATTGCACAAGAATGACACTAAATATCGATTTTTAATTGCCATGTTTATACTGAAAGTAAATTGATAATTTGAATTCTAGGTGATAACAGCTTTAAATTTTTACTCGCACGGGTCTTATCAACCCAAGGCAACCATTGCCTTGGCTTGTCACAATCTTCTGTTAGCAGGTGCTTGAATGAAGTGACTGAGGTAATTTGTGAACACTTGCTAACAGAATGGGTTGTTTTCCCAACAAATGATGAGGACATTTCCACAGCGCAATTGCAGTAAGCACACTATTTCCATATGGCCGGATATGATTCCTTCTTTATTCTCTTTAAGACATGAATCTTTTCCCATGTAAAGTTGCTGTCAAAAAGTCATATAAAAGATTAATAAACTTATTTGATTAATTATTTAGTATTTTTAAATGTGTTAAAGCTAATTTTTTTAGATTTTTTGAAAAATTCAACTTCCTCAGTATAGTTGGATGTATTGATGGAACTCATAATCAAACCCTCCTACAGAAATAATAGACAAGCCTATTTTAATAGAAAAGGGTATTACAGTATTAACGCACAAATTGTAAATATATATGGAATATTGGGGAATTATATTATATCACAAAGTTATTAAATTTACTTTTTAATAATTATTTTGTTCCAGATATGTGGAGCAGATGTTAAGATTTTGTCAGTTAATGCATTGTATCCCGGGTGCACTCACGATGCAGCAATATGGCATACATCACAGATTAGAAGATTTTTGGAAAATCGAAATGCTAAGAGGTTGCTGGTTACTGGGTAATTTTTTTTTATAATTTCATAGTGAAAATATACAAATCGTATTACATTATTTGGGCATAACGATGACGTATTGCTGAATTTTCAGGTGATTCTGGATATCCATCAGAATCCTGGCTTCTCACACCTTACGAAAATTCAGGACTTAATACACCAGAATCCAGATACAATAAAGCCCCCATTAAAACAAGAAATGCTGTGGAAAGGTGCATAGGACTTTTAAAATCAAGATTTCGTTGCATTCTGAAGCACAGAGTTCTAAACTATAGTCCGACTTGCAGGGCAAATATTTTATTCATGTGCTGTACTGCATAATATATGTATCTCCAGAAATGTCCCACTACATGATGTTGCTGGTGATGGGTGCATATTTAACAGTATGTTATGATTTACTTTAATTAGTTTAACGATAAACACAACACTATAATTCTTTTTAAAATATTTTTATTTATTTACAGATGTCATTGGACCAATTAATGATCATGCAACAAGCATTCCAATTCGACAGCGGCAAGTCAGGAATGAAGTCATACAAGAATATTTTAGTTGAATTTTTTTTTTCCTTACATTTATAAATTTGACTTATATACATTCAGTAACTTTACCCAACCTCTAAAGTATTATTACATTTTTATCTTGTAAACAAACCATTTGTGAATATATAACCATGTCAGTTTTCTTTCCTGATTCTTTCTGACAGATGTAATAGAATCAGGGGATATTCCTTACCTATACATATTATTAAATTCATTATGTGCAACTCATATTTTTATTTAATTTCCCTTATTTTTAGAATATTGTAAATAAAGGGATAACAGATATCCTTCTCATACTTTTTATTTGGAAAGAGGTTTTATATATATTGTATACGTATACACAATTAAAACACAGGTTTAATGTTATGTTTTTATATAATCTTATAAATATTATTTCACATTTAACTGTAGTAATAATAAACAAATTTGTCTGCATACATTAATAAAACATTATAGATCTATCAAAACAGTAACTATTTGATTAATAACATAAAATAAATATTAAAGTGGAAAGTAGTAAAATCTTTTTCACGTTATCTGTAGAAATAAAAAACAATCAGTCATTACTATAGGAATATAAAACTTTATCAGTCAAGATGTGTACATAAAATAAATAAAAGCGTTAACTAAGTCAGGCGAACCAGGTCACCTTCGCCCACCTTGGCAATAATTAACCATTTCTTAATGTAAACTATACTTGATACAAAGTTGACTATTGTTGCGTTTAGAAGTGCAGCGCGGCTTTCCATTTTCTCAGCATGATATGATGCTTGCATCTGCATAGCTCTTTCTGCCATGCAGCTTCTTGTCGTGTAAGCCCGTGGTTGTGGGCGTGAGCGCAGAGATGGCCTCGGTTATTGAACTGAGCTACGTGAGGATCCTGTCAGAATATTGGGTGTTGCAGAACTATATGGCGATGACGTTGCAGAAATATCTGGCGATGGTGAAATGGATGCCCTGCTTTCTCCTTGTATATTCTCTGGTAGGCTAATGTCCGGAGAAATTCCAATCTCTTTTAGCTTTGGATTTCCAGTGATTCCTAGCATCCTTTCGACTGCTAGAAATCTCTCGTCCTCTTCTGAGAGACGTAATGTAGGTGGTCCCCCTACCGTCTTCCTGGAAGTGATTTCTTGCTCTTAACGTTTGCGCGTAATTCTATAAAAGACTGAAAATGTGCTATATGAGATAAAATAATTAAATGATAAACCACATAATCCGGGAATAAAAGCATTAACTGTTTGATCTGAGGGATAAATTTGATTCTAAATTAAATAAATGTGAAATAAAAAGTGATTACATACACTAATTCAGTAAAAATAATCAATGTATATGTAAAATCAAGACACATAATCTTTGTATTATAAGTAAATATACAAAGTGTTTTCATTAAAAATCTTGACTTGGTTTTAGAATCATACAGATCAATTTCATTAAAAAAAAATAATTAAGAAAATGAAACTAACCTTCTTCCATTTATCTGGCGTTTTAGTGCACCCATCATTACAATTATTTAATATTTGGGCCAGTTCTTCCCACTTCCTCTTAAGTGTGGCTCAAAGCTTGGGTGAGGATATTTCACTACAAAATTCAAGCAACATATGAAAATGAAGTAGTATGAAAGTAAATAAATATTAATTTTGAAAATAAATAATAATTTTATCACTCACTTCCTTTCAATACCACATTGTTCTTTGGAATTTCAATCCAGTCCACCATCAGGCTTCTCCGTGCCGACGACATTTTAATTCCGCGGTGTGCCGACACTGCCGACATATCTATTTTCTAATGCAAAATATCTATTTTCTAATGCAAAATATTTATTTTCGTAAAACAAAATATACGTTTTCCTCTGTTTATGTTTTGAAGTAATAACCATAGAAAATATTAGAATTAGGGATGTCAACAAAGAATCGATTTCGCAAAAATACCGACTTTCTTGTTCTATGAGAAGTATTGTTTTCAAATTCCATGCAGGATCCATGACAAGTAGATTAACACTTCAAATATAATGATTTTGCTCTTGTTAGGGTAATTTATTCGATAACATCGAATTCGTTATAGAAAAAATAATGGTTTCACAGGAAACGCCTGCTGTTCTGACTTCTGTATATATACCGCTGCACTAAATTATGCCATAGTGGTGGAATGGGAGATTCCTGACTGAGCGTTACTTAGTAAAGAAATATCTAGCATTGCAGGAATGGACGCGTGGATTTCTCCTTGTACCTGGTAGGATAATAGTCAACTTTGTATCAAGTGTAGTCTACATTAAGAAATGGTTAATTATTGCCAAGGTGGGCGAAAGTAACCTGGTTCGCCTGACTTAGTTAACGCTTTTATTTATTTTATGTACACATCTTGACTGATAAGTTTTATATTCCTATAGTAATGACTGATTGTTTTTTATTTCTACAGATAACGTAAAAAAGATTTTACTACTTTCCACTTTAATATTTATTTTATGTTATTAATCGAATAGTTACTGTTTTAATAGATCTAATGTTTTATTAATGTATGCAGACATATTAAACACATAAAAAGGATTTATTGATTATATCTGTCTAATGCAATTTCGATGTGTTTTTCTTTCTGTGTACTATATGCGGAATTATAATTACTATATGCGGAATATTGGTTATTTTACGGTAAAATTAAAATTTTCATATATTTTTAGAAAAAAAATTGTGTTCTGAATGGGCGTGCATAGATTTTTCACCATATTCAATGTTTAAATAAAGTTCGTACGATTGACCGATGATTATTTATAATGAAAGCATAAATATAAATGGGAACTATTTAATAACGATACGTATTAGAAAGTACAGAGGTGAAAACTGTTCCTTTATTTAATCGCGCATTGTCCCGCATCGGAATCTAAAAAAATATGTTGATTAACTAAAGACGCTGGATCGTTAAATACCGTTTTATTTTATTTTTGTAAAGTGCCCTTCGTAAAAAAAAATTAGCGAATCAACAAATTATATCAGTTGCTAAACCAAAAAGTTTGAAACATGGTATAAGTCAATGAAAATACTTATTAATCATGCGTTTCAGAGAGACAGCTTACTTATTTTAGTAAATCATTAATTCTTGTATATTTATAAGAATATGTATATAAGACATTTTAAAAATTATAATCCGTGTTTATTTTTCTAAGAGAATAAATAAAATCATGTACTGATGTCGATGCTTGCGAATACACAACCCTTTTTCATGTCTATTTGGTTATCGACCAATCAGAAGCCGACTACACCATAAATAAAATATACAAGTATAGACAACAAACATTAGCAATATTCGCATAACCAATCGTTGAAATTGAACCTTTGGTTTCACGTCATTCAATCGTAGAATACGTCAAAATTGACGAAGTATACAATGTTATACAATAACGGAGTAGATCATGGTTATTGAAATTGATTTGAAATTGAGAATAGACCCGAATGTCGCTTATATAAAATGGAGTCGATTCAGGTCATCTGAGGCCATCTGTCGATCGCCTGAATCGGAATAACGGCTCTCTTATCTATGGCCGGATTATGTTTAATGTCTATTATCTATTAAATGTCAAGCGAAATTCGTTAAAATTTGAATTCAGTTTTGTTTCAGTCGTTTCTTGTTTCGGTTTGTTGTTTGATGTCTTCGGGGGGTCAGGAGCAACATCTTTGAGTACAGTTCGGAGTTTGTTTAAATGTGTATATTGTAAATAAAAGTATACGTTATTTGTGTAAATATGTCTTCTAATAAGCATAATACGTTTAGAACTCCGCAGAGAACAACAGGCAAAATACAACGTTCGCCTCCAATTAAGTTCAATAATTTTAGAAGTCCTTTGGCTAATATTCAAATGTCTTCCGTGGCAAGTTCTAGTCATTATACGACCGGGAGTCCGATGCGCTTTATGCCTCAAAATCATTGTACTCCTCCGCAACCGTTTTTCAAAATAAGAAATCCGTTTGAAAAAACATTAATTGATCATCTTCATACACCGATTTGCAGGTAAGTTTTTTATATTATGATCAATAAAATAATTACGCACGAAATTTCTAAAAAGGTTTGTTTTATAACTCAAATCAGTTTAATATTTTAAATTAAAGAACTATATCCCAAAACTAGTCAGCCAGGTTTTCTACAAGCTTCAAGCATAAGCATGTGTACCAAAATACAATACATATATTATACCCTTTATTGTGTCACCCTTACTGTGTTTTATGACTAAGCCAGTGGCATAACTACAAGAATTGGGTCCCAATGCAGAATCAAATAAAGGACCTAAATAAGTATTGTATGTAAGATATACAAATATTAGTACTGCGCAGTTTATCTATTAAATATTAAAAACAAAGTTAGTCTCTTGTCTAAAATAATATTTACACATTGCATGACATTTAAATACTTTACTTTATGGTGATGGTCTGGTCTCTTGCCGAAATATTAGTAGGGTACTACTGTATACACCAATTTTTTAATTTCATTACTTGCTGTGGATTACTATTAACGTAAAAGTATCAATACTCGGACAAAATAATGATTTCAAATGAATTGTAGGGTGCAAACTCTTTGGGCCCCCATCATGGGCCTCGATGCGCTGCATTGCCATAGTTACAGCTGGACTAGGCTAAGCTCTGGAAAGGCATATGCGTGGCAAATTATTTGAGTATAGTTGTCATATCTGTACATTTTTACTTATTTATTCATAGGATAGACCATAATTTTCATAAACTCTTTCATTTGACAAGCATTCTCAAGTTTTTAAATAATAATCCTCTTCTGTTATAGCCCTGGGATGTTTAAGATTCGAGAGTCATCCGGTTCATTCAAGTGGGATATAGAACATGTCTCACTTCTGAAGCCAGCTGATATTATTCCTTGCAGCAGTCAGTTTGACCCCACCCCTGACCACGAACTGGAGAGGAAGGCCTCGGAAGCAATAGAAAAGTAAGAGAACCAATGATTTAAGTTCAAAAATCATTTAAATGGATGTGCAAGTCTTAACTAATACAAATATCCTTGCGGATGCATGAAGCTCTAGCACATGGGTGGCCAACCCGTGGCCCACGGAGCATATGCACACATTTTTTTCTTTTAGTGTACATAAAAGCACCAAAAAAACATTCCAACATGCGTAGTTCGTATCATATCTCATATATGGAAGTATCTCAGTACAACTAACGTGACAATTTCTTCTATGGTATATTCGTATTAAACAAACAATCACAACGTTAAGCTGATTTCAATAAGCGCGCACACCACTTTTGGGTGGATAGCCGTAAGCGTGAATGTGGGGCGGGATGCGTCGTGCGACCGCCAGTCTGTGGCAAGCTCAACGCCGTCTTTTGCTTTGAATAATAAAAGAAATTTTGTTGTACGACCCGGTAGAAAATCTCATTTCTAAAATCTGGTCCGGCTGCTGAAAAGGTTGGTCACCCATGCTCTAGCATGTGAACAAAATATTTCATTAAAAATATCAGGATTTTAAGTACAATACTTGAAATTTACATACAATGAAGCATGTTTAACATGAAACCATGGGGGACAGAAATATTTTTTCAGTTTAACCTTTTCGTCACTAAGCAGCCAGAATTTCCATCTGGTCCGAAGCGGGGTATAGAAACACCCCAGATCATATTCATACAAATGATAATAAAAAGTTTATGACGGGCGATGCGGGCCCAACCGCCTCGCCGGACGTCTCTTGTCCGAATGCCGCGATGCCGAATACTCGTTCGCATCTGTGGTATGGGGCTATCCAGTGCATTAGTTAGAGAGAAACAAATAATAAGCACAATAACTAAAAGATAAGATACAAGGGTTTGGTATCGACATGCGCAAGTTTATGTACCGCGTGAAGATCACTGGAACGAAAACAATATTTTTCAATATTATACGCTTTGAAATTTGAAAAACAAAAAATTACAAAATTTTTGTCACTATTTCTGTGAAGATTACAAAAAATAAGAATGAAATTGTTTGCATAATTAGTGAGTTATCGAGTATAAAGTGATCTATGGGGAATGTGAATACCCTGCTTCGGGAAGGCACGGTTAAAGAATTTTATGTTAATGAAATAAACAAAAAAACCGTTGTGGTTATTCATTTTAGTAATAAATAATTCATTAGCTTTGTTTTTAACCATTGTAAGTTACTTATTTAACCAACCGGTTTTGAAAAATAACTTTTCTTCTATCAGGGTGATAAAAAAATAACTAAAACGATATACAATGTTATCTCTATCCATCGTTCCTCTGTGCATTGTTTTACAGCATTAATTGTTCAAATTATGCAGCATATCTCACAGCTAAATGCTTGGTTTAGATTAACGACTCTCGTAAACAATGAGCAGAACATTTGAGAGTGGTTTAGTCGCTACTGCCGACTGCTGCTTCTAACATTATTAGTTGTCGTTAGACATTCAAACATAGTGGTGCCCCTGATCTTTATACTTACTAGTTTTTGAGTGTTTCAACCATAAAAATGAACCGTCCGGTGAAAAAAGTGCGTACTCTTCAAGAAAGATTAAAAATTGTTAAAGAAGTATAAAAAATACCATTGAAAAACGCGCTGATGTAACGAAGCGTTTACGAATTGCGGCACCTATATTAAGTTTGATTTACATAAAGAAAAATTTAATTCGGGAGCAAATAGGAAAGAATCGAAATTTAGTGAGCAGGAGAAAATTCTCTTGGTACCAGCAGCGTGCCGTAAGCATTCCCATTGGTGGGAGCATTATTCAGGAGAGAGCCAAATAAACTGCGGAAAGACTTGGCATCAATGATTTTGCAGCATCAAACGAATAGATAATGCATTTCAAAGATCGCCACAGTCTTGTGTACAAGAAGCTTGCAGAAGAGAGTGCATCCGTAGATCCAGAAAGAACATTGTTCTAGATAAATGAGCTTCCAAAACTGTTTGAGCGAAACCAGCCTCAGGATATTTACAATGCTTATGAAATTGGCATGTTTTATAATTGCCTGCCTAATGGCACATTAACATAAAGGGCGAGTCCTGTTTTAAAAACGTCAAACATTGATGATATGTCTTACAAATTTAATGGTTAATAACCCTATTAATTTTTATCATTTTGTTTTTGCAGAAAGTGCAGATTTGTCTCCGTTATCTTGGCTTCAAGATTATAAAAAAATATATTTTATTTATGCAAAAATTTTCTATATTAAGGCAATTTTGTGGCATGTGGAAAATGAATTTAATAATAATAATAATAATGGATAATTTGTATAGCGCCATTTTCGTAAAAACTTTCACCTCAAGGGCGCTTTACACATATGTTTTTTAAAATTTAAAATCGTTATTTTCACTTATGGAAATGATTTTTTGAAAAAGTGCATTTTTAGTTTCTTCTTAAATAAAGTCTCTGATGCACTGTTTCTAATAACGGAGGGCAAAGAGTTGCACGCTTTTGGGCCTGCCACTGCGAATGCCCGTTCACTAAATTTAGACTTCTGACAACGGCTGATCGGTTCTACAACCCTTCCTGCAGCTGAAGTAGAGGCTGACCCGAGAGTTTGACGTCTACCATTCAAATTGTCTGGGATACAAAGTTCTTGAAGATATAGAGGCGCCATGTTGTGTATCGCCTTGTACTTTCTTATAATGCTTGTATCGTATTGTATTATAAGAAAGACTGCATTTGTGGCTAATAATATTCAGTTTATTAGTTTTAAATTATTGTAAAGGTCTTTTCTAAGTTATTGTTTAAAAAAAGTCTAATGTAATTTATAACTTCTAATATAAATTAATAATAAAACCCACATTTTCGGTAAAAAGTGAAAAGATTAATTATTATTGAAAGGGGAGGGTGCCTTTAACATTTTCTTCTTTTCAATGAATTAATTCAGTATCATTAGTAAGTTTTTTGAATTGTCAATTTATAATTAGTTAAATTTGAATATTATTTACTAACAATTTATTGTTGAAGTATTTTATAAACATATCATTATTTTATCTATATGAAAGTAAAATAAAATTCTATACTTTAGTATGATATTCTCGCATAGACATTCAGTTTTAATACAAAATTATTAAGGAGAACACATTATTATTGTGATGTTACAGTTTTTTCAGAACTTAGTTCTGCGGTATCCCGGTACCAACAAATATATTTTTTTTGTTGAAAAATTGAATTTTCCTGTATATCTTTCTAATTGATACATTTAATTTGTATTTTAATACAAAATGTTTGCATTAAAGGGACACTCCTTCAATAGTAGTCTAAGCGGAATATCATTTTTTGAATTCTATAACTCACTTTGATAGATAGCTGTTCAACAAACATTTAATCAAAATTTAAAATAGTTTCATTACATTACACAATTAAAAACCTGCATAATTAATTATTGGTTATAATTTTCTGCCGATCATTACTTATGCAATGACAATCATTGCCAATTTTACTTTGTGATCACATTTGTGAAATTCTTCACGCTGCTTAATATGCTAATTATCTTATTTTCGCTACATTCTGTCTGCTTTCGTCTTTCTTCCGCTTTACCCAATTTGTGCATGTTTAGAGCAATACTAAACTCCTTTACGAATTGCTTGTAGTTTTACATTCCCAATGATGGAGTATAGAGCACCATTAATCTTATTTCTATTTAATTTGCTTCTTAGATGTAAAAATTAATTTACTTACAGGATTCAATATTTACACTTCAATAGAGTGATGGCGATGCATACAGTTTCCACTTAATAATTTTTATCCTTTTTCTTTCTTTGAGGAAAGTGTAACGTTAGAATACATCCACCACTGCACCACCTGGAGAGTCAGAGAAATCATTCATGCGCATAATTTAGTGGCTGCCCCATCATATCCAACACTATTTCTAAGTTATACTCAATCTTATACTTTATAATATTATCTGACTACATTTGCAATGTTTGAATGCTTTTCAGGTTCTTCTCCCAAGAGATGATAGTGCCTAGTCCTCTGAATGAAGCTCCGAAACAGACCAATCTTCTTCCAATGGACCCGCCCAGTGAGCACGCAACTACCACTCCGGAAGGAATTAAAACTACTTCTAGAGAAAGTAAGTGCAGTGTATAGTGTACATCATTCTGTAATAAACTCTTTTTTTACAAGTAGAGCAATTTAAAAAAATAAATGAAATCTTTCAATCTGCCCAAATGTAGTAATTAAATGAACTAATAGCTATTATTACTTTTGTACCGTATAATGAAAAAGTGAGGAAAGCTTCATTTGATGTGAAAGCATGGTGCAACTATATTATATTTATTTATATCACAGTTTATATAAAAATGGACCAATAAATTGAAATTAATCTTAATATATACATTATTTGGCAATAATACCAAAATTAAGCAACAAATTATCTATTGCGCAGGTGTTCTATTAGATGTACAAATTAATTTTCGTCCTATTTTTAACAAATTTATTGTTTATTTATAAAAAATGAAATCATATATTAATCTGTAAAATAATCTATCAGAATCTATACACTTTTGCCATCAATTGTGCATATTGGTAGAAGGACGGCGGTTTGAAATGCGAATCATCTAAGTAAAGTTATAGGGACCGGGAACAATTGGTAATCCGAAGGGGCTAGATAGGAGAATAAGCTGCCTGAGGGAGAACTTGTGGTATTCACCGTGTGTGGCCTTGCATTATCAGCGGTATTACTTCTTCTAATACCCTATCCGTTCAACGGACGTTAGCTGTCATCACTTTGTTTACTGCGGCCCAGTGCAGCTCTATAGCAATCTGGTCAAACCATTGCCTTAGGTTCTTCAATCATGATGTTCTCCTTCGAGCAATTTTTCCCTGCATTTTGAGGTGTAAGATCTCGTACTTCTCTGCATGTCTCATCACATGTCCAAAATATTGAAATTTTTGGATTTCTATTGTTTTAAATACTTCTTTTTTTATTCATCTTAACCATAACATCTTTATTCATAACTATCCCTCCAGCTTATTTTGAGCATTCTTCTGTAGATCCACATTTCAAATGCTTCAGTATCATTTGCCTAGTCCCATTGCCGGTAAACATCATCCACGCAATTAAGTTGCCGTTGATAGCCTAGTAGCGATGGTTTCACCTAATTCAATCAACTCATAATACAATACTCTCTTTACGTCCCACCAAATGCACAGTAAAAAAATTTCCGTGAGTATTGTGTTTCGCAGTCGATATCAATGCTTCACCAGGGATTAAATTGTCGTACGTCACCCACTTTTCATCACCAATAGTAATGAGCTCAAAATCAAAAAATTGGCAATGTGAGTCAATCACTGATATTTTCTAGTCACACTCACTCTCAGTGATTGAAAATCTGAGAATGCTGTGATTTTTTTTGTAAAAATTCTATTGATATTGATGCTGCCGTTTACATCGATTATCACTCGAATTAACGCCATCTATCGGATTTGCAGTAATTTGATTAGTGCCATATAGATGGCAATAGTGTAATCTGTTTGTTGTTAAAAGTTAAAGCTTGCTGGTAACTCAATTTTATTTTGTTCATATTTTTATATTACATTTTATAGGCATGTGAAATGATAATTATACGACATTCGTTTTTAAAACTCAAATTAAATTTAATGTATGGAAAAACGTATTATAAAAGTTTATTCGTAAGGATGAATTGAGTTATGTTATAAATATTTTAACTACTTGGCAGGAAACTGAATTAAGCCTAAAAAATGTTATTCATATAGGACTTTTTCTGAACTGACGATGTAATCTTATTTGGTAGGATAGATAAAGGGGAATGTATTAAACGAGTTTCACTGTATTTAGTTTTATACGTACTTATTTTTTTTGTAAGGTACTATATATTTTGGCATCTATTATAATTTAAAGATTAATGCACATTGTTGAATGCTTACATAAACCCACATATTTAAATTAATGATTGTGTTACGGCCATGTCTCACATGTGATGTTCATTATTGTTTTGGAAGGAAATTTAAAATTAAAGATATATCAAGTCAAATACTGCGTGAGACCGGCACCAGGTAACGCTAACCCCCCTAACTCCGCACTGTCAACGGGCATTCTCAGCCTAGCGAAGGGTAAGTTACCCCCTCCCTGCTCATTACACTACCTAAATGCACTTCTTCTGCTATTGCAAGAGGGTGCAGCCTCATGGTGGCTCGGGGTAAAGGACATAGTGTCCGAGTGGGAGGAAGCCGTTAGCATTCTTATTTCAGAATTTCAGTGCATTCCACGGCATTGTATTGAAACCACTGCAGACAAGACCTATACTGACCGTCAGTGTTGACGATATAATGGGGACCGACTTCGTAGATATTGGAACTAACATGAGCCTAACCTTCAGGAAGTTCTTCTTCAAGAAACTTGCTGAACGTAATTACCGGTTCACAAAGAAAATTATGAAGCTCGTGTTGACGATGGAACAGTGGAAGTGGCAATCCAGCTACAAGTGCAAACGATACAAACAATGTTTGTCATATTACCCGACGCACAGAACAACCACACCCTACTGGGTGTCAATTTTATTGTAAATGCTGGCTTAGTAATGAACATACCCCAACATCTTTTACAGACAGACCATTATAGGAATTCGCACTAAAGATGTGGGATGGAGAGAGTGAATTGGCACCCTATCAGAAGAAGCCTCGGGAGGAGGAGGAAGAAGAAGAAGATGAATCTTCTCCGATACCTAGTCAGATGCGTCTGGATATACTGAATCCACTACCCCAGACGCCAAGGGATCTGCCGGGTTACAAAGTTTATGGACCCCCGCCAATGGTGAGCCCTCTCAAAGCAATTCCAATGAAATGTGTGACGAGAGTACAACATGGCAAGAGTTAAAAAAACTAAATGAGGTCATAAAGAAGACACGCTAGAAGAAGACGAGCTGCTCTCGATAATGCAAACATCCTTAAGGCTCTCACCACACCCAAGTAAAGAAAGCAGCATCCATGTTTGATCTAGCGCCGGTAGATATTTGAGAGTACAATTGAGCAATCGACAGTGAAAAAAGTCACAGACTACTCTCAGAAACTAATTCTTTTACAGAGAGATGTTGAAAGGAATTACGAGATATACTCTAGTTTTGTGAACAGAATGGAATGTAGAATGAGTGAAGATAAGTAAATAAGAAGCAGAAATTATTATGAAAGGAAAACAATTTAATTGTTTGGTGGAGAGCTTAGCTTGAAGGTTCAAAGAAAGAATTTTGAAACTGAATCTTAGAAAACGAGATCCACACTCAAAACATTGGAAGATACATAGAAGCAACAAATACAAACAATCGGCGATGAGAAATTTTCACTGAAACTTAAGAAGATGGAGTTGGATGCATAAAAGGACTTACGCCAAGCAGATGAGACGAAGCCTTTGTGCTATCGAAGCGGTTCTAGTACAGCGGGAGGGACCTAAGAAGCAGGCAACAAACAACCCGCACCCATCGCCTCGTTGTGCAAACTAGGCCGCACCAAGAAGAGGATTGCCTAGACCATTGATGCTACTGATGTCAAGTATGTGTAGTCAGTTGTTCGGATATCTTTGGATAATCAGAAGTACCAGAGACCATCAGTGCTCAATCGCTAATTGGAACTTAAAATAGTAACTACCAGGAGATTTCCATGATTAGTTTGCAGAAGACCAACAACAAACCAACTCGCAAGGGATCTGCCTGAATACCCATAGAGGAATCTGAAGTTAGATCATGTTAAGAGGAAGCTGCCTATGATCCGCCGCTTGGAAGCGAGGGTACCTGCAGAGTTCTCTCCTACGTAGTATGGAATGAGAGGAGCCCGGAACAAGAACCTTGGACCTAGCCTGAAGAAATAGTATTCAGTAATGATTGTGTTCACCATTATTTGTACTACCTACCCCGCTGGACTTTAATAATGAGTAAAGAACCCTTCAGTTTATTAATACCCAGTCCTCAGATAGCTCCCAGCCGGCCGCCATTGCTCCCATAATATACGAAGTGTCTCCTAGATGGCATACAAAGACCTCATCTTGGACACGAGGCAACCGGCGGATATTCCCCGCCGCACACCTAGAGGATCAGAGGCCAACCAATGTGAGATATCTGGATGTGGCCACAGAAGCCACGTGGTGAAAGGGTGTGACACGAGTGAAACGGCAAATCCTGCGCTTTGGACCAGGGGTGGGCTCCAATCCGTAGTTGGCAGCACGTGGCCAGCGGACCTCTCATGGTCGCGGCCAGCCGCACGTGGCCGTAGATGGCCATTTTCCATGTGAAGAAAAATACAGTTACAATGAGTGAACAATATTAGAACCATAAATAGACATAAAATCAGTATGTCCGCGTCTTACATTAGATTATATAGTCATAAGAATTTTTCCTTTTCTTATGTGTTCGAATGTGTTTGTATGTAGATAAGTATAGTTAGCCTAATTAATTTATCTCCCTGCCTTCTCCTCAGTGAGTATTGTTAGGTTGATTGCACAACGACCACCACGTCTCTGCATATCAATATCATAATTCATTCTCAGCGCAATCTAACAGATTCTGCCAAAGTGCTTTATACATATTTGTTAAAAAAACCTTTCATTGACACATTTTTTATTTAGAACTATTGATTATATAGAATTGTAAATAAATATGCTTGGTATGAAGGATTTTTCTTTAATTTATTTTGTGTATTGTGATATGGTAGGGCGTATGTAGTTATGAAATGGTGATCACAATCACAGTTTTTATATTATCGAATCACCAGTCACTATTCTGTATTAAAAATCTTTCCTTTTGTACCTAGATTGCAGGTAAACAACTGTGTCATAGCATGGTAGCATTTTCCCCAGCTTATGTAGCAATATCTTGCTTGTTGAGGCACTCCGTGTGATTGAGCAAGCATTGAATACATCTGACACGGTGTCAAAAAAATTAAATTTAAATAAGTGTTATGGATGATTTTATTTAGAGGGCGAGAATTAATTTGTACTCCTAATACTTTTGAAATATATTATGCTGTCCAAGTACAAACTAGGTAGGATCTTATTAGGTATTTGTATTATTAAAATAATTAAAAAATTTAATTGATTCAAAAAAATATATTAAAATAGAATAATTTGTCGTCATTCACAATTAACAGTCTGACATAAATCGTAGAACTAATATAATTAATAATAAGAGAGCAGCTAAAACTGAATAAGATTTGAACAAGTATTATTGGGTTTTTTTTGTACATTCTTAGATGAGCTTTCCAGGTAGTGAATAAAATGTCTCAAATGATGTAAACTCTCAGTATACTTTGTTCAGAATTATCTCCTTTATCACATCTTTCAATATAGTATATCAAATAGCCATCATTCACTGTTTTCCTATATCCTAGAGTAAATATTACATCTTTATTCATTTAGTCAGTATGTATTTCTAACCATACGTATTTCAGTTTGGACCCAAACAATGCTTACTTTTCCTGCGGAACTACCCCCAGAAGTTGAGGACACACTTAAACAGTTTTACACATTTTCTAAGGTTAGTTCTTCAATGTCACTAGTTGTGTATTGTGTCATGTGACATCAACATTCTAATTATATACACAACATTATTGAGAGGTATGCGTGCACATTAGGGGTCACAAACTGGGATTCTGAATCTCGAAAATACCGGGATACCGGACTAAAACAGATGCTTCAAAATACCGGGATTGGATTTATTAAATTTTCAGTATTTCATTTTCAAAAAATATTAATCACTTTTCTTAGTTTCCATGTCGTATTTAAAGCAAAACATATCAATAATTGATGTGATGTGTGAACCCTTCAAACCGCGTGTCTCAACTGCGATAGCTGTCTATGCGATCGACCAACGGACTAGATCTGTGTTCTGTGATTCATTTGTAAAGAACCATGCATTATGATTAGTTTTGTTTTTATATCGTGCGTGTGTAAATGGAGACATAAGTCGCGACGTGAACGTACAAGATTGGTAAGAAAATGTTTTCATATTATTGACAAATAATTCATTGGTATAGTCGAATTTTGACATACATTAAAACGAAGATGTTAGCATCAGTTTGATTTCCCCTCACATCTCACCGGTTACAAAAGATACCTGCTCTTCAAAATATGTTTGTATGTTTATCAAAAGCAAATTAATTTTAAAATTTCCCAACTGGCTACAAAATAGGTTACAAATACGATAGTGGCAGTATTATGTCTATACCCCTCACATCAGAATGCATGCATAACACAACATAACATTTCTCTCTTGCAACATTTACATACTCACTCCATATTGTTTATCAATTATTATTTATATACATATATTTATCTGCATATTTCATAGTATAATATTTCAAGACAAATATATAAATAATAATTTATAAACAATATGGAGTGAGTATGTAAATGTTCCAAGAGAGAAAAGTTTTGACGCCATCTCCATGAAGATAAAATTGTTTATTTCCTCGTATTTGAGGCAGAATAAACTATATCATGTATAGTGTACCTGTGTATGGTGTTATGTTGTGTTTACACGTAAGGGATATAGAAATAATACTGCCACTATCGTATTTGTAACCTATTTTGTAGCCAGTAATTGATTTGCTTTTGATAAGCATACAAATTTATTTTGAAGAGCAGTTATCTTTTGTAAATAATCATTTTCAAACAGGTCACCCTGTACCTCGCAGCAATTTTGTTTCTGTAAATTTATATTATATGTATAGATTTTTAATCTGGTACAAGAAAAATCTATTTATAAAATAAGTTAAATTTAAAGTTAAATATCGACCCCTCCTACGTAAAGTATCATAAGTAAAAAATGTAATTTTTAATCATTATAGTATTTTGCATGTATTTGATACATTTTTAAATGGTTGTAATTTTTTTAATATTATGTTTATTAGTACCTACATCATAGAATACACTATATATATATTTTTTAAATCTGCCACGTAAATTAGTCGATACATAAGTTTTTATTTTCTTAAATTCGGTCATTATAAAAAAACCAAAGTTATAATTGTTATTTTTTCATATTAATTGTTTTTCAAAAAAAATTAATAATTAAAAATAATTTATATAATTTGAATTATAATTAAGCTCAATAATAACTATAGCTAAATATATTTTGTGCCATTAGTATGTGTTTTCCTGCAATTTATGTAAAAATTTGCTGGTCCCGGTCCAGTTACATTCAATCCGGTATTATGACCCACAAGAAAAAATCAGTCACTTAAAAATATCATATAATAATATAAGTTTTATTATTTGTATTATGTGTACATAGTAATATAAAGTTTCCATTGATGTTTATATTAAAATAAAATTAACTAATTAATTCATTTATACAGTATAAATTAAGATAATTATTCTCATATAAATCAACCTTTTTATAAGAATTATTTTTGAAAATACCTGTGTCGTCAATGCAATATATAATTTTCTAATTATTAAGTGCTCTTAAAATTGTATAACCCTGTGTTAATGTATTATGTCTTCATTTTAAGGAACAAAATGGTATTGGCGAAGCAGACATCTCAGCCAATGCTTCACTTCGACGGAAGCTTTGCTTCGAGGAAGTATTCTCCGATGGGGAGGAAGAACATCGGACCAGTTTCCATAATTTATCCTGCCCAACCTTCCACAGTCCCAAAGTGGTTAGTATACTATTTAATGTTCTCCACGCTACACATAATATTTCTGTTTTTTAAATCATAGTTTTACATCTCATTAGGTTAGTTTAATGTTGTATCATTTTTTGACACCGACATTGTGATAGTTTTTATTATTCATTACTGTAAAACCTCATTATTGCGAAATCCAAGGAACCAAAAAATAAAATTTCGTAATAACGAATTTCCACATATAGCGAAATATATATTTTCTTCTTCTTAATATAATAATATTCCGCACGCACTGTAGAAATAAATGTAGCGTGACTTTAAAAAAGTTTGTAAGTTCCGCAAACAAGACACCCATTGTATGTTTAATATGGGATATAACATAATAAGGCATTCTGCAAACAATGGAGGATTTTCTGTATAACGAAAACTCTTTAATAATCCATTTAGTTTTGTTATTTCAACAGATACGCAATTGGATAATGATTAAGAAATTAAATTAAAAACATTTTACGAAACAATATAAGATAACCTAAATTTGGAAATTCCAAAATGTCATGCAAATATAAAACAACATTCAATTTTAACTGTGTTTAATTGTAGAGCCGCTACAAGTATTGAGAGTTTCGCATCGGTCAATCGATCTGCATATTTCTTTAAATCGTACAGAGACGAAATCGGAATCATAGTTTTTTGTCAAGGGTTAAAATTTTGCAGGAATTATCACGACCTGAAGCCATTTTAGGATTCCACAAAATATTAAAAAATTTACTTTAAAGAATAAATTACGGAATACTAGTACATATAAATGTTGGTAAACAAACACGAAAACAATTGTTAAATAAACACATTAACGAAAATGTCATATGCAATATTACCGTTCATTGGAATCGATGTAAATATTTAGTTATAATGTAAAATGTGACATAAGTTAACGATGATAATGAAGATAAAAGATAAAAATGCGTAGAATTGTAGGCACCTCGAGCATTGCGGGCGATACCATACACAAAAAGTGTGACGTGCTAATCGCGATTTTGGGGGTTTTTATTTTCTCCAGTTGGTCTAGATAAGACCTGTTTTTAGAGGTGTGAATACGTGTACGCTTCAGGCTTCAGAGCGTGGGAAGGGTGCCATTCTAACCTATTTTGACAATGGGCAATAAATAAATCCAACCGTGGACAAGTGGAGATTAGGCCAAATGGCTTTATAAGGGCCTATTATGATCCCAAAGAGAAGTTTTACAAGAAGCAGCGGGCCGGTCGGCGCGGGCGGCCCGTTACGCCAAAGCAATAAAGCAATTGATAAACATGATTGTAAAAGGCCAAAATATTTTTTTCGTTATATATTTACGTAAATAATCGGTATTTTTTCGTATGGGACAAAAATAATTTCATTATACATATTAACGAAATTTCGTTATATAAATTCATTTTTGTATGAATATTTGATTGTGGAAAAATTTTGATATATGTCATTTTTCAATATAGTGAGGTTGGTTATAACGAGGTTTTACTGTAGTAGTGGTAGTATTTGCAGGACATATTACCAATTTTCAACATTTTTAAAATACTTTGATTTAGTGAAAACATGCATTTTTAAATAATATATTCTATTTACTTACATGCTTTGTTTGAGGCTTCAGCTACTATTTAAAACTAAGTTTTATATCAAAAATACAATAATCAGTTTTTAAATAATATATTTTCAGTCTTATAAAATACAATAATTTTAATTGTTCATCGAACTTCAATACGCCGCTCGATCCAGTCATAGAATAGAATTCGCGCTGTCATTATTTACATTTAAAAATGCCGACAATACAGTGAAACCCTCTTAATACGATCACCTTTAATACGTTTTCACGCCTAATAGGATTACATTTTTCTCAAAAAAGTCCCATACAAATTACGTATTTTTTTTATGCTTAATACGTTTTCCAAATAATAAGTTTCCCGCCTAATAAATTAAAATATTTCTGACAGAACTCGATTTATCCGTACAAAATGTCCCTTGTAATACGTTTTTCCGCAGAATTTTTTTTGTTTAACATTTATAAAAATGAAAGTGATATTCTTTCAATGGGTCCAATAAAATGAACTCTCTTTAAATGGGTTTTTCCATGTATCATAAAAGTTTATCCATTTACTAAAACCGTAATATTTGAATAGGCCAATAAAACATAGTGCCCAAGCAAAATAAACCCCAAAAATCAACAAAACAGAACCCCAAGTGTCATTCATACATTCAGCATGTACAGTACCAGAGCCACATTGGTAATTTTGTTTTATTTCCACTAATATCTACCTTTAAATATTCTTAATTGCTTAGGAGGCAGAAAAACCCTTAGAATAAATTCTTGGAGTACACAACAATTTACTTAACTCTTACAATGAATTAGGCATCATTTTATGACAAGCTTGTCTTTTCAGATAACATAGATAAAATAACAAAATATGTAGTACATAGACATTTTTATTTTCATCTGTTTACCCGTATTACCCTAATTACCCTAATTACCTTCAATTTATTTCGGGAATTCCAAGTATCGAATTGCTTCGTCAAATTTTGAGTTTATAATTGAATGAATACATTTTTTGTAATCTTATTATGTATACTGAGTGGAACGCTATATTTTAGGGGTAGATTAGATACATATGGATTAAAAATATGAGTTGAAAATGTTGAAGCTGCGTGTGCTGTACCTAATCTCAATCATGTCAGAGATATGAGTGTTTATAAAAATCCTAGTTATGCAATTATTTTGATTAATTGAAATATTTTATTGATTCAAAATTATATATTGAATACAAAAAATAACATGGAATTTAAAATAACTATTTTAGACCATTTTGACATGTTAAAAGGGTAAGAAATTTGGAGAATTTTGTCTCCGGATATATCGCTTCCTGCCACGGTGAGTGTCAAGGATAATTCAGGTAAGCTCAACCGTCGTATTTAATGAATGGTTCACTAATTGCTTTGTACCGGAAGTGGACATATATATGAAGCAGAAAGCTCTCGATTTTAAAGTTCTATTGATCATTGACAATGCACCATGTCATCCATATTTAGAGCATCCTAATGTACAGCTACTATTTCTTCCACCCAACACAACAAGCATCATCCAACCATTGGATCAAGGCATAATTTCTACTTCCAAAAAATATTACATTAAGAGCACTTATCGATATATGTATAGTGAATAAACTAGGAAATGAGTCAGTGACAGTACTGACATTTGGAAAAGTTTTTCTATTTTGGACTGTTTAAATCATGTTGCACTTGCTATCTCTCAAATAAGACCACAAACTTTAAATTCTTACAAGAAAACAAAAATGAATCGGAAGAAGATCCCAGTCACACTCACTGCAAGTGTAATTCGAGAAGGTCTTCAACTTTCCAGTAAATTGGCAAACCATTTCATCGAAAAAGATGATATTTCTGAACGAGCATTCAAGTTTCAACGCGAGCTTCAGAATTGCATTTCTGGATATCAGGAATTGTACAAAAAATTAGCAAAGTTTATTCACTATACACATATTGTCAAAGGGAAAAAATCAACATGCGAAGTTGAGGCTAATTTTACTTGTGAAAAATCATTATCTTCAGGACATAGATCTGATACGCTGACTATCTCTTCTAGTGATGAAAGTGATTTTGAACCAGTTCGCAAATTATGCCGACGAAATTACTCTCATATAGCGACGATAATTCTAAAGAAAAAAATGTGACAAAAGATTAACTTTTTTTGTAAAATTTTTATATATAAATTTAGAAGGAATATGTTAAGATTATATTTTTCTGAAATTTAATAAACTTTTCTATGATTGTTAACATTTTTATAAAAATATGAATAAACATTTTAAAAGGAATATGGTAAGACTAATTATTTTTCTGAAATTTAATAAACCTTTTTTTATGCGATTTTCGGTATATTGTAACTCATTGATTTAGTTTTATGCTGTTTTAAAAAATTATGGAACATATCCTTTATTTATATACGTGTGTCTAGTCTTTTTTTGTGTGATTTTTTTTTTATGTGTTTTCTGTGGAACGTATCTACCGTGTAAAAAGAGAAAATATATATATATATATATTAATATATTGTAACGTGGTCGCCTATATGTGGCGGGTAATTGTCAGGATAGGACGCCATGTTTTCACACCACCGACTTGCTCAGAGGTTCACATGATGGGCGTGGGTCTTTGGTTACAGAATTCAACATAATATCTTGCCTGTCACTTCAACCATCATACTCAGGGAAAAATAAAAAGATTATTACAAATTTTATCACTAAATTTAATACAAGAAACTAGGAAAATGGTTGGAAGAATTCATCTTGTTGAGTAGTCCGTGTCAGATTAACACGTTTCCTTCATCCTCTGTATGGGAGAAATCCTTCCCGTTGCATCCCGTGCGTTGTGGCATGACTCCTTCATCGTCATGTCCATGACATGAGTTGTGACAAAAAGGCAACTACACTTTCATTTCATAAGATTTTAGAGTGAAAATAACTGGGCAATGTAAATCACTGATGAAAATAATTTAGCGTAGAAAGCATTTTGTGAGTAGTAAAGGGAAAATCAAGAAAGTTAAATATAGAAAAAAAAAAATTACGTGGAGAAATAAACTAAACGGAGAAAGGGATGTGTATCCTGAAATTTCACAGATGTTAATATATTATATTGTTCTCACCCTTTCCCACTTATAAGTCACATCATTGCTTATTTAAAGAATCAGATTGTTCAGTCCGTCGTTCACGACAGCTGTCACATAAAAAGATGTTGCATGAAATTGTCTCCACGTGTGGGCTGTGTTGCCAACCTGAGAATGTTAATCCTGACTTATTTTGCGCGCGGTAGGTACCAGATTTAATGTTATAATATATATATATATATCTTATACCATGGTACAAGGTAATTGAAAGAAAAGCGCTAACCATCGGTTGCGAAATACATTAGTAATTTAATTTTTTAAGAAATGCGAATAAACTTGAGAAAACAGTAACTACTATGATTTTTGCAAAATGCATTTTTCGATAGAGTTGTGTACCCTGAATTCAAAACTTCTAGATTGTAGTGCCATTGTACCAGTCGAAAAGCAACCGTATTCACCATTGCAAATTATTCAAACCTTCCTCTCTCGCATGATTTACGTAATAAATAACGTCTAATTATTTCTCTGGAACATATAAGAATTTAACTATTAACCTCGTCTTAAAAGCATATCTAATTTGTGTATAATTTCTTGAATTTCAAACTGGACAAATGAAAGCTCGCCCTTAAAGGGGTTCAAATTAAAGCAGCTCTACTGTACGCATTTCCTAAACTAACTACCATTACTAATTTACCATCACGCCGTTTCTCAGCAGTGGTAGGCAGAGAGAATAGGGCGCCACACTCCTCTGTCCTGACACACAATTCTCGCCATATCCACATTCATACATCTTCTCATACAAGCTCGCCGATTATTGATATTTTCTTATTTCCAGAATGCATTACTGCGTGGTATGAAGCGAAATTTTGAAACTCCCGTATCGAGAACTTCCACTGCTAAGAGATCAGATGACAACATAGCCAGACGTAATGGCACTCGATCAACAGAGGACTTGCATCATGAACTTGAAGAATTCAGCCCTGTGTTGGAGGAGGGCTCAGAGAGAGTCCGAAAGAACTTTTATTCTGAAGAAGACACTTGTATGAGATCTCCATCGTTATCTCCTATTAGAAAATCACCCCAGGTTTGTTATTTTATTTGTTCATTCAAAAAGTTATATTGTATGCAGGATAAACAAAACAGAAAATAACCACTTTAAAATCTCTTCAAATTTTTCTTACACTAATTGAATATTTTTCTTTAAGGATAACCGAGTCAAGAAATTTTTACAAAAAATGTCACCGGAAAAACTCGAAAATCTTCATCATAGCTACGATGCATCCCCATTTTCTCAATCAACTCCTGAAAAATCTAGTTGCACTTCCAAATCGTCAGCAAAATCCAGCCCCGATGTCATCAGCGAATCAGATAGTGACATTAAAAATATGAACTTCAAGAAAGTCTGCTGTAATGGATGTCAAGTGGAAGAGAACGAAGAAATGTGTAGATCCAAGTTTGAATTATCTGACCCCAATCTCGGGAGAAGTAGATCATCAATGAAACTAGATTTTAATATGGATGTAAGCAGTGATATTTCCATGAATTTCTCAGCTGATCAATCTCTTCGCTGCCATTCTGTTATGGGTTTGTATCATTTTCTTGGTCTTTAATTTTTATCAAAAAAATTATAAAAAAGTGATCCAAAAATGGTATTTTCCCTTTAATACATATTTAATTTAATTGTATTTCCAGGTGATTCTGATTCAAGTTCTTCTAAGCAAATATCTGGTAACTATTGGGATGTGGAGATGGCGCAATTCATCATGAAAAACAAGAATCCCGAACTGGATAGCTGTGGAAAGTATGATGCTGATGCGACAACTGTGGATGTTAATTATAAGATTTTAAACTTGTGTGATTGTAAAAGTGCAATTGATTATGAAAATGAAAGACTGAAGGACATTATCCAATATCTTACACCAACAAAAAATAAATTAATACCTCAGAATGAGTGTAGTAGAAGGGATGAAGAAAATTCTTCAGTTTCAAAACCTAGTCCTGTAAGAATGTCACTGGATAATAGTTTTAATCATGACCTGGACAAAAATCATATAATTCAACCATGTCTAGTCAACAAAAACATTGCGCAGTGCTCGCTTCCTATGAGATGTGATTCTGACATTGTTAATAAATTACCCAACATAAGAAAAGAGAGTAAGACTATTTTTCATCGAATGGATAGTGGCTTTAATGACTTATGCCTTAGTAAAACTAATATTTTATCAAACTGTGATGTCACTGTGTGTAACTCAACCAAACATGCAGATGTGACAAATTCTCATGCTGAAGCCTCCAGTGCCAGCTGGAAGCGCTTCGATAGTGGCTTTAATGAAGAGACCTCGTCTGATTGTACTCACCACATGAGTTGTAATGAAAACTCAAACAGGGTTCCCAAAAGATACAGTCCTATTGCGGAGTACTCAGAAAATAAAGAGAATATTTATTTTGAAGAATTTCACAAAATTATTGATAGAGGACAGAACATAAACGACTCCATGTCCGTATCTGAACTATTCGCTGAAGATATGGTTTCTTTTAATTGTAATTTTTCATCAACACCATCAAAGAGTTTGTATCAAAATTTCAAGTGAATTATGAATTTTTTGTGTTTCAATTAATAACATTTTTTCAAGGTTTATTCAGTGCTTGTGCAATTAATAAGTTATTATTGTGTTACTGCACTCAACTGCTAAATATGCGCTGAGATGTAAATAATTAAAGAACTGAGCATAAGAGTAAGTTATCATGCATCAAAATAAATGTTGGTGACTAAAATCACACTCAAGGCCAACAAGATGTTAAAGCTGACAGTGATGTTTTACTCACAATTCCGGTATTAGAAGGCTTGTATATACTCAAACAGTTTGATCATATTTGTATGTGGTTCAATTAACTATAAAATCACTGGATTATTCAAATTAATTATTGTAGGAAGTTCGTTCATACATTTAATAAATCTTGTCAAAAAAAGAATTTGTATAATGAAGGTAACTTATTTGACTGTGTTCGTTTCCAAATTATGCCTTTATAATATTCTGAAAAACTTTTTTTATTATAGCTATTTATATAGAAAATTTGCTCTTTCTATATTTGCTACACATTCGCAGTCCGGTGTTTATAATCATTTTTTATAACCTAAAAGTCGTTTTTGATTTCATGTAAGAAATTCCACAAAATTTATTGAATGTGAACAAATAGTTTGTTTGCTGAGCCAGAGATGTATGAATTAAAAAGGAGTCAATGAACCTAAATTACATACTTTAAAATTTTGCAAGACAAATGGTATTAAAACAACGGGGAATTATATATTTTTTATAAAGAGAAATAATAATTAATACTTCAAATTATTAGTTATTAAACTATAGTGGAGCACGTTTAACATGTTAAATTGGTAGACGTGAAAAAATATTCTGATCTAAATTCTATGCGATTTCATACATTTATTTTCTTTTAACATAGAACAAAAAAACTATGAAAAGATTTCACGTCTCAGAAGAACACCGGCTGCCATGGCCGGTGGCCATGTTGTCACCAAATTTATGACTCAACTCTCTCTCAGCAGCAGTGATATCTGATAATAAACTATCAATACTTACCCCCATAACACCCTTAGGGTCATTCTATATGAAATGGTTGCTTGACCATTTTGAAATATTCTCATATTTTTTGTGCAATCACCCTAACTTGTTGGTAGTTCAAAATTACCATTATTTTAGTTTTATTGTTTTTTGTTTTTGCGTGGCGGTCATTTGTTTTACAGATGTAGCATATTTTGCAATGTCTTTACATTGCAAAAACTTTTGAAAAAGGTTTGCGGAAACTAAAATATCTCAGCTCCTATTTTTCTATCAACATGGGATTAAAAGCAATTTGTTCAGGAAGAAACGGACTACAAGATTGATTTTTACATATTTTCACCTACATGCATTCCCACAGTGTGAAATTTCAGCCTTAATTCTTAGCTTTCATTTATATAAAGTCCCATCTTCACAGGGATGTTTTTGCAGGAAGGGTTGGAGTCTACATGTCAAAAATTTTTAATTTTTTTTTACGAATAGTTGTGTTCACACACCAAATTTTAACCGTAAAATCGTAAAACCCTTCGTAAATTTACAAAAACTGCACTTTTCATGACTAAATATTTCTGGTGGGGGCCAGATACAAATCTGAAACTTCAGCCCAAAACAGTGCTATATGATGCACCAAAAATTTTAGTGATTTGACAGCAAGCAAAGATATTGCAAGCACAAAATGTCAAAAAAAACTTCACACATCGATGGGTGTCTATAAGTTATATTCGTATTAAACCACCAAGATTGTCCGGAAAGAAATCCAGGTGTGAGTGCAAGAAATGAATTTTGAAGGACATATTACACCCCATATGTTTGTACAACTGTAATAATTCACCCACAATGTTGCGGTAGTTAAGGGATTTATGATTTCCTAAAAAGTTTTGCACAACACTTTTAAGTGATCTCCACGCTGATTTTTCGAGTTGGCTTAACAGTTCTTCGAATTGTCCATCCTTTATCAAAGTTCTTATTTGGGAACCCGCAAAAATTCCTTCCTTGATCTTAGCGTCACTAGCATAAAGAAGTTTTTGTTTCAAATAATGAAATCCAGCACCATTTTTATCCATCACCTTAACAAAGTTTTTTAATAGCCCTAATTTTATATGGAGTAGAAGTAAAAAAATTATTTTCAAGTTAACTAGTAGTGAATTTACAACATTTTTCTGTCCAGGCGTAAGCATTTCACGCTTCGGCCATTCCTTCTTGACATCATGGTTTGTCCTGTCCCTCACATAAAAACAACAAAATTTTGTGTAGCCAGGCTGTAAACCCATTAATAATGCAACAACTTTTAAATCACTACATATTGCCCAACAGTACTTGTATTGAATTTTTTCTAACAGGATTTTGATATTATCAAATGTTTCTTTCATATTAGTTACATAAGCTACCAGCACAGAAGAGATTTGTTACCTTTGTGCAAAAGTACAGCCTTTAGACTAGTTTTCGAAGAATCATTGAACAGTCTCCACTCTGTAGATTTATATTCATGATGAAGTACATCCATGACAGGAGAAATGTTGTTACAGTACACTAAACTATCTTCTTGAGAATATAAATCTTGAAACTCTTCCTGACCATTACGAAAGTATATAGAAGATTCCAACCTTTTAGCCTAGATTCCAAAAGCTCGGATTGTTTCATTGACAACTGCAAATCTCGAACAAGGTCGTTTAATTCTCCATGAAGTTCACGGACAGAGTATTCTGCTTCAAAATCAAAATCATTTTGCTCTTCTTGCACTCCAGTGGCTACTTCATATTCTGATTCATCTTCTAAAGTTTTATGTGTCGGAGGTTGCGGTACAGGTAAGTCATCTCCATGGGCCACAGGCCTTATAGCAGACGGTAAATTTGGGTACTGCACTGTGTTTCAATTTACTACTTATTCCTTTTATTTTTGCAATACAAAAATAATAATCTGACGTATAGTCTCGTGGTTCATGCCACACCATCGGTATGGCAATGACTGTATGCCAATTATCCTTAGCCCAATCTGTCAGTTGTTTCAAACAGGTCGAATAGCAGATGGGAGGGGCCCAGTTCTTATCTCGATTTAATCTTTAACTGTATATGCCGCTTACTGTGAATTGAGAGTTGAACTGCTCACATCAAGTACCATAACAACAATACTTAAAAAATGTTATTACACAAAAACTGCCAGTGATAAAAAAATTCTGATGGTATATCTGAGTTAAGTTAATAAAACTATAATGTGCCAAAAATTGTGGTTATCAGTGTTATTAACTGTTCAACACATTGGACACTCTTAAAAACCACCAGCCACAGGTGGCGACATAATGGAGAAACCAATGTGCATGTTAGCACTTTTTTATACCAATTTTGGCTGGAATTTTAATTTTATCTGCAACAATATTTTTTCACAATGAGTGAATAAAATTCACAAATCTTCAATGTTTGATTCCTCTGGAGAGTATGCCACTGATTCTTATAATCATTGGACACAATAACCGGCGCCTACTATATGTAAGATCACATTCATTGGTTTAGTTGTTACTCGCGCATCTTATTTAATTCAAACTGACTTAAAAATAGTGTCATTTTATCATTCAAATTTATGTTTTCTTCATTATCGTGATTGAGATTTGAAGCCAAATTGCATTAAAATTGTTAATATTTTGTTGTAGTTACTGAACTGAAATTGTATTATTGTTGAAAAGTGTTGAAATTCAATTGTACTTTCCTTAATATTAAATTGGTATTTGACAGACCAAAAAAAGTCAATTAAATTTATAAAGAAGTTAATAACTAGTATGATGGAACCTTATTTAAAAAATAGCTCTACTAAAATAAAATAGCTACCGCAGCTGTATCATTTGGTATGATGAATTCCAATTTAATATGTATAATGTGAAACTCACTAAAAAAATATCTTAAAACACTTGATAAGTAAAATGTGAAGAAAGTTTGCAGATGCAGCTGTGTAGTTGTATTATTTATTCAAACTAAATTTACTTGTAACTTAACATTTTATGGTTCACCAGATCGACCCCTCTTAAGTATTGTAACTGACAAATAGGTCACTTTTAGTTTCTCTGTTATTTCACATATATTTAATACATATTTTAAGTGGTAGTATTTTTTTTTTAAATATTCTATTGAGTTATATTGAACACAATATGTAAAAAAAATACTGGCATTTAAAAATGTATCAAATTCACATGAAATACTAGAACAACTATAAATGACCTATCTGTATTAGTTACAATACTTTAAATTTATAATATTTAAAAAAATCATTTAATGTTAATGATTGATTACTGAACAAGAAAAAGATACTACACACATTTTTATTAATTGAATCAATCACAATAATTAATTTAATCACATTAACATGTGACGGTAGCTTAAAATATTATATTTAGAATATAAAAAATAAAAACAGACAGTTTTTATATTGGTATAGCTGTACCCGTTGTTTCTGGCTGCATCGATCCCTTTTGCATATCTAGCAAGACTGAATATTATCTTATGATTATAAAACATTGCAATATTTATCTCTGAATGGTGTTTAAACATAGCTGCCAAAAAACAAGCATGGTTGCTTTAAAATTTTAGTTGTAAAATGTAGGGCTAACCTGACGTAGAACCCACGAGAATAAAATCATAGTAGAATGAGACTCAATATAAGACTGAAAGGCCTAATAAAATTTTGTAAACAATACTAGAAAAAAATCTAACATAGCGAATCACGTAAAATTACTTGTTTACCTAATGGGGAAGATTATAAATAAAATGTATGTTGTGATGTTGCAGTTTTTTTAAAACATAGTTCTGCAGTATTTTAATACAAATTAAATGTATCAGTTAGAAAGATATAGGAAAATTCAATTTATCCAAAAAAATATATTTGTTGCTACCGGGATTTGAACCTTGATTTTTATCTGGGGAAATGTGTTAACCGATTACACCACACCAACAGAGTAAGTTGATGACAAATTTATTTTCGAACATCTATGCTGTAGTTCTTTCAAATTGATACATATATTATTCCAAATTAAATAAAAGGTGATAAGCTTTTAAATTTGGAATTTAATCATGGGATATGTTGTTTTCAACAAATTATTAAGTCATACATAATGCATATTTTCATTACTTATATGTACATTTAAAAAGATTCTTAAATATTGTTAATTTAGAAAAATATACCTATAAAATTTTAACTATAGATTATTATATTTTTTTCTCATTTTTTATACCATGTATGTATGAGGGTGGTTTGAAAAGTTTTGAGCCTAATAGAAAAACAAGTATTATTTTGGTTTAAGTCTGTTTTATTTTTCAACATAATCTCCTTTTTCATACATCAATATACTTTATCCAGCGATGATCCAATATCTTTATCCCGTCCGAATAGTAGTTAGCGTCTTTCTCCGCAAAATAGGTAGGTGTCTGCAGATGTGAATACTTCATTATTCAATGAAAATATCTGTTCTCCGAGCTAAACTTTAAGTCTAGGAAATAGTAAAAAGTAACTGGATGCCCGATCTGGTGAATACAGTGGGTAATCTATCAGTTTAAACCGCAATTCATGAATTTCGGCTGTGGCGACCACTGAAGTGTGAGACTGCGTTATCTTGATGGAACAGCATTTTCTTCAAATTCGACCGTTATTTAGCAATTTTTGCTTGTCAAGTAATGATGTGTAGTACTTTGCGTTTGTACTTAGTGTTTTGCCTTTTTCTTGATAGTCTATGATCAAAAATTCCATGACCATCCCAAAAAATCTAGCTGACAATTTACTCAAATTGGATCTTTCCAGATACTTTCCAACTTATTGCGTCCTTTCATCATCAGATTCTGCGGTAGTAACGAGCATTTCGGGAATGTCTAAAAAATCGGCAGTCTCCACTAACGAAATAAGTCACCTCCGCTATTTTGTAAAGTAAAAATAAAATCAAAAAAGTTTTCGAAAATTCGATAACTAAAAATATCAGCACTTTGACATCGACATGTGTGTTAAATTTTCAAATGTAATAAAATTGCGATCTGGCAATTCAAAAGTAAATGCCAACTCTCAATTTTGTATGGAGGAAAAATGTTGATTTTTACACTCGATTTCAGACGTAATTCGTAATGTTCTTGAGTTAAAACAGTTTTCTATGGGGCGCTGTAGGATATCACTACTGGAAATAATAATTTGGTTAAAGATCCGATCTACGGTGCCGGTGATATCATTCGTTATTTGATGGTCATTTTTCGTGAGAAATAGACGCCCTGGAATGTCACGTGGTTGATCGCTGTACTCACGATAGCCAACTTAAATTCTGACAGTTCTCATTCCATTTCTTTCTCTGTTGGAAACTTGCGACGTGGGTGGGCAAGGAGTTAATTGAAGATTTTAATTACGGCATAATATTTAAAAAAAATTCATTTATTCAAAAATACTGACACAAACTCATAACATCGTCTGTCAAACAACTGAACATCCAAAATGGCAAAAATTTTCAGAGGTGTCTTTCAAAGCATGTTCAGTTGTAATGCTGGATAGTTACACCGTCTTCCGGTTAAAGCTCAAAACTTTTCAAACTGCCTTTGTATATAATACATAGGTAAAGGTGGATGTGTTTTTCTTTATCCTAAGTTATTCAAAGTCTGCTACTTAATTTAACTTACTCTTTACACATACATGTAAATATAAACCGTGTATATTGGCGGCCATATGGCAAGGAGATTTATTGAAAAATCATTCATTACATAGCAAAAGAGTGTATCACTTTTTTAACAATAAAGCTGATCTTAATGCATGTCAAAAAGAAGTTTTTTTTTTAAAATGAATGTAAAATAATTCGGCAATAGGATCAGAACAACAAAAAAAAAACTTTTTTTAGATAGATTCTTTTGTAATACAACCACCAATATATTTCCTTACATGTGTGTCACTAGTTTTAAAAATCTTAGATTCTAATAATAATTTATAAGATTTATTATAACTATTTTTAAAGGTATTAGTGGTGTTGGTGTGAATTAGTTTATCTAGGAAGCAACTCGGGGAGAATTCCATCTAGAGATACATATTGGCCTCTCAGTATCTTTACACATGCTTGTGCAGCACAGCTTACAAATTACAAGATGGTTGGATGCAGTGGAATTGGACTCATTAGATGAATGGTGGAGCATTTAAAAAATGAAGATTCAAGGAAATAACGTTATGCCAGTTAGACAGATAAGTTGAAGAAATGTTTACTGAAATAATTTGCACGCATGTGAAAATTGGTTAGGACATTTTTAAGAGTTTATTTATATTTTTAAAAAACCATTTACAACAAATGTAAATGATCAAATAAGTTTGGGGCAACCTCGTGAGCTGGACATGACAAAATAAAATAGATGATGGAAGATAGCAATGTTGGGGGCGTTCTTAACATGTAAGTGTGTTCACTTAATGCAAGTGTGTGGATGTGTGTGAGGAATGGAATCAGGACAGGAATTTGCAACATTCTATCTTCTTTCTACCTCTGCGAAATACAGTGTTGGTTTATATGGCTGTACTTTTCTTCTGAAAATAAAATAAGTGCTGTATTTAAAGTTTTATATATGTATTCTGTTTTTATCCCAATGTTTGTATAAGTCTCTTTAAATAATTTTTCTATATGCAAGCACGAGTTTGTAGTTAATTTCATGGTGCAGTGTTAAATATAATCTCTTATGACAATACAGAACTTTCAAACATTCACCATTTCTACACCAATATATTGAAAAGTGTACAAAAGATGTTTACAAATTGTGTTATTCTAGAAAGACCTATGTGCCTGAAATGTTTAAGTAGAAACCGTGCTTACAATATAATGTTTCTTGATTTAAATACCACCTAAGCATTTTATATATATTATGGATGATCATGCCACCGATTAATTATAAATTTTTATATTCCCGCGGTAATTTGTAAATAAAATTTATGTCTGCAGAAATGATTGACAATGAATTATTATAAGATTTGTAAATTAATTTTCAAAAATAAATGTATTTTTATTAGATATTTTTTTGTTTGAATTAACCTTATTATTTTTAACTTCATAGGGTCAAATTGTACTCACCCAATTTTAGACAAAAAATATTGAAAGAAAACGCTATTGTTAAATAGATTTAAGAGAAATTATTTGCGGAGGTGATCAGTCCGTACAGCACAATTCACTGTTTGATCTAAATACACTCAAATTTTGTATCTGGTATTCACTAACACTATATAACAATTTTTGTCCCGATTGTAAATAGCTCTTGTTTAATAATTTGAGGGTGTCTCCCTCACTAGTTGTGTGTGATCTGATCCAGAAAAATACTGAAATATGAAAACCCTTTTTCTATAGCAGCAACATCCTGCTCATATCCATGTTTTTATCAGTAGAATTTAATCACTCTGTCACTGGGGAAGCATCTTACTGTTATTTCAAACAAAACTGATATAAATGAAACTGTTTTGCACATCATAAAAAATGTGTGGATTGATAAAATCAAATGTATGGGAATAGTAGTTATTATCAGGTTATAGAATCGTCAGGGTTACCAGTTTGGGATAGTTAATTGTGTTGTGGTGAAAGAAAGTGGATTATGTCACTATGTGATCACTAATCATAGGTGTTGTGTTTATGCGTGTTTGGCAGATGAAACAGAAGGATCTGTTTAAGTGAGTGCTGTCCCAGCGCTCACTGTGTCGGGATGATTCTAGAATGTGTGGAATATATCTGATGGTGAACTAGAGCAGGTAATGAGAAGAGTAACTACTTACGGTTGACGCAAAATTTATTTAACACTTAAATACGGTTATGTACAGGTAGCTTCTGAAGGCTGATCTAGAGCTCGTGGTCGGGAAGATGACAGGTAAGCGAGTAATGTGTCGATTTTACAGATGGTTGCCACTTGATGTTATTGTCGCATGCCACCTGACAATACGCCTGAAATTTTTATGGCTGTTAAGAGCCTGGTTTGATAACCAGGTAGCTATGAGAAGCGTTCAGGACCTCCACAGGTGTAAATCTATGAGATGAAATACTCTGCACCGGAAAATACAATTTTTGACTGGAGTTACATTTCAATTCTTAATAGAGAGGACATAAATACTGATACATGCATATTTATTATAGTTTTGTTTATATATTTCTGTCCCTAATTGCCACAGAAATATTAGATTTTTGATAAATTACCACAAAAAAGAAATTTGAAGTTCAAGAAGATTTTGTACCAAGAATTAATAAAATATTGAATGTGCAATGTTTTAACTGAAAGATCTGCTGAATGGCGGGACTGAGGGAAAGACAAAGAAGAAGATTTATATTGATAAAACACTATATTAACTATCTCATCCCTCGAGTGGAAGACTTTTCTGATGCTAAACCACCACTAAATATAGAAAAGTTTTTTAACAATACCATATTTGCTGTGTAATTTGTGGCCCTGCATATTTTGCACTCTTATTTTTTAAGAACGATTTTAGATTTTATTTTTTACTCTGCATATTTTTTTTTTTTTTTGTAATTTAAATAGTACATATGAAAAAATAAAGGTAATCGCTTTACTAGACTTAGTCTGTTCTGAAGCAATCACCTGTACAGTTTTTAAAAGTTGTAAATGCTAAGAGATAAGTAAGTATAATGGTGAGTTATAAAAAGTAATGTGAAAAAAGTATAATCCGAAGTTATAAAAAGATATCGAAAAAATATTATTGTCAGTAATATACAATAATCGGTGACAAGAATTGTATGTATATATATATATTCCTGGACTATTGAGTTTTCTACCTGAGTACAAAAGACGGTCAACTTACTTTATATTTAAAATTTGAGTTTTCTTGATAAAAGAGTGACCATGCCAAGTAATAACTTTGTTCATAGGGCACTGCGAACGCTTAAGTCTATAAAATATTTTAGTTGCTTTTCAATAATTTTAGTGTGTAGTTGTGTTAACATTTCAAGATGGGTAAGAAGAACAATTGTTATACAGCGTTATACAAATTTTCTATCATTAGAATATAAACTTTTTTCAAAAATCCGCATATTTTACGCACTCCGATTTTTAACCGATGAAAATGGTGCGCCAATATGATAGTTGTACTATGTTGAATTGCCAGAATATGTTAATTTTCTCACATCCTTCGGACCAAGTAGATCGCACTTTCAAAAAAGGTATACTAATTTTATATATGTATTCCAATTTTAAGCAGATACAAAAATAAACACAATGTTTATAAATCGGCATTCCAAAGATGTCTAAAATAGTATATTAGATTTTTATGTCTGGGTCGTAGCGCATCGATTTGATGTGAATTGTGTAGCTATTGCTGGCCTGGTTAACTCAAGGGCGTTCAAGAGATGATGCTTTGGAGATTCAAGACTTGCCTGGCAACTGGGCAACCCTCTCAACTTTCCTCACTGCCCGGAAGAACAACTGAAGCTGCTGTGTCCGGAGGTTGGTTGTACAAGCTGCATTGCGATGTTATCAGACTACCGGATCTTCTGTCGAGGTTGACTCTTTAGCATTTTACTCTCCTGAGTATTACTGCAAGGCACCGGTGGCTGAACTTTTGGGCAGTATGACACGCCATAACAGACATGAGATCTTTTGGACAACACGGCAGTGGCAGGTGCAATTTTCAAATGACTTCCTGACGCTCCAACTGTAGTAAATGCTCAGATTATACACTGCGATGCATGAGATTAAATTATGCATCATACATTGTATGAACCTTTACGTATTGTCATCATGTGGACATCAGAATGGTAGAAAATTAATAATATACATAGATTTTCAGTATACCACAGCAGCACGGAAAGAGTAGTAGTTTTTTACTTAGAAATTTAGTAATATTATGACAAGATGTTGTCTACTTTCGTTTGTGTTTTGGACTTCAAAGAAAAACTTAGTTGTTCTGCCCCTAATGTACATCCTATTATATTAATAATTAGTTTTTTATTAACAAGCTGTGAAATACATGTGAGTATTAAAAAAAAAAATCTATACACTATACAGAGTGTAAAAGACCTAGTCCACAATACTTTAAGAGGTTATACCTTATAAAAATATGAGTCAAAAATGTTCAAGCGACTATGACCTATTTTCAACCATTTCAGAGATAATCGAAATTCAATTTTAGATTTTTTTATTACTGTTTTCGACTTTTATTGAATCAAATATTGTGTATGATCTAATATTTGTACTGTTCCATCAAAAAGTCATTAAAACGTATAACAAATACAGCGAAAATTGCTGTAAAGTACCAATTCTACTCACATTACAATTGAATCGTTCTCCATTCGCAGGTTAAACCCCCCTCCAGAACTTTACGACTTCTATTAGCGCAAGCTGCAAAATAACAAAAAATACACACAATTTTCGAATATCTACAAGTAATTTGATATACCGTTTCTGTAGAAGATATGCTGAAGAATAGTAAAGAGGAGTGAATGTTGTGGTTAAAAAAGGATAAGTTAGATTTTAAATAGAGTGTAGAAAGCGGAATTAGAAAGAATTATTAGATATTATTATGATGCTGATGTCGAAGATATTATCAGATAAACTCGATAACTGGGCAGCTTTCCCAAAGCACTGTGGAGAAAAATAAATGTCATCCGAAGCTGCCACAGCCAATAAAAAAGTGATACTTGTGTGAATGTGGAGATCCTTATACAATACACACTGTAGTGTACTGCACCCAGGAGACATCTTATAAGTCTACAAGGCAACCCCATACGCATTCCAGTTGATATGAATTACGCTTGTGTTTCTAAATCTTATTAAATCAGGTTTTTAATGAATGAGTACGTACATAATATGTCTAAATTCTTACATCTTTGTACCTTGGCTATACATATTTCGCAAAAGATATTCATTTTTTTTAAATAAAGCCAGGTATAGGAGTCGGTGGAGGAAGCCAAATCCCACACTGGGATGAAGTGCCGTGGAAGAAGAAGAAGAAGATTAATTTTATAATAAATATTCATTGGCATTCAAAAAATTATATGGTTCTGAGTTAAAACAAACTTTTTTGATCCTAATAAATCTAGTATTTTTCATGTTAGGTTTAACTTAGACTTTAAATAATAATAATATTGTCAATTTTCGTAAAAAATTTCACCTCAAGGGCCTTCACCTTAATGGCACATTATTGCACATGCTTATGTTTATAGAACTTAGTCGCAAAAAAGTTAGTTATTTAAATTAGGCATTTAAAATTTTTACATACATTTATAGTATCGTAAACATTTTGAAGGGCCGGTTACTTAAAAATGTTGTTCTCAGTGTATTGTTTTATTTTCAGGGTCAACACATCTTTATATTAGCAATAGCTACTTTAAAACGTATTTGTTAAATAATATGCATTTGAAAAATAAATTTTATGTTTTCAAATAAGGTTTTAATTTTAGGTATATCTAATGTTTTTAATTCTTAACAGAAAATGATGATACATTTTTTCGCTTTAATTATGAAACAATTTTGTTGCAGGCTTACAGGTACAATAAACAATGCATAAAATAATCAAATTGCAATACTGTAATATTATTTAAATATTGATTTTATACACATAAGTTTAATTAATTTTAATCACTATACTTCAGTGTATTTATTTATTCAATTCTTAATCGTAATTTCAATAATCACTCTTTTATTTTACATACATGAAAAATAAATAGTAATTTTTTAAGCGAAAATTATTATTGGTCACCGATTGAGAACTACCATTAGTTTTATAATGCTTTTAAGCAACATTAAGATTTTACAATGGATACTAAATCATCTTAAGAAAAAATAGTCCAGCTGTTGGAAGTTCAATGAACTTTAATTTTTGGTATTCAATATATCATATGAAATCAATAAAATATTACTTTCAAAACCCTCCAGTGACTATGACTTATTAAAATGCTTATATCTCTGAAATGGTTGAGAATGGTAGCTTGAACATTTTTGACTCATATTTGTATAAGATATAACCTCCTAAAGTAACGTGGACTAGGTCTGTTACACCCTGTATAATTGCCAAAATATGGCAAGAATTTTCTGTAATCTTGGTTAAATAATAACTATTTACATGGAATCCAGATAAAGTAATCTGTAATGTATATACTGTATCTAATTTCAAATGGTTTGGTTTGCATCCGGCTGACTAACCTTTGATCAGCTGGACTAGAAATTCAATAATTTGAGTGCAATCTAATCTAGTGATACGTGGTTGGCCATTTTGGGGCACCCATGCATTGTCATGCTTCTGAAAGGACTATATTAATTAATGTATCTGCAAATAGTTTAATTAAAATATATGCAAATATTATATTATAATCAATAAACTAGTTTTGATTTCTGTTCAAAAACAAGATAAGAATTCAATTGTACATGAATTGGTTTGTATTGCGAACATTGTATTATGTACATAGTTTATTTGTTAGACTGTTTCCATTCAGAGTTATGCAAACAAGAAAGAAATACAAATAATTCTGCCCTCTCAAATAAGTATTTCCTCGTTGTCATAGCTGGACGGATCGACCGTGCGGGATACAAATATGTAATAGTCATGTTAGCAGTTGGTTCCATCGTAAGATAGTTATAAGATGAGTTAAGCCTATAAGTTATAAGAAGATAGATAAATAATATATCAACTCACTCAATTATCTCCTCTTAATAATATCATGAAAAAAATCTAAGAATGAGACAATGTATTATGTATACGATTTCTCTAAATTTGTCACAATTAAAATTTATACTTCAAGATTAGTTTTTAATTTTGTATATTAATTATTTCCTATATTGAAAACTTTATATCTAGGAGTAGCGTTGTGACTGCAAATAATTAATAATCAATATGCCACACGCAAATAATTGTACATATATTCACTCAGCTACCTTTAAGGTTATCATTAAATAAAAATAACTATAGTTAGCAAATATCCACATCCCTTTATAGCATACCAAATTTCCTATATCCAAGTCGTATTGTGTAAATATCCCATATTTATATTTCCACATCCTGTTTATTGTCAGGACAAAATATAAATTTGTTAAAATAATAATAGCATTATTCCATTAAACAAACACTAATACATACATAACACTTTCAAATATTTCACTTGGTGAAAGCAAATCCTCAGGGCTTCTTTAATATGTGTTCAAAGTTTAACTCAAGCGTTTCTTGGTTTTATATTTACTAATTTGAGAGACACATTATGTTTTGAAGATGATAAGATTTCAATAATAGTTTGTTAATAGGGGTCGAAGTGTAGTGAATATTGTTTGTGTGTAATAGATTGCCATTTGCGTCAGAGTATTCTTATCTCAATGTTATGTCTGTTTAAAAGCACTCTTCAGACTCTTAGTTGCTTATAAGACTTCATGAAAGAAGGACCAGTTTTAATATAATATTATAATTTTTTTAACAAGTTTTTTGTTAAAATTGGTTACTTTTAATACAAAAAACAAATAATTTATAGAAAAAATTGAAGTATTGCATATTTTACATCTAAAAGTTATGTGGTTTCAATTGCAACAAAAAACTATTATAAATGAATTGCAAACATTTGAAATAATCACGATATATTCATTCATATTAGTTACATTGAATATCTTATACTATATAACATGACAACTGGTGGAAATAAATGTGAAATATATTATTATTGTTAAAAAATAATAGTAGTTGGTTGGAGTGATTTGGATGTTGTGCATTTGACATGCTTAGTTACAAAATTTGTGTATTGTCCGTGTGAAATTTTGTGATTGTATTAAAACTTTTACGCATCTAATTGCAGTAGTACAAATAATAAATTATAAAGAACATGCTAAACATTACTGCGGGGCTTATGTTCACAACAATATTGTTTGTGATACAGAATGATACGGATGTTAAAAATCAAACTGGTTAGTATATTTTTATAATTATATGTTATTCTATGTATTCAAATAAATATTTATATTACATAGATTTTACTTTATATGTGAAATAAATGATAGTACCAAATATAAATATAATTTTTTGAAAACACAATATATTTCTGAAGCGTATGATATAATTGTATAATTTTTGGGTTATATAAATATGTATGTACACCTTTTTGCCATTTATGTAAGCCTGTTGTTACATTATGTTGACCCCTCCCATGTAAAGTATTGTAACTAAGAAATTGCTCATTTTTACTCCTAATCATTATTATTATTTCACATATATTAGATGCAATATTTTGTATTCTATTATAATATGTTCTGTTGAATAAAATATATATAATTGTTGCCACTTGAAAATGTATCAAATACGAAATGTGTAATATCGAAATACTCATCAACTAAAAGTGGTAGCAAGATACTTTACATTAGTATGTATCCTAATATGTATTTATAATATTTGAAGTTGAATTAGTAGTGAAATTTTTAAATATAGTTTGTATCTGATCATTTTACTTCTAAAGATATTGTTGAATAAAAATCCAAGCACACATCTTTTGAGGGGAAAAAAAATTAGTCACTACCGGAACCGTAATTTGTGTTTAACATACTTAGCCAGCGAAATACCTGACCAAAAATCAAGTAATGGTGGTGGCCATAAAGATATATGCTTTGCATTTATAATCAATAATGTTTTTAGTATTTAGTCAAAATTCATTTATCTTCCTAGACTATTTTAGTGTTTATCTGTTTGTCAATAAATGGTTTATTAATTTTTCATCAGATAGAGATTGAACTTTGTGTCGGGACACGCCCGTACATTTAGTAAATAGCCATATTTTTCTCATCTAAAGGTTGATATGTACCAGTTGCATCATTCAATGATTCATATACATATCGAGACAATTTCATAAAAAAATATAAATGGAATTTATTTTTATCTGATATTTCTAAAACTACTGCACATTTTTATTTTGTTTGTTATTCACCAGTTAATTTTTATAAAATTAATATGTATTGTAATATGCGTGTTGGAATTCAAAGAACTTTGGTTTTTAGTTATTCAAGATACTCAAAGATGCTATGGAATCTATGGATGTTTCTCTATATCCGACCCATGGATTACAGATAACAGACCTGTTGCACTATTCCCATTCTCTCCGGATATTATGAAAGTAAGGTAGGTAAATCAATTAAAAATCAGTATTATATACTTCTATAACAATTTTACAGAACTGTCTAATGGGGAATAGCTAAGATGGTAGAATGTTCGTTTAGCATGTGAGACGTACTGGGATTGATGCTCGGTGCCTTCAAAATCTTTTTGATTTCAAAAATGTGCTGGAGGCACCTGAAATTGATCCTGGTATCAGTAAAGATGAAAATAAAATACGTACAAGGTAAAAATGAGAGTATCCAAAATGTTTTAATTTTTTCATGACAAATTACACTGAGGAACCTGCAGATTATACGCATTATATTACTATACACCAACTAGTGTTGAATTGAGATATGAGATATAGGTATTGAATTTTTGAATGAGTTACATGATTACAATAAGATATTCCAAAGTGAACGCCGGTTCTCACTGTCACTTTGTTACATCCAGAACATTAAATGTAAATTTAATCAATACTGTCATGAGAATATAACCACAAAATGAGAGTAGACTTTTCTCAAAATCATTAATTTGATTATATATACATAAAAAATTATAACAAAGATGACATGTGAAGGAATGGTTAGTAGAGTACAGCCACTGTAAGAATGCACATGAGATTTCAGCCACATGCATCTGGACGAAGACATTAGTAAAACTTTGGAAAAAGGGCTAACTTGCTGAATGTTTACAGTAGGCAAACTAAAAAGCCATCTTCTGAATTTAATTAATTTTTTATTTTGTGCATTATTGAAAAATACACTAAATAAAGTCAGTTTCATTTGATAATCTATTTATATAATAAAAATATATTTATAACCCAAAATATAAAAATGTAATACTAATATTAGAAGAAAATAGCAGTTTACAAATATTTTAAGAGCTTTATTAATACTAACTTCTTGCAAAGTTTAAGAGAGTTGACAACTTCTTAAAATATTAAAATTACAATTTGATGTTAAGAATGTATAAATAATGAAGTGTAATATAAAGAACATTAAAAATTGAGTCATTAACATTTTAACACAACAATATCACAATAAATAGACTAATGAAAATGTTGTCATTTATATTTAACTGCAAAAATATTATAAAAATACTTATTTTCTACTATTACATGTTTTGGGCGACAAAACCTTTATCTGAGCTCAGTTTTTTTTCAATTGGATTGAAATTAGGATGTTGTGGAAATTATAAATAGTTTGCTGTAGATAACCTTCATTAAAATTATCTACATCAGTAATCAGGAATTTTTTTTTTTCCATGTGTGGAGAATGAAGTGCTTGCTTCAGAAGTTCCATTTTTCTATAAAAACTTTTTCAATAAACGCACTGAAATTTCAGTGACTTCCATAACTCATTTTTATACTTTTTTTAAGTCACCAACCCCATCGACAGCTTCATTGGACATGAACTTGTAAATGTTGAATAATATTTCACGTACTTCCCCCCCTTAGTGGTCGTCCACATCCCAAAGAAGATGATGAAAACATTATTTAATTATTAAAAATTCAGTTTCTGCTGATTATGTTAAGTATACCTGTACTAAAAAGTGATCGGAAATAACAACAGACAGATTCGCTTGCAAAACAACCGGAAATTGATTAAAATGAGGGCTGATTGGATTAGGCTACACCCCTTCTTCAAATGCTTTTCTACTCAGTTATTTGAAGCGCATCCTTAGACTGGTCGTACTCTACAGTACAACATGTACAATGTCACTTTGAAATAAATGACCTTTTCACAATAGAATATGAATATTCATTTTTCTTATTCAATTTGTTTATAGCAAACTTTCTAAAACTCCATACAGACAAAATATCATCATACTATGAAATATAAACAGTATTTTTATCAAAACTTGTGAATCACTAAAATTTTTAAATATTTGCTTATCAAAGATGACTTTGTCATTGTCATATTTTATTTCCTGTCTATTGGTTGATAATATTTGTTCTGAATGCAGTTATCTGACGTATTATATATGTATATATAATTTTATCAATGAATTTTATCTGATGTCCAATAATGTGTGAAATAATAATTTGCAAGCATATACACAATAGATAAAAATAATACTGGATGGTTGCATTTTGCACACAAGTTTTGGAGCTCAGTATTTTTTAAATAGTACTTTTCAGTATCTGTAGCTTTTTTAAAAAAACACAATTGAGATTCATGCATGGAATACATGACACAATATTCTTCATATTTTCAAACTTTTGTGCTATATAAAATACGACCAACTTGGTGGGCCCCAAGACGAGGTTTAATCCTCTGACCTCCTGTGTTTAATCACAACCCATAAATTATTTTTACACTAATTCATTCAAAGATTCAAAAATGGCATTATGTTATCAAAACTGATCTTTATATTTTCATTAATTGATATTTTATGATATAATTAATTCTCATCCCACCCTTATTTGAGGAACTTCTGATCTCTGATAGATAATTTAAAACAGATCAACTGAAAGAAACTACATCAATTGTTCTTTTTTTATGACTTTTTCTGTAACAAAATGTATTATTTTACTTAATATTAAACTTCATAGAATTCAAAGATTTTCGTGAAAGTTTCCATAAGAGAAAAATCTCACTTAGAAAATCGTTTACAATGTACATATTTTTAATATTTAAATAACAATAAGTTTTAATAAACGTACGATTTGGAATACATATATATTTTTTTAACATCTAAATTTGACAGTCAATTTTTTCTGCATATCTTTCTAAGTGATTTATCTAATATGTGTTAATAACTAAAGAACTATGTTCTAAAATTTACAACAAAATGTATTTTTATTAAAAATGAAAACATTTAATTTATTAAAAAAGCAGAAAAGTGAATAAAGTAAGCAAAGTGCAAGAATAATATACAAAATAGCACAGAACTATGTTCTGAAAATGCAACTTCACAACAAAATACGTTCTCCTTAAAAAATAATATGCATATTGGCTAGAATAAACATAAAATATGCCAGAGTAATAAACAAAAAATATGCGACGTGTTGATGTTATGGTTAAATATTGCAATACAATATCCAAACGCAAGGTGCATCTTTTTTTTTTTCCAATTCCTTAGAGTCTACAATACTCTGAGTACTCTACATGCGGCTAGACCGCCAAATCTACTACTACAAGTGCATCAGCGCTAATCGCTTTGACATTTTTACTAACTAACTTATTGTAATAAACATCATAAGTGTTTTATATTAATACATGAATTGGAAGGGTAAAAAATTCTGATAAAAAACCCTTCAAATTAATTAGGCGCGACACTTTATGTACAGTGCCACCTTATTCTAACATAATGCTTATATTTAAACTAAAATAAATCACTACTAAACTTAAGAATATTGTTTTATTGTTATTACAAGTCATTTATTGGAGAGTTCAGTCGACGCTGTCCGCTTCTGTGTGCATCTCAGTCCGGAGGATCAAGTGCGTTGCTTCGCTTCAGGAAATAGTGTCTGGGCAATCTGTATTTGTGCAAGGTGCATCGTTGTTGGTTTTATGTTAAATAGTGGCATGCAATACCATGTCGATTATAGGTTGTGTTATGCGTTTGTTCAATCTATTGCCGGATCACTATCTGTGCAAAAATTTTAACTGGTTTTGAATACCTTGAATTGAATTGAACCGAGAAGACACAATGGTAGAATTGCCCAAAAACCTATACTCAGAAGATTCTGATTAGCCATGAAAGCCTGAGAGCATATATATCTTATATTATGTATCTCCAACCACTTTAGCTAATATTTTATATCTCATTGCTTGGTCCTTTATCAGGCCCAGTGTCACTGAACATTGCTGGTATTCTTCTTTCAAATAGGCAATCCACCCTTTAAGAGTGACTTGTGATTGCTGCATCAGCAAGAATGGAATCTGAAACAATGGTTACTTAGTTTGCCTGTCTTGTTTTCTTAGGTACTGATACAGAGCAAATTTTTAGTTTTTTAATAATGTGTAATTTAACTTGTAGATATCCCATGTTCACAAGGAAAAACACAAAAATTCCGCATTTCTTAGACCCCAATGATCCCGATAAAATTGTAGAAGGAAAAATGAACTGGAAGGGACCATTTTATTTTATTTCACATGGATATTTAGAAGGAGGTGATAAACTATGGGCAAGTATCCTGTTCTACCAGTAATCATATGTCTAACTTGTTATTGTTAACGATTTGGAAAAAGTCAAATACAGATTGACAATGAAATTTGCATGTTTAATTTTGAATGTAGAACATCATTGATAGATGTCCCTCTACTATGTAAGTACTTAAATAATTTTTACTATTTTCTAAATACAGTGAAACTTTGATTTTAAGTTTTTGAAGAGACCAACAAAAAAAAATGTAAACAGAGGGAAAATGTAAATTGGGAGTATTAAAAAAAACTGATTACATATTTATTTTTCAATAAATCTGCATTGAACCAAATTAACGAATTGTTAAAAATTAATAGAGTTACAAACCATTAATTTTTCAGTACGTATGATCGATTTTAACATTTTTAAAACAATTTGAAAACAAATATAATCGTCAAGGTCTTTCTTATAATGCTTGTATTTTCTTAATTATGGCAAATAACATTTAGTTTATTAGTTTTACATTAGTGTAAAGGTTATATCTAAGTAATAGTTTTAAAAAAAATCAAATATAGTGTATAACTTTTGATATAAATGAATAATAAAAACCCACAATTTCATAAAAAATGCGGAAAAATGAATTATTTTTGAATGGCAAGCCTTAACTATTTTCACATGAATTTTTATGTATTTTAAAATAACATAAAATATTCATTCCATCACAGGCAAAACATTTATGAATGCATTAAAAATAATACCATGAACATATTCAGCCAGCTAATAATAGGCACGGTGCACTTACATAAACTAATGTTAGATATTTTAAATGATTTTTTGAATTTATAGATTCAAAAAATGACTGAGGCTTTACTTTCTTTGGAAGAGAATGCTGACGCTAGTGTCATCGCAGTAGACTGGAGAGGGGGCTCCAGTCCCCCCTACACTCAAGCTGTTGGTAATATAAGACTAGTCGGTGCTATTACGGCACATCTAATCCATGACATATATGTGAGTACAAATATCTTCAACATACATACTCAAATTGACAATATCAGGTAGTAGCTTTATCAAGTACCACATATTTATTGGCAACAATATTAAAGCCGCTGTGTTAATAAAATATGGATGGCTGACTTGTTTGCATATGACAATTCCATCCATAATGAATGTATTTTTTGATAAATAAAATTAACCATTAAGATAACTTATTTAGTGACAAATAATACTTCTGTAGAATTATATTAATCAAAATTTTAGAGACATTCTAAATAAATCCTTACTGATATTAGTATATGTATTATTACGTTGCTATCTGGCTCCGGCGGATTGAACGACAGGGCAACGGCATCAGCTAGACAGTGGTTGACATGAAAGTGTGGATTTGGCTGGAATTGAGTCCTTCACACTTACCTTCAGCTGATGACCTTTCTTTCACCAGTGGTAAATTTATTTAGTGTTGTGTAATTTGGACTGGGAATCTAACTTAAATAGTGAAAGAAATTAATTTAATAGGTTTGTTTAATACAAAATAAATATCAAATAATATCGATCTCCCCATTCTGGCATCTGTTCACAAGTACAACATGACAAAGGATGTGGAACAATACTAATCCCGAAGCGTCGTTGAATGGATTCCTGTGTCAATCCTCTCGGATATGAAGCAAGGCAAATCTTATCCGTGAGATTAATCCCACCTAATCTAAACGATCGTTCCCGCTTGACATTACAATTAAGATAAAATAATCAAGTAACTTCGAATTCCGTGCGTACTACCGCACACATTTGATCCTCCAAATTACAGGATCGCGGTTGTCACGCAGGATGTTGCCCGATGATCGATAGCCATGGTATCTTCAACTGCTCTCTCAGATCATCACCCATTCCAGTTACCTCGTGACACCGACATAAAATTACCAGGTCATCTATCCCGTGGCCCGAGAAAGGAAATTGTCATTTCTGCATAGGAAGAGAGTACAATGCAAATTAGATTCTACAATATTTTACAGATGCAGCACTAGTATCCACAAGATATTATTCTTACCCTGATATTCCTTCTGATTGAGTATGAAAGTAGACTGAATGCAGTGGAAATGAGATCGCTCAGGCGAATGAAGAAATAATAAAATAATGTAAAGCTGATTTTAGTATAGTGAGTAAGATCAAGAAAGGATCACTAAGGTGGTTTGGTCATATGGAATGGATGAATGAGGAGAGAATGGTAAGGAAGATATATGACGTAAGTGTTGATGGCACCAGAAATTGGAGGATGTCCGTGGAAGACTTGGTATGACTAGGTAAACCAGATACTGGAGGATGGTCCTGTTAGAAGCCTCAATAATCGGTGAACTTGTTTGAGAATATGTATGAATGTGGATGAGGCGAGAACTGTGTCTCAGGACAGAAGAGTGTGGCGCTCTATCCTCTCTGCCTACCACCACGGGGAAACGGCATGATGGTAAGTTAGTTAGTTAGTTAGTTAATATACACTCATTTTTAGTAGTTTGTTTGTCAAATCCCTTTCAACTTTATTACCCTCTCAAATATCATGATACCAATGAGACAGGCCGCGATGATAAAATCATATTGTACCTACTATATGACCAACATGTGATTCAATTGTGACCTTGCGACACTGTCCGTTTCGTATCACTCAAGATCAAATCGGACTTTAATTCCAAATTTCATTCGCGAACTAGATTGAGATTTGGGAACTGTATCTTTAGTTCAGTATATCTGACCTGTTCGTTCGCGAACTATTCACCTCTGATGGATGAATAAACCTTCCACAAAGGGTATTTTTACTTTTGGACAATATTGGAAAGTAACAAATTTTTTTCCTGTCATATTTTAATGAAAGGTCATGTTTCTAGGTTCATTTAAAATAAACAGATTTTTAAAATAACTTCGGAATTACTCTCTGACAACTCTTCTTTCATCCAAACCCTTGTTATGCTCCCCACATCCATTATTTCAAATAATAACTCCTTACCGAGAATTCTTCAGTGGAATAGCTGTAGTATCAAATTAAATAGCCACGATATTGTTGCTCTTCTAAAGTTAAATTCCAATCAAATATCAGTGACGGCAATCAGGTTCCCATTTTAGGGTCCGGGGTTACCACTCCCTCTGATAAGATGGCAAAGGCGGTTCCGCCCTTCTCATCAAAAATTCCATCCCCTTTACACCAGTGAACGTTAAACCCTCCGGTTGCCCATTCAAAGTGGTGCCTCTAGGGTTGATGGTATCACAATCCTTTCCTTGTACATTTCTCCATCTAATCATCCCTCAAAATCATTACTTCGAACAATGTTTTCTCACCTCCAAAATCCATTACTCATTTTGGGCAATTTAAACTCCCACCATAGTATTTGGGGTTCTGACTCCAACGATAGATCTGGCAGAGATATTGTTGATTTGCTTGATAAATTCAGTCTCTGTATTCTGAATTACGGATCCCCTACTCGTCTCCACATCCCAAACCGCAGTCCCAGTGCGGTAGATTTTTCACTGTTTAATGCAGCGTTAGTGCCCAGCTTAGTCTGTATAACGGTAGATGACCCTCATGGTAGCGATCATTATCCCATTTACATTCGATTTTCTCCCAGACCCCAAATCACCTTACCACAAAATCAGAAATTCGCAAACCAACAAAAATCGTTAACTCGTTTAAAATATCAGACATCTAATGCAAAATGGGAAAAATTCTCTGAAATTATTTATAATAAAATTATTAGTTTACCATCCCCAACCCATGAAAATTTAAATTCTTGTTATGATTTATTTATTTCCTGCATTGAAGAGTCAGCAAAATTATATATTCCTGTGAAAAACATAAATAAAACAAAACCACCCCCTGCCCCCTGGTGGAACAGAAAATGTGCTGAGGCTGTCAAAGAAAGAAAAATTTTCGCAAAAGCATACTCTAAAAACATGACTCTTGAAAATTATCTGAAATTCAAAAATGCTCAGGCGGTAACCAAAAGCCTCTTTAAAAATAGAAACGAGATGGTTAGAAATTTTTTTGTTCATCCCTTTCTCCAGAAGTCCCTGTAGCAAAGGTATGGGAAACGATAAGAAAATTTAGAAACTCACACATCCCCCCAAAATTTCCACCATCTTCGTCAGAATGTATTAATGAATTTATGAACAAACTGGCACCACCATATGTGCCCTACTTTAATGAAACATCCCACAAATATTTATTTAGTGAGACTAGCTGGATAGATTCCCATTTCTCTATGGATGAATTAAAATCAGTTTTAAATCACATAACAGACTCAGCCCCGGGAATCGACGGCATTCCCTACTCTTTCTTAAAAAACTTTTGTAATGAAACTCTCTCCTACTTTCTCCAGATGATAAATATTATATATGAAACTAGCAACATCCCTCAATCTAGGAAATCTCAAATAATCGCCCCCATTTTAAAACCAAAAAAAATCCCAATTCAGGGTTCTCGTACAGACCAATTGCCTTATCATCTACTTTACTTAAAATTACTGAACACATGATAAAAGAAGACTTGACTGGTATGTATAAAACAAAAAAAATTTCCCAAACACACAATTCGGGTTCAGGAAGAAGAAAAACACAGTTGAGAGCATATCAATATTGACTACAGATATCCAGATCGTTTATTCCAGAGGGGAATATCTCATTGGAGCGTGCATCAATATCAGTGGAGTATATGATAACGTCAACATCAGTATCCTGGAACAAAAACTCCTAGGTATAGGAATTCCCCCTAAATTAACTTGTTTTATTGTCAATGTCTTTATAGATAATAAATAGTGGTAGAAGTGAAAGGATCATCTACTGTATTTAAAACTGTCTCCAGAGGCCTACCACAAGGGTCTGTGTTATTTCCTATCCTATTTAACATATACACCCTCGACATAGCTTACCTTATTCATTCTCTTTCTCAAATCCTTTAGTACACTGATTATCAAAGATAGCGTGAACATCTGGCCGATTGGCTTATGGGACATTTTTTAATTTTTTTAAATTTAATTTAGGGAAAATACATTGGCAAAATAAATTCAATTTTAATATATGGTTACATACATCATATGGTTGCATACATACATGGTTTTTCTTTCGCTTACCTCTCCAAAAAAGAGACCAGCTCTTGTGCTTGGCGAGGGAGTTACTCTACAATAATTTTATATAATACCTTACATGTTCTGTTCATTGTCCATTTGTGTGCTTCTGAAGTATTCTGTAATACTGTTTATTGTCTAATTATGTATTTTTGAAATGTTCATTTAGTTTCTTTTTAAACTCTTTTATATCCTTTATTTCTTTAATTTGTGTAGGGAGGCTATTGAAATTTTTTATCCCTAAATATATAGAATTTTGCTGATAGTGTTAGGTGTTACATTTAGGGATTTTAAAGTTATTTTTAAACCTTAATGATGTGCTTGTTTCAAATTTTCTAGTGTTATTTTCTTTAATTAGTTGATTAATTGAGGTTTTTTTGTAAATATTTTTTATTTTGGGAACTGGGAATTTTGCAAAAAGTGTTTGTGTTGAAAAAGTTGATCTTTTTTTAATATCACTTTAATAATTGTTCTCTGTATTATTTTTAATGAGTTCATTATATTGTTGTATGCTCCTCCCCACCCAATATTCCATACTGGAGTAGTGAGTGAACAATAGCAAAATATACCTTTTTTAAATTATTTATACTTAGAATGTTCCTTAATCTTATGAATATATAAACACTTTTTCTTATTCTTTTCACTAATAAGTTAATGTGACTGTGCCATTTTAAATTTTGATCAACATGGATTGGAATTGTCTGTGACAAAAAGTAGTATAAACCCAGAAAACTAAAAGTCCTTGCTATGCATATAACTTGCCTTGATCAAACCCTCCCTGTTAAATTCCAAACTAGATTCTTGGAAGTTATTTTAGACTACAAACTTACCTGGAACGCACATATAAACCAAATTGTTAATAGATGTCAAGCAAGTCTCAATACTATGAGGGCAGTATCTTGCTTGTGGTGGGGCAGCCAACCGTACACCCAAAATTCATTATGGAACCAACTTCAAAAAAAATCTACAAAGGCTGGATCGTATCCAGTTGCAAAGTCTTAGGTTAATAATTGGAGCAAGCGGTCTTTCCCAATTAATGCTCTACAGGTAGAAACAGTAGATCCTCCACTTCAATTGAGAAGACAGTTTATGTCTGACAAATTCCTTTTCAAATGTATGCGTCAAAAAGATCATCCTCTAATATCAAAAATTAAAACTCTTACAGAACAACTTAGAATTAGTTCATATTGGAAAAATAAAAGTCCCCCACTGTTGACCAATAGTTTCAAGACTTTTCAGACTTATTCTGACAAAATTTTAAGACAAAACCTTCTTCCCCTATATACCACTCATTTCCAAACCCATACATTCACCCTCAAAATACTACTAACATTCAGAATCCAGAATAACCCCCAAGCCAAAAGAGACTTCATCAATATTATCAGATCAAAGTGGCTGGACTGGAAACTTTTCTTTACGGATGGCTCCAAAATAGATTTAACTAGTCACACCGGGGCAGCAACATTCTGTGATTCAGAAAACCTGGCACAGAAATATCGATTACCAAAAGAAACCTCAATATTTACTGCTGAGGCCATTGCAATCCTCGAGACATTAATATATATTTTGAAAAATCTACCCATTTGCAATAAAAGCCTGATCCTGTCAGATTCTCTTAGCGTCCTACAAAAATTCTTCCTTTTCATACGCCGAAGACGAGCAGTGTATCCAAATATGAGAATTAATGTTTAGTATGAAACAAAAAGATTAAATTAAATTAAAATAATGTTTAGTATGGATATTGCTTTAGCTTGGATTCCCAGTCATTGTGGAATTCCGGGAAATGAAAAGCCGATGCCTTAGCAAAGGAAGCCTCTACTTCTGGTGTCCATTTACATAATCATATGACAATATCTGATATACTTCTTTTTCTCAAAGAGAAAATGATCTGCATTTGGAGAGATCAATGGGAGACTTCTAAACTTTTAAAAGGTAAATGGCTTGCGGAAATTCAGCCAGAGATTTCTACTAGGCCCTGGTTTTCCAAAACGAAATTAAATAAGTTTGAAACTTCCTCGATCTGCCGTATGAGGATCGGCCATTGTTCTATCAATTCTCACTTGTTTAAAATCCGCATTCGGGACTCTCCTATGTGTGAATATCAATTAGAAGAGGAAAATTTAAATAATTTTTTTTAGGATGCCCTATCAATGACCAGTATCCAAATTTAATCCAAGATCTTTCCAATAACAAAATTCCATTCCCCATCAACATCCCAACTTTGTTATCATTTAACAATCAAACCATTTTAAAAATATTATTGAGGTTCCTAAACGCCAATGAAATAAACCTGTAAAAATTAAATGTATCCAAATTAAACTTCACATCAAATAAAATTACTCGGTAATGGCAAGAACACTCCATAGAGGTGAAACGCCAATTTAAAAAAAAAAAACTTTGGATTGGAATTTTTTATCGTGGTTATATTCCTTATACAAATATGCGTTTTCTACAATAAAAGGCACACATGACAATTTTTTTGCATCCATTTTTAAATTTCGAGTAATTTTGAATTCTAATATAATATAGAAAATAAAAATAATTTTTTAACTACATATACATAACAGTCATTTTTATTGTTTCTTAAGTTAAATGGGAATGATTATATTTTTAATAAATTAGTAATAAGGATGATCATCAACATTAATATTTTATTACGTACATAAATGTTTCAACACCACGCACGTCAGCATTATTTCAACCGTGGTGACTTGTATTACGTAACAAAACATTAAAATTCTAAATTATTAACAAAAATCATGTTGGTGTTTATTAAAGATACATATTTGAAAAAATTTTCAAAGATTTTTGGTGAAACTTTGTAGAATTCCATGATTATTTTGTAAATTGATTCAAAACTCTGTTTAATTCCACTACACTTTTTATTATATCATTTAAGTCAATAAAAAGTGTAATGCAATAAAACAGAGTTTTGACTCAATTTACAAAATAAACATTTGAATATGTTTCTGGGTTTCCGTTTCCAGTATATTCAATATTTTTCTTAGCATTTCTGTAGAAAGAATATATGGTGGTTAAGGGGAAAAAATCTGCAAAAACCTTTTTTGCTGTGATCTGGGAAAATATTGACTAAAAAAATGAAAATTTAATAGTTTATAAATATTGACCAAAATTGTTGCTCTAGAATTATTAAATTTTTCAAACTATATTCTGCATTTCTTAGTATTTAGAGATACTTTTTTATAGCCTATTAAATTATGTTATTTCTTCTAAAATAACATCATATTTTTTTCATAACCGGGTTTCGATGTCCATCGAGTTCAATTTAAGACAACTCACTAGCTAACAATTGTCAAAATAATATTTAAATAAATTCTTAGCACTTGAAAATCGCAGTAATTTTGAATTTTTTTTAGATTTGGAAAATTAAGTAATTCTGTCTCGTTGCTTGCGAATTTAATTATTGAATATGAATAATCATAACACAATTAAAAAGTTAAACCAAGTAATATGAGTAATTATTGATTAGAAAAAAAATATCATTAATGTACAACAGTTTTACATATAACCAAGAATATGGGTCATCTCTATATTATGTATGCGTTTGGGTCAGTGACCTTAGTAAATTATTTGGGTCTTGAGCATTATTCAACAGTTACAATTGTGATTTTTTTATCAACGGGGTCAACAAACCTTGAAATGCCCAGAAAGAAATTATTTAACTTAATATTTCAAGGTTTATTATTAATAAGTTAATTCCTTTATTATGCATCGTTCAATTTAAAATATAATATATCTTTATATTTTAGTAGTATTCATTAATAAAAATCAATACTGATTGTGCAGTCACAATTGAAACAAGAATTTGTCCTTTATTTACTCATTTCTCACTTTGACAACATTTATAAATGTCTAATATACTTACTCACTTACCATCAAGTTATTTCCCGCGGGGTTAGGTAGGATAGAGCACCACATTCTTCTGTCCTGATACAATTCTCGTCTTATTCACATTCATACATCTTCTCATACAAGCTACCAGTATCAAGTTTTCCTAGTCGTGCCAAGTCTTCCGCGGACGTCCTCTATTTCCGGTACCACAACACTTGCGTCATATATCTTTCTTACCATTCTCTCTTCATTCATCCGTTCCATATGACCAAACCACCTAAGTGTTTTCTCCTTTCCTTATTTCTTCATTCTTTACTGTGTTATAAATGTATTTATCACATACACACTTAAGTGATCTCATTTCCACTGCATTCAGTCTACTTTCTTTCGTCTTCTGCCAGCTCTACCCCTCATTTCCATACATAAGTGTTGGTACCAGGACTCCATTGTAAACCGCTAGTCTTACTTCGGTTAATAAGTTTCCATTAGCTATAATTCCATTCGAAGCGCTGTTCACTTTTTTCCCTGCAGACACCCTCCTTTCGATATCTTTCTCAGTTTTTCCAATTGAATGATCAATTTATCCTTACACACACAGAACTTTCTTCGAATAGGGATGCAATTGCATGTATAAATTTTCTATTCACCATGTAATCAGAGAGTACCTTCCATAAACTTTCTCTTATAACTCTATCATACGCCTTTTACAGATCTACAAAGGCACAAAAAAGTTTTTGTTTTTTCACTAAAAACTTTTCTGTCATCACTGGTAGAGAAAACAATACAAAACGAACTTAACACATGATCACTAATTTTAGATGTTTTTAAAGTGAACAAATTAAATCAAGAAGACAAATAAATTATTTAGTTTTTTTACAAGGCTGTTTTCATATTTCATTTTAATTGTTTATTCAGAAATCTTCCAAAAAAAGATATAAATAATTACATTTTATTTTCAGTTGCACTTGAGCTTGAGAAATTTGGATAATTTCCACTTCATTGGCCATTCTCTCGGAGCACACTGCGGAGGCTACACAGGATATACGCTTCAAAAGGTATGTCATTTCTAGAATGTCGAGTGACTGTTAGCAGAAATTATTGTACAAGTTAAAATTATACATAAATCTGTAATGATGGAAACACATCAAGTTTGTTGGATTTTTATAATCAAAACAGAAAATAATATTCTCACTTTTATTTCAGCATTTTGGGTTAACCCTGGGAAGAATTACCGGCTTAGATCCGGCAGAGCCGCACTTTGGAAAAGCAGACAACATTGTGAAACTAGACCGTAGTGATGCCAAATTTGTGGACATTATTCATACAGATGCATCTCTGTTTATCAGTGGAGGTAATTTCTTGTATAAATGAATTATGAAAGATACCAGCATATACCAGATATCAGGATAAAACATATCATCGTCATAACGGATAGCTTTGCATATGGTTAATGTGAGCGACCTTAGCACACTATCCATTGTTGTGTCATATATACATTTGAACTGCTGACGTTAATGATATGCTTAGCTAATGCAAAACCCAGAATGAGGTTGCCGGTTTATCAATTTTTCATGTGATTTAAGGATTAAAATAACTTTTCAAAAACAAAAACAATTTGTTCCCTTCTGTAATTTTTATTTTATTTACTTCTTTATGAGAATTTTGGGTCAATCAGTGATAACTCTTTTTTGGTATTGAACTTTGTTTCATAGATAAGTAAGTTATTTACATAAATATCTCACTGTAATACCGTTTTGTCTACACGTACAGTAGAACCTCATTTTGAAAATTCAGCATAATTCAAAATATTTCATAACCAAAATTATAAATCTCCTACCATGTTCATTTATTTAAAACCCTGGTAATTTGTAATTCAAAGTCTTGATGACTCCCTTATGGGTTCACATCGGTTCAAGGAAACAGATTGTTAAAATTGGAAACCTCCCGCTTTTGTTGCTAAATATTTATAATAAAATCAAGTGTATTGAGATATCGGATATATTTCACAATATGTACTGTAATTTGCTATTTATTTGAATATGTTCAGCATCAAATCATTCAAATAGTTGAAAATGTTTGAGACCTTTGGTTTTAAAAAAGTTAGTCATCTGTCTGAACTGTTTGAAAATGCTATTATTTGAAATCCCTTTAGAACAGGATTTAATATGGCTGAGAATAATAAATAAAAATGCATTTAGTAAATGCACGGAGAAGGGAGGAGACATGAGCAGTTATCAAATTTAGTTTAACAAGCTGGTTAATAAAGTTTCTAGGAGACATCACTGATTGAAAATAATTGCAAGTCTATCATTCCGTTTTAAACCAATGTTATTTTACTAATTTAAATACTCTAAGAAGCATTGAAATTGTAAAAACCAAAATCTATACATGTACATATAACTCATTTCCATGGCGGTGGCCATTGGGAAATGGAAAAATTTGTGTATATTTTTAACAAAGTGATTAAATGACACTGTGTACCAACCTTAAGAGAATTCTGGTCACCCTATCATTGTGGTTGTTTTAACGGTTTGTGAATTTTCCAACATTTAAAAAAATATTGCAACGTTTAGGAGAATGTTCAAAAGACTATATCTAACACATGCTTAAAGCATAGTTTTATTCTTTAATTAAATATTTAATTTGTAGGTCTTGGGATATCAGAAACTATTGGACATGTAGACTTCTTTCCAAATGGTGGTTCCAGTCAACCCGGCTGTAATCAGGGTATGATGCAATACTTTGCATCTAAGGATGAATCTATATTTAATGGAATAAGGAAATTTTTTAGTTGCAATCATGTGAGAAGCCACGAGTTCTTCACAGACAGCATATTATCGCTATGTCCCTTCATGGCTGCACAATGTTCCAGTTATCAGGTCAGTCACAAAACAGGAATAAGCTATATTAGGTTTTACATCATATTATTGTTCTGAGTCAGCAATAATGTGACGTGCCAATATGTACCACGATGTGAAATAACGCTTTTGCCACAAGAATTCCGGACCGTACTCTTCACTAATATTTTCCACAGTTAATGGAGATATTACAGAAAACTGTATCGCTCAAGAGACTGCAAATGAGCTGGGCCATGCTTTTCATTATAGAAATCAAATCCTATTATAGTTAAATTCAGGGGACCAAAATAATTATTTTGTTATATTAAAATTTCATTATAGTGAATATAAGGAAAAACATATATGTACTGTACTGCATATGAAAAATATTGTAAAAAAATAACAAAGGCATCATGAAACGAACACGTCATGTAGATACCATTTGGTCACCTAGACATAGCCTATACCTATCATGTGATCATTTGTTTCTACGCATGCGCTAGTTAGCATTAAAACAGTGTTTGTCAAGCTTTGTAAAATGATACTTTATTTTATTTATTATTATGTATTACTTTATTATTTTAAAAAATAACTATATTAAGACAAAAAATATTAGAAACCTTTTATAAATGGAATTAATTTATTAAGTATTTTGTTAGTGTTATTTGTACTGAATTTTTCTTTCCCGCGTTCATTATTGTTTTTTCAATATCTTAAATACACTTTCTGGTATATCAGGACAAGAGATATACCCTAATCTTTTTCACTCCATCAATAACATGCGAAAAAAAAACCTTACTGTCAGGTGGCAAAATATCATTTTCATTTTCGTCTTCTTCACTCCCTAAATTTATAATTTCATTTGATATACTCGTAGGTAGATGGTCGCAAGTTTTTAATAATATCCTTATCTGTCAGCTCGCTCGCAATTCGCAATTCGACTTCAACATAATCTTCGTACAATAGTCTTGTGTCAATAACTGCCAAATTCCAACTGTCCCTAATTTCATTTTCAGCCTCCATTTCGGCTGTCATTGTTTCAGTTATTGTCTGTATTCCTTCATCATGAATTTCTTAAAATTTAAGACTTCTTCCAACATTTGAAAATGGTTGTTTGTTGTACCGACCACCAAGCAGCACAAATCAAACAAACATCTTTGGAAACTAATTTCAGTAATATTTTTTTAATGAGCTGACTCCTGTAATGTATTTTCACCAACTGAATAATATCCAAATCTAAATGCAGCAAGTGCAGTTTAGAGGAAAACTCACTCGTAGGAAAATTCAACTCTTAACATTTTGTAATCCACACGTCAGATTATGTGCAGGACAATAATTAATCAAATGAAGAATTTTCCTCTTTTTGCATCCAGATTTTTTAACCATTCATTGAATTGTTGTTGTGTCATCCAAGCTCACTTATTCCTTCGATAGTCTCATGGTAGTGATTTTTTTAAACATTTTTAAAGCAACATGGATTTGCGTATCTTCCGATGACCAAAGTTTTCAATTTTTCCATCCCAGAAGCATCGCAGCAGAACAAGATAGTTCAACGGAGTTTCAACTTCTTTCCCCCTTTGCATGAATCTCCTTTAACGGCCAGTGTACGATGAGGAAGAAGCTGATAAAACAGTCCCGTTTCATCAGCGTTGAAAATGCCATTCATATTGTATTCTGCTACAATTTTTTTAATTTCGCTAGCATGCCATTCACTAACTCTCTCACACGGCACACTGTTTTCCTCCCCACAAATTTCATTTGATGTTATTCCATATCGCTCCTTAAATCCGTTTAGCCATTCAACACTAGCCTAAAAAATTTTGATTTTTAATAAATTTACAAATTCTAATGCTTTTTTGCGGATCAACAGTCCGTTAATTGGGATATTCTGTGACCGCACGTCTTGAATCCATAAAAAGGTAACTTTTTCTACACCATCATTCAATATCCCTCTTATATTTTTTCTTTGAGGTCTAATCGCAAGTTTTTTAACTTTGTCCTCAAATTTTTTTCGGTCCTTCAAAATGATCAATAATGTAGATGGTGCAATGTTAAATCCTTGACAACGTCATCTTTTTTCATTCCCGAGTCTATCTTTTCTAGTATGGTTAATTTTTACTTCAGTGTAAACTGATATTGTTTTTCACTTATGTCCATTGTCTCACGATGTTTGAAAACAAAATCAATAAAAAAAAGTATGCGAAGTACTTGAGAGATGGACTAATGTGAATAAGGTACGTTTATGCGCTCCACGCAATCATTGCATGACCGACCACGTCACCTAGTCGGGAAGCACTGAATGCGACAATTGCCGTTGAGTATATTTTATTCCATTAAATTGACGTAAATTTTAGTTAAGAAATTAGTTTTACTAAAATTTCTATTTATTATTTCGGAATTTAGTATGAAAATTTGTCCAGTCCGTCAAAAAACTTTGTTATTGGGATTTGCAGCAGGGTGGTTTGATTTTTAAAAGGTCCTAAAAAAATGGATGATATAATATTTATTGCTGATCATTGTGTCTACTGTGTCGTTAACGATATCAGTATCATGATCAATTCATAAGGTCCAGTCTTTAACCATTGGAGTCTTTAACCATACATAAAGCTCAATTTTCAAACTTGATCTCTTTTATTTTCATATGACAAAAAATTCTCTAATGTGTCACCAAGTAATACATATTAAATTTTGATAGCCTTTTAAATATAATACTGGCCACAAGTACTTTGCTCTGATCCTAATTTCGATCAGTGTATCATTCTAGACACTGAAGCATCTATAAGTTCATTGTGAATCAATTTGCAGAGAACTTCTTATGCAACTACTTCTTTTCCATCTTCATTTTTTTATGTGTTTCATGTATTTTTTACAATTCCATCAACATCACTTAAATGTTGTAATATTGTGGTTATTCTGGCTTTATCAGTGAAAATAAAATATCCAATATAGCGGTATAGGAATCATCTTTCCCTTCAATTGTTATGGAACTGACTATTATTTGGTCTTCTATATTAGATTATCAAAATTTTTAATGTCAATTATTGGCATTGAAATATATATGCGTAGAATTATTATCATTTATTGTTTTAAAAAATATTTACATAAGCTACAATTAGGATTCTTGTTCCCTTTGAACAAAACATAATAAATTTTAGTTACACCTCTCTACGTTGGGGAATGCACCGGCATGCATGATTCTTCCCATTCATAAGAAAGGATCAACTAGGAAGTGTGAAAACTATCGGACAATGTCACTCATCTCACATGCCAGTAATGTAATGCTATAATTAAACAGACACTGAAACATTTTCTTGATTGGCAAATACCAGCAGAACAAGCAGGATCGTGAAGGGAAAAGGAATGAGAACAAATCTTCAACATCCGCCAGATAATATAAAAAAGTTGAAAGTCTTAAGTACCAATACCATTATATTTCACGATTTAATGTGCCATTGTTATTATGAATATAAAAAGGCATTTAATAGTGTCAAATGTCTTTGACAAGTACTACAAGAAATGGGAGTACCTTCACAGCTGATAGATCTAATATAAAACCTGTATGTACATACTCAACCATAATGGTTAATAACTGACCATAATGTACAAAAGAAATCGACAAGATGCGTGCTGTCTCTGAATCTCGGAGGGCACTAGATGGATGGGAAGGAGGCGTTCATTAGAAGGCAAAAAGTTCTCCAACCTTCCGATTGCAGCCAGTGAAGACGAAATGACAGAACTTATCCATAAGAATGAAGAAAAGAGCTCAGTACTGGGTCTTGAAATAAACAAAAGCAAGACAAAAATAATCAGAGTAGAACGCTTTTAACAAACGCCGAGAAATATTGTTCTTGATGACTACGAAGAGGTCAGTGATTTTATCTTCCTGAGATATCTCATCTCAAGAATTTGAAGGGGGCGATACCAAGGTCCAAAGAAAAATTGGTATGGCTAAGTCTGCTACGTCGAAGTTGACCAAAATTTGAATGAACCAATCAGTCTCAAGGAACATAAAAGTCCGACTGGTTAAAATCCTGGTATTCTCTAGTTCTATATGAGAGAATGTGTCGTGTCAATATTTAATAAATTAAATAAAGACTTATTAAATTTCATGCAAAATAAAGAAACCCCAGTGAACTCCCTAAAATGAAAGAACATATTCTCATGTAATTATTTGTTTTCTCATGTAATTATATATAAATGTTGTATTACAATATTTTTTGTAGTTGTTGATTAAACACTGTTGATTATTATGTGTTTAATATTTCTTCCTGTGGTACGGGAACTCGGCAGAAGAGCAGTTGTTATAAAAGAAAGAAAGAAACTGGTAGCGAGCTGGACTCTTTTATTCTCTTTACATATAAATCTGTAGGTACCAGAAGCCCAGGAACTCAGCACTTGTTTATCTTGGTAGAAGAATCGAAGAAGAAGAAGATATCAAAGATATAGAGGAATATTTTGAAAAATTTTGATATTTTTTTAAATCCAACCACTGAGACAAACGCGCCCCTAAATATACACCATGATAACTTACGGGGGGTGTGGCCCTCTAGATGCCTCATTTTTATATTTATTTTATTAATCAAATTTGTAATTATAATAGAGAAATATTTGTGGTAAATGAAATGATCTTCTGCAAGTGTTGGTTTCCCGTGATCTTCTGGTAGCTTTACATAAACTGTACGATTAAAAATAATCATATAAATGATCCTTATAAATCTATTTTATACTTGATACATGGTTTTTATGGCAAAATATCTTAAATTATTACTTAACTAGACATGACACCATACATAACTTATTTTATTTTATACCAGTAAGTCATTTCCTAAATATTTTGCCTGGCCATTTTATTACACCTAACTATGCTTATTTTTTATTAATTATTAAATGCTTTATTTGTAAATGAAATTACCTCATCGGTGAGTGCATTTATCTTATATGTTGTTAAATGTGTATTGACTTCTTATTGGTCCATTTACTGGAGTGGGGCACCCAAGCGGGTTCGTCACTTGAAAGCGACCCGTAAAAATATTATTACGTTCTAAAACTGATAAAAAATAGTAATTGTATCTTAAACTGCTCTAATTTGTAAACTGTGCAATATATTTTGTTCCGGTCTTCTTAAATATCAATTATTTTATCATATATACGTGATTAACAAATAAAAATGATGGGTAATATTTTTTAGTATATTTGCTAAAATTACGTCCGCGTGTGAATTTGCGACTGGGGCGAGCGCGTGATGTAAATATTAAAATTATTTTTAATTCTTTGTAACTTGGTAGATATTGGCCAGATTTTTGTCCGGTTTTCAATAAAATGCGTAATTTATCAATCCGCACATATCAAGACTATAAAATATTGAAAATTACATTTTCACCTGCAGTCAGGTGTGCTCCTCAGGTGATTTTGGCCTGAACACTACGTGATGGGTAATCTTTGCTGTAAAACTGTTTTGCAGTTTGGCAAACGCTGAAAATGATAATATAAGATATATATTATGCAATAATGATGGATAAAAAATCGAAATATGGACCCTGAGAAGGATAGAAACATGCTCAATGCCTTCGAGATGTGGTGATAACCATGTCCGAAATATGGCTGGAGCCTTGTGAGACATGTCGTACTAAACGAAGAATAGAGGACCATCACGCTGTCATGAGAACATCGATCAAAAGAGATGTCATAAAAATTGTTATAGTTTGATTGACTTGCTCCTTAAATGACTATCATGATTACATTACCACTTAAAGAACTATGTATTTATTATGATTGGATTACCACATAAAGGATTACATATTATAAATGGGTTACCCTTAAAGGACTACTATGATTAACCCTGTACTGTGCATACGGGCGGTGTTTGGACCGCCCTCTGAACACTTATGCATGTGAAATCTGTCGGCGGTTATATAAGTCAGTGGGTGGCCAGGTATTTCTTAAGGACATCTTTACTCACCAGATAGTGCTGCCTATCACTTTTCATTTCTTGAGTGTGGAGTGTAATTTAGTTGCAAAGTGAACGTCTAATAGTAGCAGTCTTTATACCGCCGCGCGCCTACTTTGTGATACGTATTCTACAGCCCTGGTACGAAAGGAAAATTTCCCCTGAATTTCTCATAAACCCCTCTCGACCGGGTGGTTCGAGTATTTTCGGCTTTCGAGATGACAAGGTGCTCGTATAATACATATTGAAGAAGAAAAAAAGCTGTCCTACTACTCTCGACAATGCACGATGATGATGCTATTGATCCAAGAGGGGCGTAGATTATGTACACCAATCGTGTTCTACATACTCAACATCCAGAAATACAAGGAGATGGCCTTTGGCTATTTTTTTTCACTTTCTTTATGTAGTAGGAGTCGACTCTTATAAAATGTTTCTCTTCAGCCACCTAGAAATTGCAGAAAAAGATATGGAAAGGAGAAAATATGTTGACAATTTAGGAAAAGAGTTGATGGAGAACAACTTGCGTCAAAGAGCAACACTTGAGTTCCTCCTTGTAGATATAAAAGGTTTTCTACATAAGTTTCGTGATAACACAGTTCAAGAAAGACCAACTTCACAAAAAAAGATATGTTTTATTAGCGGATCCAAAAAAAACATCAAAACTAGTGTTATCTGTGAAACCTGCAACCGGAATGTGTGCGGAAAACATAGTCAATGCAGAGTTACATGTGATTTGTGTAGTAGGAACATTGACTCTGAGGATGAAGACTAAATCTCAAGTGCTACTTGATAACATTTAATTTTTACATAATATATTGATATTGCATGTTAGTTTTAATATTTTATCTGTTTCATTTTTTAATTAGATTGGTTCTTTTATTATGTTTCAGTGTTACAAGAACAAGAAAATCTTATGTAAAGAAAAAATCTCAAGTGCATATCTGATGAAATTGATTTTTTACATATTTTGATTGTTTCATGTTTGTTTTAATAATTTTTATCTGTTTAATTTTTAAATGAAAACAGTTATTTTATTATGATTTGGTATTATTTAAAGGTAATGTTGCTCATGTTAGGGGAAATCTTTTAGAAATATTCAAAAAACGATGGGCAATCCAAACACCGCCACGCACACTTAAATAATATGACAAGTGGCGCGCGTGGTGCAGGGTTAAATAAGCATTATGATAAGATTAGCCCTTAAAGAACTGTATATTGTGATTTGATTACCCCATAAGGTAAAAAGGAACATTTTGTTAAGATTAGAGCATATATAAATATATGTACTTATGTATGCACTATATTAAGAATAAATAAATAAAGGACTATTCTGATTGGGTTATCCTTAAAGAGCCACAATGATTGACTTAAAATAAGCGTTTTAATTAGATTAACCCTTAAAGGATCATTGTAATTGGATTACTTTTAAAACATAATTTATTATTACAAATGTCTTCACTATTTTTACAAAAAATTAAAAATCATAAAAGTCAGTAATGTTATTTATTATATTATAGTACATTTACAGGATTTCTTAAAGGGAGCATGTTTCCAATGTGGAGCAGTTGGGAATCAGTGTATACGGTTTGGTTTCCATTCATTCAGTGGATACAAGAAGCTGCTACAACGTCGTGTGATTTCACCAGAAAAACAATTAAAAGCGTTCTTAATGACTAGCGATTCATACCCATTCTGCAGTGAGTGATTATTATTTTTTTATCATCCCCCCTGAACCCACAGGCCCTGAAGAATACAATATGATATCTTAAATTATAACTCATCTGAATCCCAGGCAACTCCGGGTACTGACTGCTAGTACCATGTGTATTTACAGGGTGAATAGCATTTGTTGGTAGAATATGAAAGGGATACAGTGAAACCCTTTTAATGTGTTTTCTGAGGGAGCAACAAATTCAAACTTATTAAGCATGAAAGTAGGGATTTCAATATTCTCACGCATTATTTACACTTGCGTTATGTCTGATTTTGCATTTTAACTAAAGTTACATTTATATTATGATCATTTAAGATTGTTTTATTATTTTAAAATACCTTTAAAAATGTTTGTAAAGTACAAATACACAAATATAATAGTTTATGAAATTGAAATTATTGTCATGCCCCCTTTTATACATACCTTGGTGTTCATATTTCACTTGTTTTATTAATCTCTGTGGACTTTTGTAAGTCTGTTAAACATAGATATCGTGTATACTTTAATTTTAGGAATGCATTATCGAATAACTGTTAATATATCTGCATCTATGGAAAGTTCAACCCATGGCGGAGATGTGGGAAGACTTTGGATGGTTCTTATTGACAAAAACGGTGCTCGCTCTAATAGAATACCGCTGGAAGAACATGCTGGGTAAATCATTCAAATGATATATGTTAAATGCTTTAAAATTATTGTAATGCCTAATAAAATTTATTTTGCTTTTTCCTTAAATCATGCAATCTGTGTGATGGTAAAACTATACTGTTACCCAATTACCTTATTTGCTTTTTAATTATCTTCCACAATTTCCACTTATCTCCTTCTTTCGTAGTATTCAGTGTTCTATACCTTTCCATCACTCCACCACTTACACTCACTGATCTCCATCCAAATGCTCTTCTCAGATCACTCTTACCGATCAGTGGTAGCTGGCGTGAACAAAATAGAAGTGTCATTATGTTAGAATCAATATTTTTGATATTAACATAATGACAAAATTTCTATTGAAAAAATTCATAAAGTGGATCGGTCCCATTATAATGTGAGTTCAAATATAAAACAATGAATCATTTAAAAATAGTAGATCAGGGGATCATTCACGTATTTAGCAGTAATACAATAATACCAGTTCTCCAGAAGAGCATCCACTCTCATCCTGTTTTACGATTATGAATAGTAATAGAACTACAACTGTTCCCATTGAGTTTCTTAAGTACAAAATATATTTTCAATATATCTCAATAACACATATACAGAATTGCATGACTTATATTATACTGGTCGCAAACATCTACATGGGTATATTACATAATATTGATAATTGATATATTTTTCAGAAGTTTTATAATAAATATTGCATTGTTTACAATAGGCATCACAAGCCAGGAACCCAGAGAACACTGGTCGTGTCTGTCGGAGATGTCAGTGTTCCAGAATCAGCAATCATTGAATGGGAATTTGAAACTAATCTTTTGAATCCTTTGACTTGGAGAATACTTATGTCTCCACGAGTATATGTCGCTTGGATACACATAGAATCAATGGAATACAACACAAAGTAAGTGAGATTTCTACCTGATATTATCTGGTAGATCATTTTGAGAAACATTCTTATTGTATGTTTAATCCAGATATTAACTCCTTAACTGCTGAATTAACAGTGCATAGCCCGACTATATGTGCTGAATTAAATCGAGTAGATACTTTGAGACACATTCCATATATGTAATAACTTACTATCTACATAAGTATATGTCAGATTTTTGCAAAAATACACTAATCAGTATGATTTCTAAAAAATAATTGTAAATTTTGAAAATGTCTTATCATGTTTATTAATTAATATGGAGAAATTAAACAAATCGGAGGTTTATTACAATTATTCAACCCATAAAAAATAAATGGATACAGAAAATTGCGAAGATGTAGACAGATACTCATTCTTAGTAACTGAAATCAAACAAGGGAGTGAAGCTGAAATTAAAATGGCTCAATCAATTACTGAAGATAATATAGCAGGTAGCAGCAAAAATCATAAAACCATTATATTAATCTTAATTTTCTTTTTTAATGCATTTGAAATGTGATGTTGAAAAAATGAGAATCCATGGATGATCCAATTTAGAATGATGTATAATATTATTACGCCATGTCACGTGATAGGTGGGTAAGATTAGTCATACAAAGTCGGGTCCGAAGAACACATTCTCAAAATAAATGAGATAGACAGACCTGGTAAAACACATCAGATGCCACCTTACAGAGAGCTCCAAAAATTCAGCTACAACAAATTGAAAGCGCACAATAACTGCAACAATTACGTCCACATATATCTCATGTACATACATATATATTATGGATATTCCTCCTCCTAGTAGTGTGCGTTACACAAGACTTCCTAGCTCTAAACCTTCTGCCTTGGAACAGAGAAAACCAAGCAGAACTAGTCACCCATATAGCTATATGGTGCAGTGTATAATTGCTGTCTGTAATCACACACCTATATCCTTGTGCTTTATTTTATTTATGAGAATCCTTAATAAGCCTGTTAATTAAATTACACTGTTTTTTTTTTCAGACTTACGGTATGTCCGCAAAATGAAGAACCATTGGTAGCTAATTCTCCGAGTCATTATCAAAAAGCTCACTGCATTAACATGTCACCTATAAGAATATCTACATCATCTACATATCATTTTTAAGCCAAAGAAAAATAAAACAATATGTGTACATATACAGGTGTCCCGTAAATAGTGGTCCAAATGAAAACCATTGATAGCTGAGAGCATGTCCTATCAGAATAACCCATCATAGGTCTAATGAATGTCACACGGTTTTCGAAATATTTGAACTTTTATGAATTTTATGACATTAAAAAAGGAACAAAGAGTACCAATTATTCAAAAATTCATAAAAGTTCAAATATCTCGAAAACCGTGTTACATTCATTAGACCTATGATGGGTTATTCTGATAGGGCATGGTCTCAGCTATCGATGGTTTTCGTTTGGACCACTATTTACAGGACACCTGTATATCTATTATTTAAAACTTATGTTTGGAGATGTAATAATTTATTGTATTAAGGTAATCTTGGCGTACTTTAGGAAATGCTGTATGCATATTTATTTATAATGTTTAATGTGCTTCCGTGATGTACATTATTTTTTAATGTTCTTGACACATTTTACTAAGATTTTATTTGAGACAAATTGTATACAAGTGAATTTTATTTTTAGTGTAGTCCTCCTTGTCAACAGGTGCAAATCGCACGAAAATTTAATAAATGACTTTCTCTGGCAGTGTTGGGGCATAAAAGAGAAAACTACACTTGAGTTCAAAATAAATCTCATTTGTGTGTATCCTATTACATAAAGTTTGTTTCAATAACAATTAAAATAATCATGTTATATCACAAAGTGACCCATATCAATTAATAGTATTTCATGAATGTTTATTATTTAGAATACAAACAACCTGTTTGAACCTTGGCATACAGACACCTACAGATAAATTAGTAAAACAAAATTTGTATATTATTTTCACTAGTACACAATTTTATTTAAAATATTTTTTTTGAAAATGCTAGCTTCAAATGTAAACATATTTGATCTGAAAACAGGATTTTTTTAATCTTAGAATTGTGAATTTCACCATGTCTTATATGTAAATAAGACACAAGAAACCTCCAGTATAAATGTTTCATGTGTGTTTAAAATATAAAGTGTGGTTATGGTATCTACTATACTTTCCAGAGTACACATTGTACTCATATTAGGACTGGTTGAAGTGCAAGATGATCCTTTACAGAAATAAATAAATAATAAGCATGCTTTAAATTAATCAGAAAATAGCGATGTTTAAAATATCCAATAGTAGATAAAAAATGTATAATAAACTTTTTTTTAAATTTGATTTCATTCATTGATATTCAATGAGTGTGTATTAGTTAAATACATAGAATGCAAAATATTTTTATTTATATGTGCATGTTTATTTTTATATTATATATATAAATAATTCTAAATATATAATATTTATTATTATGGGCATTTTATCTTAAAACGATCGGTTAATTAGACAACCATTAGATATTCTGAATGAGAACTGAGTATAGATAAATACACAAAAACTTATTGGTTTTTTAAATTCAATTTATTCAGTTCCTTTAAAGCAAATACAATATTTCTTATAGCCTGCGAAAATATCATTAAATTTGTTAATTCATAATACTACACCATAATATGTACACAATTAGTCATAAAAAAAAATTTAAGAAATGCTGGCTTTTGACTTATCAAAAGTAGAATTTGAAGTTTCAGTTTTTAAAGTTGTTTCATGAAGATCATCCGCTAAACTTGGCTGAGTTGGTTTTTTTAATAAATATTCTAGCTGTTCCCAAGGATTCTGCATCATAGAGGGATGGTAGTATATTGAGATATCATGATTTTTTTCAAAACGGGGAGCGTTGTTGAAACTCTGAAAAATAAAAGCAAATAAATGTATAAAATAATGCAGTGTGAACCTTGGAGGTAGAGTATATGTTGGTACATGTTATGTTTGAAATTAGCCCATCCGCTTATCATTTAACAATTATTTTGCAGCCTGGCACTACTTTCCATTTGTTTGAAATGAAAACAATTTTAATCGGTACAAAAAAAAACAAATTTTTATATATGTATACCTATATATATATATATTTTTTTTTTTTTTCAATGATATATTTTCTCAAAAACGCAAGTAACCCATATGATGAACACATAAACTTCTCTTTCCCTTTACCGGATTATTTAGCAGGCTTTTTAAATAATCGCCACTAGGTGGCACTTTTCACAGAAACTGCGGCAGATGGTGACTGGTAGGCCAATGGGTTAAAAAGAGTTATAAAAAGAAACTGGGATTGCTAATTTCAAAAGTAAATAATATTATTTAATGGTGTGTTTCATGTCGCGGATATGGAAATAATATAAACACTAAATTTAGTGATACCGAATTTAAGAAAGAAAAAAAAATTCTTTTAATAAAAAAAATACTATCCACTTGAGAGGAAACAGAAACAGTTGCTGCGCGAATATAAATAACAAAAATAAATATTACACAAAATAAATTGTGATAAAATTGATATACTGACATTAACTTTACGAAAAACAGTTCATACTACAATAAGCTCCCTTTCATCGGCACCACTGAGACCGGAGGATTGCCGTAAAACAAAATGTTCCTGATATCTAATCACTACTATAGCACCATTCAAAACTCATTAAAACTTTGTATAAAGAAATAAAAGTGTAATTTAAGTAAAGAACACATTTTATTAACCCAATATGTACATAATAAATTGAATATGTAAAGAAAATGAAGTTATCTCTACTACTTAAACTTTTAAATAATTCACAAAATACCATTTGGGTGCCAGTTGCTTGAGTAGTTTACTGTAATATGATATTATGGATGAATCTAATATTCAATACAACTGGATATTAAGTCGGTTATTACATTGTTTTGTTCCAATTGAGTGATCCTCGAGGTGGCATTAATTTTAAAAAGATACATTTACTATGGCTTTTAATAAGTGTTTGATGGATAACATTCTAATATTTTTTTAAATATACAAATATTATTGTCTTTTTAATACAATATAATATTCAGAATACAAAGTATTTGCGTATCAGTTATTTGCGGGTAACCCGAAACATGCCGCTGTATTTTTATAATTTGAGAGGTTTAGTAGTCCAACGAAAACATCTGATACTCACTCTCTGTCCATAGCCGCGATTGTAAGGACTACAGTTATTCCTGATTCCGTTGAATCGCGGGCCAGGGTTTTGATTGAAACCCCTGTTGAAATATTGCCTGTTATTTCGCCCATCTCTGTAGCTGCCGCTTGTGATAGGGCTGTTTGATAAAGGAATACACTCGACGTTATTAGACATTTGTATTTTAAATCTATCGAGATTTAAGTATAATAATTGAAAAACAAATTCAAAGTAAAACTATTGAGATTATTTGAAATATTGCACTAGCAGAGTATGAGCAAATGGCGCTTGATGTCACAATAAAATGCGTAATCGTTGATGGTTGGCGTTGTTGACAACATAAATAAACGATATAACCATAGATAAGAGGATATACCCATGCGATATATTGTTGACAACTAGACAGGGGGTGACAACTTCCAAACTAGTAGAGAGGGGATCTACATTTAAGGCAGTCTATCGGTAGGTGCCGCATTGGCGGATAAAAAAAAATTAAATTATCCGTTTTCCGAACCAATATGTCGGTATATACTTTTATCCGTTTTCTGAACCAAAATGTCGATGTAACAGTTTTCCGAAATAATTTGTCAGTATTCCGTATAACAATTTTCAGTGATCGTAAAAGTAAACGATCTAAAGATAAGATTTTTCTAGAGGTAGCACGTAACTTTAAATAATTGTACTGTGATGTCATATTATAGAATTGGCAGATTTGTATATTAAATATTTTTAATCAAGTTTTATTATCTTTTTATTTTATAACCCAATTTTGATTTTTAGCGATAAGCTGATTTAATAATAAAGTAAATTTGAGATTATGATTTTAGTTTGGGCAAACGATTTGCAGATGTCATCACTCAGTCCATAGCTAAAACTGTAGTTCTCGTTTTCGCCCGATCTTGCCATTCTAAATAATCTCTATTCTATGCAACTAGAAAAACGAACCTCTTTCTATGGTAAAGTGTTACTATGACAATGGTGCAACCATAGATAAAACTACATATGACCTGGGGATGCGAACTTCCTTACCGACAGAGGGGACTCTATACTAGCCATAGATAAGATACTAGCGGCCGCCCAACTTTAGGATCTCATGGACCACTAAATTCATAATTTTAGGTCCTAGTTAATACAATAAAAGTATTCATTGTAACCAAATTATAAAAACTTTATTAATAAAACAAAACAATTAAAAGATGGTTTAATTATATTAAACTTTTAGCATTATAGATTCATTGTGTGATGGATGTTCCGTCTTGTTTGAAATAAAATTATAGATATTTAGTTCCAATGATGTTACTGGAAGACGGAGAACTGCATTTATTTCAAGCCGTCGTTGCTGCGATAGATCAAGTGACAAGATCCTTTCGCATCAATGAGTTGTGGAGAATTGAATCAGAATTCTCACCGCCTTTTCACTAAGCAAAGGGTAGGTATTCACTTTTTATGGAAAGCCAAAACTGAGGTCTTGATAAGAATGAATGTGTTATGTATCGACGTAGGATATTGCGACGCTATCGTAATAACTAGATGAAAACACAAAATAATAATAATTGGAACCATTTTTTCTTGCCGCTGTCGACGGGTCTATGTAGAAAAGACCGGGACCAGCCATTCAAAATGGATAACGGGCATAATGACCTCCAGCCCAAAGGTTGCGTAATATACATTAAAGTGGAGGAACAATATCGACAGAAATATGACGGGATGTTTCTAGAGAAACGATTGTAAAAGGAGCGCTTCAGTGTGAACCAGACAGCTTTCTCTTCCTTTATAGAAAAAGAATATAACAGCCAATAGGGATCACTAGAAGAGATGCGAAGCGAAGGTCAGTTAGGCGATAACCATTAAATGGGATAAAAATGACTTAAGAATAATGACCGCCGAGTATTTATTTATTCGAGAATTTATTTTCCCTACCAACGTTGATAAAAATATTTGTAATGGTATAGCTGAATTGTATTTGAAATATGTTGGTATATTGGTTTTTCATACCTGTGTTCATGCCTAACCTAACCCGTGCTATTTCCTAACCTAACCTAACCCGTGCCCCTTATAAAATGGTTTTCACCGGCTGTTGGAACCCTGGGCATAATATATTTCTATCGCTAGGATGGCATATATGCATACAAGCAGTGTGTCATTCTGTCCTTTCTTTGACCGTAAACCGATTGTCAACCGTCCGGAGGATTATGTTGAGGTCCAGAGCAAAGATCGAGAAAAACCTCGCCCTGGCCCGTGCTGGGTAGGTGCTCGATCGGTCTTGTTTTCATTTTGTTTAATGTGTTTTATATTTAAATAATTCAGTTATGATGCGACGTCTAAATGTAAATACAATAGGATCACATACCACTAAGTAAATAGACATGAAATGAAGAGTACATATAGGAGAGGGGTTTGGAACATTATTTGCGGGACGAGGGGCATTCTACACACATTCATTGGTGGAAATATAAATTCGATATATTATGATATATTTATGCAACAGTATTCAACGAAAATTAAATCTTTGTGTAAACAAGACACGTCTTTATCACATCAATTCATGTATTGTAACTGTTTGAACTTTCATTCCAGTCAAGTCATATTTCAACTTGCAAGTTAAGTTAGGGTTACCAAAAGCACGATTAATAATTACTTTGTGAACACGATCACATTATTTGAATACGAGATTATTGCCAAACACATGTTTTTTTCCCTTTCACGATCTTTCAGTGTTGGACTTATTAAATATGATCCTTAATATTTTTTGTGTTATTTTAAAATAGTCGGTATAATACTTCATAGCACATTAAAATATTATATATAACATGAATTGTCAAATCTTAAACAAAAACAATTTTGTATTTTCTGACAGTGGAAATAATGTTGGTAGTTTTTCTATTTGGACGGTCTTGCCGGCCCACGCGCGCCAAGCAAGACCGCCGACTCGCTTCACTTAAGAATTCACGCACACCTTTTGCATCTTCACTCATTTCTTTCATTCTCATATGTCTTCATTATTCTATCCGACTCAATAAACACCGACACGCCAATCACTCACTCTTTCATTTAACCACCGACCTAACCCCCAAACCTTGTTATGCGTAAATATCGTGTGCACGTGTATGTGTTCTGTGTGCAGTTAACTCAAAACCAGTTTTTAATTTAAAAAAATATTTATTTACTTTCCATAATATTAACAATATATATTTAAATAAAATTTACAGAAGTACAAGTTACAAAATATGGAGTTCACATAACAGTCTGTATGAGAATGAGTATTTTGTTAGTTGGTGACTGCTCACACTATGACAGCGATGTAATTTGTTTTATCAAAATATTCAACATTTTCATTGAAGCGGAGCGGGACGCTATAACTATCAATATCTTCCCGGTGTGATATTCATCCCTTAAATTACAGATGAACAATCTGAAACCGAAATATTTTCTAACGGAATATAATTACCTGTAGCGATTTGCTAAAGTCCCATATGAATCAAATATTTTTTGTAAATATACATAAATTGACTATTGTTAAAAATTTTAGCAGTCCTACCATTGCAAAAAAAATCCGACTGTTCTCGTAAGCGTTTATATAAAGGTGTATATTTAGTAATTGGCACTTCCTTATTAGTCGATGGATGTACGAAGGTTGTTTTTAAATTATTACTTTCTAGCGAACATCCAACTGTCTTAGTAATTGAAATGTTTGCGGGACAGCTATCGAACATCGTTGATACAATATCGATACCCACTTTTTCAGTTTCCTCTAAACACTATAGCACAAGATCAGCCATTTGCTGGTCAGACAGCATCCACAAGACAGTAGCCACTTTCCATTTGGCGTTTCTAGCAACAATTACAAATACCAATGCGATTTTTGGAACGGATTTAAAAAGATTTATAATTTACGGTAATTTAATGAGGCGTTCCACGACGAGAGGCCGACAAAGTTGTCGAAAAAGAGAGTTTAACCTCGCCAAAAACTCCCTCGTTTGTCGAGAAACAGCCAATGCGACAGGGATACTGACAACACACAGATTGGCGGCCAATCTGTCTGCAGCAGCTGTTGCAGCAGAACCCCTAGCCGACGAGTTGGCCTGTCAGAGAGAACCGTAGGGGTCTCGGATATGCCTTAACCGCAGTGCTTGATGCGCGTGAAAATAATGATAACACGGAACTAAGGTATGAGAGACTAACTATATTTATATACCGTGTTCCGGGATAGACTGAACGCTACGGGGTGAGGCCCGCGACCCCTCCATGTATCTTTTATACATTTATAATAAACCCGGTGCAACTCAGACATAGTCATTTTCATTTTCATTTCCCTTCCCACACTTTGATGAGAACCACCACAACGAGGAGCATGTTTCTTCATATCGCAATGTGGCGCGCCTGATGGGCTCAAGCCAGGAGTACATCGGGAGATCCTAACGCTACAAGTTTGCACCAGCCGCAGAAAGACAAACAGATAGATTATTTTTGTAGACGACGACAAATGGAGTAGATTCTGCTTCAGGTGACAATGAGGAGTTGTACCGAGAGATTGGCATCTATCAATATTTACATATATATAATATTATGATAAAGACTCCATAGAATATGCCTGCGGATATTATTATTATTGTCTTTTTATATGCTGCGAACTCGGAAACGCCTTTGTGAGTACGTGAATCAGAAGCTACCTACTTACCATAATATTGAGATCCAACATAACCATCTTCTGGGAAAATAAACTACTAAAAAAACAGTAAAACATGAAAGGTGATATTTCATATTAAAAGAGAGTCAGCAAATTTTACGTTAATGTTTATTCAGAGTTTAAAAGAACAGAAAACTACGAGAATTATTAATTTTTTTGAATAAATAAAAACAGTATCGTATCGGACGCCGTCCAGTACGGAGGTGACACTGCGAGTACTGTTTCTAGTGTACACCTACATCAACGCCGCATAACTGCGGAATCATGGACGAAATATTTAACACCTTACGGACCGACATAGAAAAAATCACAAGCGTATCAAAAACAGAAACCTGAGGTCAGAAAGACTTTAGTTACAACGCAATTGAAAAATGTGTCTCGAATTTGGAAGAAGCTTTAAATAAAAGAGAAATACATCAACAACAACTAATAATAGAACTACACAAAAAATAGTATTAAAAGAAGAAGAAAAGTCATGCCTTCAAGAACAAATAATAAATCTGCAAACAACCCTTATTAACAAAAATATGGACAATATAAATAAAATTGAAAAAATTCAGAGTGAAAGTGAAAACAAAAACATAACTTATGCGAATATAACAAAAGAAAGAACTACAATATCACAAATTCCCGAACCACAATTTCCAATAATGATAATATCCAACAAAAAGGATATCACAAGCGAAGACCTACAAAAAATTGTACAGTTACCTTTAAAAAATCTAGCCACAAATATATCACCAAATGATGATGCCGAAACACTAACCGCACCACCAAACTGCACCCGTGAATATCTCTCCGTATTCCAAACTATAACTGAAAATGATTAAAAAAATCATAAATAACTTAAAAAATGATACAACTCCTGGCTACGACCAAATCACAACAAAAATACTTAAAGAAAATATATTAACTCTTACCAAACCCATATTATAAATACTAGCCTTCAAAATGGAGTATTCCCATCTAACTATAAACAAAGTTTTATAACACCAATGTTTAAAACAGGAAATAAAAAAGATATCAAAAATTACCGCCTCTTATCAATAATCTCCAACATAGCCAAAAAACAGCTCATAGCATATCGTACTCGAGAAAACACCTGTGACCAATGTTCATCAATTGAAGAAAAAGACTATTTCAAGTACCTTGGAATCATAATAGATAACAATCTCAAATGGAAAGAACATATTACTAATCTCACAAACAAAATAAGGAAAACTGCCTACATATTTTTTAGACAGATTACATATCTGAAAATAATATATTACGCGTTTATAGAGTCACATTTGCAAGACGGTATTATTGGATGGGGAGGTGCATATAAAACTTCAATGTCACAATTAGAAATCACTCAAAAAGTTATAATAAAAATTATTCTAAAAAAAAAGACTATCCAAGTATACAACTTTTCACAGATTTTAAAGTACCAAAAATAGTAGACATATACAAAAAAATTCAATAATTCAAACTTTCAAAATTAAAAATCAATTAAATTTTAGAAGCGAATTCCGATCTACAAGATATAGAGATCAGATTGATATCCCAAAACTTAAATATACCGCAACTCAAAATCAATATATTTATCAAGGTATCAAATTTTTTAACAATCTCCCCATCACAATTAGAAAAATTACGGACTATCATAAATTTTATAACTGAAGTAAAAAATTAACTCGAATATACTCCTCTATACACGAGTCTTACTCTCATAGAGAAGAAACAAATGTTAAAATATATATATATATCCACTGATTATTGAAATTGTATTATATTTTTAATATTAATAAAAAAAAATTAAAAAATTCGGAGCTACATATTAGGTGGCGACGACAATAATACTAGTACATTCAAAAATGCGTCTCTTGCTTCTGCCGTAAAACATCATTAACATCTTCTCGCATCCTTCCATTTTGGTGTCATGGGAGCAGCATCCACCGCCGTTACCGAGTGCCTGGCAATCGGTCAGGATACTCCTTCAACCGGCGGTCCATGCACGAATCTTCTTCTCCCAGGTAGACCATAATAAGTAATTGTCAAGAGGTGATGGGCAGAAGACGTAATGTGAAGTAGTGAAGAAGTAAAAAGGTTAAGAAGTAAAGAAAAGAAGCAAATAATAATAATACATTTATTAAGTTCACTTTTTTTACATGTATTATGTACTTACATTGATAAATAATGGCTAGTGGTCTGACGTATTACTCTTCCAAATTAATAATACATTTTCACCTAGTTAATTACTATGAGTTGCGTAATATTTCAAATATTGGACAAATGTACCGAGGGTATGCATATCAAATTTGGCAAAGTAAATACAACACATCAGTAAGAAAGTAAGACATATGGTTGGGTACCCTGCCTGCTACACTAGTAATTTACTGTATTATAGCAGACAGTGTTCCTCCGGTATAACAGTAAGCAAAGCGCAATTATCAATGTGCAAAATATGTATACATAAACAGTTAATCAAGAGATGCAATTAAGTAATTCAATATACTGTTGTAGCAGTTTTATTCTCAGGTTTAGACCTTTAAAAATTCATGGGCGTAATTTCTCACCTTTTCGTGGAGCCAGAACTGTACTCTTCATGAAAAATATGCAAGACTATGGTTGCAATCTTTTGGCACAAAATAGTGACAGTTAGCTTGTGTTTTTGTTAAGTAAGGGTGCGTAATTTGCTGGTAATATTGCTTATGCCGGTAAAAGTGTTTTAGTATACCGAGAGTATACATTTGACGGATGTCTAGGACGTGACATTCTTTGAAGAGTTCATTTGAAGGATAACGAAAGGGTTTCTTATGAATTACTCTCAAAATCATTTTTTGGTCTTTACTTACAGACTCTAAACCATCCCAATTACCAATCGCGTAGTGAGTGACATAGTGCAAAGTATATAATTTTTCTCAAGGATGTATCGAGTACTTCTCTGACTTCCCTAAAAAATAGTCAAGTTTTCTTATTCGACTCGTGAGATACTGAATATATTTTCTCCAGTTTAGGTGTTGGTCAATTTGTACTCCTAAATACCGTGTACTCTCCGTTGTCTGTAGTTGAGTACAGCCTCAAAGTTTATTTTTCGTTTGGTATGTATGTTATTCCAACTATTTTATGAATGGAAAAGCACAAATATTTTGTCTTCAGAGCGTTAAGCGTTAGTAGATTTTTGTCAAGCAATATTGTAGTGAGCCTTTTGTACTCCCTTTTCTTGAAAAAGTAGTACCGTATGTGCAAAATAAATTATTTCGCCATTTTCCATGTTTGAGTTACACATTTCATTAAAATATATTTAAAATAGTATAGGACCCAAAACACTTCCTTGAGGTACTCCGTAACATATTTTGTGAGCGTTACTGCAATATTCGCCTGATTTGACTACCTGCATCCTGTTACTCGAGTAATCTTCAAACCATGCCAACGCCGTTCCCCTAATTCCCAAAACCGATAGTTTGTGTAGCAGAAGTGCATGAGCTTTGGTTAGGTTCAGAAAGATACCTATACATCGTTTTTTCTTGTCTAGTTGTGTCACTGAGAATTCTGTTAGTTGACCTATTGCATTTTATGTTGAGCTATTGGTTTTAAAACCGTGATAGTTTTTTGAAATAATGTTATGCATATCCAGGTATTTCAGAAGTCGTACTTTTACTATCTTTTCTAAGATTTTATAAAAAATTCTTAGAAGCGATATCGGTCTGTACTGTCCTGGACTGTGTGGGTCACCACTCTTGAATATTGGGCAAATTATAGCCAATTTGAGTGCATTTGTAAATTTACCCGTTGTAAGATTTTGGTTGTAAATATAGCTCAGAGGCTTGCTTGGTAGTTCTTTGTTACATTTTACTATTTTTGCTGTCACCTCATCATTGATCAGATGTTGGAGCTAGGAAGAATGATGACGAACTTGAAGTATTTGTATTGAAATTATTTTGAAGGTTATCTTCGGTAGTTTTTAGCCGTAATAAAATATTATGTGCATTTATATTATCTAGCGGATCAGGAATTTCCTCATCAATGTTAGGAAGAAGCATGTTGCATATGCTGTTGTCTTTATTTTATTGTGTTGAAGTCATTTCTCTAATAGTATCCCAGGTTTTCTTGGCGTCATGATGGTTTGCTTCTATAATATGTTTATAATATACGTATTTAGCTGATTTGACCGCTCTATTACAAATATTTATATATTTTTTATAATATGTTAGCAAGCCGACATTAAACGGATTTAGTTTAGTCTGCTTGTGCAGCTTATCTCTCTTTTTAATACAATTGACTAACCGTTCTGTTATCCACGATTTAAAATTTTTTTAATTCCAAGATCTCCATATATACAAGTATTGAATGGAAAATGTTAAAAAAATTGGAAATTTACAGACGCTTTCAGAAACTGTAGTTTACTAGAATGTAGGTACCTTCCGTTCCGTAATTCCGTAAGTCTCAAGGAGATTTTTATGTATGACGTAATTAATAAAAAATTGCTAATATTTTTAACCCCCTATTACTCGCAATATGATCATTCCTTTAACCTTACTATAAAATACAATATCTCATTCTAGTAAATGGACCTATTTAAATTATAATATTTTTTATTCATTAAAATATTTTTCGTTCCACAGATATTTAAAAATATAAATAAAAATGTTTGCAATACTTACCTACATACGTTGTAAAATATAAACATCATTTTAATTTTAATATCTGAAGTAAAAAGAGATCAAGACTGCTTATTGCCATCATGAATGTCGTCATGTAACTTACGATAAAGAACACCGTTACTAAGCGCGATGCAATTCGCGCTCACGTTCAGATATTTTGCACGTGTGTTTTAAAATGTTTCTAAAAGATGGAGGCGCGTATGTTTCTCCGTATTTTAACATATATTTTAATAAATAGCATACAATGTTTTCATATTTACAATAAATCGTATTTATGTTAAATATTATTACTTTTACGAATTGTGATAAACCATTTTTAATTTATTGTTTTAACATTTTAGTTCAGTTTTTAATTTTAATCTTATTTGCATTTTAATATAATTAACATAAAATATAGAATTATTAATACCATATAAAATTAAATTTTTATTTATGGTTTTATTTAAATGATATAAATTCCATACAAAATCATATTTTTAATCGTTTAATTTAAATAAATTATGGTTTAATAATTATTTACACGCATAGATTGTGCGTAACTTTGTGTAAAAGATATTTATGTGAGATTTTTGTGTATTCCGTGCGACATTTTTGTTTTTTCGATAGCTGAATATTACAAGATTAGAAGTACAAACATACATACCTATCTATATTTTCGATTACTAGATAAGCTATTTACATTTTTTTGTTTTGCTATCCATTGAATATTTTGATTTCCTTGTTTTTTAAAAATATTTTTGGTTATTTACAGTGCGTTTATTTAAAAATTCTTATGAACTTCATTTTAATAGACATACACAATATTTAAATAAAGTTTGCTCGGTGGACGTGTGAGCGAACCACCGTTTTAAGTCAGCGGAAGTCGAGAGCTCGGTAAGCTATGTTAGTACCTATATATGTGCATATGTATTCATGAGGGCATACTTAGGTAAGGTAAATCAGCTGATCTAACATTTAGTAGGAGTAATATCTATAGCATTGTATTTTGAGTGTTTTATTAATTAATTAATCAGCGAATCAATTTATAAAATTTGTTATGAATTACTTTAATGGTAGTCCAACGTTTTAAATAATATAAGTATGAAATATTGAAAAACAATGCTCTCTTTGAAGTCGCATAACTCGTTAATTGTAAACATTTTACCAGTTTACTATTTTACATTTTAGTTAAAAATTGAATGAAGAAGACTACCCTGAAGTTTTTGCTACTAGCTATGAGACACCCGGTATAAATATATGGTAAAGCCTGTCTATTCAATCGTGATGTGTGTCATGGTAGATCTTTAAAACGCTTTTAAAAGGCGTAAGATTGAAAATAACCTTCAATTGCCGCATGTTGTAATCGAAAGCCTCTGAAGGCTACATTTTCCGATTAATTAAAATAATATTTTTCCAATATCAGTAGGCGCAAAAACTCACCATTTTTTACAGTACTGTTTGTTTTTCAAGTGTTAAGTTTTTCAAATATAAAGTTCATCAAATGTTCAATTTGAGAATTCACGAACCATGATGATCCGAAGGTTTTGTCTGAACTGCAAGGGTATAAACCGATTCCAAATCGGTATTGACAATATTTATTAATAGCGTCGACATTGTTAATAACATTTTAAATACTTAAATAAAATACTTTGCGTACGTATTTACTCATAATTTGAGGCTCATAATTAAAAAAAAAATTGAACCTTTCACAAAGGTGAATTAAACTGCCGTTGAAGACTTTACGTACGGTGAAGACCGTTTTTCAAAAATAAAAAAGGTGCTAATGAGTTATTTTTAAGCAAAAATAATAGTCTAAATAATCTAAGCATATGCAACTTAAGATGTATTTAAGATATAAGGAAACATGTATTTCTTCTATTGTTTTGGGGGGGTGTTTGGGACAGTGGTGCACAATACTTCGGGAATACATTATTACGTTATATTTGGTACCTACCGCGCACGAGATATGTTGAGAGTTGACATTTACCAATTGGCAACACTGATCGCGTAAGAAAAATAATTCTCGCTACCGTGCTTTTTTTTGACAAGCATTGACGAGCACGGGCGATTGTTCCGATACAAAAATAATTAAATATATTAGGCATCTGTGTTATTCTGCACCATATGTAAGATTTATTTGCTAATTGTTTGTGTAATTACAGGATGGACGCATCCCTTCTTCTTACTTTGACTTTCCTTACATGACTGGAAAGTGGTCATGAGATGACAATACTTTCTACTTCAGGAAGGATTTCTCCTGAAGAATGAATGATGGGGATACGATTTGATCTCGGCCGCTAATCATTTCACGACTGAATTTATTTTATAACCGAAGATGACGCAAGGAATTTATGGCGAGCTCAAACGCAAGAAGATGACCCAGCCTTCCTTATTTACCGGTGCCTCGGACAAATCTGGATGAAGACTGTGGATCTCTGCCACATGGACAATTAGCTCACGTGCATGATTGTAAAATAAATTTTGATGTGAATTGATAATATTGTAGTCTTATTTATTTCTCATTTATAAATTTTAAATTAATAACTTTCTAATTATGTTGAACAGATTTATATGACAAGCTTGTCACGTGATAAAATTTGTGTAATGTTATTTCCTAGGTGAAGATTTTCACCTTTTAATGAATCAACTGTTTTATCACACTATTACTTGTATAATAATCTGCTGATTTAGATATTCAAATAGTAGTAAAAAAATTATTATTTTGATTGAGGTAAGAATAGCCAATCTAATCTTTTTATCTTATCACATTCTAGTAAAAATATTCATGTTTTCTTATCTATTAATTAAATAATGATGTTATCATAAAACTTGAATTAATCTTATTATTTTCCCTGAGAATGGTGGCTAATTTGAGTGGCAGGCAAAATGGTTAATTCTGTGCACCGGATCCACGCACCTCATGCTATACCCCGAGCAAGTCGGTGGACGTGTAAGAAAGGATGTGCAAGCTGCACGTGCCTAACTTAACCATGAGATTGGTCGTAGTTTATAAGTGCCTACTTATATTAAATATTTGATTGATTCCAAATAATGTATTGAATACAACAAATAAAACGTCACCGACCTTCAAGCTTCAAGCGGCCGAGCTGTTTTTGTTAGATCATTTCAGCCCTAGAATAATAATATGACAATTTCGCAAATATTTATTATTAAAGCTAAAATTTATTTTGTAAAAATTTCATACAATAATATTTTCCTTACAGAATTTTACACTAAAAAGGGACCGTCAAGGGTCTTAGAACTATCTCACTTATTTATCCGCGAGGACAGGCAGATAGTTTTTTGTTGTCCTAATACACAACTCTTTCCTCATCAACGTTCACACATCTTATAATGCAAGGTCGTCGATTGTCGAGGGTTCTGGTTTGGTTGTCTTCCGCGAACGTTCTCTATTTCTGGTGCCATCAACAATCGCGTCACATATCTTTCTTACTATTCTCTCCGATACCAGTCGATTCCTCAAGGAAGGCCGCCTTTCCTCACGCGGTCGTGGCTCGTGACCCGGGACCCGGGGTGCGACAAGTCAGTCCATTTCTGTTTCTTTTACGGACCTCGGAGTCAACTGAATTCCCGCAACTCTTCAGAACACTTGACTCAACAATGTGTCTATTTCTCCTGCAGCTCTTCCACACCCTCCAATTTCCGAAGTGCTGTCAAGAGCGGTTCACCGCGAGACACGCCATCAGTCCGCCGATGAATTCAGAAAGGTACATCAGAATAGAGGGCGGAAGTGTGCACGAAGAACTAGGTGGTGAAGTGGAAGACAAAGCACTTAATGTACATCCGTGTATAGAATTGCTTAAATTAATTATCCATTGTAACTATTGATTGTTTGAATCGAGACGCATCCATTATTGAAGCAATATTTATAATTTATTGCGCGAGTCGGAAAATCCGTTGTTGATCAAAAATTAAATAAATTAGAATAAAACAGCACAAGTCCATTGTAATGCTGGTGAGGGTGACCGAGTGACCGGTCGCGTGCAGAAGGTCGGGACAAAGGTTTGCCCTAGGGCACAGGTTAAAGTGGAATAATACGTACTCTACAATTCAATGGAAATGCAATGTACGCTCCGTCACAGTAATGTCAATTATCATTATTACAGTCAAGCAAGTCGCACATCGGAAGACATGCGTACGATGTAGTTGGCGCATGGCAATTTTGGACGTCGGAATCAGATTGGTAGCAAATGTGGATGAACTTTTTACGCATCCAAGTCCATTCTATCGACAATTGCACTTTGTGGGTTGGAAGGATATCGTTTAAGCCCTCCCAGTTAAATTTTATTTTGAGTCCCGTTGTTTTATATCATTTATGTTTGTAGTTGTACAGTGAAACTTGATTTCTCGACCTTTTCAATGTTGGTCTTGATTTGTAACATCTTAAATCATATTCCGCGGAATTGAAAAGTTTACAAGTTGTATGCATGTTACCGCAAGCATCAATAGCAGCGTTCAACAGCGGCGCTCAACAGCGACGCTCAACAGCGGCACTCAACAGCGACGATCAACAGCGGTGCTCAACAGCGACACTACAGCGGCCTCTCAACACCGACGTCCGATAGCGACGCGGTGGTACTACTGTATGTGCATTATATATTTTATTAATTAATTTTAGGGCCGGCTGAAGAGAGTCGCATTGATCTCACCCTATGTACCACTAACATGCTTAGATATTGGGAGCGTGCGTATCGGGGCTATCGTTAGTGACCACCGGCTAGTCACCTTCAATCTCGGAAAATAAATTATTATGCCTCCGTGCGCTTTGTGGAATTTCAGAACAAACACGCGGACTTGGAAAAGTTTGGGATAGTTCTGCAAGACGAATTGCGTGAAATTTACGAGTATGGTTCCGGAAACCCAGACCTGGTGGGCGACAGGTTTAATCAAGCAGTAGTAAGGGCGGCAGACCTGACTCTCGGTCGAACCAAGTCACTAAAAACCTGGTGGAATGGCACTCTAGCATCGCTTCGTGTGGCTTATATATGGGTCTACCGGAATTTTGGGGTTGTCCAATATTTTAGAAACCCGGCGGGTCCGGTTCGGGTACGGGTCCAAAATCATTATATTTAAAAAATCCGAATTTTACATTTTTAAAATATTTATTATTACATAAAGTTTATAAGTTATTTGGTGCAAATATTTGTAGACACCGAGAATGTAGGTTTCAATGTGCATAGCGCGTCATAGAGCCTCTCAAGATAAATGGTTCGCATTTTGTTGTTTTTGAAAAGTAAAAACTCCTGTTGTAGATTTCCGAAATCATCTGCTTGGGTTACATCAGGTTTTTATTCATTTTTAGAATTAAACTGAACTCTTCCTCCATTGTTGATACTGTTTCATCTTCATCGATTAATATTGATTCTTGCAAATTGTCCGTGGAATTGACTTCCGAGACCGTATTTCGGAAAGTCTATTCGCTAGCCGTGTAGCTAAAGTAGATGCATGTAGACGTAGCGAGAGTAGATGCATCCTGTGACATGCGTAAAGCCTTCTTACACAAGCCAACAGGAACAACATCGAGGGGAAGACTGAGACGTTTGAGCAGATATAGGCGAGTGCCCACGGACACCCCGCAGCGGTGAATAATACGAGAAGTTCTGTTTCCGTCGACTGCACTCAGACTTTTCACTCCCACGAATTCGTAAATAAGGAAGAAGGTGCCTCAATTTACATTATATCAAGTTTCATTTTTAACATTTACCGCGACAGTCATCATTTTAAATCAGTTTACATTTAAATAATACCAGTGAGTTATAATTTTAAACATTTCACATTAAAAATTGACAACGTCAAGTTAAAAAATGACAAGGTTTTTAATGTTCTTTATTAAAATAATTATCTATCCATTGTTGGAAATTATTAAATACATTTATTTCGCTTCTACATACCTGCATCGCGTGTGAATGCAAATCTTGTAGCTAAAGTTATCTTTTTGTAAGGAAATTTGAAAGGAAACTGTTTCATTATATCGGAAAACACTATCAATTTTATTTTAAATGCGAGTAGGTGGATATGTTACCTTTTGGTTCTGAGGTTACATTTTTAAAACAGAAAACTTCAATATTAGAATATTTTCATAATTTGACTACTTTATTCAAGTATTATTATGATATGTGTACCTACCGTGATCTGAAAACAACTTCTCCTGGCCAAACGTCTCCGCGAGCGCCGTTCTTAAAACAGTAGCGTGCCATTAACATAGCGGTTGTTAAAATGGACGAGGTTCGTATGTTCTTCAAGGTTCTTAGCCAATTCTATTATAGAACATCATATACTGACTGCACGAGATAGTCGGGCAGCACAGCTTATCCTTAACCATTCAGACAATTATGGATGCTATGCATTGGAACTTTAACCAACCTTTAACCGCTGGTTCCGACAGAACAACTAAATTGCCGAAAGCGGTGCAAGGTCAGTCTGTTTTGATCGTCATAATATTTCATTAAGACTTGACCGACGACCCTTCAACGCTTCCCTCACATCAAACGTAATCGTCAAGGCTTTCGTTAATGAGTAAGGAGAACACTTCCATTTGAACAAAATACTTGAATTTTCCATCGAAAGCCTTAGGATCCCAGTATCTATGTAGTTTGTGAACGTTAACATTTTGAATCCTAATCTTAATCTAATGGCTTACACACTCTATTCAGTGTTGTACATGTTTTTTTTTCGTTTACCTCTCCAAAAAAGAGACTAGCTCTTGTGCTTGGAGAGGAAGTTACACTATAATAATTTTATATATTTTATGTATTGTCTTATTTGTGTGCTTCTGAAGCGTTCTATAATATTGTTTATTTTCTAATTGTGTGTTTCTGAAGTGTTCATTTAATTTCTTTCTAATCATTACATGTTTTCTCTGAAAATATAAAATACTTTAAACGGTGAGTAAATTTTAAGAAGGACTAAGCAGAAAAATGCGAGAAAAATAGAGTTGAGAATAAAAATTTTGACACAGAGAAAATATTTATAAAAAAGATAGTAAGGAAATATTTGAGGGGAAAGGAAACGGAAAATGGGATAGGGAATAAGATCTGAGTGATTCAAGTAAAAAGAAAAATAAAGGCCTTTAAAGTTTATGTATTGAATTTAGATTTGATTGAGGTAATTGTAGTATTGAGAATATCTTGTTCGTTTAGATGTGAATTGAAATGCTCGGTAGAAAAATGAGTTTTGTTTGGCATTGGTGTTGCAATGTGGAAGATTAAATGTAGGATTAGTTTTGGTTGACCTGTCCACAGTCTACTTTAGAGTTGGCTATTTTGTGTAGGAAAATGACATCGGCCATGTCTCTTCGAGATTGTAGTGATGGAACTTTGAAAATGATAGATGACTCAGCAGTGCTGGTTAAGGTTCGATAACTGCGAAAGTTAAAATATTTGAGGAAGCTGTTCTGTATTTTTTCGATTCTATTGATGCATGTGGTATAGTATGTCTTGGATTCCAGACTTGCGAGGCATATTCGATGATACTTCGGACATATGAGAAGTACCGTGTTATCATGGTGTTTATGTTATTGAATTGTTTACATACCCGAAAGATGAAACCTAACATTTTGGTTGCTCTGTATGTAATATGGTTAATGTGCAAGTCGAAGAGTAATTTAGAATTCAATATAATCCCAAGATCTTTAGTTTCAGATTTCTTGGTCAAGAGTTGATTATTAAGAGAGTAAGGGAAGTTAAATGGATTCTTTTTCCTGGTAAACTGTATCATGCACCACTTGCTGATGTTGATTTGTAGGTTATATTGATTGCAATATACATCAAGGCGGTTTAAATCGCTTTGAAGTTTATGGCAATCGTCGATATTATGAATTGGAATAAAAAATTTCATATGTCATTGATATAAATGTTAAAGAGGAGTGGTCCTAGACGTGACCCCCGAGGAACACGTGACGTGATGTGTACCCAGTCCGATTTATAGCCGCTAACTACTACTGCTTGGCTCCTATTGGATCTGTAGGAGGTATTCAAATTAAACAAACATGTCAATGGTACAATAGACGGCTGCAACGGTGACGAGCGTGGAAAGCCGACACTGGATTAGCATGTATAATTTGAAGCCTAAACTACACTAAACAGCATCAGAGTCAACTAAGAGTTGTATGTTTTCAACGTGTCGCCGATCGCGTTGCCAATTGAGCTGACACTGCCGACACCGCAGTTGGTGTTGGGCGATTCTTCTATCCAGGTTTAAAGATTTCCTTTGTATTGCTATGGCAATTTTCGCAAAATATGAGACACTTAATTACATTCACCGCAAATCCAAATTGGCCAGATATTAAAGACAATTTGGCATCCGGTGATCGCCCAGATTTAAGTAAAGACTTGAAGATTATTACGAAATTATTTGATTAGCTAGATTTTTTGAGTAGATTATTTTTAAATATTAAATGTCAAAATATATTTCTTTCTGTTATATGAGTTTCGGTTATGGTAATTTGTGAAGCATTATTAAAATATAAGTTTTTGACCACTACCTTAATGAAACAGTATTTTTTTTTATATATTGGCGTTTCACCCCTATGGAGAGTTCTTGCCATTACCGAGTATTTATTATTTTATTTAATGTGAAGTTTCTTTTGGATACATTTAAATTTTACAGGTATATTTCATTGGCGTTTAGGAACCACATTAATATTTTAAAAATGGTTTGATTGTTAAATGATAACAAAGTTGGGACGTTGATGGGGGAATGGAATTTAGTTGTTAGAAAGATCTTGGATTAAATTTGGATACTGGTCATTGATAGGGCATCCTAAAAAAACATGATTTAAATTTCCCTCTTCTAGTTAACACATAGAGTTCCGAATGCGGAAAGTTTCAGACTTATTTAATTTCGTTTTGGAAAACCAGGGCCTAGTAGAAATCTCTGGCTGAATTTCCTTTTAAAAGTTTAGAAGTCTCCCATTGACCTCTCCAAATGCAGATCATTTTCTCTTTGAGAAAAAGAAGTATATCAGATATTGTCATATGATTACGTAAATGGACGCCAGAAGTAGAGGCTTCTTTTGCTAAGGCATCGGCTTTTCATTTCCCGGAATTCCACAATGACTGGGAATCCAAGCTAAAGCAATATCCATACTAAACATTATTTTAATTTAATTTAATCTTTTTGTTTCATACTAAACATTAATTCTCGTATTTGGATACACTGCTCGTCTTTGGTATATGAAAAGGGACACGATTTTAATTTTTATTGGACGCTAAGAGAATCTGACAGGATCAGGCTTTTATTGCAAATGAGTAGATTTTTCATAATATATTTTAATGTCTCGAGGATTGCAATGGCCTCAGCAATAAATATTGAGGTTTATTTTGGTAATCGATATTTCTGTGCCATGTTTTCTGAATCACAGAATGTTGCTGCCCCGGTGTGACTAGTTAAATCTATTTTGGAGCCATCCGTAAAAAAAGTTTCCAGCTCAGCCACTTTGATATTGATGAAGTCACTTTTGGCTTGGGGGTTATTTTGGATTCCGAATGATAGTAGTATTTTGGGGGTGAATGTATGGGTTTGTAAATGGGGGAAGAAGGTTTTGTCTTAAAATTTTGTCAGAATACGTCTGAAAAGTCTTGAAAGTATTAGTCAACAGTGGGAGACTTTTATTTTTCCAATATGACCTAATTCTAAGTTGTTCTGTAAGAGTTTTAATTTTTGTTATCAGAGGATAATATTTTTGACGCATACATTTGAAAAAAAAAATGTCAGACATAAACTGTCTTCTCAATTGAAGAGCAATTGCTACTATTTCTGCCTGTAAAGCATTAATCGGGGAAGACCGAATTGCTCCAATTATTAACCTAAGAATTTGCAATTGGATACGATCTAGCCTTTGTAGATTTTTTTTTGAAGTTGGTTCCATAATGAAAGATGCATAATCTAGATGACTACGAACATATGCGTGATAAAATAATTTTTGGGTGTATGGATGGCAGCCCCACCACACGCGAGATACTGCTCTCATAGTATTGAGACTTGCTTGACATCTATTAACAATTTGGTTTATATGGGCGTTCTAGGTAAGTTTGGAGTCTAAAATAACTCCCAAGAATCTAATTTGGGATTTAACGGGGTGGGTGGGGGGGGGGGTAACTGATTTAAAACGGGACCCGAAACGTAGATAAAAAAAACTCATCAGTGTACTGCAGGATTTGAGAAAGAGGATGGATAAGGTAAGCTATGTCGAAGGTGTATATGTTAAATAGGATAGGAGATAACACAGACCCTTGTGGTAGGCCTCTGGTGACAGTTCTGAATACAGGAGATGATCCTTTCACTTCTACCACTATTAACATTTGGAGAAAGAGATTGACGATAAAACAAGTTAATTTAGGGGGAATTCCTATACCTAGGAGTTTTTGTTCCAGGATACTGATGTTGACGTTATCATATGCTCCATTAATATCGATCCACGCTCCAATTAGATATTCCCCCCTGGATATCTGTAGTAAATATTGATATGCTCTCAACTGTGTTTTTTTTCCTCCTGAACCCGAAGAGATTTCCAAGATTGAGGAATGTTGCCAGTTTCATATATAATATTTATCATCTGGAGAAAGTAGGAGAGAGATTAATTACAAAAGTTTTTTAAGAAAGAGTAGGGAATGCCATCGATTCCCGGGGCTGAGTCTGTTACGTGATTTAAAACTGATTTTTACTCATCCATAGAGAAATGGGAATCTATCCAGCTAGTCTCACTAAATAGATATTTGTGGGATATTTCATTAAAGTTGGGCACATATGGTGGTGCCAATTTGTTCATAAATTCATTAATACATTCTGACGAAGATGGTGGAAGTTTTGTGGGGATGTGTGAGTTTCTAAATTTTCTTATTGCTTCCAATACTTTTGCTACAGGGACTTCTGGAGAAAGGGATGAACAAAAAAATTTCCAACCATCCCGTTTCTTTTTTTAGTTACCACCTGAGCATTTTTGAATTTCAGATAATTTTCAAGTCATGTTTTTAGAGTATGCTTTTGCGAAGATTTTTCTTTCTTTGACAGCGTCAGCATATTCTCTGTCCCACCAGGGGGCAGGGGGTGGTTTATGCAGGAAATAAATAAATCATAACAAGAATTTATATTTTCATGGGTTGGGGATGGTAAACTAATAATTTTATTATAAATAATTTCGGAGAACTTTTCCCATTTTGCATTAGATGTCTGATATTTTAAACGGGTAAGCGATTTTTGGTGGTTTGCGAATTTCTGATTTTGTGGTAAGGTGATATGGGGTCTGGGAAAAAATCACAGTGAAAGATCTACCGCACTGGGACGGCGGTTTGACGAGTAGGGGATCCGTCATTCAGAATACAGAGACTGAATTCATCAAGCAAATCAACAATGTCTCTGCCAGATCTATCGTTGGAGTCAGAACCTCAAATACTATGGTGGGAGTTGAAATCGCCCAAAATTAGTAACGGATTTGGAGGCGAGAAAACATTGTTCGAAGTAATGATTTTGAGGGATGATTAAATGGAGAAATATACAAGGAAAGGATTATGATACCATCAACCCTAGCGGCAACTACTTCAAATGGGCAACTGGAGGGTATGACGTTCACTGGTGTAAAGGGGATAGAATTTTTGATGAGAAGGGCGGAACCGTCTTTGCCATCTTGTCGGTCATCTCGGAGGCAGTGGTAACCCCGGGCCCTAAAATGGGAACCCGGGTTCAGCCATGTATCCGAAATTGCCGCCACTGATATTTGATTGGAATTTAACTTTAGAAGAGCGACAATATCGTGGCTATTTGATTTCATACTACGGCTATTCCACTGAAGAATTCTCTCCACAGATGGAGCCATTGGGAAGAAGGGAGTACAATGATGAAATAAGAGTAGCAGCGTTGGACGGTAAGGAGTTATTATTTGAAATAATAGATATGAGGATCATAACAGGGTTTGGATGAAAAAGAGTTGTTAGAGAGTAATGATTTTGAAAGATTATTTAATGGTGGGTTAGAGGAACTCGAGGGAGTAAGTACATGAGTGGAGTTTAAGCAATGGGCATTAGGGGCTCCTGATGGATTATTTCCAATAGGATAGATTTGATGAGAATCGTAAATTTGCTGGCCATAGCCAGATAAAATGAAAGGCTTGGATTTTGGTGTTTTATACACAATTTTTTTGTAGGATGACACTGCGGGAGCTATGTTGGCCGAAACTGGAGTGATGCTGGCTGGTTGTGCGGTAGTCTCCGCAAAAGTTTTCTTGGAGTGGGCAAACATTTTAGATTCTTGAAAATATGACGTATTGCTTAATGTTTTTTTTGCCTTGTTAGTTCTGGGTACGTGATACTAATTACTGAATGATTGCCAGTGAAATAAAAACAGGTGGGAGGTTCGGAAGAGTTTGGGGATTGGTCGGCAGGGTGGTTGTTATCGCTTTTGAAGCAACTAGGAGGGGATCTGCAAGTTGGTTTGGAGTGTCCAAACCGACAACAATTAAAACACTGCATTGTCGGAAAAGCATAAAGCTCTACCGGCAACGAATTGTAAAAGAGATACATATGTGATGGGAGGGTTTGTCCTTCGAAAGTGAGCACAGCTGTTTGAGAGGGTTTCCAGGTAACGGTTCCTGTGGAAGTGTATTTGTAATTCAAACGTCTAACCTTTACAACTTTGCCTATATTTTGGGGGGTAGAGATAGATAGGATGATGTCGTCTTCTGAGAGGTCAGTGGAAATACCATGCACGAGGCCCATGCGGGTAAAATTGTAAGTCGGAATGAAAGGTTTAAATTTGTTATTTTTGGTGTTTTCAGAAGATTTAACAAAATTATTAGCCAGTACTGAAGATTTAAATTCCACAGAAATTTTATATCTGCCTTCTGCGTGAGTGTTCTGAGTGTTCTGCTGGGAAATATATTTTCCAAAATCGATTGCATGTATAGGTCCTTGTTTGGCCGAATTTGGGTATAATAGTTGGGGACGGTTTATATTAACAGGAGAAGCAGAAGGTAGATCAGAGGTCATTGTTGGGATTGGAGTGATAGAGACAGGAGGAGATGACATGATGCTGGTTATCTAAAGATTGTGACTTCTTTTCAATTTTCTATTTCTTGAATATTGAAAAAGTGGAATCGTCCTGAAGATTCTGCATCTTCTGAGGCAGGATCGAGGGACGAGAAAGATGTAATGGAGGAGAAAGAGGGTCTGGAGGATCCGGAGGTCTTAATTCCTCCATTGGGGCCGAAAATTAAATTAAATTAAAAAAGATTTCTGACAAATGTCAAAATAAAAATAAAAATATATTAAAGATAAATAATTAAAATTATAAAAACAAGTGTGCTAAGAATATGAAAGTAAAATAGTTTGTAAATATCAGATTATTTTGTAAATATCCAATTAATCCTTGGGAGCTGCACAAACACAACTGTCACTCTCGGAGTTATTGTCGCAAAAAAAAAATGAAACTGTTAGCTGTGGTTTGTTTACGTGTGTCAAATTTATGTCGTTTTCAAGGAAATTTTTCTTACTGTACTCTGTTTTTACAGTAAAGTTTATCTTGATTAAAAACATTTTAAAAATCAGCTGTCCGAAGAAGAAATCGTGGATAATATTTTAAGTGAAATCGGAAGCAGAGAATGCTACACAGTAATAAAAGAACTTACCTTTTTTTAAGTAATTTATTTTCATAATTATTTTCTAAATATAAATTAATCGAATTGTTCTCAAAATTACAATAATTTAAAAAATGCTTATCAATTTTTTTAGCATCGTTGTTAACAATATTAATTAATTTTACGCCTACTGCACGCCACTAGTCATCTGTAGATAATTTGCTGCGTTTTCATTAGATCTTTGATACAATTTGATAGTTTACTCTCTTCTAATGACGTCGATTGTTGTTTTGGTAAGTATATATATTTTTTTGTTTTTGTCTTCTATGTTTTCTATGCTATCCACTAGTTGGAATCGGTTCTCCAGTTTCACCTGAAAGGTATTTGAATGTAATGCCAGATGTTCTTGGCGGGATTTAAATTATTTCCTCATAATTTAAATACGTTTTTTCCTTTAATTAACCCAATAATAGTCTCTTTCAGTTTTATGGCCCGTGTCCACGATGATCTCAATGAGACTTTGATCTTTCGAGAGTCAGTAAAGGTGAGCGTGCAGTGGATGTGTCATTCTAATCCGCGAGTGAAAACGGATTCGTAGATTGCTTCACGCTGAACTCTGTTCTTTAAACATTCTCAAGTCGACTCTCCGAGAGATATCTCATTCGCGGACATGGACCATCATAATGATTTAGAACCGTAACGATTGAGAAGTTTCTCCATCTTTGTGATGATGAACTATATCTCATTCTTTTGACTGCCATTCGGGCCTGACCAGGTCCGCTTGCGTTTTCATATTTTTGAAAGAAGGCGTTCGCGGCAAGTAGCTTATGGAGGTCCAGAAAGTAGACCGGAGTTAGTCCGCTTTCCCGAAGTGTCCCACTCCTCGGTCCTCTGTACTTTTCCTGCCAACTTTAACATTCAAATAATACAATCTAAGTAAGAAATTCAAAATAAAATGTCTCGGCAACGATCGCGTATTTTCCATACATTTACATTCCCGATTATTGCGGTTTTGGTTTTTGTATTCTTTTTTTGAGTTTTTTTTAGTAACCGCAGTAATAATGTATTCCTGTACTACTTTACGTACTTATGAACGTTCTCGTTCTTTGTACCTATTATTATGTAAGTAGGTAATTATAGATTTGCTTAAAATATTCAATCAAATAAATACTTATATTGGACATTGATAATTCTCTTATAAGGCGAAACACGTCTCAAATAAATTAAACGAGTATTATCAAAAAATACTTACCTCGAAAACAGTAAAAAACTTATACTGAAGTCGAGATGGCAGGAAGATGACGTGTTGTCAGATATGTCGACCCTAGAGCTCTCCGCGAGGTAGACAATGCCTAAGAATGAGACGGGCGGGTAAAACAAATTCCGTATTGGGAGACCGCAGCTCGAGACCGAGTTCGAGACCGTGGCCCTCGGAGCCAACTATCACAATTAATCACATAATGATTTATATGAATAATATATAGTATGTAAGTAGTGCATAATAATGTATGTAAGTTCTAAAGGCTAAGCTAACGGCGTTAACCCATTCTTCTCTGTAACCGTATGAAACAATTTGTATAACCTTAGCCTGGGCCATTACTTATATAATATATTTTTATTTCGTCGCTCTCGAAATAAAATAGTGGTTATAGAATTATTTCACGATATACACAGTTAAACCGAGAGCGTCAATAACAAAAATCGAAGCATAGTGCAATTCTTCAATCAGTACGCAAACAATCGTTTATTTAATATTTGGATAACTTGAGCGGTTCGCGCAGGATACGGGTGAGACCCGCAAACGCGAGTCAGCAGTGTAACATTCTCGGAGAGGCATTTTCCACTGTTTTCGATATATTTCTACATCAGTACAGACATTTGATTTCGCCCACTGGTCAGCATTGTGAATATAATTATTATTTGGGAAAAGTAAGCAAACAGACCGAACATTTTCTTATGGCGTGTGTCCACGGATAACACTATCATCTCTCATGTGAGAGATTTGTCGATAAAGCTCGATACGTACCGTTTGCGTTATTTTGTTTTGCGCACAAAATACACTCGCCAGTGAATGATAGCTCACATCGCCCTCGGTACTTGCTACTCCAAGTTTCCTGATGCTGAGGATATACATATACCTATTGCATATGCTACATGAGCCATTAGGAACTCTTTATTTAATTATTTAGACGTTAAAAAGACCGCGAACATTACATTTGCTTTCAATGTACCGAAGAACTTCCTAGTCGTGGATAATTCTTGTGTATAGAAAAACTTATTTTATTTTCTAATTGAGTATTACGGCTCGCTTAATCTACGAGCTATTCGTGGTTTTCCGGGGAAGGGCAGATTTTTTTATCACTCACAATAATACGCAATAATTATTAAAGCGATCGAATGTATCGTAAAGTAATTAATATCAATAGGAGAAAAATATACTCAACTAGCTCACATACTAACCCACCTTAGATTGCAAGAGCGAATGATGAAGTTAAGCAACGAGAGCGAGAGAGAATCGGCTCACTGTGAAGCTTTGCTCGATCCTCCCATATGTTAGCCTACAACATTTAGCCGAATAGTATGAAACAATTCTCGATGAACAAACTCAAATGCCATTTCAGGAGCTGGTTATTGGGTGTTGGGGTATATTGGGTGTTAGCAGAAAGAAAACTGAACAACCATTCATGGAAATGATCACACGAACAGAACATCATTTCTTTATATTAATTTAGTGTTTTGTATTGTGCTTCACTCACGGGAAAGCGAGAATATTTTAGTTACGTTATTAGAATTATTTTATAACTCTGTTTACTTCGTTTTTAATATTTTTACTTTAGATTGAAAATAATGATTTCATATTAGTATTGATAGATATAACGGATGAACTTGTGTCCTTTAGTATAGACTTCGGTCTACTCAAGGAGATAGTGAACATTTTTTACATTATGAATCTTGAGTGGAATAGATATGTTTGAATGTTCGCTTTGCTTGTATATATATATAATATTATTTATAATGTATAATCTTTATGTGTAATAAGTTGAAATAAATAAATTTAAAAAAAAGAAGAGTTACAAGATTAACGCAAAAATAGGTACTATTCTTTTCGCTTCAATTCCACGTATCAAAGCAGAACACTGGATTCTTCTCTACGGTAAATGAAGGCAAAGTAATAAATATGCGGAATTGTCCTTCTCAAAACTGACCACAATATTGTGTTAAATATCTAATAACATCTGGAAGCATTATATATCGAACATCGCCTCTCACAAGAAACGGCAAGGTGTCTTTTATTGTGCATCCGAAATATATGTATTTTCCGACAAATTTCAAATGGCAATAAACTTTTATATTTCATGATACATGTAAACCGTCTACAGAAATTGCAGTTAGGTACTGATTTGATCTGAGAAAATTGTTTTTTTCTTAATTTAACGAGGGGTTTGCGCGAGCCCCTCCGAGCCCCCTCCAGCCCACCCCCGGATAAGTGTACTATAAAAAGTGTTTTTTTTTCACTCTCCCGAAAAGTATATTTTTTGCAAATGCACAATTCTGTAATGGAAACGACTTTTTGTTTATTACATGTATTTTGAATCGTGTATTATTTGCAATGTCAATAGCTCGAACAATAATAAGGAATATAATAAAATTGCTAAAAATAGTTGTAAATGAATGTAGTCGGCATCGCAAATTGCAAGTTGCAAGTTGCGGCTGGCGGCGCGCGGCGGCGCTGCTCGGCCGGCCGAGCTCCATATAGCCCGCGCTCTCGCCGCCCGGCATTTCATTTCGCGCCGCAGCCTCCGAGCCGCGCCGGGAGAGTGAGACAGTGCTATTCCGACTGAACGGTGACTCGGTTGTTTGTGGACGCTCGGTAGGTAAGTGCATTTATGGCTGAATCTCTACAATTCAAGTTGAGTGATTTAGTGTAATTTCGGCGTACTTCGCGCACTTGCACCAGATTTCACCTCCAATTAGCGGTACCTATTCAAATTGGATTTGATTTTGTGTAGTTAGTTTTGCAGATTCGTCACTCAACTCCGCGTGCGAAATACAATGCGGCAAAGTATCATAGCTCGCTTCGCGCTCAACTACTGTAATTTGGAGATGGCTGCATAATAATATATTATACTCGTATGTAGATGCATCTCGAAAAGCCTGTATTTACGAATTGATGATTGACTGGTATTGCGTAGCGCGCGTCGTGCGTCGTGCGAGCTCCTCCCGGGATGAATATAAATAATCGTATTCAACTTACCCATTTTACCAACGTTTTCCAAAATATTTCCTTCGCGCCTCCGTTACTATGTACCCTGCACTGTGATTAAATGCATTCAATCAGATCCTTAACATTCATATCAGATATATCAAATTAATAAAATCCTTCCTATTAAATCAGAAATTGGTTCTTAATATTTCTGCATATTTATTAAAAAGTAATAATACATAAATTGCTCATAATTATTGAACATCAGTAATCAATTTTAAACAGTTAAAGACAATTGACAGTTTATTTATTAAACACTGAGTAGCTTGTCGGTCTAGTGGTTAAGACGCTGGCCTAGTGATCTAGTGATCGGAGTTCGCGCCTCGTTCCAGGAGACCAGCAGGTTAGTCCTATTTTCATAGTACAAGCGTTTAGTTTACTTTTAAAATAGTAAGAATGTTGATGTGACATGTATTCCGTATACGAATGTATATTTAAAAAAAATAATAATAATTTACAGCGGCCAATATGCCGGCGTATGCACATTGGCCGATGTGCGATGGAGACACCACCGCATTCTGCCATGGCACGACTGCCCTCCTGCCCTGCCCGGTCAGCTGAATCTGGACTCCTAGCTATCTGCGGAGTAGAATATTCAACAATAATAGAAATACGATTCGGATCAATGCTTTGCAAAACGAACACAAATAAATTGATTTACATAATAGAAGTTCAATTATTACATTTTTTAGGAATATCTGAATATTATAAAATGGCCCGTGTCCACGATGATCTCTCAATGAGACTTTGATCTCTGAGAATCAGTGAAGTGAAGGTGCGTGAGTACTCAATGCGCCATTCTAATCTGCGCGCAATACGTATGGGGTGATGATTCACAATTTGCTTCACGCTTAACGCTGAACTGTCCTTTATGCTCACTCGAGTCGAATCTCATCCGTGGACATGGGCCATTACAACTTACAGTTTCTTATTTGGTAACAGTAATGGAAGACTTGCACACAGCGGACTCGTATATAACCATTGACCCAATAAATGAGTTGGATCTTCATTTCATTACTAAACTACAAAAAACTATTGCATAACACTACTTCTTGAATGTTTACCATCATTTCTATGTTCATACGTATTATGCTTAATTTCATATGTCATTTTATTTAGTATTACGATATGATCAGACATATACTGTTACAGCTCATTTTTAAGTATTATATACAGGGTGGCCCAAAAAAAGTAAGAACATTTCGTAAAGTGTGATATAATTATATCAAAATTAGTTTAACTTTATCAACAATAGCTTAAATGTTTACTAATTTAGTTACTTACCAATTTACCTATATTACGTTTTATTTCGATAATTTCCGGTCGCCATCTTTGATTATTAATTTTTCCATTATTTATATTTGGTTTTATCAAATTGTTACACGGTTGACAAAAATCACTACAGAAGAGCGTATTCTGATCAAAAATTTGCGAATTGAAAAACGTTGGGACCTAGGAAAATGATAAAATAGTTTCAAAACAAAACCTGGAGTATAGCTAGACATTACAGCATACCTGGACATTACAGCAGGACGGAGCTCCATCTCATACAGCCACTTTTCCACTTTCTTCGTCGTGAGAATGTTAATTTCATCGAGCCAGGTATGTGGCCACCGAACAGCCCAGATTTAAACCCAGTAGATGATGCAATATGAGGTGTTTTGATGATTTCTGATTAGCTAAATAAATATTGTGCAAAAAAAACATTAAGAATTATAATTAATAATATTATGTTTTGAAATAACTCATGTATTACGAGATGTTCTCACTTTTTTGGGCCATTCTGTATATTCTACATTTCATTGTCAATGCTCAATTCATATTTCCTGTAGTGACTGTTGGCTACGGCGGTAGTCAGATTGTAGAAAACGCATTTGTAAGAGGTTTCACGCCATATTTTTATTGAAACTCATTTATTCTGTACTTATGTTTTATTATTAAACTGTTAATACTGTGTACAATATAAAATAAAAATCACATGTTGCGCGAATAAAAATATAGGTATTTTGTAAAATGTCACCGCTATCGTTAGTTGGTGTTATTTTCCTTTTAGTTTCCGCCCCGACTGCTCGACTAATTTCCTGTGACGTAAAGAAGATATCGAGATTGCATAAATTATACTCATTTCTTGATTGTTTTTATCGCGTTTCATGAGAATAACTAACAAGTTTTTGAAAATATAAAATTATAAATGTGTATGTGGAATGTATATTGTGCTGTGATGGATTGATTGTGCTTGTGCTCGGTGATCTCCGACCGCCATGCCCATGAGGCGAGTGTTTTGTCGCTAGAGCAGACAATTACGCCAGTTGAGTATGAAAGTAACGAGATAAAATTAAAGTTTTACCGAAGATTATTTGTGAAGTCGAGCTGCTGAGTCAGCTCTATACTCTACTAGTCTCCTCTAGCTATCCCTGCGCCCTCCCGGCACTTCAGGCGGCAGGACCGAGTTAATATAATATGTACTAGCAGACACGCAATTTGATATTACCGCGGACAAACGTTGAATCGAATGGAATGTGAATTTACCGTCAAGTCTATAATAGCCCTCGTGGCGATAGAGCGAATCATAACAAATTCTTCCATCTCTCACATTGAAAATAATTATATTAAATTAATCGTATAGATATTTCGTTTCAATAAAAGTACAAGTAGCACATGGCTGGATGGTCACCCGCTCTCAGCGGCGCGAGCTTGGCTGTCACAGTTTAACCGATGTTTTGCTCAGAGCACAAGATATTTCTATAAAGCCTTGATACATTACCATCATCAAATATGAGATGCATCCACGGAGCTATTTTGATAATTTCATTAATAATTATATCGGCCATTCCGGCCATCGCTGGCTCCCGCTCCCAGCTCACCACTCGATTACTAGGATTAATCGTTAATAGGTAAACTCTGTATCTTCTTCTGATAACGGATAGTATGTTCTGGTTAATTAAAGAAACAAATAAATTGTATAGATACTGCATTATGGTTATAACAATCTTATTTTCATTGTATTAAAGAACGTCGTGATTGATGAAACGTTGTAGGTACGTCGCAAAATCACCACACAGCCAATCTCGCTTGGTTTTGACATATGTATTGTATGTAGGTAGATACTCACATGTGGGAAGGTACATTTGTAATATTTTGTTTACGCAACTTGTTCATTGGTTACAAGCATATTATCAAAATTCCGCCTTGGGGTATTTCACGCGACCTGACTTTCTTTTTCAATCGAGTGATTCTTCAAGGATGACCCTGGGAGGGGAGCCTTCTTCGTCTGTTAGCATTTCCAACGTTTGTCTGGTGAAGGAGCGAGCAGTCGGTGAGTAGTGGAGTGGTGACTATTCAATAATGAGTTAAAGCACCACACCGCACTGCGTCTGAATCTAATTAATAATTATTAAAAATGTGCGCCTGGTTTTAGTACTACTTTTTGCACTTTTATTGATACTATATCTTTTGATTCTCAATTCTTTGTTATACCAATAATTATTGGCTTTCTATAAAAATTTTTTACATACCTATTTTATATCGCCTGTCGCTATGTCGCCTCATAACCCCAACCTAATAAGGTTGTAAAGCTGTAAAATATTACAGCAACTTAATTAAATCTGCTTAATCCCGGACTCAAACATTACCTCCATCTTCCCAGTGATACGAGGTCTACCCGAGAGCAATCTCTGAAGATGTTGTCGAAAGCAGAAAATATTTCATTGAAATTGTTCCTTTTTATACTAGGCCATTGAATACAAATCGGTTAAAACCGGAACTGATGAGCTTGATGAAAATATTTTTAATGTTTTTTATTGTATTGAAATGTATTTAATTACATTAAAGACGAGAAAAATGAAATGGATGTAAGTAATAGTATTAAAAACAATTACAAATAATAGATATTTAACATCACCCCAATTTTTTTTCTTCATATAAAAGCAATTGATTTAATCTAAGATGCAAATCATCAATCAAATATCACGAGAATTAATATTGAAATGCCCTTTTTATAGAGATAAGCAATATCTGTCCAAAGCTTTCGTCCCAAATTTGAGAACTTTTATGTTCGAAAGGAGTGATATTTCAAAGTAGTTTTCCATTCGATCTGTGCGAACAGTGTAGAAGCGACCACATTTTAATTGCGAAGCGAATTTGATAATACCTACTGCGATTAAAAAAGTATTTAAATGCAGAAATTAAAAAGAATCTACATCGTAATAATTATACCTCGCCATAAGTAGGTATTTGTTGTACCGCGTGTTGTATCATTAAGCGGAAAATACATGAGATGATATTAAATTGATTAGCAATATTCCACAATCGATTCTAAACTCGAGTACTTCTGTCTCTCGACATGTGATGCACTAATCAACGTACTCACTCATTTTCCGTGTTAAAGTAAAAAGTTTAAGTAAAGTAGGTTTTTTAGAATTAATGCTAATTACTGTAGCACAATTACTGTCGAGTTGTAGATTTTTGTCTATTTTATGTTCCTTAAAAAAATTGAGATGCGTACACAGAATACGTGGCACTTTTTACAATTTTAAAACTAAGCTAGACACTTGTGCTATGAAAATAAAACTTACTTACTAGTATCCCGGAATGAGGGTCAAACCGCCGATTTTCGGATCACTAGGCGAGTGTCTTAACAGCTAGACCAACAAGCACACCATTTAATTTAATTGTGATTATTGATTGTAAACATTATTAAACATCTTACAACTAAATACTCGTTTGTAATATAATCATTTTCATTCATTGTTTTCAAATCATTAGTGCATTCACGCAAGGCCGATTGATATTATTCATTTTTAATCCATTTTACTTCAGGTTAGAAACGTAACGATACTGAGTACACAACACTGTTGCTGTTGAACTTGACTAGCTCGTTTGCACCGTGAATATGCCTAGCCTTGCCTGAGCCTGAGCCTTCGTGCCTGCAAAATATGCGTGTAATTCTTTGATTCTATTCTGAAAACTTGCAACCTTTTTGTTGGAATGGATATTTTCCTAATCAATGATTTATTTAAATTTATTATCTTTGTTTTATTAACCACTAAATTGAATTTAAATACATCTACCGGTTTCGAAAAATACCATTTTCTTCTTCAGGATGTCATAACTAACTAAAACGTATATTATTGTTTCTTTGCCAGAATCTATTTTAAAAAAAAAACGTTTTTTTGTTTGTTCCTATCTCAAATCATTACTTAATACAAATTTACTGGAATAATTTTTTGGAAAAAATTTTAGAATGGGACTCGTAGTTAAATTTAATTGGTTGTTTATAATTTTTTGATTAGTTTTACACACTTTATTTATCTCCAACGATTCCAAATTATTTAATTTGTGACCAACACCGTTTATATGCAAAATTTACAATCCCAATTTTTTATCAAAACCATGACCATTTTCTATCAAATGATTAGAAAATTCTGAAAACCCACTATTGTTCAAACATCTCAAATGCTCCCTTACTCTTATATTAAAATTTCTACCCATTTTACCAATATAAAATGCAACACAATCCTTGCAACTAAGTTTATAGACACCAGAATTGTTAAATTTATCATCGTTGTCTTTAGAATTTATGAGTAAATTTCCTATACTATTATTTGTATAAAATGCCGGTCTAATGTTTCGTGGTAGGTGTTTAGATATTTGATTAGAAAAGTTATTTATGTATAAAATCCTACGCCTATAATCATTATTATCATTATGTTTTATCTGTGATTTATATAAAAATTGATTATTATATTCTTTCAATTTATTTTTTAAAATAGTGTCTGTCAAACCTATTTAATTCAATATTGAAATTGGATGTTGACATAGGAATATTGACTAAACGATGTATCATGGAGTGGAACCCTGAATGTTTGTGTGATAATGGATGATTAGATTCATTGTGTATGATAGTATCTGTAAAAGTTGGTTTTCTAAAAATTTTGAATTCAATTTTATTATTATTTTTAATCAATGTTAGATCCAAAAAATTTAGGGTCGAATTATTTTCCATTTATAATGTAAATTGTATTTTATTATTAAATGAATTAATGAAATTTAAAAATGTAGTTAGTTGACGTTGTGAACTTGACCAAATACATAATATATCATCCACATACCTTTTCCACAACAAAACATTTTTTAACAAAGGAGAATCAGAATCAAAAATATTCCTCTCCAAATTATCTACAAAATATCAGCTATTAGTGGACTTGTGGGTGCACCCATAGGAAGACCCTCTGTTTGATTATACATAATATTATTAAATTGAAAATAATTTTGGTTCATACAAAGGTTTAACAAACGACATAGATCTTTTACCAAATTATTAGGTAAATTAGATGAATTTAGTAAATCAGAAATTAAAATTTTACTTTCATTAATAGGTACATTAGTAAACAAATTAACAATATCAAAAGAAACAAGTTTAACATTTTTGGGAAGATCCATGTCCTTTAACATATCCACTAATTGCAACGAATTTTTTACAGTGTATTTTGGTTTACAAATATTAAGTCTATTTATAGTTTTTGTAAGAAAAGAACATAACCTAAAAGTTGGAGCACTACAGTATGAAACCACCGGTCTTATTGGAATATCAATCTTATGAAGCTTTAATACGGAATACAGTATTGGAGGTTTAGGATTCATTAAAATTAGATCTGATAATACTGTATTATCAGTAAATATATCACTAATATATAGTGTCCCATTCTAAAAAGTTTTTCTAAAAATTATTCCAGTAAATTTGTATTAAGTAATGATTTGAGTTAGATACTAAAATTTTTTTTTTTTTAAAATAGATTTTTTTAAAATAGATTCTGGCAAAGAAACAATAATATATGTTTAAGTTAGTTATGACATCCTGAAGAAGAAAATGGTATTTTTCGAAACCGGTAGATGTATTTAAACTCAATTTAGTGGTTAATAAAACAAAGATAATAAATAAAAATATGAATTTTAACCACAAGGTTAATATTGCTAATTTTAAAAGTATAATGATTTATTTAATTTAATAGATGTCCAACCATCCGTCGGTAAAATTTTCTGTATCGTGTTGTTGAAACGATCTTTTTGTAATTACACAAAATTACAAATGCGTTTTGGAGAATAAGATAAGTTTTAGACGATGATAGCATTCTTTACTTGTAAATCTCGAAACGAGCGTCACCCGCGCATGGATTTAATATTGATGAATTATCTTCTATATTCCTTTTTACTCGACGCGTTTGCATACGGAAGACTTTGTAATATAACAATTTGATTAGATGCCTGTCACGTAGCGGGTATTCAGAGTAAGGTATTGGACTTATATTGGAAATTGACTCATATCGGAGCTTTACCATCTCGTTTATGACAAGTTATTCAATATTGGGCTAAAAAGGTTATTAAATCATTTGGACATCGTACTATGTTTTTGTCGGCAGTGGAAAAATATCAGACTCATTACGTGGTTAGCAAACAAACTAAATTTTATTAGCAAGTAAACACATCTTTAGTCAATTTCATATTTATGCATTTTCAAAACAAATAGTCATGAAACAATATTATTACTTGGTCAGCAGGATTATAAAATTGATCAGCATCAAAAAGGTTAGGTTAGGATAGGTTAGGTTTAGCAGAATAAAATAAATTTTACAGCTTGCCATAATTTTATTAAATTAGACTACGATTTGCCTCTTTATTACTTAGGGTCGATCAGTAGTAACTTTTTACTATGGTAATTTTTTACTATAGTAACTTTTTACTGTTGTAACTTTTTACTACAGTAACTTTTTACTATAGTAATTTTTTACTATTGTAACTATTTACTAATGCCCGTAGTAAAATCCTTTGCGGGTTATTGATACATCAAATTTATTACTGTCAAGCATAGATGGAGACGTCTATAGACACGACAAATAATCATGAAATATGCTTTATTTTAAGCATTATCTATGCATTTTTTCGCCTAGGCGTTCGATAACTTTCACTTTGGTTGTGAATTTTTTTTGTTTTATGTGTAATAATGTATATTAAACAACGAGATCGTCATCGGACGAACTCTCATCACTAAAATGGCGGGATATTTATCGAATCTCGTTTTTACTATCGGATATCGCAGAGTAAAATGACTTTACTACGGGGTGTATTTTCAAGAAGTAAATATTTTTTTACTAACGATCAAACAACCCGTCTTCGCAGAAATTTTTACTTTAGTAACTTCTTTTACTATTTTACAAAGTTATTACTGATCACACAACCGGCATCAAATGCATTTAATCTGATATTATTTGCGGATCAATCTTGTTCTACTTGCTGACCACTGCTCAATGCTACCGGTACTCGCGTATTCCTTCCCGGTTCATCACAACAGACAGTATTTACATACAACTATTAGAAGAAAGACGGTGACCATGAAATACATTTTCAGCGTGCCACAAAATTGCCTTAATATGGAAAGTTATTGTGTATAAGAAATATATTTTGTTATAATATTAAAGCCAAGATTACGGAGACAAATTAACCAAATGTTAAAAATTAATAGAGTTACAACCGTTAAATTTGCAGGACATATGATCTATTTTCGATGTTTTTAATATACTTTATATTTAGTGAAAACATACGTTTTAAAATAATATATTGTATTTACTCTCATGCTTGAAGGCTTCAGGTACTATTTAAAAGCATGTTTTATATAAAAAAAAAACAATAATTAGTCTTTAAAAAAAATATTTTCAGTTTTATAAAAGACGATTTTTTTATAATGCATTTTAGTTTAATACACCGCTTGATCTGGCCACGACGTACGTTGAATCCGCGCTGTCATTATTTTCGTTAAAAAATGCCGAAAATATGTGTTTTCACGCATATTATATCCACAATATAAATTAATATTCACAACATTAGTAGCAAATTTGATGTTTTTTTTACTGGTTTTAAGAGAAAAAAACCTTTTCTTGAACAAGGTAAACATTACATGCACGTTATTTTTATGTATATCGCAATTCAATATTTCGTTTATATATAACACTGTTGAATTTTAAACAAAAGCTGTCTGTTTCATAAATAGTATGTAATTATGAAACAGACATATCACCAAAACGCCAATGTGGAGTTTTAAATTGATAATATTAAACAAAATAATAAATTGAAGCTGTCATCGTAATTATAAATTTAGAACGTTGATATAAGCGATTATCTAAATATATTTAGGTACTTTGTCTGATTTCAAAACATATTCATACATATGAATTAGGTACCCAATAAATAATTTAATTTTCGATTGATTAATTCAAACGACAACAAACATTTTAATTTCATTCCATATGATATATCAATATGAAAAAAGGTGGAAAATACTCCCGACACAAGTTATGTTTTAAAACATGTATCGAATGTGAGAAAATCAACAATTGTATTGTCGTCTCTTTCTGTTCAAACTTTCCTTCGCATGATTTACGTAACAAATAACGTTATTAATTATTTATCTGATACTTATAATAATTAAACTTTTAGCGTCATCTTGAAAGCATATCTAATTCATGTAAAATTTTCGAACTTTTAATTCTTCGAAAATGAAAGCTCGCCTTTAATAAGTTCTAAAAAATAGTTGTATAAATGTAACGTATTATTTAAAATCGACTGTTTATATAATAATAATATATCAAGCATTTTAAAATAATTTTAAAATATATAGCCTTATACCTGTATATTTTTATAGCTGTACAGATAGAACGAGCTCTTCAAAAAAAAAAATTATGAATGAATTAATTAATTTGAAAATATTAGAAGACATTTTCTGTGTGCGTAAGAATGATAGATATTGTATTAATTATTACATAAAGATCTATGATATTTATGTATATTGCGTATAAAAGAACCAACCGACCTTCTGATATAATTAATTATAAACAGTATTGAAAGCATTGAAACTATTGAGAGTGTGCTATAGATATTAAGAGTCAAATACCAACTTATCAAATAATCTTATTTTAAATCATTCAATTTTAGAAATAAGTCTCGCGATGAAAAATGCGAGAGATTAAAATAAACCCTTTACAATTCGTGTAATGTTCCTATTATTGGAAATAAATTTAATACGAACTCGTATTTTATTATTGTCATTATTTAAATCAACATTTTATTACACTGCGAACTTAAAAAATGGGTTTCAATGTAAAATGAAAAAGTAGGCCAATTGTATATAAGATATAAAAATATTAGATTGTACTTAATAGATATTTCATATACTAGTATACAGATAGGCACAGAGATGTTTTTTAAAATGTTGTAATTGCATTTTGCGTTGTGGTTTTTCTTGTTCTTTGTGACCGCTCTGGGACTCATAACGGCATTTGACCTTCAACATCGCTTCCGTGATCCGATCCGCCGAACCCCCGTCTACTTTCGCTATCCTCAGAATATCTGGGTCACACTGTTCCACAAGTCCCAGGCTCTTTAATCTCCTCCACTCTCCAGTTTTATTATCAGGTATCGGGCCGTAAATCTTGCGCAAGACTTTATTTTCGAAGATCTGCAATCTATTTTTCTGCGCTAAAGTAAGAGACCAAATTTCACACCCGTATAGAAGTCAGTTTAATCTTTAAATTTTGAGTCGATAAGCTCGACGACAGTAATATCCGTAAAACAAAGTAACCAATGGGCTACGTTGGCGTCGTTTCGCCACTGCGCTTATTGTCAAACGAAGCAAGGTGTCCAATGGGAATTTTTAAATTTTGAATTTTCGTTACTCGAATACTAGCGGGACGGGGGTCGCGGAAGAGGTTTCGTTTGTTGCGTTGCTTTGCGGGTGCGGATGCGGATGCGGTCAGTAGCCACGTATCATTGGTCAAAAGGGCATCGCGCGTTCGCGGTTGAGCAATCATCTCGAGTTGGCGGATTATCAGTTCGTGCGCGTCGTGCTCTTGGTATGCATTTCAATATTCGGCGATTAAGTGATGGGTCGAGTACACGACTCATCTGGTCTCGGTACAGAGATACAAATAAGAGGGGACCACGGTTGACAGAACTCCTCCAGGACCATCTACATGAGCAGCAACGCCGAAACACGTGGCTCAGGTGCGACAATAAATCCTTAAATAAGAAATACTGCAGCCATTACAGGCATTAAAAAGTCAACTGTACATGTGATTATGAAAAAAATCACGCTTCATACTTACAAACTGCAAATCGTGCTAAATCTGAATGACAGTGATTATGTTTTACGAGAGATGTACGCAAGAACAATGTTGGAACGTTTTCGGACGCAAAGAACGCTTGGAAACATATCGTTCAGTGATGAGACCCATTTCCATACTGACGGCTACGTAAATAAACAGAACATGCGTTACTGGAGCTACGAAAATTCTAAAGAATACCATAAAAAACATTTACATTGTTCAAAAAAGACAGTTTGGTGCGCAATTTCTGCACAAAGGTTAATCGGACCATATTTTTTTAGCTAGAAACAAACTGTCACTTCTGAGGTTTATTGTCGTACGATTGATGAGTTTTTGGTGCCGCAATTGCAAATGTTTCCCGGATACAACAACAGATCGCAGCATCAACAAGACTCCACGCTCCAACTCCTCACACTGCTAGGGTCTCTATGGAGAAGCTGAGGGCAATTTTCCCAAGAAATTTAAAAGCATTACGGAGACATACTCTAGCCACGTATGTTGCCAGATTTAACACGTTATATTATTTTCATGTGGGGATACCAGAAATGTAAAGGGTGCAGAAAGAACCGTCGGACAATAGAGGCCCTACAAGAAAACATCCGGCGTGAAATGGCCTCCATCAACCCAGCATATATAATATTATTATATCACGCGTATTTAACAATAGGATTCGATTCATTGCATCGAGTGCATTGCAGCAAGTGGGGACACTACACGCTTAGACGATATCATCCTTAATTGTGACATCCGCACAGATGTGATGTATTACCTCTTTAAACTCTAATAAATACAAGAAACTTATTATTATTGTGAAGTTGTAATTTTTCAGAACAGACGCTCTGTGATATTTTATCCAATACAAATTAAATGTATTAATTAGAAAGTTATTTTATTTTATCGAAAAATATTGTTGTTGCTACCGGGATTCGAACCAGGATCTCTTCCTATTATGCATTAACTTATTATGCTACACCAACACAGTGCATAACGAAAAAATTTCGAACTTATATGTTACACTTTTCAAATTGATACATCTATCGTTCCATTATTTGGAAGACATCTTTTTTATTTTTACGCCAGGATTAATAATGAATTTTTATTAAATTTTGGACACATTGATACAACTTATATATTATTAAGGAGAACACATTCGTATTGTGAAGTTGTTCAATGCACTGTTGGTCTAGGTAGCATAATCGGTTAATGTATTTTTTCCGGATAGGAAAATATCCAGGTTCGAATTTCGGTAGCAACAACAATATTTTTCGATCAAGTTGATTTTATATTTATATCTTTCTAATTAATATATTTAATTTGTATTTAAAAAAATATTTATAAACATATTCGTTTGTTTTTACTTCAATTCCAAAATGGAAAAAATTCCGCTGGACATCGATCGACACAGCCACTGCCCATCAAAATAACATAAATTGCATAACAACTACAATTGTCGACAAGCTTGATTTTTTCAATAATAATAATAACGTTAGCCCGCGCATGAGATCTGGCCATCTTTTAAGAAAATTGAGCAATAGTGATGCTGTACATATGGACAGTGGACACTTAGTGAATTGATTATCTAGACTCACAAACAGTACATAAGTGGCCGGTAAAGCCCTGGATTCAGGAAAGGATTTGGTGGTGATTACAGTTTGGCACGAGACCTAGAGAGTAACTATGTATGCAACATTTGATTAAGGCCACGGGGAGGGGGAGGGCGCCACAGGTTTTACACATGATGCTAAAGAATAATTACGCTAAATCTGGATTAGGTCAATTAAAATGTATAATATTGTACAGAGAATATACAAAGACTAACAGGTAAGCTATTGTTAACTTACTGCGGCTATTATGGCCGCTTGGCGGCCAATAGTGATCGCTGCGCGGTCAGGGTCTTAGTATAATCTATATTTCAATGCGGAAATCCCTACATTCTTGAAAAATACGAACAAAACATTCATGTCACATTTGACAGTGACACAGATAAGGAATGAAACCACAGAGTGCGACACGATACGACCATAAGACATAGATGAGATGACAGGATGCTATGACAGGAGTCTCACAGACCTGCCCGTTTAAGCGAATACTTTACAGCCTACCGAAGCAAATGTCACTACCGAAATCGCTACGGCTGCCTTATCCAGAAAGTCACGGATAAAGACGGGGAAGCGTAATATTATTACGGATACTTTTAGTTTTGCAAATATCGTTAACTATCTTTCATTTATCGCCGCCTCATACCTTCTAATCGTTCACTCAGTAGCCTCTTCACATGCTTCAGTCCTCTCGATTTTCTTATTTCTATTGTTATTACTAAGATATAATTATAGAACCACGGTTAGATTAGATATTTTTCGGTGGATCCGTCAACTGCTATGGTAGCGTCCGCGATGAACGTCTCCTCTACGAAGTCGCCGAATATCTTCACTTCTTGCGCAATTATTCGGTAAAACGTCATCTCCGCACCTAACCGTGTCTGCGTGCGTATACTTTGTGTATTGTATACATACATTCGTAGGTTTGTATTATATTGTTGCGGACGTCACATGCAAGAGTACGCAGCCGGTAATTATGTTTGTAGTTGACATTGACCGATATTAAAAGCAGAGATACAATTCTGAACTGGAATTCGAGTTTGTGCAACGCATAGCCTTGAAAAATACTTGGTGTAATACAATACTTACAACCACTTTCCGCGTACAAGATATTACGAATGAAAGCTAAATTATTACCAAAAAAGGATTGTAATATATTACACCAAAATGACAAATAAAGGAATATATTTGTAGAATTGTATCTTTAAAAATCCTTCCCGATTGGAGTGTACATAACACGGATTTGTGTCATAATCTAAGAAGCCGAAATCCAAAATGTCTTACGTACGAAATGCATAATGCACTTCCAATGTAAGATTCCCAATATTCCGAAAACAATCATAAAGATGTACAGATCGAGGATACTAATAGTCATTGTTCCTACGTTGAAAAATAAATTATCGAGACATCATCAGTATATATGACGCTTTCCTCGTCTATCTGGATGCTATCTGGATGTGGCGGCCGCGGCGATACGGTAGTGTCATTTGCTTCGGTACGCTGAAAAGCAAGCTTCAACAAGCAGGTCTGTGAAACTCCTGTCATAGATAAGAACAGCATCCTGTCATCTCAATAATGTGTCATGGTCATACGCATTCTTAGTTAGTATTTTACTCATTATACTAACATCAGATTTACATTCTTTCCTAATTTCTTCATTCGTTACTCTGTCATAAATAGATTTGTCACATATACACCCAAGTGATCTCATTTCCACCGCATTCAGCCTACTTTCGTTCCTCTTCTGCCAGCTCCAGGCCTTACTTCCATACATCGGCGACGGTACCGTGGCTCTACTGTGTACCGCTAGTCTTGCCTTGGTTAACAACTTTACACCGTTAGATGTAATTCCATTAAAAGCGGCGTTCACTTTATTTCCTGCAGTCACCCTCCTTTCCATATTCTACTCAGCTCCGTTTCTTTCTTCTCGTTTCTATCAAACATACTTCCCAAATACACAAACCCATCTACCTGTTCCAAACATTCATTACCTACAAGTATTTAGCATTGTGTATCGCTTTTCTCCTTCTACTCTCACTTTCGACTTGTTGACATTCATGACAAGGTCGCTTTCCTTGCATACATTGTACATTCTACTCACTAGACTATATAGTTCTTGTTCATTATTCACCATTAGTACTGTATCATCGGCATACAATAAACAGCATAAAATCAAATCGATCATTTTTGCTCCTACATTCATATAATCCAGTTATTTCACACATTTATCCATATACAAGTTGAACAGCCATGAAGACATTACATAACCCTGCTAGATATCCTTTGTAATGTCAAACTATGGTGTGAATGTTGTATTGATTCTTACACACGCAAAACTTCCTTCATATGCGATTTCATGTATAAGTTTACTACTCACCCTATAATCAGAAAGTACATTCCATAACTTTTTTCTTATAACTCTATCATATGTCTTTTGTAGATATAAGTACAAAAGCACAAAAAATTCCAACATCACTCGTGGAGAGAAGACCTGATCTATGTATCCTCTTCCACTCACAAAGGCCCCTTGCACGTCCTATACTTTTCCATTCATCACCGAGCTCACTAGATTAATTGCCCTATAGTTATCACATTCCACTTTCGACCCTTTGTCTTTGTCGAGAGGCATAATGACAGCCCTCCTCCAATCTAACGGAGTGTGGCTCTCCTCTAAACATTGATTGAAGATCGCATGAAGCCGCGAGACAACTAATGGGCCACGAGCCTTGATATACTCAGCAGCAACGTTATCATACTCCACAGCCTTACCATTCTTCATATCAATGCCCTGAAGTGTAATGTTGTTAACTCCATATTTCTCAATTTTGCAGGAAGGACAAAAAACTGTGTAGTTTTTTTAAATTCATTGAAATGATGTTTTTTTTCTTTGTTAACGATTTGTATATTATAGGAGAATGTCTTAAATGTCATGTCATTTTTATAGGCTTTTTTGGGAGTTAGCGAATTTGTATTTACATAAATACAAATTGTTCATGAAATGTAATGAATGTTCTTAAAATTGATTCATGATAATAAAAACAAATTAAATAAGATATTTGTATTTATGTAAGAATATACATCTAAGGTTATAAATGAAAAAGGAAAAATTAGAAGAAATTAATTAAATTTAAGAAAACACATATACAATATAAAAAATTTACTATTCATAGGGAAGATAAAATTCATGGTAATTTATAGGCGTGGTTATTTTGAACTCTTGTAAGTCTGGGTATTTTTGTGAAGATATTTTTAATAGTGTCTCATGTAGGTTGGCCAGATTGTTGATTGCTTTAGTTTCGATTTTTTTTTTCTTTAAGTTCATTCAAGGTTTTCATTGATTCCTTTTTGACTTTTTCAAATTTGAGTCGTAATTTATAATAGACTTCCTTGCCTATATTTCTTGTCTATAGTACGATTTTCTTTGCCTTGCAACCAATCTGGTTTTTTTCAATTTAGCGCTACCATCGTATTTAAGTCTAATATATACTTAAATAATGTTCAGCATTCACTCATCATTTTTGAAGAAATATACTCTAGAATAAGATCTCCTCGATTTATCTGTATCTTTTCTATCTTTTGTTATTTTCATATGCAAAATTTTAATAAGCTCATCCACTCATAAAATAATTGATTTAGTTTTATATTAAACTTTTAAACTTTTGATACTCGTACTTATTCCACGAACCGTCGTCTTTTTCCGACCAAAATCTATTTCCCTATATTTTATAATTTTAAATAAATTATTACTTTATGTGAATTACGTGTGCTTTGTGCGTCTAGATATTAATGTCACATTAAAAAAGCGTAAAATTAAAATTTTGGTAATTGTTTAAATAATCATATTTAACTATTCCTCTCCGATGGTGAAAACTAAGTAGACATTGCGTCTAATTATGCGAATATCTCTATAAATATAATAAATACAGAGTTCATATTTTAGGTATTCTTCTGTAATATACATAGGATAAAATAATTACAATATATAAGTATTTACCATCAATAAAAAATATTTTCTCGAAGAACCAGACGTGAATTTGTCAATACGTATATGTGTACGTGTGGAGAGGTGGGGATGGCGCAGTGCGCGGAGCGCGAGGTAGTAGCGGATGCCGATCGTCACTTCAGTGGCAGAGCGTGCGCTGGCTGAGTTAGACGTGTTTTATGCGTCTTTATGCTGTCGTTCGTGATGATCAATGTTTTCTTTCATTTTTAGCACTTTTACACAATAATTTATATATTCAGTTATATATATGTCCATTATTATTTTAATGAATAATTGTAAAATATTCATATTTGTCCGACTTAAAAATCGCAAAAGTCTACATCTACACTGAGTTTACAGCACCGGAACGCGTGTTTTTATTTTAGCACCGTAAGGGAAAGGTTAAAAACATTAGAATAACTTGACATATGGAATTATGGTTTTAGTTAGTTACTTCGACATTCCGGTGAAGGAAATTGTATTTTCCGAAACCGGTTGATGTATTAAATATAATTCATTAAGTGATTAAAAACAAAGTTAAATTATCTATATTAAAATAAATATTAATCATAAAGTTCAATTTGTAACAAATATTATTTTTTTTATATGTCGTTGACTTATTTTAGTTTTGTATGAGATCATAAGAAAGAAAAGGATTAAAAAAAAAATCTATTAAATTAAAACTCATTGGTTGTAACTAAATATTTAAGAACTCATTTAAACATAGTTCATATGTTTAGTATTTTTGCTTTATAGCGGAATACATTCACAGAAACTTGACGTATTCAAACAAACAGTAAAGCGTAAAACGCAGAGAGCTGTGAAAAGTATGAAAGGCCAATATTCAATAACGTACCGCAGATCGGCGCAAGTTGATTTAAAAGTTCGAGTATAAGTTTACCCAACGCGCCTTTAACACACATATTTATTTTAAGCTTAATCGGGGTAATTTAGGATGGGGTAGTTTTAAATAGAGTTTAACCGTGTAATTGTCTTAATTATTGATGTCAGTTTTACTTCCCGTTTTATTAATTGCACGCTTTAGCTGATAAACTTGTAAAATACGGTGTCAGGATGAAATTACACAGACAAATTTTCACGTAACTAAATTACACACGGAAGAAATTACACAAGAAAAAAATTACACACGCAATAAATTTTATACTGCAATAATTTCACATTCTCTAAAATATCAAAACGAAACCAAAAATGTAACCGTGAAATACTTTAAGTAGACTAAGGATATCAGAAGTTGTGTTTTTCGTCCAACTTTTGTACTACCTCAATCAATTTTAGTTCTTTAGAGAATCCATTGCCTTTTAATTGTGTAGTTTTATTTTTAAATAAATATTTACCTTTTGTCAGATTTCAATATTTTTTCAATACAAATTCCGAATTTGAGAGGCAACTTTTTATTTGGTAATCTAAATACAATGTTGGCAAATAATGATATTTGTAATATAAAATTATTATTATAATCTATATTTTTATCGCTTCCACAAAGTTAGTCCATTAATATGTCGATTGTTTGATGACATTACTTTGATTCTTCCTCATATTAGTTACATTCCTTAAGGGTGTACTTTCATTTTTCCAGTTTGAAATTCCAGAAATTCTACGCGAATTGCATAGTCTTTAAAGATGGGGATAATAATTAAACTTCTAATAAATGTCACCTAAATAATAAATTACATTATTTGTTATGTAAATAATGCGATAGAGGAATTTTTGAATAGAAAGAGACAACAATAAAACTGTTGATTTTCTCTGATGGATAACTTGTATCTAGAGTTGTTTCCACGTTTTTTCATATTAATATGTGTGTTGTTGGAATTAATCCATCGAAAATTAGTAATTTCATACATGTGAATATGTTTTGAAATCAGAAAAAGTACCTATATATATTTAAATGGTCGCTTAAATCAATGTTCTTAATTTAAAATTATTATTTCAGATACATTTTCTGGTTTTGTTTAATATAATCGATTTAAAACACTACGATGCCGTTTTTCGAGCTGTTTGCTTCATATGTATATTCTACGTAATTATGAAATAAAAATCTAATATTTAAAATACAACGGCGTTATACATAAACTAAATAAACAATTGTAACTTACATACAAAATAACGAACATAAAATGTTTTGTTCAAGAAAACGTAGTTATCCCTTAAAATCAGTGTAAAACCGCCTAATTAATGAAATTTGTAGCATGTTTTGTGAATAAATACAATTTTACTTCGTATTGTGACTAAAATATGCGTAAAAACATATTTTCAGCAGTTTTTAACAAAAAATTATCACTGCCGCTCTAATCGGCGATGTGATGCAAAAAATATACATTAATAGGGTAAATATTATTTAGAAAGTAATTCTTGTGTTTATGTTATAATTGTTGTTTTAAATAGTGCCCGAAGCCTCAAACCAAACATTTTAAATAGTTTGTTTTCACTAAAAAAAAGTATTTTAAAATCGTCGAAAATTGATAATATGTTAATGGTTTTGGTATAAACTCTATTAATTTTTAATATTTTGTTAATTTGTTTTAGCTCAGATTTGTCTCCATAATCTTGGCTTCAAGATTATAAGTAAATATATTTCGTATATGCAAAAATTTTCCCTATTAAGGCAATTTTATTGCATCTTGTTTAACTCTTTATTTTTTACATTAAACATTACACTTTATTTACTATTATACCGGGAAAGCACTGTCTGCTATAATACAGTTAAATACTAGTGTAGCAGGTAGGCTACCGAAATATATGTCTTCCTTTGCTGCAATGGTTTATCCTATTATAACAACATAATACACTGTATTATGTTATTAAAAATATTGTGTCATGCGGAAAATGAATTTGAATTCTTGTATTCTTCTAATTATGTCAAATAACATTCAGTTTATTACTTTTAAATTATTGTAAATATATAATTTTTCAACATTAATAAATAATTTTTCTTTACTGTAGAAACGTTTCTATAAAATAACAACTTCATAAATGTTGGAACACGAGGGAATGATTCCAGCATAATTTACCACGCATCAATATAAAGAAACGACCGAGTCACTTTGTGTACTGCAACATTTCCTTGTACACATTTTAGTGGAACAAGAATTGCACTCGTGTTCCATTCTTCGAAATTTCGCTATTTCGGCGCATTCAAACATAATACGATGGATTACTGCTTAGTTCATTATGCGGACGTTTGGCATTTCAAGTTTGTCTGACTGCAGTGTTACGGCCGTTGAAATTTGCCTTTCTCGATTTCATTTCGATGCCTTTTTTGTTGTGCTTCATTTTTTGCACGATTCTGTTCATCTTGAGTTTCATACCAACAAACACGTCTTCCGAGATTATTCTCCGTCTTGAATTAATCTAATTAATTAATCATTATTCAAACCTTGTAAACATTTATTCAAAACCATGTAAAGCGCAAAAAGTTTGACATGAAAACGTTGGTTCTTAAATTGTTAAAGCATAAATAAATTATAACAAAATTTGTACGTACCTATAAATATTTTTATGTTGAGATTCTTAAAAAATTACTGACTGCTGACCGCTTCCTGCTCGTACCCGGAACATGGCGCGTGGCATGACGAGCATTTCAAGATGGTAATTTGTCGTACAATACGTCATTTCACACAAGTGGTATTTGCATGGCAACTGCGCACAAGCCAGGTGGACACAAAGATATCCGTACACAGTGACAACAGTACCCAAGCTAGGTGTACAGAAAGTTAACTGCACACAGTGTCAAGAGCACACAATACACGTGCACACCGACAGGGGCACACCAGGACTCCATTATTTATAGGTATTCTTGCCTCGGCTGACAAGTTTTCATTAGATATTAGTGCATTCAATGCACCTTTCACTTTATTCCCTGCAGTCACGTGCCTTTCCTTTATTTTTTCAGCCTTTCCATTCCGGAACTCCTATACTTATCATTATTGAACTTTTGAATGGAGTCACTCCATTCTGACCAGTTATTTTTCTAATTATTGGCACTGGCAAAAAACATAGTATAGTTAAACTGAAATAAAAAAATTATCAAGAAAGATGTAACACGGCCATAGCGCATTACCAAAAGAAGCCGAACCCCGCAGTCTTGGCCTAACTACAATCTTTCTGTCACAGTTCTGTGTGTGTACTTAGGTTAATAAGGTTATTGAGGATCAAAATATAAATGTTTTCAGATAGGGTCTGTTTTTCTAGGAAGTCTCGTTCTCGCCACCCTAACTATCTTTTCAAATAGTCTCGTCTCGGATGGCATCAATTCCGATTTTGAATTGATGGCTCATGATTGAACACATCAACTCAACAGATATTGAACTTTTCCTCAACATTCCCGTGCCTCGCCTGTTATGTACTTATCCCCACAAACGTGTGCCGTATGGTGTGTGTCCACGGATGAGACTTTGATTTCTCATCTCAGAGATTTGACGGTAAAGGTCTATATTATGTGTGCATACAAAAAATGGTACTCGATACAATGATTCACAAGTCGCTTAGCGCTCAGCTCTGTATGGCGCTGTCGAAACGAAATGTTACCTGTGCACGCGGACCATTGTACTATCATTTCTTCAGTCACTTAAAATATACATTGTGCACTCGATAATAATAATGATTGAATTAATAATTTAAATGATCGAAATATGATTCAACTTCCCTTCACGCTGATTCTCCGCTAGACTAGAGCTAGACAATGAAAGCCTGACAGTTTGAGACTTTACGTACCGTACCTATGGATTACAGAATGTGTATTGTACCCCACCCCATCCACCCCCTCCTCACGATATTAATGAGTATTATATTATAATGAATGCCACCCGTTAACATGGTGCGTTGTTACTCTTTAGGTCCCCCTTCCCTTTACCTAAAATATAACAACCCCTCCTAAACCGTCGGGTAGCAACCGCTAGTATTGTATAAATTATTTTCTCTTTACGAATTTCCCATCTTAAAAGCGTTACGGAAAATAATTGATCTATTTTTGGACAAATGAAACCGGACGAAGTAAACGTGTTTGTTTTTGCTATTGTTATTTGGATTTGTCTAGTGACAGGTCAACAGTATACTTTCATTTCCTTTAGGTACACGGAGACTTGGCATATTTGCTTAATACTGAATGAGTGATTACTTCACGTAATAAAAACGTCACGTAAAACATGGTTTTATTATAATATTCCTTTCAACAAAAGTTCTATTTATTACTGGACAAGCAACCAAAAAGGGAGTTTATTATATTTTCTCTCCGACAGCTTTTCTCAAATATAAGTAAATACACCATTCTCTCATTTCCCTTATTCAAAGATATTTTCTCTTTAAAGACGTTTATATAAATAAGTTTTATTAAAAATAAAACAAAAAGTCTTAAAAATTTAAAACACATTGTGACCGATGAATTAATAAATGTATATATTTTGTCATTTCAGGTTTCAGATTGTTCACACTGAGTTCGTCGGCATAAGAATCAAATTTGATGCACACAAGCCGAAACGTTTTATGACGGATAAATGTATGGACTGTACATGATCGAGTCGTAATTGAGAGGCGTTCCAAAAACCGTTTCACAATAAGAGCCATTTTAACCCGAAAATATTGCAACCCACTGAAAACACTGATATGACACCGTCAAAGGTGAAGTAATATATCAATAATGATATATGTACATACAAAATTTATTACTAAATCCTATTTGTTATAATTAAAAAATAAGATTTTTTCCATAAAAATCTTTTGAAGGTAACGATAGATCTTCTCGATAACAAATTTAAAGGACAAACAAACGATGGCTTACTTGGTGTCATCAATAATCGGAGGATATCACCATCTGATGGATAACTTGAGTGACCCTCGGGTCAACAAGTGGGCCATGATGAGTTCTCCAATCCCTACTATCCTCATTTGCATGTCGTATGCTTACTCAGCAAAGGTAAGTGCATTAATTACGTTTTTTGTAAATCATAACAACACACAATCTTAATGTACTGATACCTAAATGAAAGAGTACAGTATTTTGTACGTATTTATATGTCTTATACCATATATACTACTACATTATTTTAAACTAATTGTGTAATTAAGGAATAACACGCACGTAGTTTAAATTCCTCTTCAATTAAGTAATTAATCCCTTTTTATTATTAAGGAGATCACATTCTTATTGTAAAGTTGTAATTATTCAGAACACAGTTCTGTGACCTTTTAAATACAAAATAAATGTATTAATTAAAAAAATATACGTATAAAATCAATTTTATCGAAAAATATCGTTGTTACTACCGGGATTCGAACCTGGATCTCTTCCAATTCGGGGAACGTGCATTATGCGATTATGCTATACCGACTATCGGTTTACTCGAAGGTATTTGAGATTCCGTAAAAATGGCTTTCAAATACTGGAACGATAGATGTATTAATTTGAAAAGTGTAACATATAGGTTCGAAAATTTGTCGTCAATCCACTGTCAATGTATAGCATAATCAGATAATACACGTTTCACAGATTGAAAGAGATCCAGGTTCGAATCCATTAGCAACACCAATATTTTTTGATTAAACTAATTTAATATGTATATCTTTCTAATTGATTAATTTAATTATTATTTAAAATCCCTTTTAAATAAATGTATCATTGTCTATCAATAGTCTTCCCATCTCGAGCTCCAGTGATTCTTCTTCATTCCTCCTCGTCAGTATTGAGACATATAGTGGCCTAGAAATATTAATAACATAAGATGCCGCTCTGTTGTAATTATTATGTTTGCATCTTAGAAGAATGCGACCTTGTTGACTACATATATGGCGATTGTTCTTATGCGAAACAGAAGCGTGTTACAAACTTGGGACGAGTCTCGTACTGAAATGCCCATTCTCCTTTCTTTTATGGTTATAGCTGTCAATCAAGACGTTCAGTCGGCAATATTCAGAATATGTATACCGATATATTAAATTGTGTATAGATTTTGTCAACTCCCGCAACTCGTTGATGGCGGGCCGTTTAAGAGGACTTTCACAAACAATCTTTATAAATGTTTTAATGTTGCAGGTTGTAGGGCCCAAATTAATGGGAGGCAGAAAACCGTTCCAATTAAATAGGGTCCTTATATGCTACAACCTAATTCAAGTTATATTTAGTGCGTGGCTGTTTTACGAAGTAAGTCAAACATTATATAATATTATTAAATTATTATTAGGCGAAGGGAAATAAAATAAACAAAACTGAATATCCCGAGACAACAATCTTCTAACTCGAGTAACCGTGTAACTGTTCAACAATACTGCGTATGAACCATTCGTGGGAGAGCTTTTGGAAAATATTATACATATATAATAAATATTTATCAAATTGCGCACTCTTATCCTCAATACATTTCATTTTCATAATATTATTAATATCTCGAGAAAACACATACTGATTTATATAGATTTCCACAGCGGTTATACCTATGACAAGTGCCACACTACTACCGCTATTAACGAACTACCGACTGCGGCTGTCGGCTGTCGGCTGTCGGCTGTCCAAACTTCCCGCGGAAAGCATGTCATTACGGCCGCTAGTAATCTAAACCGATAGTACAGTAGTATTAAACGTGTACCAACTATTATTTACTAATATACTTTATCTAGCAATCTAGCAAGGACGCAAATAAATAATAAATATCATTTTAAATAATTATTAATCATTCAGTGAAACTTTCTCTAGATACAAATAAATCACAAACACAGCAGTCATATAATGTCTACCTGTATGTTTTACCTTTTAAGAGAATAAAGAGAGATCTAGGAATATATTATAGAAAATTAATATAACCTGGATCATTAAACATAGCGAAGCCCTGACTTATTTATACATACGTACTAAAATAAACAAACCATTGTTTATTATTTATTATTTTTATTTTATTGAATATCGCCCAACTAGGTTTGAGCTGCCTCAAATGTGGATATTTAAAGTATAAAACTATTATAAATTTTATTTTAATTATCCTTTATTACCAAGATATGATAATAGGTGTCGGTATATTAATCAGACTGTACGGATAAATGAAACGTCACTTTTAATTATTTCATTATATATTTTTTAAAACAACAAATTGAATCATCGAGACAGACCATTGAGGTCGTGCAGTTGTCAATCGTTGTCAGATGTTGTCAGCTTTTTCACCACTAGAACCAAATAAAGTTTTCAGGTACCTACACACTATTTATTTATTATTATTATCTTATGACACGTTGGAAATTGTTAATTAAAAATTAAATTTTATTACTGCGTACGGTTTATGAAAAACTTTAAATAAATCCCCCATACTGACTTCCTGCGTCTGGCGTCTGACGTCTGACGTCTCTCCTTTAATGAATAGAAGATTTGAATCGGAATATAGAATGTGGCTTGTTTTGTAGGCCTGCATGTCGGGGTGGCTGGGGAAGTACAGCTTCAGGTGTCAGCCCGTCGACTACTCCGACGATCCGATGGCGCTGAGGGTGAGTAACGCCGAAATATTACCATTACTACCGTACTATTACATTACCGTTAATATACATTAATATCGTTACATTTATTTCAGATGGCACGCGGCTGTTGGTGGTATTACGTATCGAAATTCACTGAATTTTTCGACACAGTAAGTACGAATGTTTTCTGCTTTCCTAATTGTAACTATTATTGCATTCCGGAGAGTTCTCATTATTGTTGAAATAATAATCAAAACTTGTAATTTAGGATACCGACCAGGCTATATTATGTAAATCAAATCATAATAAACATTGAACATACTGTAGAATTAATTGTAACATGGAATAGAATTAATAGAGTGAAAATATTCTATTTATTTCAAATGTTTGATCATTTTTATTTTTTATTTGAAAATCCGGAAAAAATGATTTATTTGGTTTTATATGAAAAAAAAGATACGAAAATATTTACACTTTCTTATAACATTCAATCTAATTCTCAGGGCTGACCCGGATATTAGAAGATTTGAGAAAACCGTGCCTGAAAGCACGTAGAAATCGATACACAATATTGATCGCATCGATATAATAGCAGTATGTCCGACCAACGTTACTAATAACCTGACATTCGTCAATTGATCCGTATCACGCAGAAGATATAATCCCGAATAAAACTAAAACGTTTCCTATTTTAATGAAGGTACTACAAAAAACGTACCGGTAAAAATATTCGCATGCGTTTAAAATAATTAGGAAATTTAAACATTTTCATTATTATTTTATTATTAAATAAAATAGAAAACTTAAAATTGGTGTGAAAATAATTTGATTACTGATTATGGTTATTAAAATATCAACATTTAATGAAAAGTTCTGTTGAAAAGTAGGTATATGTATTTACTTTTACCTGTTTTTCAACCATGACCAATATGACCTCTCTCGTGAACGATCGCGAATTAATATAACATTATGGTATGGTTGTTTCGTAATTCGATGCCATGTTCGTGATAAGAGATCTTTAATTGTTTTCCAGTTGTTCTTCATTTTGCGCAAGAAGAATGATCAGGTGTCCACCCTCCACGTCATCCACCACGGAGTCATGCCCGTGTCCGTGTGGTTCGGAGTCAAGTTTACTCCAGGTTCGCTATTACTGCAATCTTAGTCTGTTCGTCACTAGTGTTGTGTGTTGGACTCTACACACGGAGATGTGTCGGCGCAATGTATGTATCGGTACTATGAGTACACCTTCAATGCTTTTTTAATTTGTCTTGTGACAGAACTGACCATGTCCAAAATTAAAATGAATATATACATATAATAAAAGAAAGTGTATGTGACTGTGTAAGAAAATTATTTTGTATTCCTCCACACACGTTTTCAGTACAATTTATCTTAGATTACAGATACTTGGACACCAAATTAAAATTGGCCAAAAACGATCGATCAATTGTTGGCCGAAAAGTTGCGGAGCCGCGCGAAGCGAAATAATACGAACATTGAATGATCTGTTCTCGCATAAAAACATCACCTATCGCTGTATGTATTGAGTAATCAGTAATTAATATTATGTCTAGGTGGGCACAGCACATTCTTCGGCTTACTGAACACCTTCGTCCACGTCGTCATGTACTCCTACTACCTGCTCAGCGCCCTGGGCCCGCAGATGCAGAAGTTCCTCTGGTGGAAGAAATACCTCACCGCCTTGCAAATGGTAACACCACCTCAAATATTGTTCGCAAACTCTTGGATACAACGTATACTGTTATTATCTATACTATATATTATATTTAAGGTTCCCGCGAGCACTAGTGATTGGAACTGGCCTCTCTTCTAGATTATATCACGATTTTTGAAGATGGTTTTCTTGAGGAAACTAGGCCGACGTTTCGGTATGTCAACAAGTGCTATTGTCAAGACGTCGCTTCAAAAAGTTATAGTACAACCGTACTTGTTCCCGGGAGATACTGTGGACACTTTTATACTTCCCATTTTTTAAATATATACATTAAAACATATATACGGGGTGTAACAGACCTAGTCCACAATATTTTATGGGTGGATACCTGACTAAATTACGAGTCGAAAGTGTTCAAGGAATATGTGCCTAATATTAAACCATGTCAGAGATATAGGCATTTCAAAAAAACGTAGTTATGCGATTATTTCTATTAATTTAAATATTTTGTTAATTCCTAATTATATATTGAATACAACAAATTAAAGGTCGTCAAATTTCAAACGACCAAACTATTTTTTGTTACATGATAAGATCAATAATGGATAAATTTCGCAAATATTTATTTCGAAGTAGGTACGTAGTCTTAAAGCTTACGTGATTATGTGAAAATTTCAAACAATATTTTCCATGACGGTGTAGACCATCCATAAAATATTGTTACATCCTGTACCTACATATATTAAAAAATATTAACATTTTTCCGCTCTCTCTCTCTCTATATATATATATATATAAATGAATGTATATAAATTTTTCCGCTGAACACGCAGAAATTTTTTAAGATTAAATTGTAATTGCTCGTAAACCATCAGGGTGAGGTAAGTGGGAGGGGTATTGTTCGACGCGCGTGATTTGCAGAATTGCCAGTCGCAATGAGTCACTGGTCGGGAGCGCACCGCGCGTTCGTGGTTGAGCAATATTTAAAGTGCGGTGATTCATTGGTTCGCGTGCGTCACGCTTTTTGTACTCACTTTAATATTCGACGAGTAAGTGATGGGCCGAGCACGTAACTTATCTGGTGTTGGGTTCAAAAGTTCAGACAAAAAGGGACAATGGTTAACCAAACTCCTCCGGGACCATCAACGTCAGCAACGACGCCAGAACATGTGGCTCAAGTTTGACGTGAAATTATGCGCAATCCGCGTAAATCGATAAGGAAGATTGCAGCCTGTACTAGAATAAAAAATCAACAGTGCACGTTATTTTGAAAAAGAAACTACAGTTTCACCCATACAAACCGCAAATCGTGCAGTTTCTCAATAAAAATGACAATTCTTTACGTGAAATAGCACGAACGCTTGGAAACATATTGTTTACTGACGAAGCTCATTTTCATATCGATGGCTAATATGAAATACTGATGCCCCGACAACCCAAGGGAACGCCATCAAAAACGTTTGCATTGTCAAAAAGGACAGCGTGGTGTGCAATTTCTGCCCGAGGGATAATTGACCTTTATTTTTTTAACCAGCGAGAGACGAGAGATAGTCACTGCTGACGTGTATTGCCCAATGATCGACGAGTTTTTGGTACCGCAACTGCAGCTGTTTCCCGGGTTTAACAGAACACAATTTCAGCAAGACAGGACCACTCCACACACAGCTAGAGTTTTAATGGAGAAGCTGAGGGGAATTTTTCTCAATAAATGAATCAGCAAGTACGGAGACATATCCTAGGCACCTTGGTCACCGGACCTTACACCGTGCGACTTTGTTTGTGGGGGTACCTTAAGTCGAGAGTTTACAGCAACAATCCTCGAACAATTCAGGCCCTACAAGAAAATATCCGCCGTAAAGTTGCTGCCATTGAACCAACGCTTGGCTTTCGCGTGTTCGCAAATTTAAGAGTTCGATTGCAAGAGTGTCTTGAGAAAAATAGCGGCATTTAGACGATATTGTTAAACACAATTTTGTATAAATAAAATATGAGAATAACATTAGTTATTTTTTAAATTTAATATTAAACTTGAACATTTTCCGCTGGACACCTTTATATACATATAAAGAGTGTTACGGGCGGAACGGTACGGGCGGCGTTTTATCCACCATAGCATCGTTCCGTCCGTCACCGGCTGATCAATTGGTGAGCATGAAAAGTGCTAATTCGGCTGGAATGAGTCCTGCTTAGTTACCTTTAGCTGAAGACTTTTCTTTTACACCTGTTGTACATTTATAATAGTGTTGTGTAATTCAGACTGAATGGGAATCTAATATAATTAATAAAAGAAGTTAAGTTCTCTTGGTTTGCTTAATAAAAGAAAGAAAAGAAAAGAGACAATGGTAATTAAATTTAATCAAAAGGAAAAAAAACTCCCAACAACAATAATAACATAATTATTATGGTAGTTCAGAAGCAATTCCTCGTAGCAAGTAACCCGCCCCCATGGCGGTGGTAACAATAAGCAGTCAATGGTTCCACATCAAATGAAGAGAAACGCGATCTATGATCTATGACTCGGGACGCACTTTCTCCCAGCATCGAGTTCGATATCCAGGCATTCTTGTCAAAGCGTTCGAATTGATATGGCAGGCGATTTGCGGACACGGATCCATTCATTGTTCTAATCATGATCCTCCAATGATCGGACGTCTTCTTCATCTTATCCCGCTGACGATATGTTTGTGAAATAACATACGTAAGTAAATATACGAGGTGTCCCGAAGATCTTTTTCATAATAAAATAATGGATGGGTTTAATTAAAAAATATTTATTTTGCATTTAAGTACAGACCTGAGGTATTATTTCTTAAAATTTATGTTTCTAAATGTGATCCGTTATTTTGCTGGCACTCTTATAAACGAGAGACAAAATTTCTGAGAACTACTTAGCACGTATTTTCCGTGATCGCTGCCATTTCTTCTCGGATATTTTATTTTATCGGTTCAGAGAGGGAGGATAGTTACTGTATATCTTTGAATTAAGGTAGCCTCATAGGAAAAAGTCCATCAGTATCAAGTCGGGGCTACGTGAAGATCAGTTTATCACCTCGTCAGGATATCAGTTTTGCAGGGAAAATTTCACGAACAACTGGTAAGGATATGTTAGACGAATGAGATGTAGCTCCGTCCTGTTGAAGCCGAGTGATTCGGTTAACCCCAACAAAAGTTTGCAGATCTGGTGTAAAAAAGTAGCTAATCATTTCCACAGATAACTCTCAATTTACGGTTACTGTGCAACCTCTTTGGTCTTCAAGAAAGTACGGACCGATTAGTCCTCGCGCTGACATTGCAGCCCAAGCTTTGTTGGACTCCAATATCGACAGTTTTGCTTATTTACGTGACCATCAAGGTGGAAGTGTGCCTCATCTGAGAACAAAATATTGTTGAAGGACGAAAATCGATTAGTTATTTGGTTAGCGAAGTTGAACCTATCTGTATTATCAGTTAATTTCATTTCTTGCACTAACTGTATCTTGTAATGGTGAAGATACAAATCTTTACGCATTATGTGATGTAAGTAAATTCTTGGAACATTTGCGACCTGACTGGCTCCCACACTCTCCTCATTTTATTCGTTTCTTGATGTCCGTGAGCCCCGCCCGAACTTTGGTCATTGTGGATCCAGTCTCTTCGAACTTTTGTGTCCATGTTTAGATGAGTTGAGTATTCGTTGTTTCATTTACGTGACGCAATCGATAAAGATTTCAAAATTTTCGTCTTGCAATAACAACAGAATTCTTGTTTTTGTAAAATTCGTGCACATAATACGCACGCTCCGCTCCTCTCCTGAGAAACGCTCCATAGCGACTGAATTCACAAGAACGAGGCTAGCAATCGGTATACCCCCCGCCCCTCTCCCGCTCGTTGCGTTGGTGCAGGGAATGAACCAAAATGAAAAAGAATTTTAGGTCACTGTACTAGGACAACAGAATTTTGTGAATCAATTTTTATTTTTTTTATTTAACATTTTTACAATTTTTTATAACATGAATTAAGTATTTTAGATTTTTAAAATTATATGGCTTTTCTTTCGCTTACCTCTCCAAAAAAGAGACCAGCTCTTGTGCTTGGAGAGGGAGTTACACTACAATGTTATATAATACCCTACATATTCTATTCATTGTCCATTTGTGTGTTTCTGTAATATTGTTTATTTTACTATTATGTGTTTTTGAAGTGTTCATTTAGTTTATTTTTAACTCTTTTATATCCATTATTTCTTTAATTTGAAATTGTATTGAAATTTTTTATCCCTAAATATATAAAATTTTGCTGATAGTGTTTGGTGTTACATTTAGGGATTTTAAAGTTATTTTTAAACCTTAATGATGTGCTTGTTTCAAATGTTACTGTGTTTTTTTCTTTAATTAATTGATTAATTGAGATTTTTTTGTAAATGTTTTCTATTATGGGAACTGGGAATTTTGCAAGTGTTTGTGTTGAAAAATAAGTTGATCTTTTTTTAAATATTACTTTGATGATTGTTCTCTGTATTATTTTTACCGAGTTCATTATATTATTGTATGCTCCTCCCCACCCAATTATTCCATACTGGAGTAGTGAGTGAACAATAGCAAAATATACCTTTTTAAAATTATTTATATTTAAAATGTTCCTTAATCTTATGAATATATAAATACATTTCCTTATTCTTTTCACTAATTCGCTAATGTGACTGCCATTTTAAATGTTGATCAATAATTACACCGAGATATTTGATTTCTTTTTTTGGGCTTAAATTTGTACATGAGTCGTTACAGATAATTTTGTTACAGTTGTCGTTATGGATAGTCATTTTTATATGGGGCGGTGTTTTAAGACTTTTGATTGAAAAGAGAATGTAATAGGTTTTTTCGGAGTTTAAAGAAATTAAATTACTATCGAACCAGGATTTGAGTGTGTTCATGACGTTATTTGCATGTTCGTTTTTAGTTTTCCAGACTTGTCCGTCAACAATGATAGCAGTGTCGTCGGCGTATGATATAATTTTTCCGGTCAATTTTAGTTTTAAAATGTTATTGACATAAATTATAACAAGAAGTGGGCCCAAAACTGTCCCTTGTGGTATACCAATTTCACTGATTAGGGGTTGGCTTAGAGTTTTGGTAATTTTTACGTTTTGCGGTCTTTCGTGAAGATAGCTTTGAATCCAGCTTAGTGCTTTGTCGTCTATACCGACGGATTTAAATTTTAATATTAGTTTGTTGTGGAGATACTGTCGAAGGCTTTTCTCAAGTCCACGAAAATTCCAATATATTTAAGAGATTTGTCTAGAGATTCTTGGATGATATTAGATAGTCTTCCTATTGCGTCTTATGTACTTTTATTTTCCATGAACCCAAACTGGTTATCATCAATTACTTTGTTTATTTTAATAAATTGAGACAATCTTTTTTTAACAATTTTTTCTAGAATTTTTCTAAAGTTTGACAAAAGAGAGATTGGTCTGTAATTGGTTATTAATTTCCTCAGGGTTATTTGATTTATATACGGGGGAAATGATGGCTTGTCTATAGCATGTTGGGAATACCCCTGTTTTTAAACATAGGTTTATTACATTCATTAGGGGTTTGGATATTTATTTTTTTATAATTTTTAACGTATGGACAGTATGTCCATCATAACCTGGTGCTGTTCCTCCCTCCATACATGTTATGATTTATTCATTGTCGTCAATTGATGTGGGTTGAAAAATTTATATTTTATTTCCTGTATATACTGTATTAGAAGTTATGTGAAAAGTGAAATGTTATGATTGTGTTACAGCGCCGCAAAAATTGGGTTTGTTTAGAACAATTATCGCACCGGTACAAGATGTATAGAAAAAGTATCTACCGTATGTACGTATACACAATTTGATATTCAAGTATTCGGCTACTAAAAGTTATACTTATGAATTCATATAACGTTCATTATAATTACAATTGATCTTTATCGGCGATGTATAAACAAATTATGACTGTATACCATCATAGTCCCCGTGCACACAGCATGTCTCAGAGATTCACCGTTTCACGCCTCACTTCACGCTCGTCGTACGTCAAATGTCGTTCGTAAGTTGGGTGATTTTGAATCTCCCCCAGCAGTAGTTAAAGCAAAATAAATATGTATAATTTAACGCCTTGTATTAATGTTAATTGTAATGTTTAATGAATTATGACTAACCTTCAAAATCGACAATTACAAGAAGCTATGGTGATTTTAACTTACGTTTGTGTGCACGTGGCGAATCTCGCTGTCAGATCGAATATCGCGTATACCGGTTTGAGTTTTTATCCCTTTCTTTGCCAATCTCAATTAAATCTCTGAGTTTACCTTCAGATCAAAATGTCATCACGTGTACACGGCATTGGGATGTATCTCAAGTAAATCTCTAAGATTATCCCATCGTACCCTCAATCTACAATACAAGTGGTTAATGCCACGTGTCTATGTAAAATGGTTACGTTGCCACTCTAAGTAGAAGGTCAGCAGAAATAACAATTAAGCGCTAAGAATATTTTTTATGAAATCAAATAAGCTCAGCTGCGGCTCTCTGTACGATTATCTTGTAGTACGCATCTGAAGGCTACCATTGAACAATTGTTGATTTTTTGCGAGCATTACTAACGCTTATTTTTACAACTTTTCAATGAGCAAATATATCACCGCGTTGTTTGAATAATATAATAAAAAAGAGGTACGTTTAATAAATTATCGACTGTTAATTGATAAAATCGGTACAAACTTATTTTTTTTGTCATAAATTAATCAACTGCGTACACCTAAATATTAAAGATGAAAAATTATTTCAGAATAACGAGCTTATTCATAAGTTGAAATTGTCAATATATTTTTTTAACATTAATTCAATGGAAGAATATTAATGAAGTTTTGTTTTCGTCATTATTAAATCATCAATACTCATGGCAGTGTTGACTTAATAACACAACATTTAACGACATTTTTACTTTTTATGCAAGCTAAGGAGTCACCTCTTATTTGCTCAGAGTTGAAAAATATTTCCTGATAATGGAATTTTTCAAGTAGGTGTATATATTATATATGATACTTGTCAAGGCAAGTGCTATCGATATAAACATGTGTATAATGTTTACCGAGGCCCGGCCAATACGCACACGCTCACACGCTCACACGCTCACACGCTCACACGTTTACTCGCTATTTATTATTGGCTATAATTTAAAAGCTTTCCCCTTTCGGAGAGTGTTGGAGTTCTCGCTTCTGGTAAACTCGTAAAGCTCTTAATTGGTACAAATACGTTGTTGATTACAAATCATACGGGCAATTTCGTGTTCACGTACTTTGATGGACTTTTCATCTTCTTTTCATTCTTCGTAACCATTCAGGCTTCTCATTCACAAAGCACTATCGGCTTCACAGGCACTTTTGTGTCTGTCCATTGACAGTCCAGTACAATATCAGAAACATTATTATTTCTTCTTATCCAGTAAATTCCCTTATAACTATAGATCGCGATCAGAATGCTACCTTTTGATGATGAAGACCTTGACGACTCTCGTACATCTTTCACTGCAACAGCAGTTACTAGAACCGTTGCAATAGGGTAGCCAGTAGTGACTTTGATTGATCTTGATAGTTCGTCGCCGGGCACCAAATACGTTAGCTACGCCTCTGCTCTAAAGTTTCCATAACAGTGATGGTTTTGTTTCATAGGGGTATAGAATTTTAAAGAAGAATGTTCAGATCTGCAAAACTGTAATTTTAAATTTATATTGATTACAATTTATGAGGCCAATGTGTCATCATAAGGAAATACCATACCTACACAAATATAGTACACTTTATCATTTCATTTGAGATACAATCTCATTTAGTTGAGATAAATAAATTCTATAATAAATAAAATCGTATTTATTCAAAAATTGGTCATGAAGAAGGATAGTTAAAAATAAAGTTAGTCTTGGGTGATAAGAACTACACGTATTGTCACAAATTCTATTATTAATGGTTTTTCCTAAACGATACCATGATCCATTACATCCGAACCGCACAGCTTTGTAAATAATGTTTTATCTAAACATTTATTTTTTGACAATCAATCAATCGAGCAGGACAGACGCCCCTCACCCCTCGCCCCTCGCCGCTCGCCACTCGCCCCTCGCCCCTCGCCACTCATTGCTCGCCCCTTGCGATTGCGCCTTTCTGTTCGACTAATATATAAATAAAGGTTTATTTTAGAATTCTGACTGAATGTGTCTCTTCGATTCCAGGTTCAGTTTGTTCTCGTAATGATCCACGCCTTCCAGCTACTTTTCATAGACTGCAACTATCCCAGAGCCTTCGTGTGGAGTATCGGCCTGCACGCCGTCATGTTCTATTTCTTGTTCGCCGACTTCTACAAGCAGGCCTACATTAAAAAGATGGCGGAACGGGTCAACAGGGTAAGGACAACTGTCATTATTATTATTATTACACATTTACCAACACGCACCTACTGCCTGTCTCGCTGCGCGCTGGAAGGATCTGCGTCGAGACAGCCAGGGTTCACAAGTACTGTTACAGTTAGAGTTGCCAACCGTCCCGGATTGGCCGGGATTGTCCCGGAATTGGAATCGCTGTCCCGTAAATATTATTGGAAAAACTCATAAAAATATAACGTGAAATTAATTGTTTACAGTGTTAAATTGAGTTTTGAGCTATTTGTGCCGGAATTGTTCCAGAAAAAGTTGACAACCCTTGTTGCAGTTAATCTACTCCGATTACAAATCAATGTTCTTTCTCAAATGTGCGGTGGGGCTCGCGAACACTATTTGGCATCACGGCGCGCGCACAACATTCAACAAGACTTCTTCTTCGTGTGCAGTGCGCTGGTATAAGATCACCCGCACACTGCAACGTTGTTTGTCACACTGAGGTGTTATGGAGAGCACAGCGAGTAGTATCGGTCTTAACATCGCCACCTAAACTTAACTTAGAGAAATATATCTTCAACGAAACAGACAAATCGTGTCCGAGAAATGACCGATATCTGAATGGCTGCGGATGTCCGAAAATGACACATTGAATACATTGAAACATACCAAAAGAGAGAGAGAGAGAGAGAGAGTTATCTCTTTTTGAAATGAATAAGATAACTTCGTTAGCCACACCTCTTCCGTCCGCGTGAGATATTTGTATTGCGAGACGAAGGTTATGTCGAGTGTGCAGTGTGCAACACTAATGCTCCAACATGCTCAATAATAATATCCATGTATCTGAAGCATAAAATAAGATAATCTCCCACTTTTCGCCATACCGATTATTTTCCTTATTTCCCGAATCCGAATAGTCGATACGAGGTACGCAAACGTCGTTCACTATTTGCACAATTTGCGGAGTTTAATTGAAAAATAAACTTCATTGAAACAAACGTTACTCACAATTGTTACTGTGTGCAGGATCGCGCCTCTCGGGGCAGCGCGGACGAGCTGCTCGGCAGCGCCATCACCAAGCTGGCCGACAGTTGCGCCGGCGCCCGCCAGAGGGTGTTGCTGGACCACGCCCAGTGAAGACCGCCAGTGTTGTTCTCCCACTACTCGCTACTGTGTGCGTGTCCACCCGGCGTTCGCTCGGGAAATATCAATATCAAAACGCACCAACAAAGGTTTTTAATGTCTACGTACCACCTTCACGATAACAATAATATTGAATATTACGCGATGGATAAATTTATAAATATATTTGACTTGAAAATTCATAGATGTCGCTGGCCATCTGAATTGTAATTGTAGTGTAACAAGACAAGAATAGTAGATGGTAGATGGATGGATATTTGGCGGTGAAGGCTACGTTCGTGTATGAAGAAGCACGCTCAGCGCCTATATCGTCAATGTTTCATCCATGTACACGCACCCTTACAATAATGATTCTGAATACTGTTTTGAACAACTCGCAACTGATACATTATTGTAGTACGAGCATGCGCACTATAATTCGAGGCCCCCGGCGTTCACTCGGCTTTCACTCCGCGTTCATCTCGGAATGAGTATCCACTGAAAGACTGCTAAACCTCAAAATAATTATTCAAACTGATAAATCGCCCCGAAAAATCATTTAAATGTATTTTTCACATATTGTTTATCATTTCGACTTTGGAAGGCATTATATCCCTAATTTTAATGAGGTGCGTGCTTAGATTTTAAATTAATTCTTAAATATCTTCCATATTATTGAATAGAAATTAAAATAAAATAAATAAATAGTTTATTTCCTTTTAAATGAATGTGAACATTTATTATAACATTATAAAGCACAGAGTATTGTTCCTCTCCCGTAAGTATTATAATTGTGGGTTGTCGCCTGTCGCCTGTTGCCTGTTGCCTTCCTCAGTAGATGTATAGGCGCTCTATGGTCTCATCAAAACCAAATATGTTCAGAATACAATTTTTATTTTTTCTCTTCACCTTAGCCACAAAAATAATCGTGTGTTAAATAATTATACATAATGTTTAATAATATAGGTAAGAGTAATGGTTCTAACCGAAAGGCTATTCGACACGAGAGGTTTCTCGGACACGCCCCGGGCCAGTTGCGATCGTCCCGCTGTTCAATTAATGTGCATATTTCATTTCCTTTTATAATATTTACTTTTCTATATTTCTTTTTATTTATAATATTTATAGTATTTATAATATTTAAGGGTTTTTATGTTTGATATAGATATGAAATAAATATATAATATTATCTTGCACGTAGAGTTTTCTGGGTTACAAAGCCGTGTGTCCGAAACGTCGGCCAGAGACAGGCGGAATAATGAGAAGCCCAGAAAACTCTGACGGCCTGAATAGTGACAACCATCGGTCACCGGACCATCCAATTAGGCTAATGTTACAATAGAAATTAAAATAACTTCTTCATATCAACAGCATCGTAACAAATATTTATTTAATTTATTCAAGCATTTTTTCATCATAAAAATCACTACAGAAAATTAGAAATGATTATAATTGAACAACAAGAAAGGCATATTATATGTATTAAAATGGCGACACGACAAGAAATTTGATGCCTCAAATTCCTCGTTACAAATTACAAAGCTTTTATTTTCAAAACCATTTGATGCCTTAAATAATAATATCAATTGCTCAAATATCTTAAGATGTAAATTTAATAATATTTGGTATACTTTAATGTGTACTGTGTTAATATTTAATATTTGACTATACATTAATTCAAGTATGGTAATGTTAAAAACTAATAAATGCACTTATGTTTCAAATTTTATTTTTATTTTAAGTTATATTTTTCAGTTCAGTGCCGATAAATCGGCGTTAAATGAAATAATTGGTGAACTCACATTTAATAGCTTGCAACAATATTTTTTTTAAATTACAAAATATATGAATGTTTGTAAACCTATCGGCCACTACTTACCTCACTAGATACTTATTAGTAAGATATATTTAAATAAGAAAATCAAAGATAAAATAACGATTAAAAATAGTAAAATATATAAAAAGAGAAAGATGTAATTAATTACAATATTGTTGCAAACAAGTATTTGATTGTACAATAGTACACCTATTGTAATCAATATTAGAAAACATATAATACTGATATGAAAATAAATAAGAACAGAATAAAAACAAATTAAATAAGAAAGAAATGCATAATTGTAATTATTAATGATTTATAATTAAAACTTAAAAGTAAATTAAAAGTAATAGTAAAACTTAATTTTTATTTTTTATGTACCAAAAGGAATCATTTGTCATTCACTGCTAAGTTGTATAGTCCTTTTTTAAATATGATACCGTGTCTTTAGATGTGAACCATTACCGTAGACTTTCAAATAAGAAAGGTACACAAGATTCATTCGTAATTCACCTAACCAAATGCAATGTTTTATATGATTGAAGAATTATTAGAAGTGGGTCGATGTGACCCAAAGTCTTATTGCCAGGACTTGTTGCCCGGGTCTGCTAAGAAAATCTTCTCCTTCTTCCTCTTCTTGTAAACGTCAGTCAGTTCCCTCCTTAGGTTCGCCCCGTTTTTGGGACGCTGAGCTCCAGATGACCTTGCAGCGTTATCCGTAGGGAGCACTCCAAGAGAACGATTCCCAGGAGGCCCTCCACGCAGTCATGTGTGGTATCTTCGTCTCTCAACTCAACGATGGATTTAGATTCATCACTGGAACCCTTAGAGGTTCTCATCTCCAAGCTTCTCAGCATGATTTTGGTCTTAGTGGTGTCAACTCTTCTTTCAATATCGTATATCAGCGCTGTCTGGCGAGTTTTTCTTTTACAAACATTTCGCGGGCCAAAAAAAAGTAAAAAGCCAGTTTATCTTACCTCAAAAGTTATTTTATTTATTTCGGGTAACATTGGACCACTTTAAAATATTTTTATTTTCAGAAACAGTCGGTTGTAACTATTGAAGTTATAAGGTTTCCTATGTTATGTTGATAGTTGGGTAACATCAGACTTTTAATTATATAATCTTCTTCGGTACATTAAAATGTGTTTTTTTATTAAAAGGCTCCTCTTTTTTTAAATGTTTTTTTTTTAAAAGTCGTGTCTTGGTATCCTTCTCCCATATTAAATCGTCTGGTCTAAGATAAGGCATATATGTAGTTCAAATAAATGAAAAATGTGTTCGTTTATGTTTTTTTAAATTAGTTGATAAAATAATCAGTTATTGAAAGATAAATTAAAATTATTTGCCACATTATGTTTCTAATCTTATTTTAAAAAATCCCTCTCCGCACTTCTTACATAAGAGATCATCTATAATGAGGTATCTCGTTCTTGCATACTTGGTCAATATCTATATATTTTACATATCGGTGATATTCAAAGTCAAAGTCAAGAATTCTTCAAGACCAAAACAAGAAGTCACAAATCATAAGACCTAGGAACACATTATCAACTTGTATAATTGTAAGGATGTAAACGTTGCATTCGTTACTACCATTCAGGAAAAAAAAAACATGACCAATTATTCATATTAAAACAAAAATCCAAAAATATTAAATCCTGAATCATAAACGGACTAGTCCGATGTATAAAAAAACGTGATGAAATATAGGCTAAACTCAAAACCCAAACCCAAAACTCTATAAAACAACAACAACAAAGAAAATATAAAACCTATCGTAATATCTGTAACAATGCCGTTAAAAGAGTGAAAGAATTGTATTACAAAGATTTGTTAGAGAAAAATTAGAATGACTTAAGAAAAACCTGCTAAAAAACATGATCAGATAAACTCGAGAAAAAAAATCTATACCACAGGAATCCCGACTGATGAATTCAACAGATGTATTACTTCAATAGGTCAATGTCTGGCTAATAAAACTCCTGAAACTAAACGTCGCCGAAGATGAACATAGTAAAAGAGTTAAATTACAAAAAAAATAAGCAATATTCAATATTTTTAATCCAGCAAAAGTTGAAGAAATATCACAAATAATAACTGTAAAAGTAATGGCGTTCCAGGAATTGTCTCGATTATTATCAACTTTTTAAAGAACACAAGGAATACGTAATCACGCCATTAGCCTTTATTTGCAATCTTAGTATGTCCACGGGCTCTGCTATCCTGCTATCTTTTCATCCCAGTGACGTATGAAACTGTAGACCGAAGTTGCTCGGTATTTCAAGAGTTGTCAATAAAAAAAGACTCATAGGTCTTGAGTCTTAAATAATAACCAATACGGTTTTCGACTAGAACCGAAGGAACAAGGCGCCCCTGGACTTCGCTTGGACGCTGTGTCGGAGACACGACAAATTGTCGGAGCTAGGAGACGGGGGCCCGTGACACCGGGTCTCTATTGGGTAACATTGAACCGAACTTTTAGTGATGATGAACGAAAATGGTGTAAATAAACTCACGAACCTACGCCAGACCGAGATACTAAAATTTGTTGTGTTTTGCCTAGGTTAAGTTTTGTATGAAGCTTGTGAAGGCGATGTTATAAATATAATTTGTATGAAAAAATTATCGACTTTAATTATACAGGTCCATTCCCTCCTGTTAGACAGAATATCCTAAGCCTGAGCTGGTCGGTGGTAATGAGTTCTGGCGTTCGATCCGTCAGAACGAGCAAGTACTGTAACAATATCTACTCGTATATTGCACGATGCGGCCCTCAAGTTGATATTTTGGTTTAATGCAACCCTCGGGGTATCTTAAAATGCACCCAATGTCCGATAATTTGCCACGTGTAGGGAAATTTGAAGAGAAACTGGCACATTACATCGGAGTGGAGTGTCATTTTCTTTTGAAGTGTACTAATTAGGTGAATATGTGATCTTATTGTTCTAAAGGTTACGTAAGGCATGACCGAGTATTGACTTTCCAGAAATATGAACATCGTAATGCTGTACTTATTATCCCGCTACTTGAATGAACTTTTAGACGAGTCTTACAAAATCAATATTGATTTTCTTTAGATCGTTTCGTTACGTCACGAATGAAGTTGTGCGGGGCGGGGCGGGGCGGCCGCCGCTGTCAAATGCCGCAATAATACTTGTAAACATGATCGCTGTCACCTTCTCCGGTCACGGTACGATAGCTCGCTTGCAACCTTTCATGCAGCACTTACTTATTCATATGTAGCGATTTCATTAGCATCATTACAAAGAATAAATACTTGTTTTTCTTGCACATATTATTTTTTAATTTTACCTTAAACTTCGTTTATTAGAGCCAGCCGCTTATTTGTACTTGTTATTTGTGTCCCAATTAAGCGGAATCGACTGTATTAAGAAAAATATGGTTCACTATTAAATTGCATTCACAAAACCTACTCAATAATTAAGGGTGTCCAGCGGAAGATTTTAAAGTTTAAAATTAAATTTAAAAAAAGCTACAATGTTATTCTCATATTGTAGGCGAGTGGATGGCACAGAAAAGACTTACATTGAATCCATCCAAAACAGAATTACTATGGACAGTAACACCTAGAGGCAAAACTTAATACAGGAATCAATGTCTGCGAATGCTAAAACTGCAGTTAAGTTGTTGGGCGTGCACATTGATTCAGATCTTCAATGAATACACAAATCAGTAAAACTGTCAGTGCATGCTGCCATCAACTGAGACAGATTAAAAGTATTCGGAGACATCTTCCTCTTGAGGCAGCCCGTCTACTTATAAATGAATTTGTGGTGTCACTCGTAGACTATTGTAACAGCATCTATGCTGGCCTACCAATGTTTCAGCTGGATAGATTGCAATCTATTCTAAATGCGACTGCACGGATAATATATGGAGTTTCCAAATTCTCTCATGTAACATCCCTTTTACATCAGCTACATTGGCATCGATTCACTGAAAGAGTTGAATTTAAATTGTGCTGGTTGATGTACAAGACGACACGCAAGATGGCGCCTCTGTATCTTCAAGAACTTTATATCCCAGACAATTTGAATGGTAGACGTCAAACTCTCAGGTCAGCCTCTACTTCAGCTGCAGGAAGGGTTGTAGAACCGACCAACCGTTGCCAGAAGTCTAAATTTAGTGAACGGGCATTTGCGGTGGCAGGCCCAAAAGCGTGGAACTCTTTGCCCTCCGTTATAAGAAACAGTGCATCAGAGACTTTATTTAAGAAGAAGCTAAAAACGCACCTTTTCAAAAAATCATTTTCATAAGTGAAAATAACGATATTTAATTTTTAAAAACAAAGAAATTGTGGAACTATAAACTGTTTATGTGTGAAGCGCCCTTGAGGTGAAAGTTTTTACGAAAATGGCGCTATACAAATTATCCATTATTATTATTATTATACGAAATGGACTCTAATGATGCGGATTTTACGTTTTATAAACAATATCGTCTAAATGCCGCCATTTTTCTCAAGACACTCTTGCACTCGGATTCTTAAATTTGCGAACACGCGAGAGCAAAGCGTTGATTCAATGGCAGCAACTTCACGGCGAATATTTTCTTGTAGAGCCTGAATTGTTCGAGAATTGTTGCTGTAAACTCTCGACCTAAGGTATCCCCACAAAAAAAAGTCGCACAGTGTAAGGTCCGATGACCGAGGTACCCAGGGTATGTCTCCGTACTTGCTGATTAATTTATTAGGAAAAATTCCCCTCAGCTTCTCCATTGAAACTTTAAAGAGGAGATAAGAAATGCCGGAGAAATTCGAAGTCTGCCGTCTCCAACCGGGCGGCGAGAAAAATGAACAAAGTTTCGAGATCTCGCCGCCAGGGGGTGGCTGCGCTGGACCGCAGCGGGGCGGCAGGGGGACGGATCCGGCATTGTGATTGGTCATGATCTCCTGGAGCCTGTGGCGCTCCTAACATTTCTTTGTGTTAAATAAATAATGGTCCAGCGGCTGCAGAGGGCACTCACTCTCGTCTCATTCGTCTCTCGCACCGCTGGACTTAGAAAAAGCAAATTACGACTTTTATTCATCTCATCTTTGAACCCGGCTACTACCTTTGGACTATCGAATCTTCTGGCTTCCTGACTTTGCAACGACTTTGGACACGGAACCGGAATTACTACACGACTTGGCTGCTACACTGGACGAGATTTTTGGACCCCCCTGGACCGCTGCACCACGCTGCAGACAATCCCGTCTGAGACACCAGAGCGAACCGGCGAATCACCCCTGCATTACAGTTCTTGTTTCCTGTACGGAACACTTCAGCTGTGTGTGGAGTGGTCCCGTCTTGCTGAAATGATGTTCTCTTATTGAATCTGGGAAGCAGCTGAAGTTGCGGTACCAAAAACTCGTTGATCATTTGGCAATACTCGTCAGCAGTAAAAATGAGGGTTAATTATCCCTCAGGCAGAAATTGCACATCACATTGTCATTTTTGGACAATGCAAACATTTTTGATGGCGTTCCCTTGGGTTGTCGAGGCACCAGTATCTCGTGTTAGCCATCGATATGAAAATGTATAATTCGTCAGTAAACAATGTTTCCAAGCGTTCGTGCTGTTTCATGTAAAAAATAGTCATTTTCGTTGAGAAACTGCACGATTAGCAATTTGTATGGGTGAAATTGTAGTTTTTTTTTTCAAAATAACGTGCATCGTTGATTTTTTTAATCCAGTATAGGCAGCAATCTTCCTTATCGATTTACGCGGATTGCGCATAATTTCACGTCAAACTTGGGCCACATGTTCTAGCGTCGCTGCTGACGTTGATGGACCCGGAGGAGTTTGGTTAACCATTGTCCCTTTTTGTCTGAACTTTTGAACCCATCACCAGATAAATTACGTGCTCGGCCCATCACTTACTCGTCGAATATTAAAGTGACTACAAAAAGTGCGACGCGCACGAACCAATTAATCACCGCAATTTAAATATTGCTCAACCGCAAACGCGTGATGCGCTCCCGACCAGTCACTCATTGCGACTGGCAAATCAGCAAATCACGCGCGTCGAACAATACCCCTCCCACTTACCTCACCCTGATGGTTTACGAGCAATTACAACATAATCCTATATTTTAATCGCTGCAAATTCTCGCCTGTGCAGATGAAATCGACAGGTGATCCTACCCAATCTAATACAAGCTCTACTAAGGTGAAGTCTGGAAGCATCGCAGACCAAGTACATATATCTGATCGATTGCATCTTGATCAGCACGGGTATCACTGAGAACGATTAATTTACACTTCTAAATAAAATCCGCTACAGGTACAACACTAAATTCTAAACAAGAAAATGTTGTACGTACTTATATAAATTTGGGTCTAAATGCTGCATTACCAAGATAATAAGATCTAATAAGAAGTTTAGTGATCCCAGTTGGTACTCTCATAACCATGTGCAAACAACATTATTTACGACAAACATCACCAACAACAACAACAATAACAAAAAACAAACACACACATGTGTGAGTGTTTGTTTGCTATGTGTACAGTTCATTGGGAAGGAATGACATTTTATAACATATATTTTTGACATTTTAAAATTTTATTTGTTAGAAATCGGTTGCTTAGCATTGTACTTTTTGTAGGTAAGTAGGTACAAATGTATGCATTATTTTTTTAATTCAAATATTAGGTAGGTACCGTATATATACTACCTACAGGGACGTTGAACGAACATTTTTTTAATTTTCGAGCATGTGAATTTTTAAAGGACGATTTATACGCAATGGGACGAGACAAATCTTAACGTCAAAGTATTTTGAGCTAATATCGTTACATATAAATAAATATTCGTACTACTAAACACATAAACGCAATGGGACGAGACAAATCTTAACGTCAAAGTATTTTGAGCTAATATCGTTACATATAAATAAATATTCGTACTACTAAACACATAAACGCAATGGGACGAGACAAATCTTAACGTCAAAGTATTTTGAGCTAATATCGTTACATATAAATAAATATACGTACTACTAAACACATAAACGCAAAGGAGCGAGAACGAAAATGTCAACGTGAACGTCAAAATATCGTCGCCAGGCATTTTTATTTTCTTCTCTTTTATGAGCCGGTCACGGGGTTATTGGTGACTTCCCGCTGCATACAGACAATATACAGTGTTCACAACCACGTGACGCAGTAAGGTTGCACGTGAAAAAACAAAACGATCATGCCGCATATAGATGCTGATCTCAAGAATAATATTGACGTTCATGTGACGGTCTCGTTGCGTATAGATCGACCTTAAAAAGTGTAAATTAGTAAGTTTGACGCTCCTATACGAACTGACTAATGTATGTACTGCGAACGACGTAATACATATTTTACATACGATATGCGTATGACGTATTTGTTGGTTAGTTTTTCATCACGTATTTTTCTGAGAGCACTCTTGTACGAACATTTTGTGGGAGGGATGGGTGAGCTAAGATGTTTGCACATTCAAAAAATTACTAAACGATCTAGTGTGTTACACTAGTAGAAAAAACATTTTTTGAGTAGAACATTATTATTATGAATTAAATATATTAATTAGAAATATATACATATAAAATCAATTCTATCGAAACATATTGTCGTTGCGCCACCGGGATCTCTTTCTAATTAATATATTTAATTCATATTTAGATTATTATTGTTAAGGAAGAAATGTTTATAACTAAATTAGGTATAGGTATCAGTTGGAAATATTACAGAATATAATGTATAAATTTGTCGAAAATGTATAGCGAAATGGTGAACACGCATCCCGGATAGGAAGAGGCCCAGGTTCGAATCCTGGTAGTAACAAAATATTCTTTCGATTGATAATATTTTGTCTGTACATCTTTCTAGTCGATTCATTAATTGGTATGAAAACATAATAACTTTAATTAATCATGACGTTGTAAAAAACTAATGTTTTATTAAAAACAAAAATTTTATTGTACGGTGTAATGTAAGCATAAACGTATGAACATAATATTTTAAATAAGTAATCAATAAACAAAATTTATCATCTTTGTCTTTAGAATTTATGAGTAAATTTCCTATACTATTATTTGTATAAAATGCCGATCTAATGTTTCGTGGTAGGTGTTTAGATATTTGATTCGAAAAGTTATTTATGTATAAAATCCTACGCCAATAATCATTATTATCATTATGTTTTATCTGTGATTTATATAAAAATTGATTATTATATTCTTTTAATTTATTTTTTAAAATAGTGTCTATCAAACCTGTATTATACCCGTTATTAACTGCTATTTTTTTAATTGTATTCAATTCAATATTGAAATTGGATGTTGACATAGGAATATTGACTAAACGATGTATCATGGAGTGAAACCCTGAATGTTTGTGTGATAATGGATGATTAGATTCATTGTGTATGATAGTATCTGTAAAAGTTGGTTTTCTAAAAATTTTGAATTCAATTTTATTATTATTTTTAATCAATGTCAGGTCCAAAAAATTTAGGGTCGAATTATTTTCCATTTATAATGTAAATTGTATTTTATTATTAAATGAATTAATGAAATTTAAAAATGTAGTTAGTTGACGTTGTTAACTTGACCAAATACATAATATATCATCCACATACCTTTTCCACAACAAAACATTTTTTAACAAAGGAGAATCAGAATCAAAAATATTCCTCTCCAAATTATCTACAAAATATCAGCTATTAGTGGACTTGTGGGTGCACCCATAGGAAGACCCTCTGTTTATTATACATAATATTATTAAATTGAAAATAATTTTGGTTCATACAAAGGTTTAACAAACGACATAGATCTTTTACCAAATTATTAGGTAAATTAGATGAATTTAGTAAATCAGAAATTAAAATTTTACTTTCATTAATATGTACATTAGTAAACAAATTAACAATATCAAAAGAAACAAGTTTAACATTGTTGGGAAGATCCATGTCCTTTAACATATCCACTAATTGCAACGAATTTTTTACAGTGTATTTTGGTTTACAAATATTAAGTCTATTTATAGTTTTTGTAATAAAAGAACATGACCTAAAAGTTGGAGCACTACAGTATGAAACCACCGGTCTTATTGGAATATCAATCTTATGAAGCTTTAATACGGAATACAGTTTTGGAGGTTTAGGATTCATTAAAATTAGATCTGATAATACTGTATTATCAGTAAATATATCACTAATGGAATCTTTTAAAGCACTTTTAATATAAAATTTGTAGCGACCATAATTCAAATCTACCGCCATCTCAGTCGGCATCGACGCTAGCGACAGCGCTGCCGGCTGCTGCCACAAGTCTGACTCAATTCACCGCCAGACAGTCTCTCCAGTTTCAGCGTTTCACAAGAGCGGTCTTGCCGGCTCGCCTTAGCCGAGCAAGACCACCAATTCATTTTATTTCATAATTTCTAACATCGTCATTCACTGTATTCATCTGTCTTCATTGTTTTTATTCATTTTCACAATAAACCTCAACACGCGCCAATCACACATGTATTTCATTTAACCACCGTCCTAACCCCCAAAAATTTAATATATTTAATATACGTGTAAAACTAATCAAAAAATTATAAACAACCAACTAAATTTAACTACGAGTCCCATTCTAAAATTTTTTCCTAAAAATTATTCGAGTAAATTTGTATTAAGTAATGATTTGAGTACTAAAATATATATATATATATATATATATTTTTTTTTTTAAAATAGATTTTTTAAAAATAGATTCTGTCAAAGAAACAATATATGTTTTAGTTAGTTATGACATCCTGAAGAAGAAAATGGTATTTTTCGAAACCGGTAGATGTATTTAAACTCATTTTAGTGGTTAATAAAACAAAGATAATAAATAAAAATATGAATCTTAACCACAAAGATAATGTTGCTGATTTTAAAGGTAAAATTATAAGTGTTCGCGAAGTTTGTTTCATAAATTGATGGGGCCTACGAATGCTATTCTGCAAAAGTGCCTAGGGCCTAGGGCCTAGGGCCTAGGACGATCCTAAAACGGCCCAGGCCGTCAGAGGCTCAACAAAGTTGTATCGCGGTTAAAGTTATCTCAGAAAAAAATATAATCGATAAAAGTGTGTTTAAAGTGATTGAAATATCGAAAATTTCGAGCTGCATTCAAACGATTTTATTCAATATTTCGTAAACACTTCTGCGAAGCATTTAAATACAACAAAAAATCTCATATTGCGTATTTGGTTTTTCAAGTACCATCGATGATCAAACATCACAATTAAAATATAATATACACTCACGTCAACCGTACACTAATGTGCAAACAATAAACACAGTCATTCTCGGAATCGTGCTTCCTATGGAAAATGCCGAGCGCTAATAAGTTCCAAAGTTCATGGTACATCAGGCAGGACAGGCAGTGAGGCAGTGAGGCAATAGCATCTGGCGCAGAGCGGGCTGCAGTTGAACTGACGAACCGATGATTTGGAGCGCTCTGATGGACGTCTAATGCGTGAACGTTGCGAATCGAAACCAAAACGTTGACAAATCAAAAATACTTATGTCTTCTTTTCTATGTACCGAGATCCGCCGTTGCTTATTCACGTGCGAAAAATATTTTTATGTAAAATGAAAAACATTGTATGTGTTTTTGTTTTCAAGGCAAACCAGTCCCAGGAGCAGCTCGTCAATACGAAAACTTGTAACACCAACACTCAAAAAGAGATTTTGGATTTAACTGTAGGAGTATATTTTTTGAAATAATGATGTGAACGTGAAAAAATATTAAAACAATATTGGTAGTGCATAATTATAATGTATGTGAACGGTAATCAAAGTGAAAGAACGCTTTGTTTTAACGAAATGAGTGAATAAAAATAATGATGTTTGTGGGCCTAGTTCCTGTAAAAAGAGTAGTACATACTGGGAAGGCTATGTTTGGGAGCAAAGTTCTGAGCGATCGCCAATACGAGTACGCATTGACAACATCAATATCGCCATCGGCCGAATTCATTCTTCTCATGTTTTGTTTGCAAATGTGACATGCATTCGATTCCGAGAAACACGAGCTTTTGAACAATACTAAACGTATAGGAAGCCTGCACTCAGTCAAAAGCTGCTGTATCACGGGCAATGGGCCATACAATTGTTAATTTTCTAAAGACCAGGAGCATGCAGATCGTAATACGGGAAGAGCCCATCAATCCTCAATATTACTTTATTAAACCAGCTCAAATAAAGCCCATCGCCAGAGGTAGGCCTAAGAAACTGTAAAAATTTGAAAAAAGTCCATAGTTTTTGCAAGAATTGATGATGCTAAAAGTCACGTTACGCCGCAGTTAATCGAATTGTGATTGGCTGATGAAACTCGATGCGGAAGAGACCTATTTAACTTGTTAATATAATAATAGCTTTCAATCGGTCATTCATGGTGTATTTAAACCCAAGCTAAAATGAGAGTACCTGCGAGTACATTATATGGGGAGTTTAGCGGAAAAATTCAAGATTAAGTTGTAATTGCCCGTAAACCATTAAGGTGAGGTAAGTGGGAGAGGTATTGTTCAACGCGCGTGATTTGCTGATTTGCCAGTCGCATTGAGTGACTGGTCGGGAGCGCACTTAAGTAATATTTAAAGTGCGGTGATTCATTGGTTCGTGCGCGTCGCACTTTTTGTAGTCACTTATTCGACGAGTAAGTGATGGGCCGAGCACGTAACTTATCTGGTGTTGGGTTCAAAAGTTCAGACAAAAAGGGACAATGGTTAACCGAACTCCTCCGGGACCATCAACGTCAGCAACGACGCCAGAACATGTGGCCCAAGTTTGACGTGAAATTATGAGCAATCCGCGTAAATCGATAAGGAAGATTGCTTCCTATACTGGAATAAAACTGCTAATCGTGCGGTTTCTCAACGAAAATGACTATTTTTTACATGAAACAGCATGAACGCCCAAGCACGAACGACGAAGCACATTTTCATATCGATGGCTAACATGAGATACTGGTGCCTCGACAACCCAAGGGAACGCCATCAAAAACGTTTGCATTGTTCAAAAATGACAATGTGATGTGCAATTTCTGCCTGAGGGATAATTGCCCCTTATTTTTTTAACCAGCGAGAGACAGTCACTGCTGACGTATATTGCTAAATGATCTACGAGTTTTCGGTACCGCAACTGCAGCTGTTTCCCGGGTTCAATAATAGAACACAATTTCACACAGCTAGAGTTTCAATGGAGAAGCTGAGGGGAATTTTTCCCAATAAATTAATCAGCAGATACGGAGACATACCCTGGGCACCTCGGTCACCGGACCTTACACCGTGAGACTTTTTTGTAGGGATACCTTAAGTCGAGAGTTTACAGCAACAATCCTCGAACAATTGAGGCCCTACAAGAAAATATGAATGCTCTCGCGTGTTAGTAAATTTAAGAGTCCGACTCCAAGAGAGTCGTGAGAGAAATGGACATCGTTAAACTCTATTTTGTATAAATAAAATATGAGAATAACATTGTAGTTTTTTTTTATTATTTAATTAAACTTGAAAATTTTTCTCTGGACACCCTTCACAAATGCGTTATTTATAGATTTTACAGTTTTTGTAACAAATTATAATGGGGGGCCCGCTAGATAAACATATTCTGTATTGAAATAAAATTTATGGACCCACGGATCCACGAATTAACTCGATTAGATAAAAAATTGTTTTTCTAGAACACTTCTGAATGATGGAATCTAATTAATCAGTTCACTAAAAACCGTTCATTCAATCACCAAAGCAAATTATTTTTTATAACGAATCACCCCCCTCTCCCCCTGTTAAGTTGAACGGTTAGTCATTTCAAAAAGTTTTTCATATTTCAGTCCCCTGCTGGCCGGAATTAAAACCTATCTAGCTACAGGCGAAACGTATTCATTTTTGTTTCCATTAACATTTTAGTTAACCGAATTGAACTTAAATCCTCATCATTACTATGAATGTAAAATACCCCTAAAAAAATGGTATTTTTCTCTTTTACCCCTTCGCGGGTGTAGTAGGTATTATATATCTGTTCCTTTCATTTGTCGAGTCAATGTGCAGCTCATGACAACGTGTCAATAATGAAGTCCCCGGTGAAACGACAGTGCACGCATTTTCGTTACATACTCGTATGTATACATATTAACATCCGACGTGCGTTATTGTTGTAAATACATGTTTTTACTAAATATTGAGCGTATATTAAAATTAAAATACAATGAGTTTATAAACTAATTGAGTAATATTCAAGACTTCATATTTATCAATAAATAAATAATTATCGCGGACACAAAGTGATGATAATGTTTACACCTGTGATAAATATTCAGGTAATGTTTGATGGAGTGGGCAAATTTGTAATATGTATTATTTGCCAATGAAAGATTTGCTTCTGGCAACTGAAATATTAGTAGGTACATACCGAAATTAATATATGGCTAACTTAATTCGCTTCAAACGAAAATTAACTTTTAAAAATCAAAACATATTAACTTTAGAAATAAATATAAATACTTATTATAATCTAAAGAAATCACTTATTCTGTTGCTGACATTAAAGTGTTATAATATTTATTATGGAGCCGCAATTAAATACATAATTTTTAAAATTAGAATTAGAGAGTAGCTCCAAAATAGCAAATATCTGGTAAGTTTTAAATAACCCTCGAGTTATTCTGGCATTTCTGGTTATCATCAATCCAAAATTGATAAAATACTAATATTTTTGATTAAAATATTATGACTTATCATAAACATTATTTTTAACCAACATTAATATAATAATACATTAGGTACATTACTATGCAGCGGATGTACATTTTATATAAATCGTGTATATTATAACGAGCCATAAAAATTAAAATTAAAACGATACTTCTGCCGGACGTACAACGTTCGTCAAAATATGCGCAGGGATACCAACGCAGAAATAATATTCGTTCAGTCGGTGGCGACCTAACCTATAAGTGGAGTGGCGTCCTCTCGGGTTCGCTGTCAGTTATTGGTTTTTTTTTTCGGATATTTTTTTTAGTTTTACTCTTTCTTTAGAAGTATACGATAAATCAAGAATCGTGCAAAGTAATTATTGAACCCTCTACTGTATTACATTTAGTAAATGGGCGGCCTTCATATAGCTTAACCTTAAAAATCTGTCATATGACACCAATATCGAATAATGTTTTTGCTAATGTATATTCCTAAAGTGTGTGTAAAAACCTAATCTGATCTCTATAGTATAAATATAATATTGTGACTATCTATTCAGTACCTACTATTGTTATTGTAACTTCCGTGTTGTGTCCCGTGATAAAAAAGGTGTAACCTGTTTTTTGACATACTATAAGCATCTAGTTATGGATTTGAATAACAGTTAATTACTTTTGTGTTATTTAAAAAAAGGATACGATTTGTGCAATTTTTGATCCAGCAAAATTTAACACTTCGAGAGAGACACCGATCGGGCGAACAGCTTCTAAAATTGTGCGAGGTAATGTCCAGAATTCAATTATCACCATTTAATGTTGTCAATTCGTCATCACTTGTAATTAGACCAAAGTAACAAATAATGAAGTAGATGCTCGTACTTATTAGCAAGATCTGTAATCTGACGACCTCGCTCGTAACTCCACAAATGTCAGAATTTCACGTTTCTCGTATCCTACATGGTAATGGTATTTATATATATATTTTTTCTACCCACACCGGTTTGTATTCCTGAAAAAAGATATCAATTTGAAAATGAGACAATATTAGTAAACGGTATACGCTGGATTCGAATATGTTTAATGTAATAATATTAATGGTATGGTATGTACAATGATGATAGGTAATATACATTTCTGTATGAGGTGTGTCAAAATATCTATCATTATTTTATAGTTAAGCATTACCTATACATTTTAACTTATCGAGTGTAATAATTGATAATTAATGTTTTTACAAATTGTTTATTTTGCCTGACCTGGGTCACGCTGTCATTACCGATGGTTAATATCGTCGATCTGCTAGAATACTAGTTCTATTCCAGATGAAAATAGGGTCATTTGTTCAGTTACTTTTGGAATCGGTTCCAACTTTTGAAATATGATACATGATCCAAACGATCCAAGCGTTCTTATCCGACCAATCAGCTTAAGTTTATTGTGTTAAATAGGTAAGAAAGTGTACGGGTCAAAAAATTGCGCGAGTCATTTTTATTTGAGACATCTACATGATGCTGGATACACACATCTTAATTTACCGGTTGGGTTAGGTCACACAGATCGGCCGTGCTTAAAGTTACTACTGATCCTCGGTGACTAGAGCGCATGCATCATTCACCATCATGACTATGGTCACGTTGCCAATATTTTATATCTATGATTTGGTGGTTCTCGCATTCTACATACGTGAGCTATTTTTGAAGTGAAAATAAAAATTAAACTTTTATATCGCGGTTTTAAAGTTCGGAACCGTTTGATTTATAAAGTTATTTCTAATACAAATTAAATGAATCAATTAGAAAGTTGCTACCGGGATTCGAACCTATTTTTTCTGTTATCTTTCCAATTGATTCATTTCATTTGTATTAAAAATACCATTGAACTATTTTGTGAAATTGCAACTTAACAATAAAAACGGGTTTTCATTTTAATAAAAGGTAAGTTAATTCGTTTTATTTAATAAAATTGATGTATTTTCAAAATGTCTCTAGTGAATGTCTCCATGAATGAATTGTATCTTTTTGAATGTGTATCATTTTTGCAAAGCGTTTAATCCGGTGGTAGGGACACAGGACGACATGATTCATGAAAATGTTATTTTTGTGTTTCATTTATTTACTTATTATAAAACCTTTTCACAGAAATTGCCTAGCACGTCCTATTTTTGAGTACCTGTTTGTCTCTTATATCATGGGATTATTGAAATTATTTATACCTGGCTTTAGACAATGTAGGAAGAATGAGGTAGCGGGGGTATTTCCGACGTATTCTACGAACCTTTAAGTGCACTTTAAAGTTTCTCCAAAGTTTAGTTTGTTTTTGTCCCGTGTATAGTACAGATAGATGAAATAGTACAGTCAAGCGTTTTTATATATCGTGTTTTTATATGTCGCTGTATGATATCTTCGTGTAACATTTTATAGTTTTTATTGCACATGATCCTTAGTAAAATGTCTGCTTACATTTACCATGTTTATATTAAATAAACATTAGATTGCAAAAATATGTCGTCTTTTTTTTTATCCGATCACCATCCCCTGTAACAAAAAAAATGTACGTGTTACAGTATTGAGCATATGATTTTCGGATTTAGGACCACAAAATACTTTATATACACCTATTTTTATCAATGTTACTTGAAAAAAGTTAAAATTTGTTGGCCACTGTCATTTGGTTCCTGTCGTTAAACTATATATGTGTATATATACTTCTTGTATCAATTTGGTTTTCATTGTACAACTTCTCAGCTGCAGAAACTGGATTGGAAAGTGGTACCGTCGCATGCAGTTTGAGAGCATAACCCGGTCTACCAACATAATAACAATTATCAATAACCCTATTCAGCCTGGTTTGTTAAAACTAGCTCTGGTTAAAAATATGACTTAATCCTGATCACAATGTTTATTACTGCACACACTGCTTACTGACAACAGCTTAGATAACATCTAATGAAAAAATGTGATATGAGACGAGCTATTGCTCACCCTGTCCACTATCCACCATCCACTATCCACTATCCACTCTTGTGTACTCTAGGTTTTGTGTTCATCATCTGTACATCTTTCCATTGATTCTATAGCATTGTCGACAATAATCGAAACCAGACGGAACGTGGGAATTTAGCGGCAAAACCCATTTCTTCCCGCAAAAAATTATGTGTTGAGGTCCAAATTTTATTTTACTTGTTAATTCTGGCGTCTCCTATCAGGTTTTACTCAAAAGTTATTTAAGGTTCACCATAATATATAAAGTTGGTTGCTTTTACAAATGGAATAGTAGACGTATTAATTGGAAATATTACGGAATATAAGTTCAAAATTTGATGAAAATTTATTCGATTGCTATAGCGAAAATGGAGAACGCGCTTCCCCGGATAGGAAGAGGTCTAGGTTCGAATCCTATTAGCAACAATGTATTTTTATGTATATCTATGTCTTAAATATTGTTAAATAACCACATTTAGAAAGCTATCGATTACCTTTAAAATCTGACATTTGAAAGGTACGTGGTTTCGCATGTGCGGTCAGTAAAGCCTGAATTGAAAGTCGTTGATGGACCTTTGCATGGTATTCCATTCAAAATTTCAAGGAAGGCGTCGACCTTAATGGTGACCTGTATGGTGTAATGGTGCGGATCTTTGTATGATTATGTATAAAAATTGCATTTTTATGGTAGTTTTGAGGAAGGTGCGGGCCTTTCCGCCGGATTCTGAATACAGGCCTAGGTATCATCCCTCATTGCCTTCGTACAATAAATCTCTCGGCTTGTTTAACTCGCGAGGAATTCGGGCATTTGCAACAATTGAAAAAGTAATCGGCAAACGTGATAATGATTCTCTAATGTGACGATAATACTACCTATGGTGTATAAAAGTAAGTATTTAGGTTTCATTGTTTAATTTAGTCGTTTCATAAAATTTCTAATTAACGTGATATGAAATTAAAATAACATTAAAATGATATTATGTTTATTTTACCATTATTTCAAAAAAGCATGATTCATGTACCTGCGTATTTTCAATATCGCACAAGAATTCTACTTATTCTGGAAGAAAGAGAGGTAGAATGAATATTTTTATTTGTTAACTTTGGTTTTATTAACCACTTATTGAGTTTAAATACATCTACCGGTTTCGAAAAATACCATTTTCTTCTTCAGGAACAAAGTTAACAAATATAAATATCAATGAAGACGACAGATAAATAAATGTACGCCAAAACAGATAATATAATATCATATTGTCTGGATCTGGATGCCACTATACATAATATAATCTCGTATATTAATTTTTACATAATTGATAGTATTAAAAACGGTTCATGTGTACAAAATGTGACATGGCCATGTACAAAAAACACAGTAAGTTTTTTTTTATTAAAATAGTAAACATTTTTACAATATATGTATTCTAATATTGATTTCAATACTTTTTCATAATCTATATATATATAAAGATGTGTGTCTGTTAGATTATTGGTTTGTTTGTTTTTTATACAAATTTACAGTTTTATTCCGAGCTTGATGAAACTTTGCACACTTGACCTTCAAAACAAGAGGAAGGTCGCTGTCTACATGAGATTTCTAAAAACTACTCCCATTCCCCTTTCCCACCTCTTAAAGTATAATTTTGGTACTTCTTGATGAAATTCTGCACACTTGACGTTGCAAATAAGAGAAAATGTACTGTCTACCTGAGTTTTCGAAAAAACTACCACCATCCCTCTAATTGAAGCCTCTTCACTCTGTGTTAAGTCCGGGCAACGCTGGGTACTTCAGCTAGTTCTTCAATAAATCGAAGTGTTATTTTCCGTTTTTTAATTTTTTTTTAACAGTTTTTCTTGATTATATATTACGAATTTTATTTCGTCCTGAAGCCTCACACTGCACATATTAGTATCGGGTCTCGGAGAACGTCAGCGCATCATGCTGATGTCTCAGAACAAATAACTCTCACTCCTACTGTGTTTTGGCTTTGACTGAGTTGACTTATTCATATCAACACACTGGTGTTGCAATTCATAACTTTATTGGTCGGATTTAAATTCTGTATCGTAAACGTTAACTCTATTAGTGAGTTTTATTTTTGTTTTGTTTTGATCGTATCGTACCGTGTCCCGGTGACCGGTGACACTGTTGTTACGATATCGAGTAACTGGGTGTCCCGGTGACTTGGTGGTAACCGGTTAAAACTCACCGGGACACAAATATCATCCGCTCGCGTTTTTGCTGATCTCTAATGTATTATGGAAGTACCTACCGTTCTCCGTTCTTAAGTATAATATTTTTGTACCCAACTTTACGGTACTGCCAATTATCCTGTACGGGAGTCCATCCTGTCAAGCCCACTGTGACCTGACACCATTTATTTCTGCCACCTGTACAATTATTTGATACCAGACAGCAACGCGGGTATTTGTTATAAACGAACATTTGGAAACAATAAAAGCCAGTTTATAATGCTCACTTGGCTTATCTCACAATTACTCTTGCAATCAGTACAAATACAATCATTTGATTAGATTCGAGTGGCAGTTATAAATGTTTATTTATATATAAAAAACAGAATCTGGTATCAAAATATTTCGCTAGGTTTATTTCATCGTCTTTAATTTTTTCGTTTTGTTTTTTTCTTATTGATTTTCTTTTCATCTACTTACCTACTTTTAAACAAATATTTTTAGTTATTAAAGAGAACACATTATTATTGCGAAGTTGCAGTTTTTCGTGGTATTTTAATACAAATTCCAAGTGCTAGCTGTGCATTTGGCCAACTATTGTAAAGGCATTAAATCGCACGATCTGAGCGGCCAATCTGATCGTCCAAACGAAAGATTACAGATTTTTGAGTCAGTTGGATTTTGTAGGACATCTTTCGTGAAAATACGCTGCATAGTGCTTCTTGAAATGTTAAATTCTTGAGCGCGATACCGAATGGATATTCCCGGAGCCGTGATGTTTTCTGCTGAACGACCTGGACGAACACGTGTCGATGGTCTGCCATCAGTAATGGAGCCAGCTCTTCGAATTTTTCGATTATTCTCTTGACAGTTTTTGCACTTGGAACATTTTGATTACCAAAGATTGGACACGATTTGCGAATCGTGGCAGTCCAACTTTCACCATTTGTGTAATAATGTTTTAACAATAAGAATGCGTTGTTATGTCGAATAGCGATCCATTTTTAATAATGGCGGACTGTCTATTACCGAACTGTCATAATGGTTTGACTGTCAAAACACAACAGCAAAAATGGCGCCAAATTTAAATTTTCCGCTCTTGTTGGGTTACCTTTTACGTATATAGGCATAACATTTACTTAAAACTAAAACAAAAGCATGGCACTGTATAAAATAAAATCACTGATTGTGTGTAAGATGTAACCTAATTAGCAAGGAATGAAGGGTTGTGTGATGGTACTGCAAGATAATTAATGTTACTTACCAAATGAGTAACTAGATTTGGCGTTGCTCAGACGTGTTTCTACTGATTAGGACAAGCCGTTTCCATACTTGTTTTTAATACCGATAAATCGTTACGTAATGAAATCGTTACGTTATTTCTTTCGAACCAACAATGCAATGTACTGACTCCATAATATGATGTATGATGTACAGACAAGGTCCTCGACATCGCATATTAATATTTATTTGTTTTTGATTAGAGTTTTAGTGAATATTGTATTTATTAAAGGTTTAAATTAAAACAAGCGCGTAGTCGAGCACCTTGACTGTTATCTGGCTAACTGGCTAACTGGCTATCTGGGTATTTTCAACCAGTTTAGTATAATACGTTATATTAGGTCGATAAATGCGCCAGGCCCAGGTCCAGGTCCAGCGCGGATGCCGCGGCCGCCTTTGGAAAACGTGTTGACCTCCAGGCGCTGACGCTGCCGCACGAGTATATGTATAAAAAATGTGCAATCAGCAGTCAGCATAAATTAATATAAATGTGGCGTATATTTATTGTTGTCATCGGCCATTGCACGTTTGCGCAATGCACAAAACGTTTACTCTACGGTTGTAATATTTGCGGGATCGTCGTGTGATATCACCTTCGCGCCTCTCCGTGCCCTCTGTGTAATTTCCCAGATATGGAATCGACAAATATACACGATTCTCACTTAACATTATTAACTTATTATAAACTTTTACTATTAAAAGAAATTAATTAATTAATTATAAATACCATACCATATAAAATTAGTAAATGACAAACAATAAACAACAAACTCGGTGAGGTTGGAGGAAATTCTTGCTACATCATCGTTGCCACACAGCAATCTGTTTTATAATCACTCATTTAGTGAGTTTAAAATTTGTGCTTCTTAAAAAATAACATGGATAAATTAGAGTTGCCGTAAAATTTGCCTAAAAGTCTACCGGTTACAGTATTATGGTTTTCTTTTTTCCTGTCAAACCTCCGTGATGGGTCGCTGCACGCAGTCGCTGTGGCCTAGTACGCACCACAGCTGGCGGCAGTTGTTCCTTGCTAATAAATAAATAATGATCATCACAATATTATACACTCGGAATCATTTTGTTACCAAATGTAATGACTTTCATCAGACAAAATAATTTTTTATTATTTGTCGCATCATATTCAGTAATGTTCCTAAAACTAAAGGACTACGCACTACTTAGGATTGAGGAGCGGAGGGTGTGGGGTGGGGGTGGGTGTAGGGGCGTGGTCAATAAGCGCAGGAGAGGGGACGTAAAGAAGGTGTTTGAATATTGATGACATTTTTTGTCAATTTTTTTGATGCGTCAGCATTTTAGTGAAAGTAAACAGTGTTTTTATTTTAAAAATAATTTAAAATTACCTTTCAAAAGTTTCACAAGAAAATTTCGAAAAAAATAAATCTTTTTGGCATTCTTATTTGGTATTTTAGTTTTATTATGCTTCTTTACAAAGGCAAAGGGTCGTGAATGGAATGCGACAACTGTAGGGCAATTAGTCTACCGAGCTCGGTTGGCAAACTGCGTGGAAGGATTTTAATAGAAAGAGCAAGAACTGTGACGAAAGATTAAGTATGGGACGTGCGAGGGGCCTCTGTGGGTGGAAGAGGATGCGCGGATCAGATCTTTTCTCTGCGAGTGATGATGGTGACTTGGTAGATCTGCAAAAGGCGTATGATAGAGTTATACGATAAATGTTATGGAAGGTACTCTCTGATTACAGGGTGAATAGCAAACTTATACATGCAATCGCATCCCTATATGAAAGAAGTTCTGCGTGTGTAAGGATCAATGGATTATTCACACCGTGGTTTGACATTACAAAGGGTGTCAGTCAAGCAGGGTTGTGTGATGTCTCCATGGCTGTTCAACTATCGCGGAAGACGACACGACCAGGTAAACCAGATTCTGAAGGATGGTCCTGTTAGAAGCCTCAATAATCGGCTCTATCCTCTCTACCTACCCCCGCGGGGAAACGATGTGATGGTAAGTTAGTTAATTAGTTAGGAAATGAATGAGATTTGTATTGTTGTTTATCGGGTGTAAGTACCACGAAATGTTACTTTAAATCTCTTTTTGCGTTACTAAATATCAACCTAAAACCAATATTAATAATAGTTGGCTAAAAGCTCTTTTGCCTACTTGTAAAATGAATGATTAAATAAATAACTGCTTATAAAAATATATCTATTAAATTCCTGCGATACAAAGCAGTCGGTGATGAGGCTGCGTTCTGAGTAGTCAGGCTGGATTCTACTATGATTGGTAACTGGTGACTGGTGAGTGGGGAGGGAGAAACCATTGTAATGGTCAACGGCAGCGCTCTAGCTTTCCAAGAAAATTATAGTCCTAGCCTCTGGGTATGGCTCCCTAAGTAATCATCAAAATTATATTAAATATAACATAACGATTTTTTTCTGCTAATTCATAGTTATTATATACTTATTCACATCCACATTCAAATGTATGAATGTGGATGAGGCGAGAATTGTGTCAGGACAGAGGAAACAGCGTGATGGTACGTGAGTACTTATTTCGCTTTAATAATTATGAATCCTAAAGAGTCGTTATTTTCTTAAGTATAAATATATTTTGTTACTATAATTATTGGGTAGTTATTATTGGTTATGTTACATTATTTAATTTCTGATTTTCTTGTTTAAATGTACATATCCTTATCACTTATTTGTATGGGATTAAAAGTAACTTAACTAGAAAGATAATTGAATTAAAAATGAATTGAAATGAGTATAAGCATACTCGTCAACTTTAGAATCACACCGAGGAATCACATAATGAATAATTGCTACCTATCTCGGAACAGGCATATTTACAAGTACCTATCTACTAGGTAGACAGCGGCTGATAGGCTTGCAAGTATTGATTGCGTTTTGCTGAAATATGTATATGGTTATGTATAAAACAAATGTTGTTTCAAGCCGATTTATCGGCATTAAACTGGATACAGTAAATGGGAGGCTTCATACTTATAAAGAAACATCGTAGTGGAACGAAGATATTAGAACGGTACTAAAATAAATATTAAAATGTGGCTAAAAACCGAAGACAGGCGCAATTAGGCATCACTTTGCGATGACTCGAGGCCTCAGCTAGCGAAGAAGATATTTTTCAGATAGCAAAGAGAAGAGATAGCACCAGCAAATACATTAAAAGTGCGAATTTCATTAATGTTTTAAGGCGTTTTAAATAATATGTACGTAAAAGCCTAGGATGCTTTTAGGCGTCCGCGGTTCACGTGTACGTCACGCTTGTCGCGTACTTTTTTTTTTACAAAAATATTGTTTTATTTCAATAGTGACATCCACTGGCCATCCATTAAAACAGTTTTGAATCAAATAAAATTATCTACAATCATACATGCATCTAAATACTACAACCATCTCTTGAATGAGGAGTTTCTAGGAAACAGGTTAAAGCCTCTGGATCTATTCAGGCCGCGAGTACAGAAGTGAAACTAGCTTTGACCAAAATGATGTGATACCGGCAGAAGTACGGAAGTGTGTTATATATATAGCGGAATATGACGGAAAGTTTTCAACAAAACCTTACAACAAAAATGCTTCCCAGACTCCTGGCGAGAAAACCAAAATTTGAATAATACAACTTTCGAAGAATGGAAACTTATGTCGGAAAATAATGGCCATCAGTTTAGTAGAGCTCTAATTTAGAATACTAACTTATTTACGATTCCTACAATGTATACGTATAATGTCTAATAATAATAACTAATCATCATACTCTACTTCTGTTTGAACCTTATACAATCAATATATAAACAAAATGTACGGTATTATTAAGAACACATTCTTATTGTGAGTTGTATTTAATTCAAAATAAAGTAGATGCCTTTCAAATAATGGAATGATAGACGTATTAATTTGAAAAGTGTAACATATAGGTTCGAAAATTTCTATTGTGTGCTGTAGCATAGTCGGTTAATGCACCTTCCCCGGATTAAAAGAGATCCAGGTTCGAAACCCGGTAGAAACAACAATATTTTTCGGTATAATAGATTCTATATGTATATCTTTCTAATGAATACATTTAAAGTATTTAAAATGTATGGTCTTTATATGGATATATTTCGAGTTTCGGTGTACCGAAGATAATTAAATTGCGAAAAAGATTAAATAGGTTTCCGCAATTATATATTTTTGGAGGTTGGAGATTTAAGGAGATGCTTTAAGATTGAAAAAGGGATCTTTCATAATAAAGTTGATTGAAAGCACATACTGCTTTACACTAAATTGATTCTCCCAAATCAAACCACTCGGATTGTGTCCTGCCGTCTCTTAAGAAGGAAACAATCGAACATTTGGTTTGATTGTGATAACTTTGGAATGGACGCTGAAAAGTACATTGCTGGGCGATTACGCGATTAGAGGTTTACGTTAATCTTTCTAAATTAAATGTATAAATACCATGTAAGATTTAAAAATAGTTTTTTTTATCATTTTAGTACATTCTATAAATTACATAAAAAATAGCTCAGAACATAGATTGATACATTTTAGCAATTGTACTCGTCGTTTGAACTAAAATCACTGCAGCCTTTAGTGACAGGCGTCAAGAGCTACTCCGTCTACCGCTGACTACCAATAGCAGTACAAGTTTTTGTTTTCAACATTCTTCTTCATCATCTTCAATTTCCGGTGGTCCAAGTTCAGTCTCATCGTTCATTTCTGTTTTATTTGATGTTAAAATTTCGATACAATCAAATTCATATTGTTTATCAAAATTGAAACACTACAAACTATGGAGCATTGCAAACCTACTTTTCTGTCAGCATAGTTTGCGCTGCAACCTTTTCGGCAATTGCAGAAGATTGTATTTAGAAGTTCGTCCGGTGCTGGTGACAATAACGTTATAATTGGCTCCAAGTTATTGGATCATTTTTATAGCGCCATTTTCGTAAAGGGCGCTTTACACAAACTGTTTATAGTCCTACATTATCTTTGTATTTAAAATTGTTATTTGAATTTATGGAAATGATTTTTTGAATAGGTGCGTTTTTAGTCTCTTCTTAAATAAAGTCCCTGATGCACTGTTTCTTATGACGGTGGGCGAAGAGTTCCACGCTTTTGGGCCTGCCGCCGCAAATACCCGTTACTCAACTTAGACTTCCTGCAACGACTGATCGGTGCTACAACCCTTCCTGCGGATAAAGTAAAGGCTGACCTGAGAGTTTAACGTCTAATATTCAAATTGGCTGGGATACAGCGCTCTTGAAGATACAGAGGCGCCATATTCTGTGTCGCCTTGTACATCTATCAACACAATTTAAATTCAACTCTTTCAGGGAACCGGAGCCAATGTAGTTCGTGCAAAAGGGACGTTATATGAGAGAATTTAGAAACATATGTAATACGCTTCTTCCTAACAAAGATAGTTCAGCTGGTGATTTGGTAGTAAAATTGATTTCAATACAAATACTTCAAGTTCGTCATCATTCTTCCTAGCTCCAACATCTGATCAATGATGAGGTGACAGCAAAAATAGTAAAATGTAACAAAGAACTACTAAGCAAGCCTCTGAGCTATATTTACAACCAAAATCTTACAACGGGTAAATTTACAAATGCACTCAAATTGGCTATAATTTGCCCAATATTCCAGGGTGGTGACTAGGGTTTCTCTATTCCCGGACTTTTTTCATTCCCGGGACTCGATTCGCAACTCTGGATCATTCCCGGGATCCCGGGTCTCGTGATATGTTAATAATTTTTTTTTTAAATAAAAGATTTTGTTTGTTTTTTATAAACATAGTTAATTTTATTTAAATTATTTATTATTTATATAAAGTAAACATGCATTGATAAAAAATACTATTTCTAAATGAAATACTTCTAAATAATATAATTATTTATAAGTAGTAGGCCATTTTCCTACCGATACTGAACAGCAGCATATTGGAGATACAAGGACCTCGGCCATGCATCTTGAATGAGTCATAACAAATGATATTGTTCACTGAGACGTCGGCCGAATCTAAACTTTGGTCATCATCATCATCATCATTAACTTTTGAACGCGTGGGTGAGAGGGCTCGGGGTTAAGCACCCGTCGTCTACCGCGAATATGCACCAGGCGTACGGGTTTCTTAATCTGGGGTTTAGGGGAGCCGAGCGAGCGCCACAGACTGATGTCTAGAGAATCATAATCATGGAACATATTTGCCAAGCGAGGCAGGCACTTAGCATGTCGCATATTGTTTCACATGTCCACATAATTTATGAACAGCTAGACGACGCCACGAGGTAGCCACAGTCACGAGGACAAGTCTACGACAAGGTTGGTGTCCTATGTATAATTTCTTACACACTCTTATATTTCAGAATTAGAAGTAATAAATTGAAGACTAGTAAAATGAATGTTAAAACGAGTGCGTTCGGGTATCATACCGCATGATCAGAGGTTTCCGTTATTTAATCGAGCACTATGAGATAATCGGTATATTTATTTTAACAATCGCCTATAGGTATTTGAACGGTTATAATCAGGCCTATTCTCAAAATTGCATTATTTAAATGAAGGTGATTGTTACACCAACCCTCAAAAATAGACAGATAGTTAGACAGATTATGGTACGTTTATCTCCCTCAATAATAATATTAAACCTGATTACCGAATTCTTTACATCAGAGTGGTGCCTTGGACTAGGAGCATCGCACATTATTTAGAATATCATTTAACACAGCAAGGGAAATAAACCCGATCCTTTACAGTGGTGCCGAAGACCATGAGTAATTAATAGTTTAATATGGGGGCAACGCGCCGTATTGAAATAATTTAATAAAACACTGCCTAACAATTACATGTTTCGTCATGGATAAATATAGTATCATTTAACTCGGGAGAAAACGGGATTCATCACAAACTTAATCAATGAACCTGGTTGCGTGAGAGAAAATCACATTTTCAACCCTTGCATATGAAATTGGGATTTATGAAACAATTCGTAAAGGTTTTAAATCGATATGGACTAGGCTACTTGACACGAAAACTTCCTGGGATTAGCAGACAAAACTGAAAGCCGGAATATTTGATGGTCTTAAGGTAAGGCAGTTTATTAAATATTCACAGTTTACTGCACCACTTTGTGTTCATTTGTTCAAGTCGTAAAAATTTTTTTTAGAAATTATAAGGTAGAAAATTACATAGAATTAGTGGAAAATATACTTTCCAACTTTAATATTCTCGGTTGTAACATGAGCATAAAAGTTCACTACCTCCACAACCACTTAGATCTGTTTCCAGAAAACCTAGGTGAACAGGGGAAAGATTTAATGAGGACATTAAAACTATGGTAGATCAAGGAAGATGGGATAGCCACACGATGGCCGACTCTTGTTGGAGTCTTCAGCGAGACAGTTCTGGTAAACTCCACGCTAGAAAGTCGTATAAAAGAAAAATTTAAAGTGAAAAGTGATGCAAGTATATTTATCTACTGTGTGAAATAAATACCTTACTTTGTATTTTTTGTTTTTTTAACTAACAGCTGGAGCAAATAGTAATAGTAGGAGTAACCGGTTGGCGTATTAAACTTAACTCAAAAATGGTTAAATCAAACTTATAAATAATTTATATTCATTTATTACATTTTTTTTTAAATTTTGAATAATTTCTAATCTAGATCGTTCTTTTATCTCCGATTTTCGTTTTTAAATGTATTCTTGCCACAATGGTTTGTTTTAGTAAAAATAAATTCGTATATATTAGATTCACGCTGCATTAAGTTAATGCATCAAAACTTGCTACCTACCTCAGAATAGGTATTTTATATGTACCTAGCGAGGCAGTAGTGGCTGATAGGCTTGCGAACATTAATACATTTTCTATTAGAATTTGGTTCATATTTTTTATATATAAAAAACATACGCCTTATCTTCTTTGTTTATGTATTTTTGAACTTATAAAATACTTACGGAAGAAATAATGATTGTATTGCCGATACAACTCACGGTAAAACTCATCTCGCCACTATCGGCCAAGCTAACCTTCGTGAATTTGTATGTTTTATTTCTAATGTCAGTTCTGCGTTATTTCCTCATTCGAACATAAAATCTCTTGTTCGGGGCAAGCGATGATACCTCGATTTGTTCAACAGTCCATGGCCGTTCATCGAAAACCTGGTCGCCGATAACCGGTCAACGGTCACTGGACGGAGACCGGTGACCGGTGACAGGTGACCGGTTATCGTGGCCAATGCGGTATCGTGTTGGGAAATCGAACAGTTTTAGTAGACCTTGACTCTTTACCAAGCCTATTGGGGCGTTGTATTGTAATATTTTTTATTATTTAATGTATAGGGGGATTCCGGGACACTTGACCAGGGAGGAGATTTGAGCCACCGTAAATATATTTTTCAAATATCCCGCTATTTTAGCGGTTGTTATACTAGAACTTGACGCTTCTTATGCCTCCCATGCACTCCTCGTGACAACGCCGCGTTAGGCAGTAGCATTTGGTTACGATTGAGAGAAACGCGTTGGTTTGCACATTTCTTAGTCTGGCTGCCTATTCTTCTCACGATTGCCATGTCTACACATAACAAATTAATATTACTGGCTTGAGAATTCCAATAGTCTTTAAGTTCCGTTTCAGGCAATTTCAATACTTCTGGTTTGGGATGTTTTAAAAGGAGCGGATGAGTCGATATGAATTTCTTGCCATCACTCTCTCTGTACTACTCTAAACCGAGATATCGCATTTAGTCCGTAAATAGGAGCTCCCCGGTGAGATGTCGATGTATTTTCATCTCTATTAACCATCAAGATTTTCAATTTTGTTCATATCATATCATCATCGCAATAACAAATGATAAAACAAAAAGATCTTCATGGGTTCCGATTAATTATATCACATTTCAGATAAATTAGTAAGTAATTCTGTGAAATTATTTTAAATCATCACCTCCCCTCTGATTGTAATACAAATTCCGCGGGCAAACACCGAGCGGAAACTTCAAACATGTCTCGAAAATTCTCAAAAAATTTACTCGCATCCTGCATTTTGCTAATGGAAAAATGTAATTTGCGAATAATCAGAAACAGATTTAAAAAATATATGATTATATATATTTATTCACTTTTAACAAATAATTTATTAATACCTATTAAATTAATCAATTAGAAAGATATACAGAAAAATCTATTAATTGAAAAAATATTTGGTTGATACCACAGAATTTTGTTTTGAAATTGCAACTTCACAACAAAAATGTGTTTTCATATATATATATATTCAGTTTAAATTATTAATCAAGGTAACCAATAACATAGGAACGGAATAATATTTGTACGAAAAAGGGTGAAAGTAAAAGTGATAGTGAAATAACGGTTCCAAGAAAACCTCAAGTGGGTGGACATAGTTCAAGTTGGAAGTAGTTGATTTAGCGGATTTCATAAAAATTGCTATTTTGTTAAAAAAATTCTTATTAATTTTTTATTATGTAATCACTTTTTTTTTGTTTAATTAATCTATTATACACTTAATGTTAATAGTGCCTTGTACACTAAAAAAACTTTTAAACTTGGCCTGTGTCCTTGTTAACTTAACAAGGACACAGGCCAACTGTTACTATCTCGTACCAAAATTAAACAAAACTTTTGCACAAAGATTCCATTTGTTTCCAACACCAAAAATATACGACAGTCTAAATGCAAACGTAAAAAATTGCAACCGTAATCTTGCATATTTTTCAAGAAATGTGTAGTTTTAGCTCTACGAAATGGGGAGAAATTACTTCCAAGAATTTTTAAAAGTTCTAACTTGAGTGTAAAATTGCTACAAGTAGAAAATCGAGGGCCAAGTAAAAAATAAGGTTCTACGCTGTTACACTCGCCACTCGAGATGCTAGGCGAAATCCGGCAACACGCCTTGATTGTTGGTCCCTTAACTACATCCCATACCGGGAGCAAAACGCTGGCGAACGCGCTCATTAAAGGCTGACAGCCATCCGCTATGGAACCGCCATCGCCGTTACCGAGGTGTGAATCCGTCGGTGATTCGATTTTAAACGCGAAGAAGAAGCTTAAACCTGTTGAAATTCATCGACAGTTGGAAGAAGTTTATGGGCACAGCTTGCATCAGCGTCCAACACGTCCGCAAAATGGTGGCAGGGAGTTGCTCCGAAGGACGCACAGGACGCCACGACGAGCAAAGGAGGGTGAGTGGGAGGCCATCGATGTCGGACGAAGTCGTGGCGAGATTGAGGGCATTCTCCACGAAGATCGGAGAGTAACAGCTTTCGGAGCTTACTGTCCAGGTTCCTGAGGTTTTAGTGAAAAATCTAATTCGACAACATTTGACGTTAAACTTGGTTATCGCAAGGTTGTGCGCGCGGTGGGCCCACACATGCTTTCAGAAACCACAAAGACAATCGTGTCAAGGTGACCACGCCCTACTGGACAAATTCGGCTGGAAATGCTTGACCATGCCCCCATACAGCCTATCTTGCTCCCAGCGACTTCCATTGTTTCGAAATTGAAGCAACACTTGGGTGTGGACAAACGCTTCAATACAGATGAAGAGGTGAAAGAAGCGGTCACCCAAGTTCATCGGCGGGTAGCGGCGGCATTCTTCGAGCGGGTTTTCAGAGTGGATAACTCGTCAGAAAAAATGCATAGAAAAATGGAGACTATGTAGAATAAATAGAATAAAGTACAAGCTTTCAGATGGTTTACTTATTTATTGCAATAAAAAATACCTTTAACCTGAAAAAATGTAGCGGTACCTTATTTGTTTACTTGCCCCTCGTACCTCTTTTTACATTGAACGTTACAATTTTACATAAGTTTACTTCATATATGTACGTATGTTATTTACTTATTTTACATACTCTTTTTTTTTACATAAGCTTACTTCATATTTGTATATTATTTACTTATTTACTCTTTTTTATTTTTTATAGATTGAACATTGTATTTATATGCTATCTAATTGCATCTAGTTTTACTTTTTATATACATTTTTTTGTACATAGAACATTACACTTTGTTTACTACTAAACCGGAAAAGCACTGTCTGCTATAATACAGTAAACTACTAGTGTAGCGGGCAGGGTACCGAAATATATGTCTTACTTTGCTGCAATGTTTTATCCTATTACAACAATAATGTAACTCACTACTATGACTAAAAAATTATAATTATTATAGTTTTTTTTTTCTTTAGCGAATTGTCGTAAAAAATTGAAAGTTACTAATATTTACAATTTTCGAGAGTTTTGACCGCAACTAGTCCACCTGAAGCATTCTTCACCAGGTGATCAAAAATATATATTTTGAGTAATATTTTCACTTTCAATTATTTCAACTTGGTATATGTACTATTACAGTTTCGCATATCCTCGGAAGCGTTATTTTATCTGAGTTTATCTTGGATTAAGATGTGGGGTAATTAGTGAACTGGTTAGCCTCAATACTACCAATGTCAGCCAGTGATTTAAATTGCCGTTTTTAATTTGCATAAGGTAATGACGTATAATAATGTTTATTTCTCCATGTATAATATCAAGTTGATAAATAAGAATGTACGTTTGCTTATAAAGTAAAATGGACAAATGATATACCACATCACTAATAAGAAGAAAATGTTTGTCTATGGACAATATCGCCGCGCGCATGATCTCATCACCACTTGCCACTGAAATACCACTTAAGTGCTCTCTTCCTTGCTAAATGATGAATTTTCGATTCATGGATTCAACATAGGTGATTATCTCGCTGTGTTTAGAACACGCGCACTCACACTGTACAGACAATATTGTTTTATACTCTTAGGACTGGTTGTGTCACTTAATTTAGTAAAAAAAGTTACTGACGTAAAATTTTTTGCGGAAACGGGTTGTTTGATCGTTGGTAAAAAAATATTTACTTCTCGGAAGTACATCCCGTAGTAAACTCATTTTACTCTCCGATATCGGATAGTAAAAATGAGAATCGATGGTTAAATATGGCGGACTTTTCACAGCTGTTCCAAAAGTCATCCGACACATTGATACTTTTAAAGTTGCAGTATACGACAATTAATCATTCAATATCCCGCTACTTTAGTGATGAGAGTTCGTCCGATGATGATCTCGTTGTTTAATATACATTAGCACATAATTCGAAAATGTCACCACCAAATTGACAGATTTCGAACATCTAGGAGAAAAAATCCATAGACAATGCATAAAATAAAGCATATTTCATGATTATTTGTCGCGCCTATAGACATCTCCATGTATGCTTTGCATTATTATATTTTTTAAATTCCTAATATTAATTGTTACATACATTTTATACAATACACACTGCATATTTTTATTTTCTCATTATTTCTTGTGTTAATTAATTTATTATTCTGGGAAATCTTAACTTAACAAAATTTTTATATCAGTATATTACTACATATTAAAATATGAATACAATGCTAATTATGGTGATTAATTAAACGTTACGAGATACATATTTCATTTCTATTTACTTGGCAGAAATTTTAGTTGTGTTCAGTTTGCTTGCTTATTGCTCAATGCGTACATGGTATTTAGACGTACGGCACTTGTAAATTAATTCTCGATTATTGTTTCTTTCCTTTATGTTTCTGACGATTTATTATCAAAACACTAAAGGTCTGTATTATACAACGTTGCCTCCAGTGAATACGACTTCGTTGCTCTAACCGAAACTTGGCTCGTAGATGGAATCCGTAACGAACAACTCTTTGATGATCGCTACGATGTCTACCGGTGAGATCGTGACTATGACGCGTCAGGTCAGTGGCTGGGGGAAGGGGTATTAATGGTTCTTCGGCGTGAGCTCACAGCATGCGCACACTCGAGCAGAAGATATTTGGATTACAGTCCGCAACATAAATACACCTGAATCTGATCTCCAATTCTGCTGCGTGTACATTCCTAAAGGTCCAACTTACTCCCATAATATGGAAATCTTTCTTGTTGAGATAACTAGGCTATCGCTCGAATATCTAACAGATAGTTTTTTGATCCTGGGTGACTTCAATATTTCAGATGTTGTTTGGACTCGTCCTGGCGATAACGCCTTCTTCTACCCCGCTAACTTGTCATCCACTTTAGCACTTCTTTCATCGATTGTGTTTTGTCCTGATTTACTCAAACGCATATCCATTCGAGTGCCAGCCAGGTCAACCAGAACTAATCCTACATTTAATCTTCCACATTGCAACACCGATGCCAAACAAAACTCATTTTTCTACCGAGCTCCCCTTTATTTCAATTCACACCTAAACGAACTAGATATTTTCAATACTTCAGTTACCTAAATTAAATCTAAATTCAATACATAAACTATAAAGGCCTTTATTTTTATCACTCAGATTTTATTCCCTATCACATTTTCCTTTTTCTTTCCCCTCGAATATTTTTTTACTTTCTTATTTATAACTTTTTTCTCACATTTTTCTGCTTTATAGTCCTTCTTAAATTTTAAATTGTACTTACTGTATAAAGTATTTTGTATCTTCTGAGAAAACATATAATTGGTTTAATTATTGTTTAGCTTTTTTGTGATTTTCGTATTTACTGATAAACTGTATGTTTTCTGAATAAAATAAAATTTGACGTTCGATCAACCCGTAAACGATTTTAACCATGGATTAGCTTCCACTATTGTCTTTAACTCTTCTTCGTTTATACAACGGTCCTTAATCTTCTTCGTGGCTCATTTTCGAGATTCATATTGCCGAAATGAAATTTTTCAAAGCATAATCGGGAACATGTACCAGACCCTTAACCGAACGCCTTGTTGATATAACGCGCACCTAAATCAAAACTAAGGCAACTAAAAAAAACAAGAATTTTGAGTTCCTATCGTATTCGGATACTCTGTCATACACGCAACTAATTTAGCCCCAGTTCTCGAATAGTGTCATTTTAGGATACATTTATAACCTAAAATGTTATTTAGTTTCGTGACTAGTAACAAAAAATGGAGAAAAATTATTTTATTTTTCGATCTACTGAAAAATGACTTTTTGTGTTGTCTTAGTTTTGATCTAGGTGTGCGATATCTATCTGCCTCAGCTGCATCGTGTCCAAACATGAATTCATACAAAAAAATTACCCTCAATTCTTTAGACGACACTATTCTGTCTATGGACGTAATAAAAAATACACAAAAGCAACTCCAATTTCTAAAGGCCGGTTGCGTCACGTTGCGGTACGTTCGGTAACTATAAACTTTACTTTTAAACTTAGTTTATCCGAAAATGCGTTGGGTCATTTCATTTTTGTCGCTTACTTTAACTATAAACTAACTTGAACTATAAACGGCCGAGAATCTCTGTTTAAATGTAAACTTTACTAATGCACATGTGCACTGCGCGCGAGCCACATGACAGATGTCACTGAAATATAGTATTTTTCAATTTTTGACACTGTAGTATCGAAATGTACAATATTATGTCGGATAGCAGTGATGTCGTGGACTTTTTTGATGACAAACTAATTATACGGTATATTCTTAACAGGAAAAGTAAAACTCAGACCTCGGCACATTACTTTTTGCGGGAAGAAATGGGTTTAAAATAATATTTTTCCGATAACGGATTGCATCCACTGGATTTGTCATTTAGACCACGTTCGCATTGTGCGCATCTACTTGACATCCGTCATTATTCATGACAAAGCATTCTTTTAAATTTTTCAACGTCGTATTATTGAAATGGACATTTAACGATCATTTTATACGGGAAGAAATAGATTTTATTGCAAGATTCCGCCTGTCCAAAAGTATGGTTAGGCAACTGGTCTTGCTTATTTCAGACAATATAATGTCAACTAAAGTTATCTACTTCATATAATAATATTTTTGATAAAGATCAGAACCAGGTCTTGATAACTTTGCATTTCTATGCCACATAATCATTGCAAAGATCCATGGGTGATATATCTGGTGTACACAAGAGCACTGTTTCATGGATTGTGAACAAAGTGAGCAGAGCGATAGCCGCTCTCAAATCACAACTTATGTTTACCTGAATCTACCGAAGAAATTCAGCAATGTCTGAATCAATTCTTCAACATTTCAAAATTTCCAAACACTATTGGTGCAATAGATTGCACTCATGTGGAAATCCTATCTCCGGGAGGAAATAATGCGGAATATTATCAAAATAGGAAGGATTACTTCTCCATTGATGTGCAGGCAGTAGTAGATGCCATAATGAAATACACAAATGTTGTTGCAAGGTGGCCAGGCTCAACACACGACAGTACTGTTTTCAGTCATTCTAGATTAAAAGGGCAACTAGATGATGGTATTTTTTAATAGGAAACATCTCATTGGTGACCGTGGTTATCCACTCAAACCATACTTACTTACTCCATTTACGAATTCAATATCTGAGGCTGAAGAACTATATAACGAGAGCCAAATCAGGACTAGGAATGTTGTATAAAAACATTTGGGATGTGGAAGAGGCGTTTCCCCGTAATAGGTTTGAAACTCAGACTGAATATTGAAAAAGTGGAAGCAGTCATTATAGCCACGGCGGTGCTGCATAATGTTACCGAGCTCCAAACTTTGTAACAATATTATACCAGGTGTCTCATAGCTAGTAGCAAAAACTTCGGGGAGTGTTCTTCATTCAATTTTGAACTGAAAATATTATTTATACTTAGGTAAAATATACACAGTTTAGGAGTTATGCGACATCAAAGCTTGCATTTAAAAAATATATTTTTTACTTATCTTTTGTAAAACGTTGGACTTTATATCAGATGTTATAAAATATTTATCTGTGATAAAAATCAAATAAAAAGATTTAAAAATTCTTGATAACTCTCTATTCTTACCACCGCTTTGAAATTTTAGAACAGCTGACTGTAGCTATATAAATACGCACATTAATATTGTACATAATATACATACGTATAGACTGATACTCGCTAAGAGTCCCGCTGAAAACTGTGGTGAGCTGTTTCACTTTGCACAAAACACAAATACTGAATAAACTTTATTTAAATATTGCGTATATTAATGAAGTACATAAGAAATTTTAAATAAACGCAAGCACTGTAAATTACCAAAAATAATTTAGTTAACACCGGCGAGAACTGATATACGAGCAATAAATTAATGTATATTGCGAAGCAAAACTAGATATTTGAAAGAATTTCTGCCATGATGGAAATTGTTCCCTGCCACTGCAGGAGCATCATCTGAATTATTACAAGTTCTTGTCAAAAGAAGCAGCAGAAGCTCGAAGTGACCAAGATAACACCGGATAATATGTGTGTAATGCATTTGCATCTGAGATGGCGGTATTATTATTATTATATATGCCCTATAACATAATTTGTAAAATAACAGAAAATTTCATCAGAAATGCAATACACAAAGAAAAAAAATAATCAAAATCAAAAATAAATATAAAATGTGAAGTAAAGCAATTTATCCGTCACCATTGAGTTGAGACACAGAAAATTGTAATAATGTAGTCCTATAAACAGCAGCTAAAATGCAACAATAAAAGTGCGTTTTATCGTTTCATTTGTGTAAGAAATTTTAGACACGACATAACAACGTATATCTACAACATACAAGAGAAGTAATATTTAAGTTGAAAAATAGCTTACGACAAAAGTACGATGCTGGCGATGATTTCATACTTTTTGAAAAGTGCAACATTCGGCACATCCGATGATGCCTATGGACTATGCGTGCAGCAATTGAATCTTGTATATATTGTCTGAATGGCCTAAAATAATATCGAATTCAAGAAAAGAACCAAAAAACTACGATTTAATTGTAATGTCTCATCAATATTTATGGATTAAAATTGATTTTCAATAGCCTTGCCTGCCAGCAAAATTCAAAATAAAATGTACTTAAAATAGTATGGGTGTCCAGCGGAAAACTTTCAAGTTTAATATTAAATAAAAATAAAAACTTGAACTAAAACTATTGTATGTTAATTTAATTCTACATGAAGTATGCTTTTGAAATAAAAATGTTATAATTATGCCACAGTTTTATTTTTATTTATAGAACTGATAATATTTAATATTTTTATATATAGTACAGTATAATAATAATAGTAGTATAATACTTAATATTTTTATTTATAGAACTGATTTTATATTCATCGAATTAGTTGACTTTAGTATGGAATTATATGAACTTTTCTATCTGTGTCACCAGCTGTAGAACTAAGGGGTGTCCAGCGTAATATTTTCAAGTTTAATATTGAATGAAAAAAAAAACTACAATGTTTTTCACATTTTTTATTTATACAAAATGGAGTTTAACGATGCGGATTTTACGTTTTATAAACAATATCGTCTAAATGGCGTCCATTTCTCTCTAGACACTCTTGTAATTGGACTCTTAAATTTGCGAACACGCGAGAGTAAAGCGTTGGTTCAATGGCAGTAACTGCACGGCGGATATTTTCTTGTAGGGCCTGAATTATTCGAGGATTGTTGCTGTAAACTCTCGACTTAAGATATCCCTATAAAAAAAAGTCACACAGTGTAAGGTCCGGTGACCGAGGTTCCCAGGGTATGTCTCCGTACTTGCTGATTAATATATTGGGAAAAATTTCCCTCAACTTCTCCATTGAAACTCTAGCTTTGTGTGTCTTGCTGAAATTGTGTTCTGTTGTTGAAACCGAGAAACAGCTGCAGTTGCGATACCAAAAACTCGTCGATCATTCGGCAATACACGTCAGTAGTGACCGTCTCTCGCTGGTTAAAAAATAAAGGCCAATTATCTCTCGGGCTGAAATTGCACACAGCACTGTCGTTTTTGGACAATGTTTTTGATGGGGTTCTCTTGGGTTGTCGAGGCACCAGCATCTCATGTTATCCATAGATATGAAAATGTGCTTCGTCAGTAAACAATATATTTCCAAGCGTTCGTGCTATTCCAAATCGTTTCAGCATCGTTCTCGTTATGGTTTCACGTAAAGTATAGTCATTTTCATTGAGAAACTCCACGATTTGCAGTTTGTATGGGTGAAACTATAGTTTCTTTTTCAAAATAACGTGCACCGTTGATTTTTTTATTCCAGTATAGGCTGCAATTTTACTTATCGATTTACGCGGATTGCGTATAATTTCACGTCGAACTGTTTGGCGTCGCTGCTGACGTTTATGGTCTCGGAGGAGTTTGGTTAACCATTGTCTCTTCTTGTCTGAATTTTTGAACCCACCACCGGAAAAGTTGCGTGCTCGGCCCATCACCTACTCGTCGAATATTAAAGTGAGTACAAAAAGTGCGACGCGCACGAACCAATGAATCACCGCACTTTAAATATTGCTCAACCGCGAACGCGCGGTGCGCTCCCGACCAATGACTCATTGCGACTGGCAAATCCGCAAATCACGCGCGTCGAACAATACCCCTCCCATTTACCTCACCCTGATGGTTTACGACCAATTACAATTTATCCTTGAGATTTTTCCGCTGAACACACTTTACCTTAAAAAATTAATGTAATAAAGTTTTTTAAAAAAAAAAACTTAAATATGTTCCTAAAGTGTGGATTTTCAACAACAACATCGACTTGCATTTTCTAAAGAGGTTTGTTGCTAGGCCGCGTGGGCGTCTATTGTGGAGCATCCGTAGAATCTATATTTCAATGCGAAAATCCTTTATTATAATGCTTTAAAAATGCACCGCGTAGTGTAATTTGTCATTATTTCCATTAAGAAAAAACAACATATTAGTTATATGTACACCTAGAGTTATCTTATATGAATATGATTAGCGTCAGAATGTTATTAAAAGCATAAACACAAACAAAGAATTAAAAGAAATGAAAAAATATTAACAGTTAAAAAAAAAACTTAAATTCTCAAAATACAATACAAATTATATCTAAGAATTATTCGCAGCTGTTTTAGCAAATATTAGACATCGATGGCATCTATTGCAAAATGCGAAATGATTGTAAATGAATATTAATATTAATTATCTGTCATTAGCTGTACTGCCATCTAGCGGATTTTTAAGACTAGTTTGCTATTTTTAAAGACTACGTTAAATGACACTTACAATAGCGATAACGACGACGTGCAATCATACTATTAGATGTTTTTCCGACCTCTGCAGTTGTACAGCAATTGATTTTCAAAACGAAACTCAAATGTAAATTAATCCGTCTGCAATAAGGAAAGGAATAATTCAACTAAGATTTACAGTAGAATTTCTTGCGTTTCCTCACAATGATAATAATGTACCACGTGTTTAGAAAGAAACTGACGAAGACTTATATCATGAAGATTCATCAGATCTATAATTATTTCGATAATTTAATCTAAATTAAGTAAGTTTTTTAAAATTATTTTATATTATCGTTTTATTAATGAGGACACATTATTATTGTGAAGTTCCAGTTTTTTCAGAACATAGCTCTGTGCTATTTTAATACAATGTATATCAAATGTACAATGTAATATATCAATTAGAAAGATATACAGGAAAATTAAATTTATCGAAAAAATATTTTTGTTTCTACCGGGATTCGAACCTGAATCCGTTCCTATCCGGGGAAATGCGTTAATACCACATCAACAGAAGTCATGGTGCAGTTCTTTCAGATTGATTTGTCGTCAACTTACTGTATAAACGATATCAACATAACCTCAATTTTTTTTTCTCGTTGTGTGTAAAGAGAAATATTAATGTAAATAAAACAAAAATATAGTATATATATATATATTTAGCTCACCAGTATAAAGACAGTTATCACAAATAATTATGAATATCTTAAAAGATTATTAATATTTTAACAATTGTTTTTATGCGGACCACAACACTATTAATTTAGAGAAAAGCACTCACAATGAAGCGTCATGAAGTCCGTTCGTCCGTGTGTCCCCATGTCCGTATGCCCCAGCCCAATTTGAAACAAATCTGTAAATTACAACTTATATATTATAATAAATATATATTACAAATTACCTCATGTACAATGTGATGTGCCGAGAAAGGGTCGATATGTGTGTCTCCAATAAATAACAGTCGTGATCTGATAGTTTACCAGCTATTGTATGTATAACCTTCGTAAAAATTTCTGGCAGCTTTATGTTGCTGTTTCATCAGTCAAATTATCCGACTTAATTATAATTAACGGTGGCAGAAAATCAACAATTGTGTCCTTTAAAAAATGCGCAGATTTACTTTGTATACATATTTAATTAATATTTATTTCAAATTTAAGATTGTGGTTATTCATTTTAATATAAATTGTTTATATCTTTGTTTTTATCCACTTTATGAGTTGAATTTAATGGTTTTAGTTTATTTGACATCCTGACGAAGGAAAAGGTTGACCGAAACCAGTTGGTGTATTGAATTTAACTCATAAAAGTGGTTCATAAATAATTTATATTTTATAATAAATGTATGTATTTGTATTTTCGACGCTAGCGAGTTAGTAAGACAATTGACCTACCCCAAAGAGACCATTCGGCACCTAGGCGTAATAAAGCACTTAAGTGGTCAGATTTTATTTAAAACTTACGATAGTTTTAAATTAAATTTGATTAACAGCAAACCGTTAAAATTTTTCACATATTGCGTTAAACTTTAGGCTCGGTATTTAAAGCAGGAAAGCAATCGGCGACAGCCGTTTGCTTGCTGCTTGGTCCTGCGGTCGGTTTTCATGGCCGCTTCGTGGCTTCCATAGGATATATATTTTAATGCGGAAATAATAATAGTGCACAGTGCCGCAGGTTCTAGCAGCAACCAATCGGCTATCGCCGATTGATTTTCTGCAGTGCTTTCTGTGTTACCCTCCCTGGTATTGTACAAATTGTGTTTTTACGTATCAACTTTGAAATATATGTATCCATTTAAAGACATTCTTGTAAAAACTGAGATCATGTTTACATAAATTATTTATTGAATAAACGTAAACATTCATCTGTCATCTCGTGTTGCATTTGACAGTGCGACCATATATAAGAAAAGAAAGGGCGACGCAACTATGGTGCGACGCGAGATGATAGATGCTGAATATACTTGCCAGTCGTAAAAATTCGTACGATTTCGCTAATATATGTTTTTTTGCTTGTAATGAAGAAAATGCACATTTCATTTCAAATTGAATATATGTATATTAACGTACTGTTATTGAATATATAAAAGATAAAACATTTAAGTAATCTTAATCTAGAGATATTAAAAACACGTTGGACATATCCGCAACATTGGCGATAAACATAATCAGATATCCAGATAAAAGTCGTGGATGAGTTGGAGAAGCGCTGTAATACCTGAAGCTTGAGTTAATATATGAGGGCACTCTGTTTACTTTTTGCTTAAGAATATTTATTCATTTATTGAAAATATTACAGATATAAGAATATTGTTGGCTTTGGACATTGAAAAAATAAATGGTGACTAATGACTTATATCCTAACATATTTCACATGGACGTTAAAACACGAAAATAAAAGCATAGTAAGTACGATGTAAAAAAAAGCTATGAAAATGAAAACAAAAGTCATCTAAGTACATATTGTAACGAAGCAATTGTTATTTATTGATACAATTACAAATGATCCTAGTCAGGTTCAGCAATATCAGAGCGCCGTGCCGCGAGCAGTTCGGACACCGTAGCCGTAGAGCGCCGGGGAATAAGGCTGCCGATCCGATAATTGAACTCGGAGATATTCTCACCTTTTCGGAACATGCATCACTTGCGGTACGGCGCGCGGCGGTCGGAAGGAAGCCCCCGGGAGCTGACGCTCGAACACGAATACCATCACGGCTCTCGACTGTCGAGGAGCGACGATATGTCCGCTGTCGAGGAATGCGGTCAGCAGGTCGCCGCCAGCGCCGGACGACGCGCGCAGTGGCTCTGAATAACTACTCGCCTCCCCCCGATCCCGCCCACTCGGCTGCAGGGCGTCTTCCGATCTGTCGCTGGGAACGACCGAGAGTCGTCGGTCTTTCTCTTTCAGCTCTAGGGCCGGCTCGCGGCTCGCCAGACAGCGGGCAGCGGGCAGCGGGCACCCGGCACCCGGCACCCGGCACTCGGCATCGCTGCCTCGCGAGACTCCGCGTGCGGCCGTAGAGTCGTGCGCGCGCCTGTTGCGCTGGTCACAAACCGCGCCCGGCTCTTTAAATGGATACTTGAAATCAGTTCTGTAGGATTTTAGGGGCTTTTTCGTTTATTGCCGGATTGTGAGAGTGAAATTCACCTCCGCCGCGATATTAGCTATCGGCGGCGCCTCAGTCCGCCGTCCGGGAGGCAAAGTTCGATTCTCATGCGGAATTAGGAAACAGGTGGTTTATAAAGCATTTCGAGTTGGAAGCTGTCAGTGGTCAGTGCGGAGTGTACCGCGCGCCCGCATCTCTGCTCCAGCGTTAAATTCAATTGACGAGTCTGAAATATTCAATCGCTGCGAAATCATTTTAAATTACGTATTTCGAATAAAAATTGTGTTTTATAGGAATATATTAAACTAAAAAATTTCGACAGTTTTCGTGTTTAATTTTTAAGCGATTTTGGGTAAGTTAAATTTATTATTGTTATTTTAATCACAATCGGGTCTGTAGCCCAAAATGTAAAACAATATTGGATCCTGATAGTTTATTAGGGATTCTGAAGTCTCGGGGTTTTTTAATTCCCGGGTCTCGAGACACAAATTTTTAAAAGTCCCGGTAATTCCTGGGATTCGAGATTTTGAATATTTTTCGTTTAAATCATGTAAAAAATTGATGTTAAAAATGTATTTGTGGAAAAAGTATTATTATTTACAATGTAGATTTTTTATGTTTACACAATAGATTTTTTTTTAATGTATATAAAGGTAATATATGTGTTAAAAATATTTAAAGGTATTGTGTGTGTGTATATGTGTGTGTGTGTGTGCTTAAAAAAACATGTTAATTTACTAAAACAAATTTAATTAAAAATATTTTTTTACATGTATATTCATAGTAATAAAGGGGTCTAAGCAATACTAATTGGCATGTGTTCTAATGGGGTGTATACCAATTAATATTGCTCAGACCCCTTTATTACTTTGGATCGCGCGCGACATTTATTATTAATAGAAATATATAATACAACATAAACACAATCACAAAAAGAACATATGAGTAAATATGTTATTTTTGCCTAGCAAAATAAGCTTTTAGAAATAGCAATGAATTTAAAGCCGATCAGATGAACTATTTCTAATTGTTGTGATAAATATTGCTGCTGTTGAAAATACTCGCTCGTTTTCTGTTGATGTTGGTTTTATCGTCAGCAATGATTTATCATCATGAAAATCATTTTTGCGTCCGTTCTCCAGTTGATTGGAAAACCTTACTTTACTCATTTAGTTAAATATAAAGTGTAAAATGTATTAGTGCCGTTTAAATCAGAAAGTCTTTTAAAAAAAATTCCCGGGAGTCTGAGACAGTAGGCAAGCCGGGAATTTGCAGGAAAAAAGTCCCGAGATGTCTCGACGCAGAATCTCTATAGTTTATACACAAATTTCTCTTCCATTATCTGTGATATGGAATGTCAGACGCTAGCTTGAAGTATGCATCGAACTGTGTTCACATTGGGTAGCATCCAGGCGATCATTCATTCTCATTAAGGAGAACACATTCTTAATGTCAAGTTGTAATTATAAAATAAAGACGATGGGTTTCAAATAATGGAACGATAGATGTATCAATTTGAAAAGTGTAACATATAGGTTCGAAAATTTGTTGTCAATGCACTATGTTAGTATAGCATAATCGATTAATGCGCGTTCTCCGAATTAGAAGAGATCCAGGTTCGATCCCGGCAGCAACAACAATATTTTTCGATAAAATTGATTTCATATGTTGTGACATCATTTTTTTTACACGTCCACCGACTCTCTCATGGTATAGCATGAGGTGCGTGGTTCTGATGCACAGAATTCACCATGTCGCCTGCAACTCACATTAGATACCGTTGTCAGGGAAAATAATAAGATTAGTTTCAAGTTTTCATAATAACAAAATTTAATAATTTAATCAGATACGAAAACATATTAATTATACAGTAGAATGTAGTAAGAATCCTGTCACTTGAATGTGATTAGATGAATGATTGATTGGCAAGTCTTGCCTGAATAAAATAATGGAATTCTTACTACCGTGTGAACATCTAAATCAACAAGTTATTATTTAAAAGTAATTGTGAGATAACACACTTAGATTCATTGAATATGAAAATCTTCACCTTGGAAATTATATTACAACAATTTAAATCACCTGATGAGTTTGTAAGGTCAAATATAGCAAAAAATCGTATCAAATAAATGTGATCAACAAGATTAGTAAGTTATTAATTGAAATTTAAAAGGTGAGAAAAAAAACAAGACTAAAATACTTAAAATATTAACAATTTACATCGAAATTCGTTTTACAACCATTTAAACGCGAGGTATCTTCGTTCATTCGGCAGCGATCCACAGTCTCCGTCCAGAGTTGATGTTCCGAGGCAGCCGTAAATACTTGTATCTCCTTACTTATCAAAACGTCGGGAAGGCGGGGGGGGTCATCTTCTTCCATTTGAACTCACATGGAATCCCATGCGTCCTCTTCTGTTATAAAACAAATTCAGTTGTGTAATTATGAAGCGGAGGAGACCAAATCGTATCCCCATCCCGCTTTGTTCATGAGAAATCCTTCATGAATAAAAAGTATTGTCATCTACATGACCTCTCTGCTGTCATGTAAGGAAAGGATGCGTCCATCCTGCAATCACACAAGCAAATCTTACAATGTGGTGTAGGATAACACAGATGTCTAATATATTTGATTATTCTCATTATTCATATATATTTCTTAATTCAATTTTTAGCATCGGGACAACTTCCTCGTACTCGCCAAACTGTCAAAAGAAAGAACGCTAGCGAGAATTTTTTTCTTACGCGGTGCAGGTAAATGTCATCTCCCAATACATCTCGTGCGCGGTAGGTACCAAATAAAACGTCATAATTTATATCTTTGTAATTAATACATTTAATTTGTATTAGATTATTCATTAATTTGTAATGTAAAAATCCGTTACTAATTTCACTAGTGGTTGAAATAAAAGTAGCACTTATGTGTTAAATGTAATCTTCATATACTCGTACGCATCAGAAGAAGCTAATCAACGCATTATTTGGAAATATAGAAATATGTATTAAGGTATTTTAATACAAAAATCGTAACTTCTCGAACATGTTCTGTTCCTTATACCTCGCTCGCGTTTATTTCATTTCTTGTTCGCTACTAATATATTGAATACAGCGAATTTTGAGTAATTAAGAGCCAATGTTGTTAATGTCGCAAATTATGTATGAAATTGTTTATAATATTATAAATACCTTTTTCATAAATTTTTTGGTTGTTTAAAGTTCTTTAAAAATCGATATAACTGAATTGCTCTGAATTTGAACGAGATATATGTATGAGTGCGTACACACTCGTAGCTGATCCTTTCTCTAAATAGAGCTCCCTGTAATGAATAATATAAATCATGTCGAATATTCGTATTCGATTGATGGGTGAGTATAAGGTAAACATGTTTTTTCAGGATAATATAATGTTGGATGGACGCAATATCTCGAGATGTCAGTTTATTAAGCCAGCAGGGCATATTGATGTTATTATTTTGCTATACTTAATGTGTAACCAAGAAACACGGCAGTGGTTTGCAGTAGGCGCAAACTTACTTATGTAGTTAGCGACAATAAGCTATGCTCAGTGGCGTGCAGTAAAAAGTACCCTTATAAATTGAAGATAATTTCATAGTATTTAAATTAAAAAATATATCTTATGCACATATATTTTAAATACTTAGATGAAATGATCCTATAAAAGCTAACCGAATTTCGTTTTCAGTGTTCACTTTCATCTGATCTGATCTAAACACGTAATCGATATGCTCTGTATGATTATCACTTTGACAGACAAAAGTAATTTTAATACCGATTTTGAATAATTTGTTTTTGTATTAATATATTTTAAAATGGATATATTTAGTATACACGGAAGATTAGTCGTCACGATACGATGACATGTGGCTTGAAAATAGTCATCACCGCAAAACTTCGAACCTGGATCTCTTTTCCAATCCGGGGAAGGTGCATTACCAACTACGCTACAGCGACAGTATTTTTAACGACAAAGTTTTGAACCTATGCGTTACACTAAATCATCTATCGTTCCATTATTTGAAAGCCATCTACATTATCTTTATAATTGATACATTCAATTAATATTTTAAACATCACAGACCTATATTATGAATATAAGAATGTGTTCTCATTAATAATGAATAACAAGTGTTTTGTGTTAAAGCAAAAGTTTTCAGCTTTGATCTAGAATCATAACTAGAGTTCGGAATCGTTAGGGCAGCAGTAGTGTCATGGCGTGGCATGAATTACTAAAATATTATAATCTTTTTACATGAATTTTACAAATGGAATAATAATCAAACGTAAAAATACCATTACATATAATATAATTAGCATTCCTATATATTTCATTAAAACCATTTGGGTAAAGAAAGAGTCAAGGCACATATCATACATTCATTTAATAAGATATAAATAAAATAAATAAGCCATAAATTTGATAAACAAAAATCCTACCTATTTTGGACGTAGAATGTGCTTTTTGTAACTGCACACGAAATGTTAATTATTTTCAATATTATTTTATTGTTTAAATATAACTAATTATCTACGTGTTCCTCTTTTTCTTCTTTTAAATAGGAAATCCACCCTTCAAGAGTGATTTGTGCCATTAATCAAGTTAAAACTTTATTTTATAGAAAAAAGTACAAAAATGTTAAAGAATAGGAAATGTTACATTACAAGTCAATTTGATTGTCGTTCAAAAATTTTGCTATTATATAGATTAAATGTGTCAAGTTAAGGGAAAGAAGATGACACAAGTTAACCGGGAATTGAAAATTACCATTGACGCTATTACTGTTAAAAAAAACATGTGATCCGCAATGAACAGGCAAAAAATATATGGTCAAAGATTTCCTCCTCAGCACCACACTCACACATTGGGGAATTTATTAAGTTCAATCTGAATAAATGTGAGGCTACCTGGCGATGCCCTTTTTCTCATTCTAGATATATTTGATATTGTTATTTTGGAAAACCAGGGGATGCGGAGAATAGATCTTTGAATTATTTTAAGCCGATTACCCTTATAATTATTTGGATCCATCCATTGTGCAGTCCAGATAGAATTCGTACGTTGTTTTACCATATTGAGTCTGTCATACATCGGGACATGGAATTGATGGGGCAAAACTCCGGAAAGAGTGGCCTCCTTGGCCAGTTCTATAAAATAGCCAGTAAATAGAGAAGGACTCAAAACCGAGCCCTGGGAGAGGCCTCTTGAAATCACTTTCTTAACACTCACTCAGGCGATTGGGCGATATGATTGTCTTTGGTTGGGATTTTTATAAGGTTTTAAAATGGGTATGATTTTTTGGGCTTGCCAGTCTTGTGGAACTGTACCTGAATTTAGGAATGAATTATACATACTCAATAAGTATTTATGAAAATCCGGTGCGGATTTTTTAAGGAAAGAGTAGGATAATTCATCAATTCCTGGAGCGGAGTCAGATACAGTTTTTAGGGTTATCAATAATTCCTTCATGGAGAAGGGTGAATCCAGCCATGAAAAAGGAGAGTGATTTAAAACTAAATTTTGAAATATTATTTCACTGTGAGTAGGGGCATAGCATGGGGCTATTTTATTGACAAATTCTTTAATCCACAAGGAGTTGAATGGAGAATGTTTAGGAGCGCACGTGGAAGCGCGAAATTTTTTAATCATGCACCATGTGTAGGAGGGAGGAGACTCAGGGGAGAGAGAAGAGCAAAATTTATACCATCCATCCCGTTTTTTCTTTTTCAATAATCTCTTGACATTGGCTTGAATATTTTTGGCATTAAGAAAATTGTCTAGGCTCATTTCATTTCTATAATTGCGCATCGCTTCCTTTCTCAACCCAATCGCCTGTGAACACTCCTTCATCCCACCATGGGTTTTTATGAGACTTTTTGGAACATGGTTTAACTTTAGGGACAGCAGCATCCGCTGCTGAATGCATTATGACCGATGTTCCTGAAAAGAGCATTTGACGATCGAGCGAGGTTCCTTAGTCTGGGTTGATTTCAATGTTACTATTTATATTTTCACTAAATTTTAACCAGTTTGCCTTTTTTAGATTATATTTATTGAACCTTTTAATTATAGATTTCATTGGATATAGAGGTACAGATAGAATAATTGGAAAAGTGGGGATCATGTAATATTGGCCAGTTAGATGAACTGGAAATATTTGCAGTACATATTAATACATCAACCGCACTAGGATTCTGAGAGGGGGCAGAGGTTTTTGTCATCGATAACAAATATAATTCGGTTTCCAGATCTATCGGAAAAGGTACTTCCCCATGTAGGGGAATGATCGTTGAAGTCTCCAAGTATGAAGAAAGTACGTGGCAGTAAAACAATGATCGAGGACCAGAACTCAGGGATAAAAGGTGTATGGGGAGGCATATATACAGAGACAAAACTAATTCCGTTAATATCTGCGGCAACTATTTGAGTATTTGTTTGAGATGGTAAGGGAATATTTGAGAAAGGAAGAGACTAATGAACTAGTAGCGCGGCGCCCGCTCTACCATCGTCTCTGTCGTCTCGGAGAATGGAAAAACCAGCTTTTGAATAATCAATACCCGGTCTCAGCCATGTCTCAGACATCGCAGCGATTTTTATAGAAAATGTATATAGGAAATGGACAATCTCATGTCTATTGGAGACGGCACTTCTACTGTTCCATTGCAGGATGTTTAGAGAATGGGCACTAGAGTAGATTTGATGTTAGTGATTCATGGTTAAGATTTATCAAAGAATTAAGTAGAGGAAGAAAATATTGGCAACGTGGGACGGTACATTTTCGAAGCCAGAGATTATTGAAAGTAAGATTTGAGCGACTAAGGTAATTAAGTTAGTAATATTATTGGATTGTTTTTCTTGATGAACTGAAGGAGGAAGGGGAGTTGTAGAACCTGATGGGTTAGAATAGTAAGGTAGTATAGTAGGTAGGATAGTAAGTCATCGTGAGCTTTTTTTCATAATATGAAGTAGACTTTTTCTCCACTTCGTTGATTGCCCTATATTTATAAAGCATATGCATAGGCTTGAATGCTAGGATTGTTGGGATTGGCATCGGAATGGAAATAGGGGATTTATTAGCTGTAATAGCTGCAAAGCTTTTTGAAGCTGTTGGATACAGTTTAGAAGCTCGTATGTAGGAAAGGTTTTGTAACGTCATTGCTTGTTTGGTCTTCCTCTGTCTTGGTAATTCGGGACAAACGTTGCTTACAGCGGAATGATTTCCTGAGCAATGAATATAAGTATGTTTAGCCTTTACTGAGCAATTTTCACCCAGATGAGCTTCTGAGCATTTATAGCACCTTGGGGACGAGTGACATTGCCGTTTCGTATGACCGTACAGAAAACATAAGAACAGAAAACAATAGAAAACATATGTAGAAAATAATTGTAGAGTAGAAATAGAGCTCGACAGGTAAAGAGTTGTAAAAAAGGTACACATGTTCGGGGAAGGATCGACCTTCGAATGTTAGGACTACAGTTTGGAGCGTTTCCATGATGCGAGCAGGGAGAAGAAAGCAAGGAGACTTATAGTTAAGTCTCCTTGCTTTCAGGACCTTGCCAAACTGAGCTGGAACCGATACGTGTTCAATTATTTCCTCCTCACTTAACTCGGTGGAAATACCGCGTACCAGACCCATTTTGGTAACTTTATATCGTGGAATATAGGCTTTTAAGTTGTTAATTACCAGAAATGAGGACTTGATAAATGTGTTGGCCGCGGTCGGGTTAGTGAAGGTTATCGATATTTTGTTTCGACCCTCGGATTTAACACCTCCGGGAGCAATTTTAAAAATTCTACTCTTGAGCAGGAGACTTCCCATTTCCATGGGATGAAGAGATTTAGTGGGATCTTTATCCTGGACCAGAACCAGGAAAGGGCCAAGGAAGTGTAATTGATAATCAATCGTAGGAATAATGATTGGGTCGTCAATTTGAATATTTCTCGTTGTTGGGTCCGAAGATAACATAACTGAAGAGCAGGGTTCTTCTTCTTCCCGACGTCTTTTATTAATACTAATATCAGGTGGGTCCGGGGGCTTGGCTGTATTAACCATAATAACCAGTATCTAATACCGTGAAAGGAACCTACATCTCAAGTGACAAAACAATAATAGGCCCAAATGAAAGAGCAAGTCGTATACCCCGATACGAGCTTGCTTCATATGATAGGACAATAAAAATGATAATTGGAACCGAAAATATTATAAAATTAGAACGAAAACAGGTAGATTCGTAAAATGCCTCCGCTTGGATTTGTAACAATCTGAGCGAGCCTCGAATCACAAGAAACCAAGACAACCGCGCGCTTCGAATGCAACGATCGAACTGTATCTACATGTTCTGGAGACATATTATACCTTATTAAGCAGAACACATTCTTATTGTGAAGTTGTAATTATTCAGAACAGACGGTCTGTGATGTTTTAAATACTAATATTCATTACAAAGTTATACATATAAAATAATTTATTAAATTTTGTTAATGCTCCTTTCCCGGATTGGAAAAAGATCCAGCTTCGAATCCCGGTAGCAACAACAATATTTTTAGATAAAATTAATTTTATATCTCCTTAATAAGATATAATATGTATGGTATAATATGTTGAATGGTCGTTTTCTTTGTGTAAGAGGATTTTTGAAAATCGATATAATATGTTAAATACTAATTAAACGATCGAAAAAAATTGTTGTTGCTACCGGGATTCGAACCTGGATATCTTTCCAATCCGGGGAAGGCGCATTATCCAACTATGCTACAGCGACGATATTTTTAGCGACAAATTTTCGAACCTATATGGTGCCTTTTTGATATTAATACATTTAATAGTTATCTTATCTATTAATACAATAAATCATCTTTTGACAAAACAGTGAACAACTATCGGTAGACATTTATGTAAATTGCCGTGTATTGGCGTGCGCATGCACTCGACTGTCCAGTTGTATGGAGCACGCATACGAATGTTGGGAGATCTGATTCGTTACATGCGCACTTGTAACAACTAAACAGTTTAGTCGAGAGGTTTGTCGATTTCGACTCTATAATGATCGAGTGTATACAGTCTCAGTATGTTTTTTTAAAAATACAAAATAAAGATATATATGTATATACAAAAAATCAATCTGTATTTTTCCTCATAGTCTGCCTATTTTTTGGCTAATATGTGTAGACTATACTATTAGTATAATAAATATCATATAATATAAGTGATTTCAGTTTTCTTAAAATCCGTGTGTAAAACATGTATGTGGTAGACTGCTTATAATTTCGACATAGCAAATAGGTTTTACGGAAACGTTAGCCGTACTTATGTTTCACCAAATGTAATCCTGTGTAATTGAGCAACAAACTAAGTCGTATTCATCAAACTCGTAATTTCAGTAAATAAAAATATATAAATTTTAACGTTAAATTGTCTTAAGACGATTTTAAAACGATCAAAACAAGTAATTCTGTGATCACCAGCATTTAATATCATTTTGCTTACGATAAAGGAATTTGAAAGCCACATCATGAGGTGGCAAAATATAGTATCCCATAGTAACTATGTAAATTATATTTCTCGCGCCAGCGTAGTGCCGAATTAAAAGGAAATGTGCATCCTTTGTACACTATGCAAGAGAAAATAATGAATTTATTTAAGAAGAACTTCCCATTACCGATACCCATAACACAGTGATTTGCCAGCTATGGCTTCGGGCCTTTTACTATCTATAATCCTTTGTTCTCGGTTAATATAAACATTTTTTGTTTTAAGGGAAGATTTTAGTCCCAATAGTTTTTATGGGTTCATTGAACCCTCTGGTTAACTTAAAAACACCAACCCTTCGAATCTCAAGTGGGCTTCCAAGTAACCGAGTTCGTTGGCCTGACATGTTACTCAAAGTAAAAACAGAAATTGCATCTACTTTGATAAGCCGTAAAGTAAGTAGGTAGTAATAGTATGATGTAAGAAGTATAAGAAGGTAGATAGCCGGAATATAACATGTATACCTCAGTATCAGTATGAAGGTTGAACAAAGTTAGTGCTCGGACTTCGTTAACTTTATACTTGTGGTGCGATGTGCTTTGACAGTATTAAAACATTATTATATAAACATTTGTTATTGTGAAACCTTCCGTCATTGAACGAGGTCTTCTGGATTCAGATGAAGAGTGGAATCCTGCAAAACCAATTAGATTCTACAAAGTAAACACAACGTCTTAACATAATATACTTATATATTACTCACTTATCATGTTTTCGCAGGGATAAGCAGAGGATAGAACTCCTATCGTTTTATACACGCCCGTTGAAGCTTCTAACATAGCCGTGCTATATTTCTATAATACAATACAGTATATATAATAAAATACAATACATCTTGATTATATGACAATACTACAAATATGTCTAGGTATAAATATTAACGTAAAAAAATCGGTTATTATGTGGCAGAGTTTTTATTTTTATGTCTTTCTATTGATCCTGTTGCTGTATTATATATTTTTTAAATACTTTTAGATAGGCATTAAGATCAGCTTATCGTTAAAATAGCGAGGTATAATGAATCTTTTGCCATGTCATAAATGGTGATTAAATAAGATGTTTTGAACCCAAAAGTTATTATTTTCGATAGATTCCTTTTAATGTGTATATTGCGGACCTCACAAGTAAAGTAACAAACCTATGCAACGTGCCGAACTTTGCTATATATGTATAGATTCTGCAATTAATAAACTATCTGCTGGTCTTAACTATCTAAAAAAATAGTTCAAGTGTAATGGTTTAGACCTATCACCTTCGAAATCTCATATTGTTGTCTTTACAAGGAAAGCACAAAGTTCACTCTGTATCAATGACCATCGACAACGTTCCAGTTAAAAACCAATTTAAATTTTTTAAAGACAAAGCTTTCCTGGAAAGCCCACATATGTAGATGTGATCTTATCTTATCTGATTGGTTTGTGTCACATCCATCGACCATGAAACTCATGTATCATACTCTGGTACGAATCCATTTAGACTACGTTGGTTTCTTGTTAGATCCTCTACCAGATTACATACAATCGAAGCTTGATAAGATCCAGTCCAAATGCTTAAGACTTATTTTGGGAGCTATGAAGTCATCTCTAATTAATTCTCTCCACGTGGAATGCGTAGAGATACTAGAGATGCCTCTTCGCATTAGGCGACAATATTTATCAGATATTTTGTTTTAAAAAGGTACAATTTCATTTCCCACTCTCACTATCACAAAAGGTTTCGCCTCTCACTACTCTGATAGATTCACGAAGATACTTATCGAATAAATCTCGCCCAAATTTATGCAATAGCCTTTTTCCTACTTAAAAACAAAATATCCCGATTCACCTCGCTGTCCTACTCTTCCAGTCTATTCTACCCCCTATCGTGCTATCTTTTTTTTTCCCTAACATCGATGTAATCTCAGGACTAGACAAAGCAACCCAGCTAAATGAAAATCATGTAAACAAGTTGTTTAATAGTGTACTTGATTCGAAATGGTTTAATTATATCCACATCTATACCGACGGTTCTAAACTCTGCCCTAAGGGGTATTATGGTGGTGATACAGTTTACATGCCTCAGTTAGAAATAAATGTGAAACTACGACTTCCTTCGGTTTTTTCAACAGAATGTTGGGCAATTCAAGAGGTCTAGGACATCTGCGTACTTCGGACGTCAATAAGCCTGTTATATTCTCCGACTCGCAAGCAGCTCTTGAATCCCTCTCTGCTAACATGAAAGTTTGGCTAGACAATGAGATAATCTGTTCCATCAGACGATGTCTATTTAATTTGGACAGCAACAATAAACATGTGTGATTCGTTTGGATTCCTGCACATAAGGGAATTCATGGAAATGAATGTGCTGATAAACTGGCCAAGGAGGCTACTCTTTCCGGAGTTTTCCGTCATCAATTTCATATCTCTGCGAATGACAGACTTAATATGATAAAAAAACGTACGAATTCTATGAGTGAGTGTGGTACCGAGGAGGAGACCCATGACCATATCTTGCTTGTCCATTGCCGATCACAGGTTTTTTTACACTAAACTCGTCAATGGTAATTTTCAACTCCCGGTTAACTTGTGCCATCTTCTTTCCCTTAACTCGCCACATTTAATCTATATAATAGCAAATTTTTTGAACGATAATATAATTGTATTGACTTGTAGTATAATATTTCTTATTAATAATTAATTATTGTACTTTTTTCTATAAAATAAAGTTTTAACTTGATTAATGGTGCAAATCATTCTTGAAGGGTGGATTGTCTATCTAAAAGAAGAAGAAGATAGATACCTTTATCATGCAACAATCAAATTATACGTTCATGTTAAAATATTTATTTTAATTTCCATTCTTCCATGTACTTAAACGCTAGATAAGTCTGTATGGGTGAAGTAGGTATGAGATACGAAGTATTTCATTACGCATAAATGACCCGCGCCTACTATTCGCTCTGTAGAACACTCACTTTAGTGGTTTGTCATCTCCGGGTAAATTGCTAATATATTATGGAACTAGGAAAATATTAACATACGTTTTAGTGCTTTATTAAATAAATTATAAGTAATATTGAACTAATTTCATAATTGTTAGTCACACTTCTATACGGGACATTTAGTTAAGATCCGAGTTATTTGTATCCCGAATATTTATGTGTTTTGACGACGATTTCTGCCTTTTGGAGTTCTGTTGTTTCTCGTATTTTTATGCAAATTAAAATTATATATTTTTATTTTCTGCGTCAAAATTTAAATATATTATTGCGTAGAAGTAGTTTTTTTAAATAGTTGACTTTATTTGTCTTGAAAAATGTTGAAATATCGTTTTGAATAGAGAAAAAAGATATGTTACATTCCACAAATGAAATGTTTCTTAATGTTGACTTTTCTCTGGTTGTGAGGGTGGGGCGTTGGGAGAGGGGGGGGGAAGGGTAGGCTGTCTAGGCCAGACCGAGGATTATAATTATGGAGAATGGATAAGCACATCGATAATGCACTAAATAGTAATAGAAAGTAGAGGAGTACGATGTAGCTAGATGCGCGCGCACAGCAGGATCACTAAAGATCACTGCACAAATATTAAGTTCTCAACAGTTCTTTTGTAACATGTGGTGTAATTGAAATTTAACCTTGAAAAGGTTATTTCCATTTCACTTTTTTACTTTGAATAACGTTATACGTTTACACATGTAAAGTTTTCATTATAAAATTTGCATATATAAAATGTGAGTTTATTAAAGGTAATGTAGAATGAGCAACAGGGCCGTGCAAAGAAAGAGCTGCGGCCGGGGCAAACTGAATCTGGCGCCCTCTTCTCCGTCGATACCTTTGTAACGGCCGGTGTGTGCCCCGGGCCGATGCCCCCTTCGCCTCCTTAATAGTGGGGTACCGCTGTATAAAAAATAAATTCAATAGAATACAAACATAACAAATACAGGTGGAATAGTCTGATAGATATCCTCAAACAAAAATGACTAAATTATGAAAATACATTTTTGTGTAATATTCATTCAGTATTAATTATTATTTAATGTTTTCGTTTTGTTGATATTCCTCGAAAATAAATAATAAAAATGTGAAGAAGAGGCCTCGCGCCGGAAAGAGAACGATTTCGCCACAGAGCAGACTTGACCCAGTGCGCGGGCACGCCCCGGTATGTGGGCCAGCCCGCCGATTGGGAAGTGTTGCCTGCCGATGGCGCGCGCTAGCCCAGGTCATCTCGTAATTCACAACCTTCCGGCGCACAATTCTTTATGCATGCAACGTGTTCTATCTATTAAAACATTGTATTTTTCTAAAATATCGAAATTCCGTCATCTGACTTCTCAGTCGACGAATCCTTTAAGCGCTGCTTTTTTATTCTTCATTCCTCACGTGGGCCTTGTTCCGCCCCCTATTCTGCACAACATTGTACGCGACACTTTCCCCCTTGAATGGGTTTATTCGTCAAAGCGTGCTTCGGAATATGTATCTGAGACTTCATTTTCCAGCATAATCTACGTAGCTTTTATCGTAAATATTATGACCAATTCAAAATCGTCATCCCGGACAAACGTTTTTAATTCGTTTTAAGGCCTTCGAAAGAAAACAAACAAACAAACAAAAAAATATATAATATATATGCTAATATTACTCTAAACTATATATAATACATATATAAAAACAAACATTTTAAAGCAACTCTAAATATAATTACCATAAGCACTAATAAATATAACCTACAAGCCCCAAAAGCACACACAACATATGTCCAAAGGAATTACAAATATTTTGAATCTAAAACTATTTAATAGAATTCTGAAAGATTTAACTCAAATGAATTGTCCCGATAACATGAAATTGAAAATAAAAACTTGTATTCATAATATGGGTATAGCGGATATCGGTGCACTCATTATATTTCTCACACCGGCGTAGTGTCGATTTAAAGGAGAAGTATATCCTTTATACACTTTGCAAGATATATTAATTTAAATATTAAGATAAAACACTTTGTTTAAACCACTATTTATTAATAAATCAACATCTTTCTTCAGGAAACAATCTATACTAAAATTAAAAATACAACCATAGATAAAAACAAAAGTATAAAGTATAAGTGGTGGGTAACTAAGTAGGAACTACTAAGAAAACAAATTTAAAAGCTGAATATTTGCAAAAAGGATTTGGTTATTTATAATATTTCTTACTTTACTTACTAATACTTTTTCTTATTTCTAAAATGTCAAGTTTATCTATCTATAAAAAACCCCTAGTATTTGTATGTATAATTTCTAAACCCTTGTTAATGTCAAAATTATGTTTTTTTTTCCAAAAGGTGATTGGCGAATTCAGAATAGTTGTTGCCATTTAGGCATCTCATGTGCTCCTTAATTCTAATATCAAATTGTAAACACCCAATTTTTTTAAAAATATCCTTATCCTCTTTATTCAATATATAATTCGTTAATTTGTTATTAGCGCAAAATTACCTTGAATTAATTGTATCTAATTTGATAAGCCGTAAAGTAAGAAGTGCACATAAGAAAGTAGATAGCCGGAATATAACACTCACCCAAACATAGGTCAGATATATATCAGACCTATAATAATTGCTGTCACAAATTTATTCAAAATAATATATTGAATGTCCACCTTGCACTTGCTTTTTATACATACACCTTATGTATACAAGGTATATGTATATTAGAGGTTCACTCGATCTAATACTTGTTATCAAACTTCTTTGTACAATTGCTTGTAAACTATGCCCGTCTCAACACAATTTTTTTTAGTGAGACGGGCACAGTCCAACCACAATTATATATATATATATATATATGCCATATATGTATCACATAGATAAGTAAATAAATAAAAATTAACTGACATGAAATGTAAATTGGTCCTTTTCAGTCAGACATAAATATTCATACATTCGTATACTTTAGCATGAGTCACAGATCACATACAAACATTATTAGTAATTTAATTGTATACTAGTATTATATTTACTAATGTTTGTAAATAATTTATGATTATCAGTTTTTACATATGATTGTGCTTACTCCGAAAATGTCAAAAACAAAAAAAATCCAGATAGGTGTTATGCACCAGCACCAGCACCAGCAAGAAAGATTTAGAATATGAAGACTCGACGGTTTGAAGTAATTATGCTTATTAGGTTTAAGTGTATAAAAAACCAATTTCACGGAGATGTACCCAATCATTTGTGTGATCTTAAAGAATGACATTGTATAACATTGGTCAGTATATCAACAATAGATAACAATACGATCAGATTCATGGAAGGAAGGCTCCCGCATATTAAAGTTAAATTATTGACTCGCGGGAAGGTTACAAAGTCGGGTCTTTGTATTTATTTTCTTGCATGTAACCCGTAACTACGATTATGACGTTTTTCTTATGTAGTTTGGTAAATGTATATTTATTTTAATTATTCTAGAAGAACAAAAAATAATTTGAATTAACTCGAGTACGGATTACATACATGGTTTTAGACTCCTTCAAAATATTGGAAGACGTAATTTTTTCTAAAATTTATTGTTATTCGTAGGATCAAGTACTTAATTATACTATCATATGAGGATATCTAGCGATGCACTCGCGCTGCTGGTTATTGGTTCGTTAATTATTATCATTCTTTAAGTTAGAACTAATCAAGTATTTACTAACCGTAGAACCGTAAAAAGCGCGCGAGCAAACACTTTCATGTAATGTGTTCACAATGAGTATTCACAAGGTTATGTGAAGATTCTATTTGACATGCGTAATGTACAATAGGGTTTCTGGCCATCGAAGATATTTTACATATATTTTTATTTATTATCTTTGTTTTATTAACCACTAAATCGAGTTTAAATACATCTACCGGTTTCGAAAAATACCATTTTCTTCTTCAGGATGTCATAACTAACTAAAATATATATTAAATATGAATTAAATATATTAATTATAAAGATATACATATAAAATTAATTTTATCGAAAAATATTGTTGTTGCGCCACCGGGATTCGAACCTGGATCTCTTTCCTAACCGGGGAAGGTGCTTTCACAGATATCACAGACCTATGTTCTGAATAATTACAACTTCACAATAAGAATGTGTTCTCCTAAAATAAAACATATATTATTGTTTCTTTGCCAGAATCTATTTTTAAAAAATCTAATTTTAAAAATATTTTTTTTTTTTAGTACCTAACTCAAATCATTACTTAATACAAATTTACTCCAATAATTTTTAGGAAAAATTTTAGAATGGGACTCGTAGTTAAATTTAGTTGGTTGTTTATAATTTTTTGATTAGTTTTACACGCTTTATTTATCTCCAACGATTCCAAATTATTTAATTTTTGACCAACACCGTTTATATGCAAAATGTAATCCTTGTAACTAAGTTTATAGACACCAGAATGGTTAAATTTATCATCTTTATCATACACAATGAATCTAATCATCCATTATCACACAAACATTCAGGGTTCCACTCCATGATACATCGTTTAGTCAATATTCCTATGTCAACATCCAATTTCAATATTGAATACAATTAAAAAAAATAGCAGTTAATAACGGGTATAATACAGGTTTGAAGGTCACTATTTAAAAAAATAAATTAAAAGAATATAATAATAAATTTTTATATAAATCACAGAAAAAACATAATGATTATTGGCGTAGGATTTTATACATAAATAACTTTTCGAATCAAATATCTAAACACCTACCACGAAACATTGACCGGCATTTTATACAAATAATAGTATAGGAAATTTACTCATAAATTCTAAAGACAATGATATATATATTTTTTTAAAAATAGATTCTGGCCAAGAAACGATAATATATGTTTTAGTTAGTTATGACATCCTGAAGAAGAAAATTGTATTTTTCGAAACCGGTATATGTATTTAAACCCAATTTAGTGGTTAATAAAACAAAGATAATAAATAAAAATATGAATTTTATTCACAAAGTTAATATTGCTAATTTTAAAAGTATATTTTACATATAATTAAATGTCAAAATAATGATTACTTAACATAGATAACTAAAATGGAATGAATATTGATAGGAGGGGTTTATGCCTCGGACGTCGATCGCCATCCCGCTCCGGGTATCACACCGATCTTTTGCGCTATGGTTATGAGGGAGGGACAGGTTGACCGGAAAATACGAATGGCACACCAATCAAATTATATATTTCCACTACATATAGTTAAGTAATGGGCAGGCAGATTCTTACAACTTAACTAATTAGAGGCTGGAGCGTTCCTCTGCCGCCCTGGACTCCCGGGTCGCGGTACTGGCTGCCTTTGCCTGCCATTCTGTCGGCCGTCTGCGTCTCCGAATGCTCTGCTGGGCTCGGTCTCCGTCGCGTATCTTAAACTTTGTGCTTTCTTCCGTTCGCCCTGCCCGGTGACTACAGGCGCGCTTCGCTTCACTCGACTTCCGCCATCTAACGGACTTTCTCTCGGACAAACACTCACTGACTGATACCACCTCTCTCTATAGACTGTTTGTACGATGAATCTCTACGGGCTGTCTCATGCGAATAATCTCTATGGACTGTTCGTACAATTAACCTCCATGGACTGTCTTTACAAAAAAACCCTCTATGGACTGTCTCTTGCGAATAATATCTCCCAACTCTATACAAAAAACCTCTATGGACTGTTTCTTGCGAATTCCGAACTCCGAACTCTCCCTACAAGAAACTTATATGGACCTTGTTTGGAAATGGCGTCCGGCCCCTTTATAACCTCTTGCTTCGAGGGTGTCCTCGCTTGTTAGCTGGTTCTCGCTGTGGTCCTGGAAACCGGTCTATTAGCCCCCTTGATGCCATGTACCACCTTATAATTAATATCGAATAAAATTATCTCTACGTATTTACACTTATTATTATATTATTGGCATCGTCTATCAAAATCTTACAATTAGTCACGCATCGGCTACGATAACTGGTATTGAAAATAGACCGTTGTGTGTTGAATGTTAATGTGAAATATCTCTACCGTTATGGAGATAATAATAATCATCCATTTTAGATTTTTTATTCGGTTATCCGAGGTTAACTTGATTCGCAAACCAACTAACCACAGGCGGAGTTGCTGCGGTACCGCGATGCAGAAAGCAGTGGGTAACTTATATTACTATTATTATACAATACTTTCCAAGAAAATTCTATGAATGCGCCTAAAACAATGAGTAATGGAATCCGATTGACACTCGACACCGCCGCTCCGGGCTAATAGGCGTGAAATTAGTAACTGGCCACCGTGCTATTATAAACCAGATCTGGATCTGATAATCTGGAAAGACGATAAGAAATCCAACTTTACTCCAAAATTAACCAAATATTGGAAGACAACCGTCCAAGAGATTGATTGATTGAGAGTGAAATGACTGGAGTATGCACACATGGTTCAAGAATCATATCCACAGGATGCACGCATGGAAGTCTATCTGTGATATCTATCACAACCAAATATAAAAATAGATTATATCCAAAAAAGATAGAGGTCGACCATACAAAACGTGAAGATTAAAGACGTACAAACTAGCGATCTACAGCAAAAAACAAGAATTTTTAACAACATTTGGCAGCTGATTCGAGTGGCATTAGTGACCGACGTATAAAATACTAGTAGGTATGCTAAACTAAAGCAGAAAGTATCGAGGAACTGCAGTACGAGACGATAGAACAATCGTAGTGACGGTACCGTACCTCATGCGTACCAATTAAACTCGACATTTGTTCCGAAATTACTTTAATCTGGAGATAAACTCAGATCAGCTCGTGATTGGGTAGGGAGTTTCGATCTGACGGTGAGATTAAACACGTGCACACTCCTTTTTGTCCTTTTTGTCTCAAACACCTTTTTTGATCACAAAGGAATCTATCAGTACACATGAGAGAGAGGAAATGAAAGGTCGAGGATTGATTTTGTGGTGGTTGACTAGACTGAGATCCGCTACTGTTGATACTCGAGTGTTTCGGTGCGCCGAGATGGAAACTGACTATTTCCTCGTCGTCTCAAGAATATTTTTATTCCAAGGATGGCGGTCCATGAAAAAAACAGTATCGGCGCCATCTAGAGTCAAAATTGAGAATCTGCAAAGGGTTGATGTCAGAAAAATTTGAAAGGAAAGTGTTTGAAAAACTAAGTGAATAAGGAGCGAGTGATTTGAATATAGACAATGCATGGGAATACATTAAGGTTACTTTATGCGAATCAGCGAAAGAAACCTGTTACATAGCTACCCAAGGAAGGAAGAAAGGCGATGCATGGTGGGACGATGGCATAAAGGAACTTGTGAAAGAAAAGAAGAATGCGTGGCGCTATCTGTTGACAGTAAATGGGGATGAATACACGAAAGCAAATAACCTATACAATGCCTGTAAGAAAAAAGTTAAATTAGGTGCGAAGGAAAGGAAAGAGCGGCTGAAAAGAGAGGAAGGGGTGAAAATGACTGAGAATTTTCAGGATAATATAAAATTCTTCTGGAAGGCGTTTGTTGTTTAAAATATACAATTCTGTTTGAAAAAACTACAAACCGATTTCTTTGCTTAGCTGTTTTGCAAAACTACTGGAAAAAGCAGTAAAAAGGAGACTAATGGAGTATCTCGAGACAAATAAAATTTTATCTGAAAATCAATACGGTTTCAGAGCCAATATGGGAACTGAAGATGCTATTGCAAAACTAGTTGAACACACTACCACAAGCATGGATAAATGACGAAAAGTACTAGGCATCTTTCTAGACTCATCGAAGGCTTTTGAACAATTATATTGATGTTAATTATAAGTCACAATATTGAATGGATGGATACCTGGTACTCACACATCACAGAAATCGATCTCATTGTGAATAATGTCGTGCAAATATTTCCTGTCCGGTATCTCCAGTTTGCTTTCTAGTGAGAGTAATTTGTGAATTTATTCCATTGCTCGAGCATAATCTTGTACACAAGATTTCTCGTGATCGTCTTATACGATTTTTCTGTGAATGCATCGATATGTTTTAATATGTCAGTTTATAATCTAAAAGTGTACCAGATCACTTTTGTAAGATGTCCGTGTTATTGACGCAGTAATTAATGTTAAAATAGACAGAATATTTGTAGAAGTATTGGATATGTATCTGTCAAAATGATAGAATGCGTGCAATGTTTACAATCTCTATATTACATATGGGTCAAGCTTTATAATCAGCGTCAACGTATCATTATGGAAATACTTCAAAGTTTACTTTGAATACCATATTTTTAGATATTTGTGAAATCTAGTGTTATCTTCTATGTACAAATCGTAAACCTGTACATATGGTCTGTTCTGTTTATATAAGCGTAATATAATATTTATTTACATAGAAAATTAAATTTATAAGTAATCAACTGTGCGACCGCTACGTTGTTATATTTTAATCTTGAAACACTAATAAGGTTGCTTATAAAGTTTCATTACTCTGTATCATGTCATCTAATAAATCCAAGAAAACATCCAACACATAACACTCATCTTACTAACAATACTGAATTTAAATATGTATGGCATAATACACACCATAGATGTAATAATCTTAAAGATTGGATAACTCCAAGTCTAATAAATATTATCCACAAACGAAACAAAATGCATATGAAAGTTAAAAAATACCCAAATGACATAAATCTCATAAATGCATACAAAAAGTTCAGAAATAAATGTAAACTTTTACTCAAGATCACAAAAGAAGCTTATTACGAAAAAAATAATTAAAGAAGCCAAAATGGATTCCAAAAAAATATGGTAGATCATCAATGACTCTACGCATAAAAATAAATACAATTATTCGGCCATAGCCTATATTGAAGTCTTGCTATCTGTAAAAGAGAATCCTAAACTCATTGCTGATGAATTTATTGATCACTATACCAACTTGGATCCCAGACGAGCAGATAGCTTTCTTAAATCCAAAAACTTAGATAAAACACACCTAACTGGAAATACAACTTTTCAACACACACTACATAGTTTTAAATTGTACCCAATTTCTTCAAGTGAATTGTCCACCCTAATTTCATCTCTACGTACAAACTGTGCAGTGGGACACGATAGGATATCCAGTTTCAAAGTAAAATAAATTAAATATTTTGTCTTGAAACCTCTGTTACATATATTTAATGTTAGCCTAGAAACAGGAATAGTATCATCACATTTAAAAGAAGCAGTTATCAAACCTATTTACAAGAATGGAGATAAAACAAAACAATTTTGTTTGTTCATAATGTACAATACTCTTGTCCGAACCTGGCGTTGGTCGGGATTCAGATTTAGTTTTTTATAATTTAAAATAAGAGTTATAGGGAAAAGGTTACTATATTTTCGGCATAAAAAGAATTATGCAAAATTTGGAACGGATGGCATTTAACATAATGCACATTTATGTCGCGAGGAGATGGGATAGCCTTAATACAGGTTGTATCTACATGCTGTACATCAAAAAATGAACACAATATGCTTCTTCAAAAACTATAAAACTAAAACACAAAAAGAAATATTTTGATTAAATGCACTCAATAATAATAAAAACTTAAAATTATATCACAAGAACATGTTACATGACCGCGTGGTTCGAAAATAGTCTAAAATTGTTCGCTTTTCCGTTCTATACGTCTTGGTTTACTTGAAGATACTTGAAGATAATATTAATAATTCCATACACTGATTGACAAGTGCTTCCTCGATGACTTTCACAGTCAAACACCCCTAATTTTTTCTTCGTGTAATCAGCACTACAGTCCATATCCTGTAGGTGTTCATTCATTAAAGGCCTAACCGTATGATTGCAGCTAATCTCCAACAGCCTTCGATGCCCGCAGAACATTATTTGCAAGTATGTACATGTATCGGAAACGGTTGCAGAGACGTATCATATTTTAGTGCGCCGAATCCGCGTTACCGCGTTACCGCGTTACCTCTCTTGGACACGACTAATTAACAGACACGAGATGGGCTGAAATAAAAGTGAATGGAGGGGGTGAGTTAAAGGAAATGCGAATAAAAATGATTCCCTTTAAGTGAGACCACACTACCAGTACCAGTAGAGCAGTAGAGCAAAGCAGACAGCGAGTTTCTCCGATCAGGATGTGTACTGCGTACGCGATCAGCAAGCGAAATACCGGTTAGGAGCGCGTCACATTGGTCGTGTACTCTTAATTATTCATTCATATTTTCAATACTCAATACCGGGTTGCCGGTTCGGGTCATTCGATATAAATTGGGTCATTATCATATTTCTATTGTCACACGCAGGTGGTGTGGTGTGGTGTATTCAAGGTTAAATGGTTAATAAATTATTATTTTTTAACTTTATTTGACCGCTTAGGCATACGTATAGTATATATGTGTGTATACTATACGTATGTTTGATTTAAGATTTCCGCTAGCACTAGCGTGTGGAACTGGTGTCTCTTCTTGGTTAGGTTAGGTTGTGTATGTGGTTTCCTTGAGGAAATTTAGGCCGATGTTCCGGTACGGTAACACGTGCCATTGTTCAAATGAAGCCTGATCGGCCTAGGTTTCCTCAATTTATAGAGTCATATAAATACTCAAAATTATACTCCCGCGATGTGGCAAAAAGTTAATATTTAAGTACACTAAAATTTTAGTCCGTACATTTGACTGCACTAGCTAATCGTGTAGTGATGAGGTAAACTCTGGTTGTGTAATGATATTTAACTATTAGATGTAATGATCGGTAAGAGTAATTTAGAGGTTAAGAGATTTAGTTTCTAATAATCACAATAATAATGATCAAACATCGCTATAATCTAACACCAATCACACAATGCAGTTTATCTCAACTTCCTCTTCTTCCTTCTTTATATCGGTATTGATACATAATACCTTAACACAATATGCTTAAAACCAACTTAAATATTGCGTTCGCAAAAAAATGTTGCCGACCGCCTTACCAATTACAGTACACTCAGGTCTCTTTTTATGCGGTAGATACGTTCCACAGTAAACGCATAAAAAATACTAGACACACGTATAAAAATAAATGATTCGTTCCATAATTTTCTAAAATCGCATAAAACCAATTCAACAAGTTAAAATATACCAAAAAACCCGTAAAAAAGGTTTATCAAATTTCAGAAAATTATAATCTTAACATATTCCTTCCAAATGAATGTATAAAAATTTTATAAAATAGAGTTTATCTTTTTTGCACATTTTTTTCTTAAGAATTATTACCGCTATATGATAATGTTCGCCATAATTTGCGAACTGGTTCGAAATCACTTTCATCACTAGAAGAGATAGTCAGCGGCGCATCAGATCTATGTCCTGAAGATAATGATTCTTCACAAATAAAAATAGCCTCAACTTCGCATGTTCATTTTTCCCTTTTGACAATATAATCAGTGATTAAAGTTTACGATGACTTAGCTAATTTTTTGTACAATTCCTGATATCCAGAAATGTAATTTTGAAGCTGAAACTGTGTGTGGATGTTTGGTTGGTTTCATTGACTGCAACACATTCTGGCCAAATTGTTTTTGAATATTTTTAGAAGTTATGCCTTGATCCGATGGTTGGATGATGCTTGTTGTGTTGTGTTGGGTGGAAGAAACAGTAGCTGTACATTAGGATGTTCTAAATACGGATGACATGGTGCATTGTCAACAATCAATAGAACGTTTATAAGCGCGACCGCGACCCTTCAAGTAAATAACTTAACCTGCAACACGTCTGAATGTCGAATGCTCACTGATCATTTCTGAAAACAGTGGAGAGGAGAAACGCGTCCAGACACGCCCAATTTCATTTGGTTTCGGGTGAATTGTACTGGAGCAGACCGTGTTTGCATATACAGACTAAATTCTCCCAATTTTTGACCCTTTCAACATGTCATGGTCTAAAATAGTTGTTTAAAAATAAAAAAGCTTCTTGAAATATGAACCGCATAAAAAGAGACCCGAGTGTATTTGGTTTGTGAAACACATTGTTGAACATTGATTTATTTATATTTTCAAGGTTAGTGGGACAGTGCGTCGCTGACCTTTATCATATGAAATACATAAAGCATATGATATAATACTTCACCTAGTGTTAATGGGAATGTCAAAAATAAAATAGATATCGAAAATGTAACAGACCTAGTTCATAATATTTTATGTGTGAATATCTGAATAAATTACATGTATAAAATGTTTAAGGAGTATGTACAAATTCTATACCGTTACGGAAAATCTTATTGCATGAAATTTTTACGAAATCATGTTAAGCTTTATGTCTGCGTTATTCGAAATAAATATTTGTGAATTTGACCCATTATTACTATATATCTTTGCTTCAAGCCCTAAACCCTAAATCATCTAACAATAAATAGTCTGCCCGCTCTAGTTTATGACCCTTTTATTTTTTGTATTCAATATATAATTTGGAATCAATCAAATATTTCATATACTTATAAACTACGACCAATTTATGGTTGAGATTAGGCACAATGCACTTGAACATTCTCCACTCATATTGTTAATATGTATCTACCCCTAAATGATTGTATACCAGTATATATATTCTCACGTAGAGCTCGGGCTGGCCGGGGCATCCTTTCCATGCCATGGATAGAACGCCTGGTCAGCCCGAGCTCCACGTCACTGGCTGGCTTCAATCGGCACTTATAAATGTTCAGGTCCTCCCCGGGTGACGTCCCTGGGCCGCTTCAAAAGAGTTACTTTTGTCTGCAGAGAAGGGTAAAGGCGCAATGATTCAAATTTGTTCATCATCTTCACTTCATCATCTATTTTTCTAAGTATTTCTTCTTCGATGAATTCTCGCACACCGATGACCCTGGAGGTCAGCTCCCCGAAGCAGTCGCGGAATTATTTTCCACAAAGAGCGCCCATCACCGAATTTTTCCTGGATCTAAGGGCAAAAACACGGCGCCAATCTCCACAAAAATAGGGCCAAGGACCCCCAGCATCTCGTCATGGCTCTTACGAGTCTCGCCTCCATTTTTTCTTTTCTTTTCTTCTCATCTTGGCCAGCACTCTTTTCCCAGACTTACCATCTCGACCCGCTCCAAAAAAGGAAGTGACAGTTTCCATTTTGCATCGCACCATAGGCTGCTCATCTGGCTTCTTATTGGCCGACTGTACTGCCGCCGGTAGTAGAATCTATGATCTGGTATATTTTAATAAAGTATATTCTATGTGTAAATAATGTTTTCGTTTTTAATTTCAGAATTGTCAGGTGCGGGTGCCAGTACAAAATGGCGCAACTTATCGGGGATCTTTATGGCGGCTACCGAGATTTGATGGACAACAAGAGCGGTAAGTTTTATAAGCAATCCCAACAATCCCGTGTTCCGGCAATTGCAATTCTTGAACCTACTCCCTGGAATTGCCAATAATCGATCTTTCATCAAAAAGTCGAGATTTTGACTGACATGACGTTGTGGTTCAGCGGTTTGCATTTGCAAGTAGCATAATTTCATTGCATCCCGTAACAGCGTGAACGGGTTATAATTTTAGCCAAAATTGCCTATAATACCTTGTAATGTCTAACGCACTCTGTGGTGGCCGTTTACTCGAGATTGACTCTGATTTTACCACTGACATCTATCTTGTTAGTATCAAATCGAGTAATAGAAGCATTGTGCCTTTTTTTAGGAATTGTTTTATCACATCGGGGCGTGGTATCAATTTCCTTTAAAATGCGAAGTGAATATAATGTCGAATTTTAGTAGGGGATTTTAAATTAAAAAAAAAAACAATAAAAACACACATTAATAGGTTCGATATTATTTAGTAAGAGAAGTATTATGTTTTTGATATAAAACTTGATTTTAAATAGTATCTGAAACCTCAAAGCATGTAAGTAAATATAATAAATTATTTAAAATAATTTGTATTCACTAACACCAAGTGTTTTAAAAACGTCGAAAATTGATCATATGTACTGCAAATTGAATAGTTTATAACGCTATTAATTTTTAACATTTTGCTAATTTGGTTCAATGCAGATTTGTCTCCGTAATCTTGGCTTCAAGATTATAAGAATATATATTTCGTATGTACAAGAATTTTCTATAATAAAGGGAATTTTGTCGCGGTCTTTTTTATAATGCTTGTATTTTCTTAATTATGGCAAATAACATACAATTTATTAGTTTTACATTAGTGTAAAGGTCCTATCTAAGTAATAGTTTTAAAAAAGTCAAATATAGTGTATAACTTCTAATATAAATGAATAATAAAAACTAACATTTTCGTACAAAACACGAAAATATGAATTATTTTTGAAAGCGCGCTCTTAACACCAGAAAGATCGGTGCCGTTATTTTGACAGCAATTCAATATTAGTTGATGATATTTCGGTTACTTTATATAGATTTGACTTTTTATGACTTTTAATATTTTACAGTTTGACATCCGTAGTTGAAATATAACAATTGTTCCTATTTACTTTCTGAAATACACTGCATTATTCTCACCAGACCAGTAATAATTCAGTAGATAAAACAAACCATTCTGTGAGAGTTTTCCCATGTAACTTTCCCTTTTTTGTTATCACCGTCACACAATTGCTTTGTTCTTCTCAGTCAAACCAACCCTTAATTAGCTTTCAGGTATATTACCAAGTCGTCATAATAGCTGCATAATACTGTTTCGATAAGAGTGGCGTAGAAACCTTACCACGCGTGACATCATACAGCAAGAACTATCAAGGCTTATAAATATAGCAGTCAGACGGAGAATGCGATGATTAAACTTTTACCGAAACAATAGCCCAATAGGAGCCCGATACTGGAATAAGAAGTGGTAGAATGTACAAAATGGACGTCATTCTTCAAACTGATCAGTACTACACGTGATTGGAGATATCCAAGTGTACTATTATTACGTCATTATTTTACACGTCCACCGACTCGCTCAGGGTATACGAGGTGCGTGGTTCTGATGCACAGAATTCACCATGTCGCCTGCAACTCACATTAAATACCGTTCTCAGGGAAAATAATAAGATTAGTTTCAAGTTTTCATAATAACGAAATTTAATAATTTAAGCAGATACGAAAACATATTAATTATACAGTAGAATGTAGTAAGAATCCTGTCACTTGAATGTGAATAGATGAATGATTGATTGGCAAGTCTTGCCTGAATAAAATAATGGAATTCTTACTATTGTGTGAACATCTAAATCAACAAGTTATAGTGAGATTAAATTAAATTTAAATATTAAAGTTAGATTAAATTTCTAAAATATATAAATATATACAAAGTTTGTTAGTTTATTAAAATTAATAATTATGCTTAGCTACAAATTCAACCATATAAACATCAAAAATATAAAGGCAGAACACCTAAAAATAAAGCTTGTTCAGCTTCTTTTATTATTGAAGAACTCGCTGAACCACGAAAACAGCTGCTGAACGATAGGACGACAGGACGACAGTGTCACATTAATCAAAAATGTTAGAAAAATAAAACAAATGAAGCGTGTTATAATTGCAAGAAACCAAAAACATGGAAAATGTGTAGGATATTAAAATACCTAATATTTGTTTTATTTATTACTTTACGGTATATTTTTATTTATTTGCCATTATGTATTAATCTCTCAACTCTTATAAAGACATTAACTGTCATTTTAACGGTCGTAACAGTCTATTAGGGCAATAGCAAAATGGTAGAGTATCCCCTTAGTATGTCAGAAGTAGAGGGTTCAACACTCGGCGCTTCTATACACACAATACATATAAACCTGAATGTCAGTTATCTATGCAATCCTGCACTCTGACTGATCTAAACCAAATTTTGCGTAGTCACTCTTAGTACCCTGCGTAAAACGAAGGCATCCAATTCCTACCGCATCACACAGGCTCACCTTTAAATATGTAAGTAATAAATATGAAAGTAGATGTGTATCTATGTCGAGACTGCGCCCGAACTTTACTATTGAATTGTAATATAAGTATTGAAAATGACACGCAAAGAAGATGTCACTATTTAAAAAATATATAATTGTACACAAAATGAAAATCTGATATAAAATATTTTGTATTAATCAGAGTAGCTCATTTTATATGATATTTAAAATAATAATCATTTCATAAACTTCAATTCAAGGAATACCCTCCAAAGAGATAATTTAGGTGTGTGTGTACTTATAAAATACATATGGCTGCTCCGTTTGTTCAAAATATACACATTTTACAGGAGAAAACCATTTGCAATGAGCGTGCTATGTTTCCGTTAAATTTTTCATTTCCGTTATCTTTTCTTTTCGTGAATGCACATTCTTTTTGACGACCTAATTAATCGAAAATTGAAGTTTATCCACAACACGAATTTAGCATTGTTTGTTAAAAGAATGTCCTCTTTGTAATGTTAGACGTCTGATTTTTTTCCCATAAAGGATTACACTATATTGAGATGTTTTTCATAATTAACGCAATGAAATTTTTTTTTAAATAGTGTCACTTTTCTGTTAACGGAGCGTTGTATAATATAATATATTCAGAGTACATAATATATGGAATTACATATATAGTTTTTAAAACAGATACATTTTAATGAAAATATATTTTTGTTGTGAAGTAATTTCAGAAAATAGTTCTGTGGTATTTTTAATACAAATTAAATGAATCGACTAGAAAGGTATACAGAAAAAATCTATTTATCGAAAAATTATTTGGTTGTTACCGGGATTCGAACCTGGATCTTTTCCTATTCGAAAAAACGCGTTAACGAATTTCACTATATCAAGCAATTACGTTTTCGACAAATTTTCAACATATTATATTCTGATGTTCTTTATAATCGATACATGTTGTGGGGGTAAAAGACCTGCGTCCTTCCCTTTCACCGGCTAGTCAGTGTAGAACATAAGATCCGCGGGTTCTTTACTTGAGCAACACATACCCATCTCACTTTTGTCACATTCTGCTTTCATCCTAAACTGGGAAAAATTTATAATAACACCTGGAGGCGATAAATAAAAGATGTTATTCATTAGAATAACAAAGACATCTAATCATAATGAAACATAGTAAATAAAAGAAATACAATAAAATAAAATCCACTTGACAAATTCTCATTTCGTCGTGTTGGGCGCGAGTTCGACGTCCTTGATAATCAGATATCTTGGCTCCACATCATGTTTGGCCAGCAGCAACCAGGCCGACGCGATCGGATTCGTAACGAAATTTGTTGAAGATTGATCATCATAATAAAAAATGTCGCCTACAGTGAGGCAACTAACTCACGGGCGATATCCAAAGTAGAAATTAAAGTCAAATCCAGAGGTATGCACTAAAGGCATAAATCAGAGACCAAAGGTATAAACCAGAGGGAAACATCTTGTTTCTTGTAAAGATTATTTACCATGCGATTAGATTAACAAGTTAATAGTAGATTATGCACTAATGATTGAACAATAAAAAATACTTACCTTCTGGTTATAGTGAATCGCACACAGCTACATTTTAGTCTGACAGCTTCGTCGATGGTTTTGAAAATGAACCATAGATGCAACCGTTTTTATAACCTCAGAAACCGAATGTGATACCAACTTAAGGGTAACTATTTATGAATTGCTTGATAAAAAACTAAGTGACGGGGCAATTTCGTACGTGACCCAAATTTATAACGTCACAATATATTATTTCATTTTTAAAGTAGTAGGTAAGATAGGAATAAGGAACGGGTTCGAATTTCGGTAACAACCAAATATTTTTTCGGTTGATTCATTTTAATTTGGTACGTTTCCATACAAAAATGTGATATACAATGCTAGAGAAGCAGTGAGAAAAGTGCTCGTTGTCGCTGAATTTGTATTTCCGGGCCATCGTCTTGAACCGTTGATATTTATTTTAAAAAAACAAGGAAACGATTCCTTTGTAAGATGTTCTGACGACGATCTCGTCTCCTACCTTGTAGTTTCGGTTTACTACACTGGCAACTGGCAATCCTGCTTACCTTTTACAAACTTGTAGTCATATTCAACATTACATTTTTCTGTTCAGATCCTCGCGTCAGTGATTGGCCGATGATGTCGTCCCCCTTGCCCACATTGCTGCTCTGTGCCACGTACGCCTACTGCTCCAGGCGAGTGGGGCCCAGCCTCATGGCCAACAGGAAGCCCTTCGACCTAAGAGAGGTGCTCATAGTCTACAACCTTTTGCAGACCGTCTTCAGTGCGTGGATATTCTACGAGGTGAGTAGATTCCTTCCCACTGATGGTCTGATGGTAGCCTCTGCGCCCCGCATATTCTCGACAGTCACACTTGTAGTGCTCTCACCAGAGTGCATTTTTAAAATCCACCATACAGATTCATGTGTCATAAATCAATTATTAATTTGATAAACCTACTGTTATGTTTAATCATACGTGTTCGGGTAATATGTCTAATCTAATATCATTCATTGACTACTTTGTGGTGCAACATGATTATTTTAATTTTCACTACATTAAACTTTGTACTACACACCGTACTTACTATATTTTGGGGAGGTCATCATCAGATTTCGGTCATGAATGGGAATATAGACAGTAGAGGTTATCATTATGTTATGAAGCCTTTATAAAGTACACCGAGTGCAGATGTTTTAGTTTGTGACTATCCAAAGAATGGTTTGTTTTAATTATGTGATGAAAAAATCCGACAAGTTTTTATTTTTTGAGTAGTGGCGACGTTCTTTTATTCTCGTATTTAGATTTTGCGCGGTTTGATATATTATGTATTTTTATAGCAATTTCCACAAATTATTTCGTATATCCCACTTTTTTTTCATATAAAGGTGTCCAGCGGAAAAATTTCGAGATTAAATTGTAATTGCTTGTAAACCATCAGGGTGGGGTAAGTGGGATGGGTATTGTTCGACGCGCGTGATTTTCGGATTTGCCAGTCGCAATGAGTCACTGGTCGGGCGCGCACTGCGCGTTCGCGGTTGAGCAATATTTAAAGTGCGGTAATTCATTGGCGTCGCGCTTTTTGTACTCACTTTAATATTCAACGGGCAAGTGATGGGGGCCGAGCACGCAACTTATCTGGTTCAAAAGTTCAGATAAGAAGGGACAATGGTTAACCAAACTCCTTAACGTTAGCAGCGACGCCAGAACATGTGACTCAAGTTCGACGTGAAATGATCCGTAAATCGATAAAGAAGATTGCAGCCTGTACTGGAATAAAAAATCAACAGTGCACATTATTTGGAAAAAGAGACCCATAGAAACTGCAAATCGTGCAGTTTCTCAACGAAAATTACTACTCTTTACGTGAAACCTTAGGGAGAACGATGCTGGAATGTTTTGGAACAGCACGAACGCTTGGAAACATTATTTACAGACGAAGCACATTTTCATATCGATGGCTATGTTAATAAACAGAACATGAGATACCGGTGCCCCGACAACCCAAGGAACGCCATCAAAAACGTTTGCATTGTCCAAAAACGACAGTGTGGTGTGCAATTTCTGCCCGAGGGATAATGGGTCCTTATTTTCTTTACCAGGGAGAGACAGTCACTATTGACGTGTATTGCCGAATGATCGACGTATTTTTGGTACCGCAACTGCAGCTGTTTCCCGGATTTAACAACAGAACACAATTTCAGCAAGACGGGGCAACTCCACATACAGCTAGAGTTTCAATGGAGAAGCTAAGGGGAATTCTTCCCAATAAATTAATTAGCAAATACGGAGACATACCCTGGGCACCTCTGTGCGTTTTTTTTTTGTGGGGATACCTTAAGTCAGAGTTTACAGTAACAATCCTCGAACAATTCAGGCCCTACAAGAAAATATCCGCCGTGAAGTTGCTGTCATTGAACCAACGTTTTGTTCTCGCGTGTTCGCAAATTTAAGAGTCCGATTGCAAAAGTGTCTTGAGAGAAATAGACGGCATTTAGACGATATTGTTTATAAAACGTAAAATCCGCATCGTTAAACTCCATTTTGTATAAATAAAATATGAGAATATCATTGTAGTTTTTTTAAATTATTAAATATTATACTTGAAAATTTTCCGCTGGACACCGATTTTCTGATGGACTTAATTTCATACTGCTATATTTCCTGAATTATTCCTGTGAATGATCTACATAGACTCACCGAAGGCTAATGTATTTTGTGCCATATCGCAAACAATGGTTTATGGACCATTTTTTTTATGGAATACACGGTTATTGGGGTAACGTATCTCGGCATGCTGGAAAACTGGCTTCTTTCGCAATTAAATTAAGATTCAGAAGACTTCCATCTTTCAACAGGAGGGAACTCCACCTCATTGGATGTTCCAGGTTTTCTGAATGAATCTCTATCTCAACGATGGATAGGTCGCATTGGGAATGAAGTCCTGGCCCTCGAGATTTCTTGATGTACCACCTCCATCGACAACTCTGGCCGACCTGTGGAACCGTTTCACAGCTGCGGTGAACTCAGCAACACAAGACACGCTTCATCGGGTGTGGATCGAGTCCAGCTCCCGATTAGATTGTCACATTGAACATTTATGAACTGTACTTGTAAACTTTATTGTGAGTATTATCAAATGTACTTTACTTCATATTTGTCACTCGTTCGCAATTTGAAAAATAGAGTTACAAAATTGAGTCCATCATTTTGAATAACCCTGTTGAATTTAGTTTTTGAAGTGGATTTTTGAACATCTATGTATTATGTCTCCAGAATGTGGATAATGACGCTTCATTTAAAAAATAACGTTAAAAATAATTTACATTTCGTGTGCAAGTACAATAAATACTTTTTATATTCAAAATAGGTATGGTTTTGGTTTATCAAATTTACGACTTACTTTTATCAGGTGGTCCCATAAGTCTTTGCATTTTTTTTAACATACGCAAAAAATACACTTCTCTTCAAAAACTGAACATATTTTTACAGGTTTTTTTATGTTTTGCTACAGCAGTCGTGCCGGAGTGTTTATTTTTATTTTCAATCCTAAATTGACATTAGCACAGGAGATGAAATAATTCCAGGTATGTTACATTCCACTTTATAGTCCGAACTCAGACATAATTTGATTTCGGTTATTAAAATCGTTTGTAGTGCAGTGCAAAGAAGTAAAGTAAAAAGTATGAGTCGGTTTAACTGAGTAGTGTATTAGTGCGGTTGGTTTTTATATTCAAGCGGCTCTAAATGAAGGGTGGTTGTACAAGCACACAAAGCTTTTACAATAAATATAAAATGTGTTAAGTGTGGCGTGGCGAACAGCTGAGACACGCGTCTCAATACAACAATTATTGCCGATTCGGAATGTTTTGGGACGTATTGTTACCGGGAACGAGGAGTGGATCCTCAACTTTAAAAATAGTGGAAATCAAAAAATACATATGACTAACGTAACTCGAAATTCTTTTATATGCCGATGCCGAGAAAAGTGGAAGAGCACAGTCAAGAGGGCGGGAGTTCATGGAGATCACGATCCTCAGTTACGAGGGACCATAGTGGATGATAATGATATATATAAAAGTATGCCACTAAAAATGTATCAAATTCTTCTGAGATACTAGAAAACTAAAAATTATTTGTTACTTACGTACGAGGATTAGATATATATACGTGTCGTCGTAAAGTTAAGATAAAGCTTGACTACCACATTAAGATTAATTAAAAATTTTGTTCCCGACTACGTTGCACTCGTAGATGTTATGAATTGTTTTCGTCACGTTGAGAATAATTTAAAATAAACTGCTTGTTTCAACTTATGATACTATGAAGGTTATGAAAAATGACGTAGAATAATAATACTACTGTTTGACGTGAAATTTTCAATTTGAATAGCTTGGGCGAATCGATGCCAACTATCACTAATATAATATTATATAAATGAGCACTGGTGGAGTAGATAACTTGGTACATGCACTACAATACTACTATATTACCTATTGTCAATCTTTCTTAAATCCACCAGTCTAAGGTTAAATAACTATCTGCAAATCGTGTATAATCCACCATTGGCCAATATTAAATAACTCATATTAAACACCCCAACCCTTTAGATCTTTACAATTCGATAGAATGAAATTTATGTCCATTCTTTGTATGTATAATATTTTACAAGTTAATACATTTTTCTGCCCTTCATTTTTGTATGGATGATGAATGAATCAAATATCTACTAAACTACTACCACGAAACATTAGACCGGCATTTTATATTGGTAAAACGGGTAGAAATTTTAATACAAGAGTAAGGTAGCATTTGAGATGTTTGAACAATAGTGGGTTTTCAGAATTTTCTAATCATTTGATAGAAAATGGTCATGGTTTTGATAAAAAATTGGGATTGTCAATTTTGCATATAAACGGTGTTGGTCACAAATTAAATAATTTGGAATCGTTGGAGATAAATAAAGCGTGTAAAACTAATCAAAAAATTATAAAGAACCAACTAAATTTAACTACGAGTCCCATTCTAAAATTTTTTTCTAAAAATTATTCCAGTAAATTGTATTAAGTTATGATTTGAGTTGGGTACTAAAAAAAATTTTTTTTTTTTTTTTAAAAATAGATTTTTTAATAATAGATTCTGGCAAAGAAACAATAATATATGTTTTAGTTAGTTATGACATCCTGAAGAAGAAAATGGTATTTTTCGAAACCGGTAGATGTATTTAAACTCAATTAAGTGGTTAATAAAACAAAGATATGAATAAAAATATGAATTTTGACCACAAAGTTAATATTGCTAATTTTAAAAGTATAATAATGAATGAATACATTAGGTCTATATTTGGCATATGTGCAAGTCTATTTAAAATTGATTGGTCCCTTGACCATTACAAATTTGTACCGCGAGTTACAAACCCGTGATAGTGAGCGGTGATTGTACCGCGATTTGCAATCGGTGATAATAAGCTGTGACTGTACCGCGATTTACAATCGGTGATAATAAGCCGCGATTGTACCGCGATTTACAATCGGTGATAATAAGCGGCGACTGTACCGCGATTTACAATCGGTGATTATAAGCGGCGACTGCACCGCGAGTTACAGCCAGTGATAACAAGCGGTGATTTGTGCTCTAAAGATGTGTAATGTTTGAATGTTAATCGTTGAAGGTTATTTGTGTATTTGCGCTGTTGGACGGTCTGCTGTTTGTGTTCACAAATATTGATTTTCCTATTCATTGCGCGCATTCTGCCTAGGGGGTATTCGGGCACAACGCACAGCGAGGATATGACGCTGGTGTACTCCGAATGGATGTTGCGTAATATGACTCAAAACACTAATCATCGTGAACGCGTCCAGATATCCTCAGCCACCGATACAATTTGTTCTCTGTCGATTCTAATTTGATTTTACGCCTGGTGTTGATTTCTTTTACAGTACTTTTGCGGAGAACAACAATTCTTAACATCTAAATATTGTCATAAAGTTAATTAAAATGAAATGGCCGGTAGACAATTCAATAATTCAGACAATCAAAATGTCATATTTTATCGCGGTATTCATTACGTACGGAAAAGAAAAATATTAAAATACTAGCATTTAATTAAAGCAAAAATCAAGTTACACATTTCGGTTGCGGACGGACCGACAAAATGTGTGTATTTCAATAGTTTCCTAATTATACAATATAATTTTAAAGTTATAAAACGAAGGAGAATACAATTAGACTAGGATACGTATTACAATATTTAGGTATTCATAGTCAAAGCCCGATGTAAATGTTTCACCCCGTAACGGTGGTCGCACCTCAGCCGACCCGCTTAGTGTGACCACTTGTTGGAGCACCTCACACCTCTCGCTTTTTATCATTATACGTTCTCAGTGATCACTCGATTCTTCAGCGACAATGTCTCGCATTTCATTTTCCGATACGGAGCTGCTACGGAGAATTACAGTGTCTTAACTAGTCAGACTTTTACGTTTCTCAGAATGGAGCTGTTAGGTACATACAATCACTGGCCTCTTCGTGGTCATTGTGTTGACCGTGGATTTTGGGGGAATGATTGTACGTCACTCGTTACCGCGTGATGTCAGTCTCGGGTGGAGCGATCAAAAGGTTTCAAGTTATGTGAGGGTTCGGTTGCCACCCCAGTGTTCTGTGCATTGTGTATTGGGGGTATGAATGTGTGGCAGCTGGCAGGCGGCAGGCGGCAGGCGGCAGGTGGCAGGTGGCAGGTGGCAGGTGGCAGGTCACAAGAATATAAACTCTCACGGTTGCACTCATTATATTCATGTTAAATTATACAAAGCTCGAGGCTTACACTAGGTGCGCTCACGAGATATCGGTAGATAAAGTGACGAACAGTAGCTCGGCCCGTCCGGACGCAGGCCGACCTGTGTATATTGTCGCGCGCGGCCAGTATCTTACGTCTTTATGGCTGGTGGAAGTTGGGTAGTAGGTATTACCTTGCCGGGCGCGTTCGTCTTTGTTCCGCTGTATGTGGATGACTGGAGTGGAGGCGATAATCATTCGCAGATCCATGACGTCGCATCATCAGGAACATTAATCGTCGGCACTCGTACAATGTTACGGATAAGTTGTGTCATTGCATCTTCACTAGTCGCGATCTGCCTTTATCCGATCCACACTGGTCATTCGTTCGGTGCGGTAGTTGGCGATCGGACGATCTTCCGATCAGACCTCCACCCGAATGATGCGATGTTCCGAACGTCCCGGCAACCTGCATGAACGAACAGTCCCCGAACCCTAGAGCGAGGTGCGAGCAGTGCGCAGTGCCTCGGGTAATGAATGACACGTTTTTGGTTTCAGTGCTTTTTGTTCGAGATTCCTGCAGATGGTTATTGGTCTTCACAATTACCACCCGGTGTGTGTGTTACGCATCAACATTTTGACGCTAGAAAAAATAATCGCGAATTGGTGCCGATTTTTTTTTATTGAGTAAACATATATGTTTAATTATATATCTACAAAATTGAATAAACTAGACTAAATGTAGATTTCTTCGAAATTACTAAGAAATATTTTAATTTGTAGATATGCGGAAAAAATAGTAAATACAATTGTTTATATGATGGCAAATTTCGCTGTCGAGAGTTGATATTTTGTGTTCAATTTATTTGAATACAAATTGAATATACCTTTGTTGAATAATTAAAAAATAATAATAATTACTAAAGGAAAGTCAAATAACATTGCATCTCAGTTTATTTTTTATTCAATCTAGTAAAATTAGTATGTTTCTTAAGAAACGTGCCGTATCAATAAAGTTACTTGCAAAATTAAAAGGAAAAAATTGTTGAACCTTCTCATTTTGTACAATTCAATAAAATATATACTTTTACGTTTTCGTGAAGACGACCAATTAAGGAGGGAATTCCATTTTCCAATTTGAATTTAGAGGTTTTCTCTTTTTCTTTTCCACGGCACTACATCCGAGGGTGGAATATGGCCTCCTCCATAAATGCTCTCCATCGACTCCTAACCCTGGCCATTCTTCTCCAGTTCCCGTCCGTCAGTTCAATCCTTCCTTGATCTGCATCTAGGTCGCTTCCTATTCACTTGGCCACGATTCGCGTTCTTCGGTATCCTGTCTTCTGGCATTCTTTCAAATAAATAAATTATGTCTTGCAAATGTATCCATTAGTTTGTAACATTTTGTTAATTTGTTAATACAGTTTTATCTCCGTAGTCTTGACTTTAAGATCATAAGCAATTATATTCCATGTGTGCAAGAATTCTCCATAATAATACATTTTTCTGGTACGTTGAAAATAAATTTAATGGTTGCGGTCTTTCTTTTAACCCTTCCCAAACCATGCAGTAACACAGGTCTACCATCATAATTAAACCTATAATATTTTGGTAAATACGTGCAACATAAAATTCATATTTTAGATAATCCTAAAGAAAATATTAGCGCTCAGGAATGACTAGTGAAAAACCAATTATGAAAAGGGAATCGTACAAAAACAATTTTTTTCCATTCAATCCAGTGTAAAGTTAATACGTTGGTAACACAAATTGTGATATGAAAGACAGAGATCACACACTATTTTCACAGTGAAAAGAACAACGAACATACAAATATAATTTTCTCTTTCTCACTAATTAAATAAAGAGAGATAAGAAGGAAGGACACATTGTATAGGACTTAATGAATGCTCTAAATTATGTTATTAATCATTTTTTCAAAATTGAATGCTCAATATTTAGAGTAATTTCGTGCCATTAAAGCCATTTAAGCTAATAAAAACATTTTTTCTTAGTGTTATTTACGGTAACACGTGTTGACAGCATGGCTGCGTTTGGGTATTTTATATCATGGTATGGTAAAGGTTAATGCCTGTATTGTTTATTAGCGTAAAGGTCCTATCTATGTTATGGTTTTAAAAAATTCTAATCTAGTGAATGATATAAATGAATAATAAAATTCCACATTTTCGTAAAAGAAAACTGTATATATATAAGATAAATTAGTATTGAAAGTATACCCTGTAATAGGCAATACACGATTCACGTTTTTGCCTTTTGGAGAGTCAATTTAGTATAAATTTTTCTAATATTTTTGTAAAATTACAGCAATACGTGTTTTTAATCAATTTTATTATGAAAGATCCATTTAATCTTAAAACATTTCTTTAAAAAATAATATCTATATATATATTGCGATTATAACCAAAAAAATATAATCCCAAAACACTAAACTTTTTCGTAATGTAGTTATCTTTGGTACTCTGAATCTCGAAATACCATATGAAGACCATACATTTTCTTTATAAATTGATTGTAAAGGATTTGTGGAGGTCTATCGCCACAACTGTTATCATCATCGCCCCGCGGCGCTGAATTCACGCAGCAGGTACCACCGTTGAGCGAAACGAAGCTCCCATCAGTCGTAAACACACGAGAGTACCGATGCCACGCAACGATAGCACCGCGGCCAGAGCGAAAGGCTCCGAGAATGATTCGCGCGTAATCACTATTATACGAGTACATCGTACGGGTTAACGTTAACTACACCATATTTGTAAATTGTGCCTAACTAGTTTATCGTTCCATAACCTACAAAATCCTTCTGATCACACAAACATCAATTCACAATTCTGATTCTTTAATCCCTATATTGATTCATACAGTAATTATTGTCTTTCAGAAACGATTTTTTTTTTGCATTGGTTATTAAATATATCGTTTTCAAGATGTTAAAAATTCACGTTTCGACTCTTGTATGTATTGCAATATCCAAAAAAGGATAAAAACATTGAACTTTTTAATTAAAATTTATACAGGTACTTTATATTACCACTACAAATATAAGTATTTAGAATAAATTATTCCATATATATCATTTAAATAATTTCCAAAAAGGAGCCTGTAAAAGCTGACCGAATTCCGTTTTGAATCTTCGGTCAGACACCGACTAACGCGGGCTGTTAGGGTTTTTTATTTCCTATGTATTGGATAAATATTCTCCAAAATGCAACGTAAACACTTTTTGAATGATAGAATATGGAAGACATATGTGAAATATCATCATTGCAAACTGTATTTAGCCCGCATGTTTTTAAAAAGAGCCATCAATCTAGTTTTGATTGGAGATATGACACATCGTGTGATTTTGTTCATATGATGTAGACAATTATTTTTACTTTATGTTATGTTTTACAAAGGAAAACGATCTCTGTATGTTTAAAATCTTATATTTATTAGTAATAACAAACATTCAGAAAAAGTATTATTTTATATTTTATACAATTATTTTAAAACAATTTACTTTGTTTAAACACCACTTGGTGCACGCAAGATTGTGCACCTTGAAGAAGGAACGGTGGTTCCGAAACCGGCTGGTGATAGCAAAAACAAAATGGTGTTTAAACAAAGTGAATTGTTTTAATTATATTTATAATGAATTACCACAAAGTTATAGCGGAATACAACAGTATACAATTATTTAACCATAAACACAAAATATTCTGTAAATGTAAATATGTTCAATATTATTATACAAGTGTAATAAATTTCTACAGCATGATAAACAAAAGAGATATATACAATAAAAAGGACGGAAATATCATCAAAGAATTTATAAATTTTCTTCTATAACTTTTTCTGGAGTGAGGTTTTGCAAGACAGTCCCTTCGAAAGCTCCAACAGTAATCTGCCACCTCCTTTGGTATCTTTCTTCCATAATCTCGATATCTCGGTGAAAGAGTTGTCCTCGCTCTTCACTGAAGTCACCGTTACTGAGATGATGAGGAAAGCAATCTAAATGGCTGTGAAGGTAGTGCATCCAAAAAGAGTTTGGAAATGTATCAACATGTTTTTTACTAAGTGTGAATAATTTTCTGCTTTGTGTTTAATTACCTATTAATGAATTTATTAGTTACGCACATTATTTGAAACAAATGATGAGCGGGTAGAGGACTCAATATCATCGATAGAATTTATGAATGAGGACTCATTTATAAGCTCTCTGATTTTTGAGATCCATCAAAAATCCCAGCTTTTAACTCTTCTGTCATTTTTTTCAGGGATTTTTAAAAATAAATATTCAATTATTATCCAACGATTTAACAAATTGTTTCATTAGATCAAGCTTCATATGCAATGGTGGTTGGATAATTTTCTCTTTTGCAACCGAGGGTTTTAAGGTGTATCTGTTCAGTGTTCAGCTCTACTCTCCCAGAGGCAAATGAATCGCGGATATTTTGTGTGACCGCTGTTGTCCGAGGAGAAAATGTCGAGAATATCTGAATCTAATTGTCAATCGAGTATACTAGATGAACAGTGAACATAATATCTCAAAAACTAGAGCTGATACAGGAAATCTAACGCCATTTTTGAAATCAGCGATCCAAATGCTTATAAAGTCAGGTCTAATTTCCAAGACACCAAAAAAATTTTTTTTTATTGGGCCTTGTTATTTTTGATTTATTTGTTTTTGTATACCTACTTGTAAATATATTTTAGAAATTATATTTTTAATGTTAAACAGAAGATTAGTCACGATACTACGAAATGTGGTTTGTAAAAGTCACCACCACAAAATGAAAATTTTTTTTTACCTATAAATTATATATAAATTCAGTTTAAGAAAAAAAAACATGCGTTTTGTGTTAAAGCAAAAGTTTTCAGTTTTGATCAAGAATATATTTAATATAGTTGACTATACAATGTTACTATGCAATACTACATATTAGAATAGTATACGATAGAAAAGTTTTCAGTTTTCTTAAAACATGCGTGCTGCGTTCAATTGTTCTGAGGTAGACCGCTTATAATTTCAACGTAAGTACGGCTGGCTAATGTTTCCGTAACTACCCACTAGCCAGCGAATCTAATCCAACAAATCCCTAGAAACTCGGCCGTATTCATTGAACTCATAAATTTAGTAAATAAAAAAAAATAAAAAAAATATTTTTAACTTCAATTAAATTATCTTAGACGATTAAACAATGAAACCATGTGAAAGAATGACAACGAATTTTGGAGCGAACAAAGACCCGTTCCCCAAGCAAAGTACTACTCTGCTAAATTTGAGAAGCTGTTGATAATTGTTAGCGCCAATGTCGTCGATCTCGTATGTCGGCTTCCTCTAAAATCGCCCGACCGCTAGCGTCGTACCTTGATCGGGCAGGAGTGGTGCCTATATATTTTAGCGGCCGCTATTTTCATATCAACTGTCAAAAGTCAAAGGTGATACGTAAAAATGTCGCCTTTCGATAATCATATTACGAAATATGCTTTAAATGTAATGATTTAGGAAGAATTTCCGAGAAATTAAGGCTTCCCTTTCAAAAATAATTCAATCTTCGCGGTTTTTATTATTCATTTATATCAGAAGTTATACACCAGATTTGACTTTTTAAAAACTATTACTTAGATAGGTCCTTTACACTAATGTAAAACTAATAAACTGAATGTTTTTGCCATAATTGAGACACAGGCATTAAGAAAGATTAATTAAGAATTAGAAGAAGTGAAATTAAGATCAATTAAGAAAGACCGCGACTATTAAATTTATTTTCCGCGTGCCTTAATATGAAAAATTCTTATAATCTTGAAGTCAAGATTATGGAGATAAAATATGCGTTGAGAGAGATTAGCAAAATGTAAAAAATGAATAAAGTTATAAACTATTCAATTTGCAGTATTATCAATTTTCGACGATTTTAAAACACTTTGTGTTAGCGAATACAAATTATTTTAAATAATATATTGTATTTACTTGCATGCTTTGAGGCTTCAGCTACTATTTAAAATCAAGTTTTATATCTAAAACACAATCATTTCTTACTAAATAATATTTATTATATACCGATCCTACGAATGTGTGTTTTTTATTGGGTTTTTCATTTCAAATCGCGCGATATGTTATACGGAATATGGGTCAAAACACCATATTAATTTATTAAATTTTGTCAATGTGTTTCGTAATAATAAAACAATATACAGTGGGGCCTCGTGCGACGAACGCCCCTTATAGCGAACTTTTCATACCAAATCTGTAGCCAAAATGTGTTCAAGAAGAAGAACCTGATAATGGGGCCCAAGTCGCGAAGGACATTCTGGCAACAGCTAAGGATCTAAACTTGGAAGTGCAAGAAGATGTTGAGGAGTCAATAAAGGAGCATGAAGTGCGGCTAACCATAGAAGAACTAAAGGAGATGCATAGATAGGTACAATAGAGAATGGAAGAAGCTTCACAACACAAGGTTTCGGAGTGGCACCACCACCACCCTAACAGCTGAAGTGAACAGTGGATGGGGAACGTAGTGCTTCTCTACTTTAGGAGTTCCCTTAAAAGGGAGAAAAGCATTCTTCAGCGTTAAAAAGTAAAACCAAATATTTAATATAACCTCCTCCTGTAAAATGTGATTATGTGCATACATTGTATTACACAATCGGAAGGTCGGGAGTTATAGATTGCACATTTCTATTTCGTTCGGATTACTTTACTACGCGAGAATAACAAAAATATATTCCATTTTGTTAAAATTGACGATGGTGGCGCTTCCATTTCAGCGGGAGATATTCGAAGCTAGTTTAATTCGCTGGGTTCTATAGGCTCTATGGGATATTTATTTTGCAGTTTGAAATTTGAGGTATTCTACATATTTTTCATACTTCCTCAAGACGACTTGCCTTAACTTATTAACTAAATATTGAAGTACATTTTAGTATGTAAATGTTACTAGTGTCAAAGGTTTTCGTAGAAAGGGACGATAATAAAATGTTTCATTTTCTCTCGTTTGAAACAAACTTTTTAAAAATACTAATTTCCCGAGCCTCATAATAATAAACTTTATATATATTAATATACCGGGTGTAAACATACCTAGTTTACAATATTTCATTGACCGATACCTCCCTAAATTATGAATATATTAAATATTCTGTAAGTTGATCGATATTCCGTTTCCCCACCATGTTATTTCTTATTTTATTTTTACATCATTCACCCCATTGTGCATTTATCGGGGTATGTTATTGATGTATTAACCTAAATACATATATAAATAACATTCACTGAGCAAAAATATTTTCAACAACAAATAAATTTCATTAACGTGCGCATTTTTGATTTTTATTTTTAAGTATCTAGAACTTATAAGGATGCATGTTCCATCTGGCCTTTACTAACACTTATTAAATCATAAATAGTGTCAGAAATAATGCTCTCAATACTAAAATGTTAATACGAAATGTACAACCGTCTTTTTTTAAAACCATTTCGTGTTGAATGTTGAAAGCTTATAAAATGACATTTTATAAGGTTTGGTGATTTTATTTAACGTCTATGATTTTTTTATGTATTTTTTTTCAATTTTTTTAATACTAATCAATTTGTTAATTTAGTGTCCTGTTGTTAAAATAATCAAGGGTGTGTGTTTATCAAATAACTTGAAAATCAACCTGTGCATCTGATTTTATCAACCTTTAAAAATCCCGGTAGCAACTAAATATTTTTCCTATAGATAGATTTTTTCTGTATATCTTTCTAGTTGATTCAAGATACTGGAATTACAATGTATGCAAAATTTTGTCCTGGTAAGGGCAGATTAAGATGCACGGAGTTAGTTGACTGTATTTTCTTCTGAATCCTAGAGAGTAACAGAACAAAATTAGGTTGGTGTTCAATATAATACACATTTATAATAATAGGAGTAATCAAAGCAAGGGGTAGCTACGTTTTTCCTGAAAAGTAGCTATGCAAATTTAATTTACAAAAGTTAGACCCTGCACTTGATGTAGTTCTGTCAAATGTTGTAGAATTATATAACAGATAGTTATTTAATTTTATACACAGTGATCGCCGACTCATATTGCGATATTTTGTACTTACGTCGTAACAAAGCACATATACCCAAGTATTCCTAACTCTCTTTCAACCATGGGTAGTCAGCGCATGCAATGGAGATGTGTGGGGTGTATTTACCTCATAATGTCACGATTGTATATCTTCTAAAAAACTAATCAATATCTTCGTCATCAATTAAGAATCATAATGACAGTCGGAACGTGAACCGAAAGCCTTCAACTGATTGACGCTGGACTAAAAGTTCTACAACAAATGAAGACCGAATAGCAATTGTTAGACAAAGCATTAATAAGGCGATCACTTGTTATAAAGACATTTTGCGTGAGAAAAAAATTTTTGTTCCACCAGACTTCATAGCTAGATTAATTAAAATAGTCCTCCTTGAACTAAAACTATTGTATCTTCATTTAATTCTACGTGAAGTATGCTTTTGAAATAAAAATATTACAATTATGCCACAATTGTTACATTTTTATTTATAGAACTGATTTTATATTCATCGAATTATTTGACTTTAGTATGGAATTATATGAACTTTTCTATCTGTGTCGCCAGCTGTGGAACTAAAGGATGTCCAGCGGAAAATTTTCAAGTTTAATATTAAATAAAAATAAAAAAACTACAATGTTATTCTCATATTTTATTTATATAAAATTGAGTTTGTTTTATAATTATTCGGATTTTATGTTTTATAAACAATATCGTCTAAATGCCGTCCATTTCTCTCAAGACACTCTTGCAATCGAACTCTTAAATTTACGAACACGCGAGAGCAAAGCATTGGTTCAATGGTAGCAACTTCACGGCGGATATTTTGTTGTAGGGCCTGAATTGTTCGAGGATTGTTGCTATAAACTCTCGACTTAAGGATCCCCACAAAAAAAGTCGCACGGTGTAACGTTCGGTGACCAAGGTACGGGTATGTCTCCATACTTGCTGATTAATTTATTGGGAAAAATCCCCTCAGCTTCTCCATTGAAACTCTAGCTGTGTGTGGATTGCCCCGTCTTGCTGAAATTGTGTTCTGTTCTTGAACCCGGGAAACAGCTGCAGTTACGGTACCAAAAAATCGTCGATTATTCGGCAATACATGTCAACAGTGATTGTCTCTCACTGGTTAAAAAAATAAGGGCCAATTATCTCTCGGGCAGAAATTGCTCACCGCACTGTCGTTTTTGGAGAAAGCAAACATTTTTGATGGCGTTTCCTTGGGTTGTCGGGGCACTAGCATCTCATGTTCTGTTTATTAACGTAGTCATCGATATGAAAATGTGCTTCGTCAGTAAACAATATGTTTCCAAGCGTTCGCGCTGTTCCAAAACGTTCCAGCATCGTTCTCGCTAAAGTTTCACGTAAAGAATAGTAATTTTCGTTGAGAAATTATACGATTTGCAGTTTGTATGGGTAAAACTGTAGTTTCTTTTTTAAAATAACGTACACTGTTGATTTTTTATTCTAGTACAGGCTGTAATCTTCCTTATCGATTTACGCGGATTACGCATAATTTCCCGTCGAACTTGAGCCACATGTTCTGGCGTCGCTGCTGACATTGATGGTCCCGGAGGAGTTTGGTTAACCATTGTCCCTTCTTGTCTGAACTTTTGAACCCAACACCAAATAAGTTGCGTGCTCGGCCCATCACTTACTCGTCGAATATTAAAGTGAATACAAAAAGCGTGACGCGCACGAACCAATGAATCACCGCACTTTAAATATTGCTCAATGAACGCGCGGTGTGTTCCCGACCAGTGAATCATTATGACTGGCAAATCAGCAAATCACGCGCGTCGAACAATACCCCTTCCACTTACCTCACCATGATGATTTACGAGCAATTACAATTTAATCTTGAAATTTTTCCGCTGGACACCCTTTTACCTACGACATAACTTGGGGGGATGACTGTACGTACATAAATTAGTAAGAAATTGCCAATGAATGATCTGTGTAAAGTTAAGAGAGCACTTATTCATAATTCTTATTTTTTATTAATTAATTAATTAGTTATAGTTAATTAATTTAATTAATTACTATATCATTTTATATTATATTAGTTTATAATCAGGTGAAACAAGGACAGATGTTTTTTTATTAGTTTGTTATGTTTATTTTATTTGACATTTTTACAATTTTTTTATAACATGAATTAAATTTTTTACTTTATTAAAATTACATGTTTTTTTTCGCTTACCTCTCCAAAAAAGAGACTAGCTCTTGTTCTTGGAGAGGGAGTTACACTATAATAATTTTATATAATATTTTATATATTTTATTTATTGTCTATGTATCTAACGTATATACAAAAATTTATTGTGATTTCCTAATAAATAACTCAGGAATGTAATAATATGATTGCACTTCGTCGCTACGCTATTGGATCCGTATTTGCTTGCTACTGGGCCCTGCGGGTGGCTATCATGGCCGCCTCGCAGACGATAATGGCCGCTACGCAGCCAGTGGTGACTACTACGCGGCCAGGGCTTCCGTAAAATCTATATTTCATCTAAAACAATATAATTAGGGCGCACAATGTACCATCGTTAAAACAATATAGTAAGGGATTTCCGCATTGAAATATAGATTATACTTTTCTGCCAGTAAGAATATATACGTATTGCGTTTGGTCGCTATTGCATTTGTACCTATCCATTGTTATTGTTAATTTCCCTATTCTTTAAAAAATCCGCTAGATGGCAGTACAGATTAACAAAAAATAATAATGAATATTAATTCCGCATTGTGCAATAGAAGCCACTAATGTCTAATATTTGTAGTTCAAACCGGTTTTACACAAAATATTTTATTCAGTTGTGATTTTAAGTTAATTTTTTTTATCTGTCCATATATTATTCTTGGATATGATTACCTAATAATTTTAGTATTGTGGTTCAAAACGGTTTTACACAAAAAATTGTATTCATTAGAGATTTGTTAATATTTTTACGTGTTCATATATTATTTCATTTCTTTAAGTTCACATCAATTTATGATAGCTCTATGTGTACATAATTATATAACATGAATCATTTTACTAATATTTTGTTTTTTATTACTGGAAATAAAGACGATGTTCACTACATGGTGCAATTCAGCAACTTAAAACTTTATTATATATAAGGAATTTCCGCATTGAAATATAGATTCTACGGGAACACTGGCCGCGTAGCAGCCACAATAGCTGCCCTAGTTGATTATAAATACAGGTTTATTTTTTAAATTTTAAATACCGAAATATCAGAATTTCAGTACAGTAAGTCCTTGACTTATGTGATATTTTGTTCTAAAGATTTTTGTGTAAGTTGAAGAAAACATAAAATTATGCAATTATAAAAATAATATGTGTTAGCTTCAAAGGATATGTAAAAATAAAATGCACCTACATACATTTAAGAAAACGTTATTATTTATTAAGATACATATGTATATACATATAAACTACTTACGAAAGTACTGGTCCAGTGTTTGCTTTGTAGCCAGCCCTTTCGTTTTCTTCATAAATGATAGTATAGCATGCAATAGCACCGTTCACTGCTTTTGAAACTTTCGACCTTGAGCCCTGAAAGCCAGCTAATCCATTCCCATAATATTTAAATGTTCAGCCATCTTCCTGGTTTCAAATTGCTTCGGTTGTTCATTTTCTTGCTGTTCTTCTGAGATAGAGTCTTCTTTTCTCAGATTCGTGAGTTCCATCAAAGCTTCATTGCTCATTTCCGTTGAATAATTGTTGATTCAATTGACGAAATCCTCTTCAGATTTTGGTTCAGTTCTTTGGTAATTTCGACTATTTCGCTAATAATGTTGTCAACTTCTTCAGTTTGCATACTATCCTCGATCAATTTGGGGATGAGCTTATTCCATACGTTACTCACCGTGGATATTGTAATTTCCCTCCAAACATCACCAATATTTTTAACAGCTTTATAAATGTTATACTCTTTCTAGAATTGGGTTAACAATTTGCTGTTTTGTCTATCAAAGGCTCTAACTGCCTGCCTAAACGTGTTCCGCAGATAACACTTTTTAAATGAATGAATTAAATCTTGATCTATTGCTTGAATATTGGAGGTTATATAGAGGAAGGAACATTATTTGTACGTTTCCATTGTAGTTACAAAGCGGATGACCCAGTGCATTATCAACTGACAATACAATATTGTTCGACCAGACTTCAACAATTTCTTGAGTCATCCATACTCTTCAATTGGATTTCCAAATCATAGCTACTCTCTCTCTCTCTCTCTCTCTCTCTCTCTCTCTCTCTCTCATAATATGTATTTTATGTAAACACAAGCGCAGAGAAACAAATAAAAAAATACATATATTTTTTAACCACGTAAGTACGAATTCACGTAAGTCGAGGACTTGCTGTATTTAAAATAATGTTGGTATTGCGACTTGGATGTTGGTTTTTAGTACAGATTTACCATTATTGTGGCCTTTCAAAAAATACAGGTGTAGTCTTAATTATTACAAAATTTGTGAACTTTGTTAGTGTTATAGCAGTGTAAAAGTTTTATGGAAGTTTTTGGAAAAGTGAAAAAGATGAATCAATATTGAAAAAGCCCTCCTTAAACCAAAGATATATATTTCAATTACTTGTAAAGTCTACTGCATAATATTTATATTTCATTTCAGTACCTGCAAAGCGGCTGGTGGAACGATTATGACTTTAAGTGCCAGCCCGTGGACTACTCCAATAACCCCAAAGCTCTCAGGGTAAGATCCTTACTTGTAGATTTTTGAACCCAAGAATAGCAGGCATAGCAATAATAAGAAAGAGCATTCACTAATTCATAACTTGTTTTGAATCCAAGTCTCTCTCTTTTACATAAAATCTGGTAGGTTTAATCTGAATATTAGCTGGCTATTTTAAAATTTCTAAGGAAAAATAATAAAAAAAAAGCAAAGAACATGGTTCTATATATATTTTCTTAGGATTGATAGGCGGGATTCATGCATTATTTATGTTACAGCATCAGGGAATAATTATCAAATGAGGACACCAAACGGTAGAAAAACATACAGTAGAACCCGTTATTACAAGTAAAATCGTACATAAATACTTGAAATAATACGAAAAGTCAACCATTCAAAAAAATACATTTTTAAAACAGTTATTAGTGAAAAGTATCGAAAGGGCCAAATTGCCAAAGCAGTCAACTGAAGAAAGCGTACCCAGAATTTCCCAATTTTATCGCGACATTAATATATGTATAAATAAAGGAGGTTGCACACAAAGTAGGCTCAGACACGTGTTGTGTCGGCAGGTATCGCGAAATACATAAAGAACGCTTTACACGGGCGTGCGCGGTCAAAAACCCTCACGCTTTTTTTTCTTCTAACTTACTCAAAATTTTCGAATGATGTGACGTAAAAATGTATTGATTTATGACGCGAGGGTCTGAAAATCATTTCGTACTACGTGTTAACGGGGTTTTGTGTTAAAGAGGTTGATTAAGTATGAAACTGACAATTTGGGTCTTGAAGTGTTCTAAAAATTTATAATTGTATCAAATTTCAAACGCGGTTCTACTGTATACATATTATAAAATGAAATTTATCAAGATGGAATGAAATATATTAACTTTATTATTAAATCTCCTGTAAACACAAAAATGTGACGTTAAATTTAAAATTGCTATAAATGGTTTCTAAATTAATTAAAATTTAACTAAGAATAAAGAGTATATGTTGGTGTATAGGTTAGGTAACCTTTTAAAATGAAAAATATAACTTTTAATACTATTTAAAGAATACTTTTCAAGGGATGGTTGTACAATACAAAGTTACTGTAAACTATAAATAATCTCAAATGAATATTTCTGACATTCCTAGTTTAAACAATACCTGCAGGAAGCCATTTCATTGTGGGCTTCGATGACATAACCTTAAACACATGGATATTTTCTACTGTCCGGAGAGGAAGGACTTTCTTGATTATATTATAAACTTTTTATTCACACTCAATATTAAAGTCCAGGTCAATAATCTTGAAGATAGTTATAGTTAAAATAGTTATTTGTAAAATGTGGCTCGAGTCCCAGAATATTAATAGCAACAGTTCAGATTGTGAGACGAAATAATAATAGTAGAAATTTATTATGGCATAATATTACTTGTAGCAGTTCACAGTTCAAAGGCAAATACAAAAAATTTAAATTGATTCTCTTCTCACGTGACACTGGGGAATCTATATGAACACATACTTCGGTGGATAAAAGATGTTAAAGGTGAAGTGATTTTTAACCTGTGCAATGTCGAACCAAAAGCATTATTGTTGATCGTACACTGTGGCATCATGGCGAAATGATGCAGTGAGGAGAAAGTTATTCTGCATAGCCTGACGGAGAGTTAGAGATGTCAGGTAAGACATCGTAGTTAATCCGGATAGACTGACGCCAAGCCGCAACAAGACCACGCAAGATGTCATGAAGAAGGTAGAAGTTACTCCGATTTACACAGCTCGGCAGGGTCCGCACGAAATACCAAGCAGAACGTTGTATATCTGCATAGCTTGGTGGAGAGCAGACATATGTATGAAGAAAGAAGAAATTCTGTGGAGGGGGGTGTTTAGGACGCACAAGAGAAAGCTATTACGTCAATCGATTTGACCAATACGAACAATTTAAAACGGTCCACGTGGTGTATATGAACCAATGAGAGTTTTTTTCAATACAAAACAAAGATTAATCCACGTGGACTAAACCCACCAATAGCCAGTTAGATGTTAAACGATGACTAACCAGGAAGTTGAAATGGTATAAATATGTGTGCATAAAAGAGATGGAAGGTCGATCCCCAGTATGCAAATATATTTATGGATAATATTTGAAATTGTGTTTTTATGGTTGTACATACGTTACACAAAATTATAATTAACTTTATTTTTAAATAACTACTTCAGATTCAGATTTAATGAGCATATTTCTTTATATTACCACTACGTACTGACTAATTTCTATCTAGCTTATTATTTCTGATCGTTGACTTATTTTAATATGCCTTTTTTAAAAAATTTCATTTACATTAACTAGTTGCCGGCTCGGTGTAAATTTTTAAATTTTTCTCTAAGGCCAAAACTATTACATTGAAAAGCCAGTTGGCAAAGTAATCATCAGTTTACTGGGAATGTAAGGGTATTATCATGATAGAATTTTTGGATAAAGGAAAAAACAACAAACGGACACTGCTATGTAGCCTCGTAACCCAATTGAGAGAAGAAATCAAGAAGAAGAGACCCGGTTTACTGAAAATAGGCACCATTATAATACCGGGACAATGCGGTCATTAACTAACTATCTTACTATCATGCCGTTTCCTCGCGGGGGTAGGCAGAGAGGATAAAGTCTAACACTCTTCTGTCCTGATACACAGTTCTCGCCTCATCCATATTCATACATCTTCTCATACAAGGTCGCTTATGTTCTATACAGTCAAACCTCATTATTTGACGTTCCGTTGATCGACGACTTAATCAATCGACGCTCTCATATTATGTCATTTCAAAATACCATTTAGTCTGTAGAATTAGTAAAAGGTGCCATTGCACGCAGCTTTCAGTCCATATAATCCCTTTCGAAAAACAGACTACAGTAAGAAAACTTTGCTTGATAACTGCAGCAAATTGACAGACATAAACTAAACATAATTTCCTCTAACATGACACAACTTCGGAAGGAAAATATTTAGTTCAGTAAGATTGTTATGTGGATTGAACAAATGGATGTGCGCGTAAATTATTTTACGCAATTTACATTCATATATTAAAATTAAATAAATGTATTCATCTAAATGAGTCAATGCTGTAAAAAATATTATATAAATTATGAGTGTGATGATAACAAGAGAGTGCAGAAGGAAGACAAAAAATATTGTTTTCCTGTTCTCAGCATTATATACGAATACAAGACAATGGTAAAATGGAAGAAAGAGATAATTGAAAAATTGGAAGAGTGAATTACTAGAAGCTGAGATGGAAGAAGAATGAAAGGAGCGATTGGGAAATATGAGGAGACGACAAGAGTACACGAGTAAATGGAGACGAATGAAGATCGAGTAGTGATTGGTAAATGTTAGGTGGCGTCAAATGGAAGATTGTTATCTGTATTTATAACACTAAATGTACGTCTTACTATTCTTTATACAATCCTATAACTTTTGATAATTTTTTACTCTTTAGAACTCTGTGCAAAACATAGCCACCCGACCATCTTCCCTCTATACAAATCTATTATAATATGATAGTGTATTATATGTCATTCAAATTTTGCTCAGTTGCACTCTAGGGCCCTGAGGAAAATACAGTCACACTCAAACTCTCACACTACCTTAAGGTGGTTTTATTTACATTGTCACTTTTTAAGACTGCACACAACAAAGGTGCCATTGACCCTTGACTCACTCTCAGAATTCGGGAAAATCCCAAGCACAGGTCTCTAGTAATATACTTTTATATAAAATGTATTTATTATTTTTCTTTTATAGTCAGTATTGTTTCAATAATTTAATGTATAATTTGAAAGCTTAAATTGCTTTTGTAAAAACATATAATCAAAGGCTATCTTTGTCGTGTTACGCTGGGCATATTAAAATATTAGGGGTACCAAAAAAGAATGTGGTTTTTATAATAAAATATTTTAATGCTTATAAAAAGAAAATAATAATTTCACTAAACGGTCCACTTGTTCACAATACAATTGTGCATTTATCGTTTGTCCAGGTTTGAAGCCATCAAAGTGAATAATGCCCTTGCGGTCCCTCCAAACAGACTAAATGATTTTTTCATTGTGAGGCCTGGGCTTAGCGGTGGGTTTCGCTACCTGACCTTTCGAAAGCCATTGCTTTTGCGTTCTTGGTTTGAGTATAGCACCCATTTCTTGTCTCCAGTTATCAGATGTTGTAAAAATGGCGTTTCTGATTCCATTTTCAAAAGTTGTTCACACGCGTTTATTTGATCGCCTTGATGTTCTTCGCATAGTTCGTGTGGTATCCATTTTGCTTGTCTCCACACCTTGCCGATTTGTTTGAGATGAAGTTGAACGCTTGACCATGAGTATCCGAGTTTGTCTGCAAATTTTTAAATAGAAAAATTTGGATTGTTTTCAATTTGAGCAGCGAGTATGACGTCATTCACTTAATAGGTCTTCCACTTCCAGGGCTGTTTTCTAGATCGAAATTTCATGAACCATCTTTGGTACTTGTGAACATCCAAAACATCTCCCAATACATCACAAATATTTTTAATGGCACTTATTGCTGTCTCTTTCTTCAAGAAATGATGTAACCATCAAATAAATTATTTGTTTGGTATAAATTGTTCCATTGTACATAGGATTGTTAAATTTCAATTCATTCTTGGTATGTATAGTCACCAGAATAACACAAAACACATTTTGTAAGTCAAAGCGCAACTAACAGTGGAAAACGGTAAACGAAAAAAACTATATTCCTATTATAATAATTTAATTTAATTTATTACAGTGTAAAGAATGAAGAAATAAGGAAAGAATATAAAGCTGATTTTAGTATAGTGAGTAAGATTAAGAAAGGTTCACTTAGGTGGTTTGGTCATATGGAACAGATGAATGAGGAGAAAATGGTAAGAAAGATATATGACGCTAGTGTTGATGGCACCAGAAGTAGAGGACGTCTGCGAAAGACTTGGCACGACCAGGTAAACAAAATACTGGAGGATGGTCCTGTTAGAATCCTCAATAATCATCAAGCTTGTATGTGGATGAGGCAAGAATTGTGTGTCAGAACAGAAGAGTGTGGCGCTCTATCATCTCTGCCTACCCCTGCGGTGAAAAAGCGTGATGATAAGTAAGTAAGTATAATAATTTAACGGTTTTAAAAAAATTAAGCATAAGGAATGTTTGAAAAGGGAAATCCCTTTATACGAACTTAGGAATTCTTTTCATTAATTTAAATATAGTAAAATTTTGTTGTGTATTCAACGCCCATTCAGAATCTTCTGTGTAGAGTTTTCTGGACTGGACATCTGCTGTGTGTATCCGATCTCTTTTGCCGACGTTTCGGATCCAATTGCAGGGTGCATCATCAGAGCTGTTGTCGCTGATAGCATCAACTCAGATGATGGACCCCGCAATGGGATCTGTAATGTCGGCCAGATAGGTCAAATACACATTGCAGAATCGCTCAGATAACTACAAAGAACATAATTAAAAAATAAAATGAATTGATATATGGGAAATGTATTTTTAATGTTGAAATATTAAAGTTTTCTTTAAGTTACGCTGTAAAGGGTAATTTACTATCATCATCAGAAAGTAATATAATAATAAGCCAGGATGTGTATCTGCTATGTGATGCTGTAACTGAGTAAATCAAAGCCAACAATTCAGCGGACAATGCACTAATATGTATTTTTAGAGTAGTAAGGTTCACACAGTTCACATTTAATTGTCATCATCAATATTATACTAAATTCTGGAATTTTTCTATTTTAGATGGCAGCCACGTGCTGGTGGTACTACTTCTCCAAGTTCACGGAATTCTTTGACACTCTTTTTTTCATCCTGAGGAAGAAAAACAACCATGTGTCAACGCTTCATGTCATCCATCATGGAGTTATGCCATTTTCAGTATGGATGGGTCTCAAGTTTGCTCCAGGTATGGTCGCAGACATTACTAACCACTCATCCTGAACAATAACAATACAACACTATACACACAAACAATTTACTAGGGAAATTTTTATAAAACTGTTTTACAACCAACATAAAAATATTTACATCTGTTTTCCTAACAATGTTACCTATTATTTGTTTTGTGCAGGTGGTCACAGCACCTTTTTTGCACTCCTGAACACCTTTGTCCACATCGTGATGTACTTCTACTATATGGTGGCCGCTATGGGACCGCGCTACCAGAAGTTCATTTGGTGGAAGAAGTATCTCACTTCATTCCAGATGGTGAGTGTCTACATGTACTACCATGCCACCATACCACCATACCACTCACCACCTACCATAACACTAAACTCTTTGTCTAGGTAATATGCATTATTCCTTTAGTGGCTTCACAGCAACATATAATTTTTGTATTAACTATTTATTAAATTATTGTAGCATGATCCTTTCATATCTAATTTTTTACAATACTTTTGTTTTCAGAATTCAATTATTTAGGTTATTGTTTGTTAATTAAACTTTTTCAAACTAATTTATAATATTTTTAGTTTACCTATTAATATTTAATAATTATTTTAATACTAGTAAATACTGTATATATAATATATGTGATATATATATATTATATTAAAAAATACATTTTCTTTATCACAATTAATTTTATTAAGGAGAACACATTCTTATTGTGAAGTTGTAATTATTCAGAACATAGGTCTGTGATCTCAGAATGTGAAAATGATGTTTTATCCTGCATATTGCAACCATTAAATATGAGTATTATCTAGTGTTTCAAGGGATTTTACCGGAAACAACTTGTGCTCGCAAACTCGCCGTTAAAAGATAAATATGGAGCAAATCTCGGTTAGTATTCCAAGAATTAGGGACTACCTTGGCAATTACAAATATTTGCAATGTTCCATCGGGCAATGTTGTTTGTTATATTTCATGAAGCACACTCCTTATAAATGTGGGCGATTCTATGGAAATACGCATAAAATTAAATTGTTGAGGATTTGCATTCATTACGGCCTTCAGATCTCTTTATAAGCATGCTCATTATAACCAAGTTGGACTATTATTATGATAAAACTCTAGAAATTTGTTTTTTCTAACAGTTTGTCTTGAAAGTAAGAAAATCAACCCTTTTATTTTCGTCCTTTTCCATCAAAACCTTTCTTTTCAGCAACATTTTCGTAAATAATGATGCACTTTAATATTGATAATAAATCAACTATTAGTGTTGGCTTGAAAGACTGAAATATGAACAGAATACCTCAAATTTCAAACTGGAAAATTAAAGAAATGTTTTCTTTTCCAACAACATTTAAAACATGGATCAAAAATAATAATTGAGCAGGTGGAATGGCACTAAGATTAAGGGGTTACACACACTTGTTATAGGCAAAATTTTCTTTCACAATTTAAATGCATATATTAATCTAAAACAATGTACGATGTTATAGTACAAGCCAGTATTGAATTTTATATATAAATTATTTTAATATATATGTAAAAATGCGGGAGATACTGCAAATATTCAGAAACTTTTATTTTGCAGTGTGCATGATAACTTAAGAACACATTATCTGAAACATACGAAAAAAATAATCATGTTAGAAATGTCTACATCTGCTGAATGATCAAAGGATTTTTCGATATTTTTAACAAAATGGCAGTATACTGAATAATCATTTTCTTTGACATTCATAATTCTCATTTTTCCTTAATAAAATTGTAAGTTTTGATCATTTGGCAGTTCTCCATGTGTAGAATAAGCTCTCAAAATTTGAAGCCAATCGGTGAAATAGTTTTTGAGATATTGTGTACACCGTATTGGCCTTTTTTGAAAAATGCATTTTCAAGAAAAACGCCTTCAAAGTTTCAAGTTCGAATCTATGTATGTAAAAAACAAAAATTATTTGAGACAGCTATTTCAAATCTTCCAACATTCTAATACAAATGTAACCATGTCCTAACGGTATTATATTGTGTACAAGTAAAAGAGCCAAAGGGAGAAGCGTATAGCTGCCTACTTTGCACTTACAACCTGTATACTCACGTAACTTTATGAAAAATGCTTGGATCGTTCTGAAATTTTGTGGAGATATTCTCCAGATATAATAGTTTGAAAACATGTCATAATAAAAATTTTGACCCAGATAAGTTTGTGTAACTCCTTAATTTAGAAATCTCAAGATAGTGTCGGAGGTGTAATATAATTAATATGCCCATATGATTGTTTATATCTATCATTTTTATTAACCAAATTGAGAGTCAGTAAGAACATTCTAGAAAGAAACATCAGAGCTGTCTGGTTAAATGTATAAGGGTGCAAGTATTTTTAATCTTTTCAGTGACACTGCAATGCATCTGCGTGTTTTCACTACAAGATCATTCCTTTGATAGAAATTAAACATTGTCAATTGAATAGATACAAATTTTTAAGATATTAAAATTTTTTTTTTGTTACTGTACCCAGATACGGACATTATTTCACCGATTTATTCTAAGTTTTCTGACCCACCATATAGTTTTTATATTAAAATGGGATTCAGATGGGTTGGACAATGAGGAAAAGTGGTTTTGAAAACTTAGTCTGAAAGGGGGTTTTAGTCACAAGAATTTTGGCAAACGGATAAATTGGGGTGATGAGTTTATTTTACTGATAGATTTCATCAGCCTATTATTATTTCAAATTTGTCACCCTAACAATGTTAGAGTAACAAATTGAGTGTAATACCAAATCAGCTACTAAGAGGTAGTCTTGTTTTTAGTTAATATAATATGTTTTGCATTTCCATCTATTAATTTTGCTTTTTCAGCTCCAGTTTGTGGCTATCTTCTCCCATCAGCTGCAGCTGTTATTCCGAGACTGTGACTATCCTAAGTCCTTTATGATCTGGATCGCCATGCACGGCTTCCTCTTTTTATTCCTCTTCTCCGACTTTTATAAGGTCAGCTACTCCAAGCTGCCCACTAAAGATTCCAGCAAAGGAGCATGCACAGTCAGTATATAAATATGCACATCTATAGAATTTTAAAATAATACAGAGTAATATAATTTCACAATAATACAATTTCTGAGACTAGATTTCTCATTTATTTTCATGGTACTGATAAATTGTACCTTAATTTTGCAACAAATTGATAGTTTAACTTACTACATTTATGATACTATTTTAATAATGATTTCATTGAGTTTCAAAAATGTATTTGTTTCTTACAAAAGTAAAGTTTGAATTCTTGTCAATAAATATACAACTTCTAAATTACCAGTTACTCAGTGGTGTGTACATTTAAAAAATATGTTTCAGCCCATAATGGAGAACGAGAAAGTGGCCAATTTCACAAATGGTTATAAGCATCAGAATGGTGTGGCCTGTAGCTATACCCACACCAACAGCAGCGTCTCGGCCAATTATGTGACAGCCAAAGATGAGCCGGGTGATGCATACTACTCCAATGGAGTGGATAATGGTTTTGTTAAGGACATCCGGTTAAACGGACTCACACACAGAGACAGAGGCCAGAAGGACCAGTGATCATGTTCAATTAATTGTACGCAGTCAAATATTGCTTTCCATGAATACAATAGTCCAAATTGTTACAATGGATACAAACAAACTCAGTGTCTTTAAATATAATGGGGACAGAAATAATGTACAGTTTAAGTTAAATGCTTTTTTTTAATAACACTGGCTTTTTTGATCATTTATAAATATTTTTTTAATAAATAAATCTTATATTCAGACAGTCACAATTCACAGTCCAAATGAAATATTCATTATACTTTTATGTACTAAGTTAATAATTTTATAATATATACTACAATACTTCCATACATATATAGGTGACACTGCATCCTCATTCAAAACTCACAATAATTAATTCAATATCTGTTTTATATAAGCCCTAGAGCAGTGAATCCCAAACCCTTTAATATGCCAATCCAAATTTTAGAATGAGGACAAAGATGAGAATGGACCCTCAGTAGAAAGAGGAGGATAAGTTTATTGAACAAACAATGTGTCTTCAGACAGATTGTTGATTCTTCATCAGCCTGTGTGGGTGGGGTGTGCTAGTTGGCATGTTGCCTAGTAGAGGATTTACAATCCACCTCTTCTGTTGACAGCTTTTCATTTCTTTAAAGTAATTATTAAAATTATCTTTCAATGTATTTAAATGTATGGATATTTCGGTAATTATGCCATCAGCTAGTTTTATCTAATTTTTTATAAAAAAAAATTAAACTTGCGATCAACTAAATATCGGATGCTGTCCACAGTTTGGTAAACGCTGCCCTAGAGCATTATATTTATTTACAAATAAAAACAAATGTCACATTTGCTGTTACAAACAAATAATTTGCTTCCTTTGATGGAGGCAAATTAACAAAAAGTACAAATAACTTAAACTTTGGCTTGTAATTGAGCATACGTTAGGAATAAAATTTATGTTTAAAATATCATATTAAAAAACTATTTTTTCCCAAATTCATGTGTTATAGTTACAATATATATATATAGTATATATATATATAGTATATAGTTCAATAGTTACAGTTGAACCTTGTTAATTTGAAATTCAAGGAACAATTTTTTTTTTCTAATTTGAAGAAATTTTTAATTCTGCAAAACTTCACTAATTTGAAATTTGTAAAATTCATTAAAAATAATGATCGATTATAATTTTGCAAAATCATATTATTAATAAAAATATTGTATCATTTTATCAATCGACGCTTATAAACAAATATTAAAATACAGAAATTTTAATAAATCGTATGATAATCGTCAAAACAACTGAAACACTAGTAAAAATGACTGAACCACACATAAGTACAAGTTACGTAAAATTTTCAAAATATAAATGCAAGATGTTTTTGCAAGCTGTTTATAAGTTGGATTATTTTTAAAAAATCAACCTAATGCAATCTTCAAAACAAGTGGATACAATGAAATTAAATGCCACATAAAAAAAACAATGCTGCCATAAAAAGTAAGTTTTTTACAGTTACAAGTTTTTTACACTAGCAAGCTACCGTGTGGTGAGCATCATTTTGGAACATGTTTCAACTGGATTTAGGGTGAAGCGTGCGAAAAATGTATACGGAATTCCTCGACAACTAGTGATGGTTGCGCTCGATAGATATAAGTTGCCACTTATCAACATTGAATTTTCAATTTCAATCCCAGTAACTCATAATAGTTGAGAATTATTACAAGTTACTGGGGTTTACAAAATAACAAAGTTATTGTAGCATGAAATTGTTAATTTTGGACATGAAAAGTTGAATTGAGGAGGTTTGAATTAATGAGGCATTACTGTATTTTAAAAAAATGTATTCTTTATGACTAATTTTGCAATTCTACTTAAACCTGGAACACTTTTAATATAAAAGAAGATTGTCCACAACCACAACCAGGCAGGGTCTTTACTTTTATTCATTTAATTTCCTGCTAAACTTGTTTTACTATTTTATGCTCGCATGTTATTATATTTATGTGTCACCTTTTTTCAATGTACACATCAATTTAGCACATTGTATTTATAAGATAGGTATGTTCATACAATATTTTTTTTTATAATAAATTAATTCTTTACATTTCTGTTTTATTCCAAATAGTACTAGAAAAAACGAGTGATAACTTCTCGCAAATGTTGTATTGTGTGATTTGCTCAGTTGTCAAAAAGACAGTGCCTTTGGGGAACTACCTACAGATCGAAAAAATAATCTATCTATTATCCTGTGTTGCCTCGGTACCAGCCCGATATTCAGTATCGAAACATTGCTTAATAATGATTCAACCATGTTTAGTGACCACTTCTGCAAAGACAGGTTACATTCCCTTTTCTACATTCCTGCTTCTCTTTTTCTCTCACACAAAATCTTGACGAAATATCATGGCATCTAGGTGTATGAATTAATATCAAATATATAAACTTAATTTCTGTAATATCGCACATCATCATAATGTATGGTTGATAAAAGATGACATCTCATGTGTGGAGACGCAAAACATAATTAAATTATTCAATGCCTCTAGCAACAATCCAAGTTGACATCCTGACTTTCTCTCCTAATACCCTTTCAGAATATTTCAACTAGCATTACTTTCCAAACATTCAATAAAATGAGAATAGTATTACTTCTACAAGTGCATTAATATTAATGCTGTACTTTTCTTTACCTGAGCAGGTACTTTATTGCTATGAAGTCATAAAGTGCTGTTAATTGTATATGTTACAACATTTTTAATGTTAATCCAAACTGTAAATTTAAGTTATTTATATGATTATACGTATAATAAATATTCAATTAAATATTGTAAATATTTTACACAAAGATTTTATTAAGTTTATCACTCATCATAAAAATGTAGATAATGGTATTTGACATTGTCTATATTTCTGGAGGTATATACACTCACATGTAAGTAGGATATTATTAAAATGAGTGCACCTTTGAAAACCAGAAATATGATGTCAAACGCGCACAGGTTAGGACTTTTGAAAAAAAAAAAACTTATTACCTATATTTTGGAAAAAAAATAGTTAAGAAATGGCACTTTTATATTGCTAATGACAGATGATCCAAATTCAACAGTATGGTATTAATCGTCCTATATTAAAATCTCCAATTGAACTATATTAAAAATTTGGTGCAAAGTGCCTAATTGTAGTGCACGTCTTCTTTTTGCCATATTTGGACTTTCAGCTATAGCAGAAATGTTTTCTTTTCATCTGGTTGGGCGAGCGATGTTTCCTCTTTCAACACAACTGGAACATTACATTTTTTAAATTAAATCTACAACAGTTGAATAAGAAGGTGCTTCACATTGACCGAAAACATTTCCAACTTTACAAATTGCAAAATTTTCATAATGACTTTAAACAATTTTAATGCGCCACTATAGTTTTTATTTAACAGATGGCACATAAAGTTTCTAACCCTGAAAGATAATAGAGCACTATTTAAAATAAGGTTGGAGTTTGGATCACCTATATTTAGGCATTCTTCGTGAATTGCAGCTTGAGCTCTGATCTTTTACTTTCCGTATAGAATCACTTTAGAAGCAGTGCATGGCATCAGAATATATAGTTTTACTGTTTCAATATGATTCCATTATTTGCTCATTTTCTTTATAAAATGTTATTTATTATCATATGTTTGTTTCATTTTGTAAATATTCACTATATTCACAAATTGTGTTCAGAGATAGATCAATTGTAAGTATGTACCTATCTACTTTTGTATATTATTATTTTGTCTTCCTAAAAATTTATTAGCAAAATGCCTACAGATAGTTTCCATAGAGTTGTGCGTGCACGAATGCTACCTTAATGTTACCTATGGTTATGTCATATAGCTGAACTAAAATGTTAATACTATACGTGCCCACTTAGCACAGGTGAACCTGCCCGAGGAAATTCATAATTGTATGTGTAATTTGTATTTGTTCATATACATAGTTAACTCTTAGTTGCAGTTTAGGTGTTGTGCGGTGAAATTGTTTTTTTTCAGTATATTTATATTGAATTTGAAAATTAACTTGTATTGAAAAAGTACTTTTTCAAATATGAAAATATAATTACATAGTATTGTAAAACAATGTTGAGAAAAAATATGAATTCTATAATTGATACCCCTTAGTACATTTCTGATTGTCACTTATTTGTGTTGCTATTATGCAGAATTATGCTGAAACCTATCACTTTAAAAGTCAATGTCATTTATATTTAATGGTTCTAATAATAATGTGGTACCAGTTGCACAATCAGACATGCCCCGATTACTTTTAACTAGATTTGTGCAATTTATTAGTTTCCATAAGTCAACATACTATAAATAAAATATGTACATATTATATAGAATAAGTAATTGAAGGTATTGAGATTTTATAATATACAATTTTTATTCTGATTTATTTTTCAATGAAAATGGTTCTCTTATCGAATATGATCTGTATAATGTTGCCATCGTATGCCTTAGATATCACAATTTATCTTGATACTTGTCACATATATTAATAGTAAGATTGTCTTATTTTCGATTGGTCCAAATTATGAATGAATTATTATTGATCTTAAATAAATAGGCGGAAATTCACAAATGTGTTCTCCAATTGTCAAATAAATGAATTAATTGAATTATTGGTCTTTCTTCACAATATTGAAGATTCCATTTTGTCAGCAAAAGCTATTAAAATTTCCTGCTCCAATGTGTATTGCATATACGGACATTTGTGGATAAATACCGTTCCCTTTTAAGATATACAGACTGCATACATATTTTTAAATAATCCTGAATGGATAATTGTTTTGATAGAACAAATGTGTTGTATGAAACAAGTTGTGGTGGCTTGTGCGAATATGTTTGTTATGCAAATCACACCTTTCTGTGACGGACTGTTGTTTATTTAAATGTTAGTCATATTTTTATAACTTTATCTGTGCAAGTATGAGTGTGGAGTGAAATATAACTATATTTATCATGTCTTAAAGCTTTCATATGTTAGGTGTCTTAGTAATATTTTTGCATTCTGTGTCCAGGTGCTAAAATTCTATATTTATAATATAAATAATAATATTTTTTCAAAAGCATTTGACTTTTTTTAATCAAACTCATTTTTGATCAACCAGTAGTGTACGTAGATTACTCGCACTGTAGAGGAGTGCTTAGGGGGAGCCTTTCAGCACTATTCATATTTTCGCCATCTTAAGAAAATGCGGCTTTTTATTATTTATTTTTGAAGTTGTATACAATATTTTAAAACCATAACTTAGATAGGATCGTTACACTAATTGCATTATTAATTAATAATGCACTATTAGATAGACCGCGACCATCAAATTCCTTTTCAGTATGCCAGAAAAGTACTTTAATGTGGGAAATTCTTGTATATTTGGAATATTCTTTATTATGATCTTGAATTTTTAGATTACGGAGACAAAACTGTGTCAACAAATTAAGATAATGTTAAAAATTAATAAAGTTATAAACCACAAATTAAAAGATTTCATTTGTAGGACATTTTGAAAATTGTTTACGTTTTTAGAGTGCTTCGTTTTGGTGAGAGGATTTAAAAAAATTGTATTGTGTTTACTCACACGCTTTGAAGTTTCGGGTACTATTTAAAATAAGCTGTTTTGTCAAAAATATTATTTTAGGGTTGATCAATTTTCACCACTCGGTCTGGGCAAGGCTGGTATAAAATCTTATTAGTTTTTGGTTTTATACCTATAAAGCAATTTTTTTCCATAATATGAATGAATATTATACCTATTCACAAAATAGGTTGTAAATTTCGTAAATTAGACGGTTTTACACTGATCTTTCTTGTTCACAGAAAACATTTGATATGTGTTATTTTGTAAGGCTTCTTTTGTAAAGTTATTTAGTTGTCTTTTAAACATAGCTAAATACTACATAATTTGAAACAAACAGAATCAGAAAACGGCAATGTGGTATTTTTAAATGAATATCGAAACTGACTGTCAGTGGATCTTTTTTGCCCGGGATCATTTTGGTTCGAATGGATCGGATCACCCTTTTACTATCTAATTACTGTTGTTTTACAGTCGGAACCTAAAACACCTACAAACAATTAAATACATGCATCATACCTATATTAATTAAAATACTGGTTAGTCTTGGTATTTTAAGGCGCGACTTTCAATAATAATTCCAATTTTCGCGTTTTTTACGAAAACGTGGGTTTTTATTATTCATTTATATCAGAAGTTATTCAATAATAGACTTTTTTTCAACTATTCCTTAGATTGAACCTTTACACTAATATAAAACTAATGAACTGTATGTTATTTGCCATAATTAAGACGATACAAGCATTATAAGAAAGACCGCGATCATTAGATACATTTTCCGCGTGCTACGAAATTGAAATACGCAAAATTATTGCATAAACGAAATATATTTTCTTATAATCTTGAAGCCAAGATTACGGAAACAAATCTGTTCTAAACCAAATTAGCGAAATGTTAAAAATTAATAAATTCCAATATAATTCCATTTGCAGTACATTTGATCAATTTTCGACGTTTTTAAAATACTTTGTTTTAGTAAAAACCTACGTTTTTAAATAATGTATTATATTACTCACATGCTTTGAAACTTCAGCTACTATTTAAATCTAAGTTTTATATCAGAAACACAATAATCAGTTTTTAAATAATATATTTTCAGTCTTATGAAATACGATAATTTTAATTATCTCTCAAACTTTTAATACGCTGTTCAAACCGGCTACGGCGGTCGTGAAATTCGCGCTCTAGATTTTCATTAAAATTGTCTAAAACAAATTGCCTATAAAACACATTTTAATACAATTTTTTACTACAATATAAATTAATATTATACTTATTCTCCATACCAATTGCTTATTTTTGTAAATTATATGATTCTGAGCTGTTTTTATACGAAAACAGATTATAATTTAGAAATTTTAAACATGCGTTAAATTTCACATCACGCCTTTCTATATGACAGCGCATGCGCGGCCAGAACGCACGCGCTGTCATATTCTAAAACGTCAACATCACCTTTTTAAAATGGAATTTTGCCGTGTTGTGGGTCTGTGGTTGTCGGCAATGAATTTACTGCACTTTGGCAATTAGAACTTCAATAAAACATTACAATTGATAGTACATTTTTTGGGGGCAACTCCAGATGGTACTTCTGATAATGATATCATTATAGAAATAAAATGCCCGCCATCTGTATAATAGTCTTTTTGTTGTTTGGATGGGAACGAATTTTATAATTAAAACCGAAAACATCTATCGAGATGATAATTTTTGTCACGAAAAATTTTTTACAAAACTTGAATCGTTTTACACGGATTGCATGGTCTCAATTAATTGACCCAAGAAAAACGAGGTCTATGGATGTCAACGATCCGCAATATATAATTTAAGCCATAGAAAATAAAGCTCAGAAAAGCAAGCAATCAAGGAAAAGGATAGAAAAATTACTTTAATCATTTATCACATCTGATTTATAAAACACTTTTTTTGAAATAAATAATGAATACATGTCACATTGATATTCTCTGTATATTTAAAATTGAACAACTGGTGGTCTTCCGGGACGAGGCTTTATTTTTAATTCAGGCTTTAATTTCAGATGATTTAGAAATAAAAATAATTTGTCGGTGCTATGGCATAAGGATCGCTTGCAAGAAGTGAAACAGTTTGTATCTCAAAATTAAGCCTAAGCAAATATAAGGAAGGACGTCATGGGAAGACAGGTTTTTATATACCCACTGGGGATTCTTTCCTGTCATTCTTAATAGTACAAACATATTATTTAATTTTCGCTTGATAATTTCAAATGGCAACACATATTATGAATGCTCAAGAAATTGCTATTTTCTGATAGCATATTACCTAGGAATTTAAAAAAACCAACAATTGTATATTCGTCTTTTTCTAATGCTGTCTTTCGCTCTAGCAATATTTACATAAAAAATATTTATTGTTTTATGTTTACTTGATATTGTAAAAGAATTAACTATTAGTCTCATCTTGAAAGAGTATGCAAAATGCAAAAAATATCTCGAAATTCAAACTGGAAAAATGAAAGTCGCGCCTTAACCTGTTAGCTGCTCAAAACATACCATCACCATATTGGTGCCAAAATTCAAAATTCATAGGCTAGCTTTATTGAAATTTTATTTTTACGTAAAAAACACGAAAACGTTGGTATAACTAAAAAAAAACGTAGGTACTATTTCATCGACCGCGATTTCGTACGATTTTGGGATGACAAATAAAAGTTATAGTGTCAGGCCATAACATTTAGGACATTATTATTTATTTTATATTCGTTTTTTGGAAGGACGACATCAGATTTGATTAATATTATTGTGTTTAATGTGATGCTTAAAAATAAAAACACATCACAACTACGTACACAGCATAGGTACATCGCACTTATACACCACTAACGATACGCATGAAGTGATGCCGCTGGCTGCTGCGTGCTGCCTGACGGAGCACTCACTATATTTATAGTAAAATGCCCATATTTTTATTTTAATTAATAACTAAATAATATCTTATTCGCTGTAATTACTTAGCGATAAAAACCAGAAATATCGCGAACGTACGTCAAAATATAACTGACAATTTACTTAAATTGGAACGTTCCAGAAACTTTTCAACTTATTGCGCCGTTCTTATCATCGAATTCTACGGTAGTAACGAGCATATCGGGATTATCGAAAAAGTCGGCAATATTTCCCACTAACAAAAATCACTCTCCGCCATTTTGTAAAAAAAGTTTGTTAAAGTAAAAATGAAATCAAAAAAGTTTTCGAAAATTCGATAACTATAAAAATATCAGCACTTTGACGTCTATGTGAGAGTGTGTTAGATTTTCAATGCAATTTAAATTACTGTCATTTTCGTATAAATCACTTATCCATGGCATCAAATAAATGTGGAAATACAAAAGGACGCATTAACTGTCAATTTTGTATGGAGGAAAAACGATGATTGTTACATTCGAGTTCAGACGCAACTCGTGGTGTTCTCGAGTTCAATACATTTCTATGGGTCAATGGGTCACCGTGTGATATCACTACTAGAAGGAATAATTTGGTTTAAAATCCGATATGCGATACTCGTGATAGCAATCGTCATTTACTGACGCCGTCCGCTGTCATGTGCATTCAGCCATATAATAAGGAAAGCCAACGTGATTTATCGCTTTGTCTCTTTCTCTGTCGCAATTTTCCGACGCGGACGGCCTTGCGGATAAATTTCTTTCTACTTTTGATGACATGTGGTTTTTAATCATTCATTTATATGTTTTAATTTTCTACTGCCGAGGTCTAAATAAATGCTGCTTTGAACATAAATTCTGTTCTCAATTTTTATTTAATTTTATTTTGATAATGTCTTGAAGATGACGAAGCGCTTACAAAATAAGTTTTTTTTTTTGGGAGCCCAAAAAGTCCGCGTCTCAGAGCTGGATTTACCGCCTCGAAACCCCAAAATAAATAAAAAATCTTGTAGTACCTCGAGGCGAGGAAGCAGTGATCTCGATCATAAATTGTACAAATATATGATATCGGAAGAAATATTTACAATGCACAAATATATCACAAACCACACCCTGTCATCCTGCAACAAGTACATACCACGCGTTCAGATGCCAGGATACAAACGTTCCATTGGAGCATCTACTTTGCACGCATCGCGTCAACCGCGTTATTCATGTGCGCATTAAGATCGGCAGGCTACTAGCCAAATGACAAATGTAAACTGTAAAAAGGTTTATATCTTAACACGGTACATATTCTATTTATAATATTCTCTAAAGGATCTAAGGAGCCAACCGGTATATATATTTTTACTCTGATATCAGATACTGACGATTCGGTTTTCTAAAGAGTAAAGTGTCCGATGTGTGTGCAAGGAAAGCGACCTAATTAGAAATGTCAACAAGTCGAAAGTGATGGTATCGGAGGAGGAAAGCAGAACACGGTGCAAACCACTGTTTCAATTGGTTATGAATGTTCGGAACGAGCAGATGAGTTCGTGTATTCGGGAAGTATGCTCGATAGAAACGGAAGGGAGGAATAAGTGAACGGCGCTTTGAATGGAATTATATCTAACGGGAACTCGTCAACCGAGGCAATACTAGCGATACACAATGGAGTCTCGGTACCGATACTGATATATGGAAGTGAGGCCTGGAGCTGGCAAAAGAGGAACGAAAGTAGACCGAATGCAGTGGAAGTGAGATCACTTAGGCGTATATATGGCAGATCTACTTATGACATGGTAAATAATGAAGAAATAAGGAAATAATGTAAAGCTGATCTTAGTATAGTGAGTAAGATAAAGACAGGATCACTTAGGTGATTTGGTCGTATGGAACGGATGAATGAGGAGAGAATGGTAAGAAAGATATGACGTGTTGACGGCACCAGAGTAGAAGACATCCGCAGAAGACTTGGCACGACCGAGTAAACCAAATACTGGAAGTTGGTCCTGTTAGAAGCCTCAATAACCGACGAGCTTGTATGAATCTGCCTACCCCTGCGGAGAAACGGCGAGTATGTGTAATAAATATTCCGCTAAGATCAAGATTATTTCAGTGTTTGTATAACTTAGATCGTTATATAATATGAATTCATTACCTGCTTGCTTTTGTCGTTTTAAACCATAATAATATAATTATTACAAATGTTATAGGCATATTCTTATTTAGTTTTGTTTAATTATTTGCATCGCATTTTCCTGTTTCGTTTTCTAGCTGTTTAGCTAGCTGTGGCGTCTAGCTGGTGGCGTGGTGCGCTGGCATACCATCCACTGGTGACACCGCACGACGTAACAATGTAAGTTACCTCAATAATCATTCACACAGAACATCCCGGCCTGTTAAGATTGAGCTCGGTCAATAAACAAAATTCTTGATCTCCTTCTGACGGCCTACTACTCTTGCTCTTGTAGCCGGTGATTTCAACTCGAAACACTAGGACTGGAATAGTAGTCATATTAACGCAAACGGCAGAGTCCTCAAAACCTATGTCGATAACAATCCCATTGCACTCATTGGTCCCTCTGATCCCATCCATTTTCCTACTCGTCCCCATTTTTACCTCCGCAGAACTAAACTCCGATCATAATCCTGTATTTTTAAATATTCTTGATTTTAAAGCGCCCCCGACACATTCTTCTCTTCAAAAAATACATTGGCCTCACCTCAGTTACATTATTGAAGAGACGGTACACGTCCCGCTGTCTATCAACAATGAAAGTGAGCTCGACGAAGCGGTAAGCTCCTTCACCTCCGGAAGCTTCCCTACCTTCCCGACACGACTCTACAAATCGTGCTGCCCTCCCCTCTTCTATTTAACTTTTGATCGGTCAAAAAAACCGAGCCAGAAGAAATTATTGGCAAAAGTTTCGAAACCCAGATCAAAAGTCTCTTGAAAACTCCATCACTACGCAAATCCGTGATATATGGTATGATCCGTGATCACAACGATAATTGGGCAAAAAAATCAATCTTTAGAAACACAAAATGGATCATTATGGAAACTCACCAAAGTTCTCCGTTCTAATCCATCTCCGATACACCCCATTCTTCTAAACTCGGTGTTATAATATGCGATGACGAGGGAAAGGTCGAAGATTTTGCAGACAGCCTTGAACTCCAATTCAGCCCGAGCAGTAAATATGCCAATATCGTAGACATCTAGCGGGTAGGCCGTCGAGTTAATTAAATTTTGGATTTCCTTCCGGATGAAAAAATTATCTTCTCCACTCCGAATGAAGATCAGAACGCCTTCAGATACCGTAGTAACAAAAAAGACCCCGGCCCTGATGGGATAACAAATCTTGTCTTGAAAACTCTTCCACAAAAAAGTGTAGTAGCTATCTGTCAACTCATTAATTTGGCTCTTAAATTGCGTCACTTTCAAAACAGTTGGAAACACGCACGTGTCATTCTCATTCCCAAGCCTGGGAAATCTCATAATTCTGCGACAACCACCGACCTATTAGCATTCTTTCAAACATTGGTAAGATCTTCGAAAAAATACTACTCAGAGCACATCAAAAATGTCTGTCTCCTCCCTAACGAAGAGCACGGCTTCAGAGAAAATCACTCTACCCTCCACCCACTTCTCTGAGTAGTGGAGATAATCTCAGAAGCTTTTCGTAACATGTCCACAGGCGGTATTTTTCTGGATATTGCCAAAGCGTTCGAAAAAGAATTGATCAACGGCCTACTTTTGAAACTATACAATCCGGAATCCCCCAGTTATTAGGTATTCTTAAATCTTTTCTTCAAGACCGGACCTTTCAGGTAAAATACGGCAACACTCTCCACAACTCGTGCTATGACAGCGGAAGTCCCCCAAGGTTCCCTTCTTTCACCGTCTTTCTTCAATATATACATTCACGACGTACCGATCACTAATAACGTAAATGTTCACGAAGCACTCTACGCCGAAGACACAACCATATTAGTCCAATACCACTCACCAGGCATGATCACCACCCGCGACGTGAACTCCAACAAAAGTAAGCAGTTTTTCTCTAGAAGGAAAAAAAGAATACTCCATACCTTAAAGTTTTTATGCACGGGATTCCTATTCCATGGGTCGATACTGTGAAATATCTCGGACTTACATTTCAGAAAAAACTTTGCTGGACACAACGCATTTACAACATTCGCAACAGAGCCCAATTCCTACAGTTCACTATCCCCAAATAACAAATTACTCTTGTACAAAGCAATCATCCGTCTTATATTCACATATGCGAGCCCCATCTGGTAACACAAAAATGTTAGAATCTATACAACACTACATCCTTAGGAGAATTACAAACTCACCCTGGTTTGTCAGGAACACAATCATTCAGAGACTTAAACATACCCTCACTCAAACGACACGATTATACACGATTTATCTTCTAAATTTATTTCCATCCCGAACCCTTCCATAAACTCCCTCGGCCTACATGATCCTTCATCCGATCCCCATCATCTTCGTCCCATTTCACTTCTTTACTCTGTTCTTAACCCTATTGAACAAAATTTATAAAAATATTCACTAAAAATAAATTATCAAAAAAAGAATTAACATAATATAAAATTAAAATATATATTTTTTTAAAAACTTTACCCATTTTTGCTACTACTTTATACAATTATATATAAAGTTAAAATTATTAGAAATTTAAAAAAACAATTTCACCATGTTCCCCGTTCAACAGGGTCCCCCCGAAATATCTTATTAGCCATTATTGTCACCTCATATGTCGGAGACAAGAGGGCTAAGCCCTTATCCCTCCTCCCTTTTAACAATCGAATCATCATAAATGCGTAAATCGAAAATTATTTTGATGGACTTCTTGAATTTCGAATTAACGAGCTTTTATTAATTAAAAAAACTAACAAACAGTTTGTTACTTTTGTATAATTAATAATTATGTAGGTACGACCACAAAGTTAACGCTATATCATAAAAATGATAATTATAAACTAGAGAAAGTTAATGGAGGAAAATCCATCCCTCGGAATCCCCCTGCGCAACATGTGGAAGAATATGAGGTTCGAGGATAGGGCTGTCCAGCGTCCAGCCATGCGAGGACTCGTAACAGATTAACCATGGCAGATGTCATTTTGTCACCATGGCCCGAGGCTGCGTGTACAAGAATTACATTTTTGTCTAAATTCGCGTAAATGACGGTAGAGCAGAGCGCAGAGGCAACTATCTCTCGTTGTCTGTTACCTATCTTTCATTCGTAGCTTTACTTCCAAATCTTCGAGAGGCGAGAGCAAAGTTTCATCCGTGTACACGCACTTTGTTAAAGGCTTTTGGTAAAATTGATTATTTATAAATACTTACTTAATACTAAACTATTTTCATTTTGTTTGCAAAATAAATATATTCCTCGAAAATGTATTAATTAAAATGCTTTGAGCTTTAAAATGAATGAGCATGTAAGTTTCTGCGGTTCGATAAGGAGGTCGCTTAGTTGTTCAAAATTATATTAATCACATTAAACGATGGCAATTGGATTTCACAATTCAAGCACCTTTGACCTCGACAGTTGTACTCGGATAGCTCAGATAGCTTGAACCAACATTTACACGATCGCCGCTTCCTGCATCCTAATTTTGACGTTTAGCCGAGTCTGCGGGTGGCCAACTTGTACAAACTTGAATTACGATTAATTGTTTTCTGTATGTTTTTTTATCAACCAATCTTGATTAATGCGGAAACGATATGATAAAACAAAACCGCCCCTATCCAATTGACCAAATTGAGATAAACGTATATGTAACTGATTTTATAGCCAGAGTGGAGATATTAAATAAAATTATTCTAAAACATACAAACATGTTTGTCGGTTTTTAGACCTCTTAACAAAATAAATATACATTACTAAAAATTCTGGGAAACAAATATAAATAAAATATATGGATTAACATAAACGGAGACATTATTTTACAATAAGCGCCATCTGTGTACCAGTAGAGACTTTAATTGCTTAGTTCTAAAAACAACCACGACAACTCACCGCTGTACCTATGGCGCTCTTGTGTATTCGCCGCATCGAGCTATTCACATTACTCTGTTCTGTCTTTAAGCTAGTGAATTACTCAAGTCATATAAATAGTTATTTACTGAATTGAAAATTCATTTCGGTTGATCCGTTTTGTATGGAACCGTTATCTATGCTGTTTTTTAACAGAATAACATTAGAAAGGCTTACAACTGCGTGCAAATCATTGAAGTGTCTACTTCCTCTTTTACTATCTTACTGTTTTTAACGTGTTGATTTCATGGTCGTTCTTTGCGTTCGAGGTGCATTTGGTGCATGAATTTGTTTTTGATTTGGGAAAAACAGAAAGCAATTGGCAGAACTATTTCCTACGTTAACCTTTAATAAATATTATTAATTCGTTTAGTTATTACGTGAAGGATTTTCAAACAATGAAAGAATCGTGTTCAGAGATAAAAAAGTTCTTAAAAACATCCATACATTTTTTTAATTGATTTTGATATGGGTACGAAGGTATAATCTTACGTTAAAACTTAAACTTTAAATACACTATTAATAGTACTCTATAAATACATGGTAGGGTCGTATTAGCGATGGATTCATTTTGTCTGAAGACGTTGATTAAACGGAAGTTCATAATCCTATGTACAATATATGTTGTAGTACATATATTATGTATGATTATATAATATCATTGATAATAGCATAACCTAAATCTATACCTTGTGCACGCCACTGATATTATAAAATCATATTTTACCTAATACAAATTTTAACTTTCCGTCTGCTTCCTTGATACAAATATCTGGTCTAGACTAATTTGATAATTCCAAAAAATCAAAACCGTTTTCCTCTATCACGTACCATTTTTGAAATATCACTATTTATTTTTCGCTATTCGGTACATTTAATTCGCATAACAGTACACCTTAAAAATAAAGATTTATTAAGGAGAACATATTCTTATTGTGAAGTTGTAATTTAATTCAGAACAGACGGTCTGTGATGTTTTAAATATTAATTAAATATAGATCTCTATTTCGAATCCGCACCTTATATTTAATTAGTAACATTAAGAGATGTGTTCTATGTTAATTTGATGGTGTTTATTTCAAAATCAAAACCATTTTTTTCTAGCACATACAGTTTTATTATTCGCTTTTCAATATAATACAGCGTTATGCATTCGTGTAACTGTCCACCGTAAAACTCAATGTCCAGCAATAGTCAACTAGCATACTTGGATTCCATTTTCCTTGATACCTTTTTTCCATTGTGCTAATGTCCTGATGAAATCGTTCTCCGTGTTCATCGCTGGCATCACCGAATTTTGGAGGGAAGAACTCTAAGTGCGAATGCAGAAAATATATTTTGAGAGACATGTTACACCCCATTGACTCGTAGGTCTGCAGAAGCTTCTCAACATGTCCTGCATAATCAGGAGATCGCTCATTTCCTAGAAAATTATCGCATATAACCTGGAACGCATTCCAAGAACGAAGCTTTACGACGTTAAATTCTTCATTATTCAAGATTTAAGATTTTCAAGATCTCTCGAATCTGAGGGCCAACGAAAATGCCCTCTTTAATTTTAGGCTCACTAATTTTTGGAAACTGTTCTGAAAGTACCTAAAACCATCGCTAGGTGTGTTCATGAATTTGATAAAGTTTTTCATGAATCCAAGCTTGATGAGTAATGGTGGCAGATAAATATTGTGTGGATTCACCAGCGGCGCACGATTCATACTTTTTTGACAGGGATGTATCCGGTGCGCTGTGGCCAATCTTTCATTATGTCCATTCACACAGAAAACAACAGAACTTTGTATATCTCGACTGCATTCACATAAGCAATCTAAAAACTTTGGGATCACCGCAAATTTTCCAATTGTGTTGAAAATAGTTGATGTTCAACAGAACTTCCATATTTGTACACGTTTTTTTCATGTGAACTGCATGTCTAATAGGTATGGAAGGGTAGACATTGGCATTATAAAGCAAAACAACCTTCATATAAATATGTACAATTTGCACAAAATATAATTGATTTTAAATACAACACAGTAAAAATAAGTATATGAATAACAATTTATAGATATATTAAAAAATAATAAAGTAGAAGTACATATAGGTACATATTGACAAAAATAAAGTGTTTGGTTAAACACAGAACGGCTTAAATATCTTAATCAAAAACATTATTCTTATATTTAAGCTTTGAACATATATATCGACAGACCAAAATAATTCCCATGTCTGTGAAGTCATTGTGTGGGTGCGCTACTTTAATAATGTGTGTATGAAGCATTTACATAAAATAGCTCCAGTACTTCACCTGGTACTTCACGCGGGAACATGGTAAAAAAACAATTTTGTCAAATGAACAGTCTAGGTTGTCATTTACTATTTTTAATAATAACAATAATAAATTACTCAAAGTTCTTCTACACGACAAGTTCGTTAAATTGAGAAAGTTCATTAGTCCGTGCTCTACAATTTGACATCGATGCCCAGCGTTAATACAGACTAATTGTTTTTATAATACAAGTAGTGAGACTAAGTATTACGAAAACACGTGTATTATCTAAGTATGTAATATATTGATTGGGTTAGGGACCAGGGTTTCGTTGCATAGTGAAGCGAGGATTTTTATAATAGTATGAATAACAGCTAATTCTTTGGTTCTGGGCTTTCTATTGCCTTGTTGTAGCTTGTCTGTGTAATAGTCAAGACGTGATCAAGCAGTGATCTAGTAGTCGGGGGTTCGCGCCTCGTTCCAGAACACCAGCAAGTTAATCCTATTTTCATAGCGCAAGCGTTTAGCTTAGTTTGAAAATAGTAAGAATATTGATGTGACATGTAGTCTAGAATTAGGCAGATAACCATTAACCTGTTTAACTCAGTGTGCTGCTGATTCTTCTTGCTGTTCCCGCTGACCGTCCTGGATCTCGCGTGCCCGCCGTTTAATTTCATCTTTTGGAGAGCGTTTTTAGGAGCTCCGATCTCAATGGCGACCCGATTTATTCTAGCCGCAAGTTAAAATGGCATACCCACTTAAGACCGGTGGTACACATTACACACCTTCAGTAAACCCAGGACTGCCAATCGACGGATGAACAATGCGCAAACACTACTATATTAAAGACAAGAAAGCAATTTTGTGCAGACTATTTAATGGGTAAAACCACGAAGTACGTATATACATATTGTGACCTTTTCCATTTTTCATTGGGATGCAATTTTCTGGTAATGCCACTGATGTTGAGCATCGCACGACGAAAAATATGTGAATAAGAGAACACAGGCCCACATCGTTCGGAGGACGGACAATCGTTGAACGAATGCATTCAACATCATTAGTATACGAGGGAAATCAGGAGGTCGACATGTCGCCCCAAAAGACGAAAAAATACATGACAACGAATAACCTATCTCTTTTGATTTAAAATTATGTACAGCCTTCTCTATTTTGTAATAAAGACCGTTACATTTGACTTTGGGGTCAAGGTTACTGCCTGACACGTTTTTCCTTAGATTTATCTGTTTCACACATCCTTTTTAGGTGAAAATAAATCAATGTTTTCTTCTTCGAGTTAATTGTAGAAGCAAGAGATAGAAAGATGCTTTACGTTTTGACATTCTTTCGCGTAAGTCATAAAATTGGATTTTTGAATGCCATTCTGGCTGCGGGGAAGGGGGGGGAGTACTTCACTCGTTGAAGCCCTGCAATAATGTGATTCCAGCCTGGATAATTCTTGTAAACATTCTATTTATAAATTTTCTGATCTATCTCGTTTTCAAATGTTGTCAACCAATCCTCGATGCCCAAAGTATTCAGAAACATAGTTCTACATAATAAAATATACTCGTATGACTTTCTTCCCAGTAAGAAAATTTAAAAAATCATTCCTCCGTGACACTTCAGCAATATTTCGGTTCCCCTTTCTCTTAATTGGCACTAATTTATAATATTAATTTTATCATGTTGTTAAATAATAATTAATAAAAATATAAAATGGCCATAGATAAAGGGGATTCAAGGTTTACTCGTTTAAATTTTTGTACACAAGGAACATACAGGTTTTTTAAGTCTCTATTTTTACACATTTCTAAAAAAACACATTACATTAAAATATATTACCTTACATCAGAAGATAGATTTATATAATTGTATAGCATTGCATCAAAAAAACATTTTTGGTCCCCTATCGAGTTTGGAGGTTTACAAGTTAGGTCGACGATATTTATTATGCTCTTTACCTTCTGGCAGAGATCTTAATATAAGTGAGGTTTTTCCAGTCACTCCTCAACTCGAGTAAGTGGGAAGCGGTTGGTTTGATAATTTCCCTTTGGAATCTTAGATTAAGACTCGGAACGGAACGGCTACTGCGGAAACGGAAATTGCGGTATTGAAGAAAAATATATTATTTTCTTCTTACGCCCTTTAAAGTGGTGACCAGTTTTGTAGGCAGGCTCGGCGCAGGCTCGGCGCACGAGGCTCGGCCTCACTGCTCACCTTTTGGCAGTTGAAAAACTGAATATTGTACGCGAGACTTCAATTAACCCCGTGTCCGTGTACTTAGCCTGTCAATATTTAAATTCATCAATATAAAAATAAAACCCAGCAGATATACCTTTTCAATTTTTAAAAAACTAGTCACGTGCGATTGATTAAATAGTATTGGCTCTGTTTAAATATATTTTTACATATATTATTCCGCGTAAACATTTTAATTTAAAAAAAGTAAGGTCGTAGACAAATACGACAAAATAATGAGAATGAGTGTGTTCGTAGCGTAAAGCTATAAATTAAAGAAATGTAAATAGTTTGCAGAAATTATCAAAACACTTAATATTTTGAATAGTATGTGCGATCTTAGGACTAGCGTTCGTCTCAGTTACAGATACCGTTTGATGAAACACACGCTTGCAAAATAATGGATTGTAAGAGGTATATTAACACTGGCGACCCGGCCAGGGTAGTGGTTAGGGAAGGAGAACTACGTGAAATTTGCTTTACATCGATCAAAAAGTATAGTATTATTTAAAAAACAAACAGACAATCATTGAGTTTATATGTATATATATACATATATGGTGTCTCTTATAGATTAGATCGTATTTTTTGTAGATGGGGAAACTTTTTCGCAGGAAATGTAAATCTCAACTGTGGGATACAAAGAGAGCGATCTAACCCAGAAGAGACGCCAGTTCCATATACTAGTGCTCGCGAAAACCTCAAATTAAACTAACCGCCTTCTATTCGTATTTAGCAATCATTCAAGTCAATCTTTCTGTCTCGGCTTCCGAAGGTCACTCTGTTGGTTACTCATTTCTTCCGAGCATTCCTCTCGGCTCCCAGTCGTTCACTTATCCTACATTACATCTTCTTCAAATGATTCTATTTTTCTTTTACATTTTCTTCGTTTATTACGCTAAGAATTGGAATACAATATTTTTAGTATTTCTTTTACACTCTTCCGTACAATTTTTATAATATTTTGTTCTGCATTCAATAACTTAATTTACTTTCACTTCAAAAATTCACTTTATTTGAATACACACAATGTAATAATAAATTTAATACAACATAAATAATTTGTATTCAATGTCACCGTTTGATGTCTTCCTTATTATTGAATTATTGATTGAAACCAATAACAAACGAACATTTTTACATTATACTCGGAATAATATAAAATGGACAAATGTAAATAATATAAAAAAAACTGACAGCAATAATTTGGAAAACAAATATAACTGATCATTGCATATGTATATTTATCTATAACATCACCCCAAATAAATACACAGAAAAAATACGACATATAATATTATTATCACAGAAAAATTGAAAAACAAAATATCCAGCAAAACGTGGAACGAAACGCTAGAAACAAAGATGCTGAATAAAGTGCAATAAATTTCGTAAAAAATTTGAAAAAAACAGTCCTCAAAATACTATAAAGTAAAACCACGGATTACACATGGTCTGGTAACATAAAATAAGTAACGTAAAAAAATAACAAATATTCTTACAAACAAACAAATATCCGAATAATTAATGTCTAAAAAGTATTGGGAAAGCTACAGAAACAATTTACTATCTCTCATCAATAACAAACCAAACAATATTTATCAACAACAAATAAATAAAATAATATTTTAAAAAACAAATTGAACACGCAAAAACAAGTAAAAAATATTTGGCAGACGATAAATGAAATAACCGTAAAGACAAATCAGAAAATAAATGTAAAGGAAATTAATTATGAAAATACTATCATCAACGCTGATTTAGAAGTCACTAAATGTGCTAATCTTTAATAATTATTTTTCAAATGTGGGAAAAAATTTTCACCAAATTATGATGCCGAAACACTAACCACACAACAAAACTGCACCCGTGAATATCTTTCTCAATTCCAAACTATAACTGAAAATGATATCATTCCTGGCTACGATCAAATCACGACATATATATTAACTAATACGAAACACGAATATTTGAACTCTTACCAAACTTATAACACATTATAAATACTAGCCTTTAAAATGGAGTGTTCCCATCTAACTATAAACAAAGTTTTATTACACCAATATTTAAAACAGGAAATAAAAAATACATTAAAAATTACCGCCCTATATCAATTATCTCCAACACAGCCAAAATATACGAAAAAATTGTATAAAAAACACCTCATGTCATATAAACGTAGCAAAAATATCATAAATGAGAATCAATTTCGATTTATGGAAAAAATCAGTACACAAGATGCTATTGCAAAAATAAGTTTAATAATAAACAAATATATAGATGACAGTGATAAATGCATTGGTATATTTATAGACCTAAGAAAAACTTTTGATAGCATATCACACAAGAAACTACATAATAAACTTTAAACTATTGGCCTCAATGGTTATGATTTATCATAGCTAAAAAGTTATTTAACATACCAAAAACAAAAAGTAAAAATAAATGGACACAATAGCACATCTGTAACCACTGATTTTGGCATACCGCAAGGAACAGTACTTGGACCATTGTTATTTATTTTAATGATATATTTAAACTTAAATTACACGGTAAAATAATATCTTATGCGGATGATACAGTACTAATAATTAATGAAAAAACTTGGACTGACGCTAATGTATCTGCAAATGAGAATATTAATAGCATAAAAAAGTGGACGGATGAAAACATACTATCAATTAGTACTGATAAAACAAACTTTCTCCGATTTGCTATTCAACAGAAAGATAACTCTAAAATGAATATTAAAATTTACACCAAAGCCTGTACTCAAGGAGACTCTTGTAACCAATCTTCATAAATTGAAGAAAAATACTGTATCAAGTACCTAGTAATCATAACACTGGACAACAAAATAATTTTTTTTTGGTGCCGGAAAAGATCGAACTGATTTTGGATATTTTTGATGTGCCGATTCCAAAAATACACGACTTTTTTCATATCAGCTCTTGTTTTTGAGATACAGGCAGGCGGCTTATTGATTTTAGTTCTGATAAAAGACAAAAATAATGATATCTTTATAGGCCAAAATTGAAATTTCGTACCTAAAATTTAAATCTAATTAGTCAGTTTTAATTACTTCAATTATCCATGACCGTAAAATCTGAAATTCCTATATCTGGGTAACCTCTACCACAAACTAATTAATAAATCACTCATATTACCCTCTGCCATACCCGCTTCAGTTTACTATTGAGTTTTCGTAGGTGAAGTTGTGCTATCATTTTGTGTAAAGTCTCGGCGTTATTTAGTAATAAAACATTGGATTAAAACCATGATATCCACAAGCAGACGTAGCTGTGTAAATCATGCAGACGTTTTTTGTTATGTGGCGAATACACGCTGAAAACCTGAAAACACGTAGATAACCTATTTCTGACTGAGCCTATTTTGGGGTCTACTTGGGAGACCAGGATAAATCTCGGGCTCCGCATTTCATATGTAAAACATGTATTGAATATTTGTGACAGTGGACAATTGAAAAGCGGAAGGGAGACAATATCATTAGTCCCGTAAAAAAATAAGTATGAAGAACATCAGTGGGTGATTTTGTGTCGATTTTTTTATTTTTAAATAGAGATGCGTACACGGAATACATGTCACATTAATATTCTTACTATTTTCAAACTAAGCTAAACGCTTGCGCTATGAAAATAGGATTACTTGTATTATAAAAACAATTAGTCTGTATTAACGCTGGGCATGTAAAATGTGAATGTTACCTTACCTTCCGGTATGGAATTAAATTATTTAATTAGATATTCGATTCCTCGATAACATAGCGCTTTATATAATAAATTAATTTACCAACATCGGCAGACCTTCTGCGATGATTCTATTATATAATAATTCGTTCAATTTGAACGTGCGGATTGTTCGTGCGTGATGATGAAGTGATATTTTCACTTCATCAGAAAAGTAATTTCCAGAACTTGTAGTTATGTACAATTATGTTATTTTAATGAACATTCAGTTGAAATCACCCACTATTGAAAAATCCAATGAGGTCAATCTTTCAATAAATAATTATAACTCATCTTTATGTCTTTCCTACTTATTAAGAGAAAAGTAATAACTTTTATTTTTCAAATAAAATGTTCGCTTGATCGGTGACAACAATCGTACTTGCACAAGCTATGGAGATTTGTTATTGTACGACATAAAATAATACAATGATTATGCACTGTATAAAATGGTGCACGAAGGAAGATTTGTAATATTACACTGTACAAAATGATTATTCCGGAGCACGCACAGACATTACTAATAATGTATTATAACATTATCAATAAGTAGTATTCTAAATTCTCCCAGCGGGCATAAATTGACTATTGAATTTTGAAAAACAAATACGTTCAAGTAAAGGAATTAATTGTTATTTTGTATGTGGCTTTGGCATCCCATTCGCTATGATTTGGTTAATCTTGCTTAAATAATATTAAAAATTGATCCGTTCGACCCGACCCGCACCTTTAGCAGAGTATGATCGATAATATAAAAACAACGTAGTTTGTACAGTTTTAATGCAGAAATTTAATTTAATTTTAGCGTGCAATCTGTTCGATACAATTTAATTAAATTTAACTTGTATCGAACAGATCGCACGCTGCATGGAATGGTATTGAACAAAGCGTTCTTTTAACTATCATCGTAAAAAGAGCTCTCTCTGTGTAGATGTGCTCGTGTCTAATCATCTAGGTCCTTTTTTCTGTTTCCACCACGCGAACTGCACGTCTCCACCTTCCGCGATGGGCCCATCTTATTGGAGATCGACCTCTCGTTCTTGCATTTGTACATTCCCAGGTATCACCAATTTCTCCAGGCTGTCTCCATCTGTTCTGGCAACATGCCTAACGTAGAGAATATTTATTTAGTACGAAGATAAAGTTAGTAAGAATGTTTTTATTTCAAATTTTTTATAATATTTTTTATTTCTGTAATTAAGGACGTTCCCAAAGAGCAGTCGTACTCAACCTTCAAGACGATTCCCCCGTATGTAAACTACTATGAACTACTATGAATAGAATAATAAATATTTGAGGTACAGAGTACTTGTTCGCTTCCGCTCACATGCGCAGAAGTTCAAAAATATTCTCATTGCGTCGTTTCTCTTTCTTACTTTGAATATTCCTACGCTGGAGACGTGCGCTGTCAATGTTTTGAAAAATTTTTGGACGTTACTTTTATATTAGAGATTGCGAATAGTTTATTAATAATGAGTTTGCGTTTAAAAAATGGTAGATTCGTAAAAAAAATGACTGGTGATAAAAAAGCTAAAGCCTTAGCAAGTATGTCTGAAGCTAAAAAACAAAAAATTCAAAAAACACTTCATGAAACAGCTCAATGTGAAATTCCAGATGAGAACTACAAAATTTGATTAACACATTAAAAAAATTACGAAGTAATTTATTTAACTCTTAAAAAAAATGCGAGTATTATTTGCAAGAATTATCTAAGTCAGACAAAGCTAAAGTCAATTTACGAATGTTGGCACAATTAAAGGATATTATTTCTATCAACGTGAGTAAAAAAACTAGCTTTAAATGACATTTCATGTGATCATTTTTAAAAAATCTACAAAGGCGATGTGCAATTGTTTACCGAAAAATTAGATGATAAGAAAGTGCGCATTACTAAAAATAAATATATTATAACGAAAGTTAAAAGTAAAAAATCAAAATTCGCAAAAGATAAAAAGTTTAAAACCAAAAAAAAAAGTAATAAGAAAGTACTAGTGTCTAAAAAAAATATATATTGCTAGGATTTTATGTTTGTTTGATGTTAAAAATAAAATTCTTTATGAAAATTCTATCACAGATTATATTTTAGAATCAACAATTATTTATTATGCTTATTAATATTGAATAGTAATAAATATTTCATTTGTTATAAAAATTGATCTTTCATTCACGATAACCTACAGTTAACCTATATCTGTGAGCTACTCGCATTTATTAAAAACCGCTGCGCCTTTCGGTGTTTCAAACTTTCCGAGTAGTGCCACGTTGCCAAGTAGCCATAAAAGGAAACGTCAAAACCATCAAAAGTAGCTGACTTTTAACATTTTTTATAACAAAACGAATACCGCTTGTTTTAGTTATTTTTACAGAAAGATATTTGTTAAATTTTCAATTAATGATTCTCAGTTTTCCAAAACAATCGTAATAAAATTACTATTGCTATTCAATTAAACGTGCGCTACAACATCGATCGGGGTATGGTTCGTATGTTAAATATGCAAATTTTAACAGTCAATATTTACAAATTTACTATCGCAAGGACTATTGAAAAAAATTTCTACGTATAAAAGACACTCATAAATATGTGAATTCAAAGTTTCAAAAGAATTGTAAGAAAATTGATTTTTTTGGGAAAGACCTTAAAGTTTTTTTTTTCATAAATACAATTTTAATTAAACAAAAAAGTTAAAAAACATTTATTTCTTGAACCCCCAAATAAAAAACATTTTAAATAATTAGGGTGATTTTGACATTAAACTAATTTGAAAATTTTAGAACGTAAACAAAAAATAAAAAAAAGAGAAAAAACATTTTGATGAGTGGGAATTAAGTAAAAGCAATACACTTCAATTGTATCTTGTTGTTTCAGAAGCAATGTAGATGTAGCATGTCTTTGTTCTATTTGTTGTGTTTCAGTCTGATAATCTCCTTAAAAATGTTTTTTTATATGGTAAAGTCAAATTTGAGACAGAATAGTAAACTTGTTGTCAGTAATCTGGGTAATCACTAGCCTTGTAAAAATATTATTTAGAGTGACAAGCAGAGATTTCATATGTTTAGGATAGGTTCGTCCCCTACTTATTATTTCGTACTGTATAATTGATTCAACTAGTCCATGGTATATCATTTGAAGTGTTGCTAAGTTGCAATGTTGTCTAAGGACAAACAAATACAATACAATTTCATGCCATTTATTACTTAATAATACTTTCCAATTTAATTATTTAACTATTCTACATATAAAACATATGTACAGTGCATGTTCTACATATGTTTGATCACAGTTATATGTTTGTATCACTGCTATCATCGAATGGCAAGCGCACTCGCATCAGTGTGACAAGAGTATCATCAACGATCCTAAAAATGAAAGGCAGGAAAATCAATTGTGTTCAGAAAAATTAGAAAAAAAAAGTTTTCATTTCGTTTTCCTTGCACACATAATGAAAATGATTAATTTCGATTGTAAAATTGTTGTCATTGTTATTTTTATACAGTATAGTCTGCCATTTGAAATGGGGCGTTTCACGTTGGAACAACGTTTGTTTAAAAGTTATTTTATTAAATCTTTTATCAAAATCCTGCTGAGTCGACTCGTCAAACCACGTAGCGTGCACTTTGTCCATTTTATGGTCGACACAATCATCCATCTGAGCAAGCTATTCGTCCAACTGCGAAAAGGTTTCAAACAATTATTCTTTACATGTTGTAAGGATACCGGTAAGACAAAGAAATTTCTGGGGTGAAGCCAATATTGGCGCTGTAAATGAAAGTGTAAGGGATGATCTAAAGTTATCGATTATTCGACATCATATCATATGGCGTAACATGGCGTGTTTTCCTCTACAAGATCCAGATTTAACAATTTAAAAACTTTATAGTTTTATATCACTCGTGTTATTGGTCAATTTCCACCAGATTTATGTGAAAGAGTGGCTGGAAATTGAATCCGAAGAATGCATTGTATCAAACGTAGTCGTGGTGCACATTTGAATGAAATTATATTCCATTTTAAATGGCATCAAATAAATAAAAAATCATTGATATGATACTTAATTTAATTCCATTTTCTATGACGCTTGTTGGATTACTCTGTATTTACTCAACTCAGCCTTACGTAACGATAATTATATATTCTTGAGAAATGATTAAGCATCTTGGAAAAGTTTTATTACAGCCATGAATTCGATCAATTCCTTGGCTCGCTCATTAGAATGCAATTACAATAATTAGTTTCGAGATGGTTAATTGATTCAATTAAAATAAGATTTATTATATCGATGCAGTTAGCGATGAAGCCAGTCGTCCCGATATCTAACTGTTATGAAAGGAACTTTCTTAATCATACTGATTCCAAGAGTCGCCGTTGAACTGGCATCACTAAGTACAACAGGTTGGTCGAGTTTTACGACACCAACAGCGCCTACTCCACAATCTGGATTACCACTGTGCCGAGACTAGTCTCCTTAAGCGGTAAAATAATCTGAAAAATGTTGATATCGAGTAATGTGTCCACTGATGTGTAATCAAAGTTGAGAAATGAGGAATCAACCGGAAAAATGTCAATATAATCGAACTTACTGCCAAGCATATACACATAAAACAACCGTGTAATCTACATGTTGTAGGCGTTTTTAATCGTCTAATGAATCATAATAGGATTAAATCTAAAGGAATACAAAACATATTATAATATTTTAGAAGGAATTCTATAATAAAATCAGTCATTTTAGTTTCATGTCCGGAAATTATGCTGAACTTCCAGGGGCGTACAGTGCATACAAGCAAAAAAGCTGTGCACTACTAAAAATTCTGGGAAATAAAAATAAATTAGATAATCTTTATATTATGAAAAGACCTTACAAAATTCTAGCCGTTGTTACCAGGATTTAGCGTAACCTTGTATATGACGTAACCCACGACTTTTGTCTAGCCGTGAGTTATTTGAGAACCATTTGTAACAACTTCATGCGCATTCTGGTTAGCAATTTGCTTGCACTGAGGTCTTGAATGAAGCAACTTGTTTTTTCATTCCCTGTAATAATTGCACTGCACTAAATATTTTCTTAGTGAATCTATGTTGTCATCTTGACGTTTGAGAATTTTCTGTATTTTTCAAACAATATGTGCTTAAGTCTGCTGTCTTAGAAAGGGATTAATTGTTACTGAAAACTGCGTTGGATGACATTTCTACGTATTTGTTTTACTTGATAGACTAAACGTTTTGTGTTTTTAGTGTATTTCAACCTATGATTCTATATTTCGGTGTTTGCGTAGATAACATTTATTGGTTATAATTAATTATCTATCAAGCGAGCGATTTGGCATTTTTCAGGATATTATTACTCCGTGCTTTCCGCAGTCTAACATTCAGCCGGGATTCGAAACATCGAAATCCTTAATTAATAAAATAAAAGTCGTCACAACAATAACTTACCCGAGTACGGCGAGCATAAATGCCACCCACTCTGTCGGGCCACCAATGCCTACTTAACTTCCAGTAAATTGTTTAGAGGGTTTTTTATCAGTAATTTTTTACCCTTCCAATTCATGTATTAATATAAAACACTCAGATGTTTATAATAATAAGGTAGTTAGTAAAAGTGTCAAAGTGACTAGCGCTGATGCACTTGTAGTTTGTAGATTAGGCGGTCTAGCCGCATGTAGAGTACTCAGAGTATCGTAGACTCTAAGGAATTGGAAAAAAAATAAAAATTGGGCCACCAATGACGTCAGTCCTCCCGGAGCGAGCGCTCCCTGCGGCCGCCTGCCGCATTAAAAGCACACATTCAAATTTTACAATAATGATGCTTACTAAAAATAATCTCATAATTTTGACAGACCAATATTCATTTTATAAATGCGTGACGGTACTTTGTAATGTCATAATCTTTATATACATTTGCTTCATAGTCCATAGTCATATACTTCAAATATTGTAGATTTATGGTGCAAGTGTAATAGAAAATATTCAATATATTATTTATTATAATGTAATGAACTTAACACGATGTACAACTTTACTACAATTATATTTTCGTTTCATTATTTTAGATGCACTCATACGTAGCTACATATTGCATTACACTCGCTTGCTGCATTCAGAACATATTTAGCCGCGCTATAATAGCGAAAATGACTACGGTATTGCGGTACAGAAAACGAATGGAAACTACTGCACTTTTCTTTAACGCTACATTACCTAAAGGCCTTCGAACGATACCTTTCAACTTATTCGAGTAAATTTTCATGAAAGTGTTTACAATCGACTAGAAACACAGGCAACCCAACTGACAATAGGCACTGAGTCGGCAACCGGGCACATGGCCACATGGCCACATGGATGCGTAACGCCACACTTTTACAAGACAAACCTCTAGAATCGGTTCATACAATGTCAGGGGATTCTTACCATTTGGAATGTTCAAAATTATACAAAAATAAATGCTACATCAAAACATCAGTATCTTTGAAGTAAGTGAAACCAACTGGAAAGGAAATGAACAACCAAAACGAAATCGCAGACATATTAACTGACAACTGAAAATTGTCGGTACGTAAGTATTGCTGTTATTATGCAACGGTAAAAATGGGACAACTAATAACGCCTTCTGTCTGTCAAATGTTCAAGTCGGTAACGTGGAGCGCACAAATGTCTGTGCGCACGTGTCGAGCTTCGTACCACGACAAAAGCTACGCGGACTTTTGGCCCAACGACAATACGTCCACGACAAAAGATCCAGCAGATAAAAATTCCAGCCGACTAAAGCTCCAGATGACTATTGATCCATGCGACATTAGATTCAACGACATAACGGCCGCAAAAAAATTTCAAATGATTTTTTTAAGTAAGGCTTTCGAGGGGTGACTGAAATATGCATACAATATTTCGCAGATTACGAAAAATATGTAACCGATCAAGAGAAATCCAATGCGAAATACAAAGTTTACAGAGAGAAAGTGGAATTATTTAATTTAAAAACAGACGTCATAGTTATACAAAAAAATATACGATTTGATAAAATAATAAATCTTTAGTTTGCGCAATTTAATCTATTTTTTCTAACAGTGTTATTTATAAAAGTCAATGCAATTGTATGAGTGACCAATGTGTTTATCAATTCATCATCAACAGATTTTTCCAATTCCACTTTCTCACTGTAAACTTTGTATTTCGGATTTGTTTTGATCGGTTACTTATTTTGAGTAATCTGCGAAAGGTTATATGCATATTTCAGTCACTCCTCGATTCATTGATTTCTTGAAAGTTCTTTCTTAAAAAAATCATTTGAAAATTTTGTTTGTGGCCGTTATGTCGTTGGATCTAATGTCGCATGGATCAATAGTCGGTTGAAGCTTTGGTGGTACCGTCGAGCTTTGCTGTCAAAGCGAACGTTGTGTAGTCGCTTTTGAAAGTGGTCTCGTCATCTAAATGTCAAGCGGAGTCAAGTGGTGGTCGAAAATTATTGCCAGACCAAAATTTCAATAGAATTCGCGCCAATAAGATGAATACGACTAGATCTCTGAAATTAATATTAGCGCGTTTCAACTCGTGTACAATACGCACCCTTGTGCACAATGATTTATAGTATCTACTTCGCCTTCACAGGTGGCGGCATTCCTTCCATTACTTCCATTGAAATTTCTTATGGCTGAATGTTTGACTGGGCAGTTGGGAATAGCGCGTAATATCAAATGTCAACAATGATCATTTGCGAGATGTTGGTGTTTTCGTAGAATCGCTAGCGGTAGTACCGAAGTGTATTTACTTTAAATTTCGTCATATTCCAAAAAATTCATAAACCTAGTAATTCCAATGACTAAATCAATAATTATCTCACTCTCAGAAAACGACTAATGTAAATAATATTCGCATTACGATTTATTTTTAATTATAACAAAAATATAATTTATACCAAATATTCTGCGATTCTTTGTGGTTTTATTTTAAATGCGTCTTATCCATTTACGTACGTAAGTACGGGGATGTTGACTAAAGTAAGCAAATGGTCACCGTCAACGGCACCAGGAACGAACATTTCCAGGACAGTTGTAAAACATTGTACAGTATATTAACGTAATACGGGAATGTCTGCTATTGAATTCGTTTACTTACATTTTGGAAAAAAAAATGTGAGTGAATACAAATACTTAAAACGCCCCCTTTCAATAATAATTCAAAATTTCACGTTTTTTACGAAAATGTGGGTTTTTATTATTTATTTATATCAGAAGTTATACACTATATTAGACTTTTTTAAACACTTACTTATATAGGACCTTTACATTAATTTTAAACTAATAGACTGAATATTTTGGTTATAATTAAGACAATACAAACATTATAAAAAAAACCGAGACCATTAAATTCATTTTCAGTGTGCCACAAAATTGCCTTAATATGGAAAATTCTTGCATATACGAAATATATTTCCTAACAATCTTGAAGCTAAGATTACGGAGAAAATTTCGACATAGAAATAAACAAAGTATTAGAAATTAATAGAGTTATAAACTGTTAAATTTGCATGACATTTTATCAATATTTGTCGTTTTAAAAATGCTTTGTATTTATATAAACAGCAATTTTTTACTAATATACTATATTTACTCGTGTTTTGGGATATCAACTATTATTTAAAGCTATGTTTTGTATCAATAATACAATATTTTTTTACTAAATCATACTTGTATCGATCCTATTAATATATATTTTATATTGTTTTTTTTTTGCTTCATTCCGTCGCTCAATTCGACAATAACGGACGTGGAAGCTGTCGCTTTCTTAATTCTTGGTTCAACACACCGATAAAGATATATTTTCACGCATTTAGCTAAAACATGAATTAATATTGAACTCATTCACAAACATAAGTTGCAAAATTCATATATTAGATGGATTTTTACTGATTTTATGTGAAAACAACGTTTTCTTGAACAAAATAAACATATTATCTACGTTATTTTGTATGTAGGTCACAATTAAAGATTATGTATGTATATAGTACCATTGTCTTTTAAATATAGCAAAATACTACGTAATTATGAAACAAACAGCTCATAAATCGGCAACGTGGTGTTTTAAATAGATAATTTTAAACAAAACCTGACAAAAAAATAAATCTAAATATATGTAGGTACTTTGACTGATCTTAAAACATATTCATATACATATATCAACTAGGTACTTCAATAAATTGGTAAATTTTCGATGGATTAATTCAAATGACAACACACGTATTATTTCATTCCCGAAGAATCGAAACAAATGTGGTGATTTGAAGCTACAGCGGTGATTTCACAAAGTTCGTACGGACACGTCAATTAGTCAACTCCTGCCTTTCACTGGTGACGCTTGGCTGTCATTTTTATAACAAAGTGCGCTTTTTAAGTCGTCTAATTATTCAAATTGGTGACTTGTGCTGTCAAACTGTGTTCATCAAACTCTATTAAATTATCAAAAGTATTAAGTGATATTGGATTTTACCGGTAAGAAGTATTTTTTAAAGTTTTAATTTTGCTCACACATAAATATCGGCACCTATCACAAATAATTTATTTATTTATTAATTAATTACTAGAAATTAATATAGAGTACATCATCGTGCTTAGGTATAATGACAATAAAGCAATTATTTGGATAAAAAAAACTAACATACAAAAAAATATTAATGCATCAGGAATTACAAGATTCATTTCGCGGTATTCCGTAACTACCTACTACCCAGCAAATCTAATTCTGTTTAATTTATTAACGAATTTGTACAAACTTGGTCGTATTAATTAAACTTGTAAATTCAGTAAAAATATATAATGCATTATCTTTGATGATCTTTGAGGTGTTTTTAATCGTTTTAAAAACATCTAATGACAACGTAACATTATATAAATATCGACCTTAATAAATAAACAAAATTAGTGTGAAAATAAAATAAAATACGTAATTAGTTGTTTTGTGAAAATCGACTTATGGTGTTATTGTAAGTAACGTCCTTTACGTTCGGGTATTTTCGAGAACTGCCGATCATTGCCGAACAACCCGAATGGCCTTCTCACATACTATAAGACCTGGCTTCAAAACTTTTCTCCGTGCAACATATAGTTCAACTTTTTGTTCATTCCATAATATTAATATGAAAGAACGTGAATAAAACTCTAAATATGAGTTATTTTTGACACTTGTCTCGAATGCGAGAAAATTATCAATTTTATTGTCATCTCTTTATATCTAAACTTTCCTCTCTGATATAATTTACGTAACAAATACCCTCGGAATACATGTCATATCAATATTCTTACTATTTTTAAACTAAGCTAAACGCTTGTGCTATGTAAATAGAACTAACTTGATGGCCTCCTGGAACGAGGCTCGAACCGCCTACCACTAGATCACTAGGCGAGTATCGTAACTACTAAACCACAAATACGTTAAAAAATCTCATATTTTTTGTGCAATCACCGTATCTTGTTAGTAGTTCAAAATAACCATTATATTAATTTTATAGTTTTTGGTTTTTGCGTGGCGGCCATATTTGTTTTACGGGGCGTATCATATTTTGCAATGTAAAGGATTTGCGGAAACTAAAATATCTCAACTCCTATTTGACCTATCAACGTGGGGTTAAAAGCAATTTGTTCATTAAAAAAACGGGCTACAAGATTGCTTATACACATTTATCACATCACCAACACGCATTCTCATAGTGTGTTAGCTTTCGTTTTATAAATGTCAGTCTTCAATGGGATTTTTTTGCATGAATGGTTAAAGTCTAGACGTCTAAAGTTTTTTTACAAAGAGGTGGGAACTAGTTGTGTTCACACTTCAAATTTGAACCCTAAGACCCTTTTGTTCTAAAAATTTTCAATGTTTTGAAATTTACAAAAACTGCACTTTTCAAGGGTGGAGGACCAAATAAGAATCTGAAACTTTAGCCTATAATAGTACTATATGACGATATTATGCATCAAATGTTTGGAGTTTGAGATTTGACTGCAAGCAGAGATATTGCGAGCACAAAATGTCAAAAAAAAACCTCACACGTCAATGGGCGAAGGTATATATGTTATATTCGTATAAACCAATGAATATTTGATACATGTACAACAGAATGGATATTTAAAAAATATAAAAACATATAAGGTGCTAACTAGGATACATTATACAATTCCTTATATTCACTATTCACTATATGATGATATTATGCACTAAAATTCCAATTTTTTTTTTTTTACACACTCATTCAATTACATTTAACATTTCACGCGTGTACCACCATTTGAACTCTTCTACGCGTACTTAAACGAATGTTTTGAAATTGAATTTGACATTTTAATCCAAAAAATCGACATTGTTAACAATAAACTTTACCACACATTTCACTTGAGATGTTAATAGCCATGCCTTGCGTGTATACTGATGAACTCAGTCAGACATTAGTCATTACGACAGAAATATTAAAAATGGTAAATTTGAAATACTCAAATAAAAATATTATACGAACGCTCGAAATGTTCGTTTTCGATTTATTTTTAAGTGTTTATATAGCAATCACATCCTTAACTTAATATTGTTATTTTTGTTATGGTTGACATGATACATAAATATTGAACATTCCCGCTCCCCAATAACGATAATGTTCTTCTTTCTTCCTTCATGTCAGTATTGATATGCGTAGTATAGTGAGTTCAGATGAGGTCCCGACTCGAGGTTCCAGGGTCTCCGCTCGCACTACTCGCTACCCACCACTATTCTCTAGCGATCCATCAATACATCTCTGAGGCATTTATTTTACGCTCGTCGCTATTGTGGACTGCTATGTCTGTTTATGACATAAATAATATTTGTTGTTGGTCTAGTGGTAAAGACGCCGGCCTAGTGATCTAGTGGTCGGAGGTTCGCGCCACGTTACAGGAGACCAGCAAATTAATTCTATTTTCACAGTACAAGCATTTAGCTTAGTTTAAAAAGAGTAAGAATTTTAATGTGAGATATATTCCGTGTACCCATCTCTATTTCATTAAGAATAAAAAATTAAAAAAAGGACATGAACTGTATTTCTCGTATGTCGGTTCGTAGTAACTTTAGCTAGTTGTGTGCATCTTCGATTTTCCTGCCCACTGTCACCAGCGTTCGTGATCAGCGCGCCCAAATAGATTGCCTCTTTAACTCCTTCATGTTGTGCTATTTGGGAAGTTTGTTGTGATTCTATCATTTTGTAAAATGATTTCCAGTTCCACCTCTGTACTGGGCGCAAGCGCGATGTTATCAGTAATTAGATAACGTAGATTGTTGATCTTCTTTCCACCGATTATATATCCTCTCCTACCCTTGCCATCAGAGGCGTAGTTAAGGGGGTTTAGGGAAAGGGTTGTATACATCCCCGGGCGCCAGACTAGGGTGGGGGGGGGGGGGGCACCAAAACGGGATATTTAATCGATCAACTGCGTAGTACTAAATATTTTTCTCATATCCGTGCCGTGGCGGGGATAGTTCGTCCCCGGACGCCAAATACCCTAGCCACGCCTCTGCCTGCCATTCTTACCATAGTCTTCTCATGACGTATTCTGACTAAATGTTGAATAACAGAGGCGAGAGTGCACACTCTCGTCTTACTCCCTTCTTCATATATACCTTGTTTAAAGTACCATTTCTGACTATCTATGGCGATGTTATCTAATCAGATGTGGTGGAACTCCCACTTCCTCAAGAAGCATCTATAGTTTCGACCATTGAACATTATCATAGGCCTTTGAGTAGTCAATAAAGCAAAGGTATGTTGGAATGAAGCATTCACGCCATTTCTCTATTATCTTCCGTATTTTGAAGATTTGCTCTCTAGTTCCCGGCGTTAATCAAATCATTTTGAAATATGAGAGTTAACTTGTATGGGATATGAGAGCAATCAAACACTAATAATAATTATTAGTATTATCTACAATAACGAAATAAATTACTTTTTATGACCTTCGTTGATTATCTTCTCAAGAGTTATTAACATCTTTGAATAATAATCAAAGCACTTCATAATTTAAATCATATTTTAGTACGTTTTTATGAAATAGTTTCGACGAAAAGGATACCTCCCGGCTCGGCCGATCGCGCCGAGCCCGAGTTAATAAATAGCCCGGTCCAGTCTGTCGTCTGCCGACTGCCGACTGCCGCTCCAGTGCCTGCGTGCTACCCGCGCATTGATGCTCAATGCAACGGAAAGCTTCATGCAAAGTGAGTGACAACTCTCATCTCCAAATGCTTCGCTATCACGCTACGAGTAACAATATGTAAATAAAATATAAATCACTTTTAAAAATTGGCATAATTAACTTTGTGGTTAAAATTCAATATTTTTATTGTTAACTTTGTTTTATTAACCACTTATTGAACCCACTTGGGTGAATTCGTTAAAACCAACCGGTTTCATAACTAAAAGTGTTCTTTAATAATCAGGGCGCTAATTCCGATTAAAGGCGAAAAGAAGTGTGTCGAAAATGTTCTATCGAAAATCTCAACTTGACACTTCATTATTTAAATAAGATACAGGAAAACGGCGACATTAACGTTTTAGAGCAGAAAAAGTCATTTTTTGCCACAAATAAACAAAATAGCGGGAAAATAACATTAAAAAACCGTTAAAACTTATTAGATTACCCGATATATGTCAGTAAATAATATGAATTAGTACCAAATACCACGAGGGTTTTAGAAATATGATCTTTATAATCCGAAAACACTGTACTTTGAATATATTGGAAGATCGTCGAATACGCCTCCCTAGTCTGGAATCCACGGTATGGTATGGAAATTATATTGATAGAATCTAAAAATATTATCTTTAACTATCGTAGTTAGTAGTTATCGAATCCCAACCAGCATTTATTATGCCATTTAGAGGTCATCTAGAACCGATCTTACCTTTACTCATTCACATTTCATCTTTCTACCAAATCTCCTATTTCAATTCATATTATAAGGAGCTATATTTTTTCGATACCTCAGTTACCGTAATCAAATCTAATTATGACCAAAATGCCCTTTATATACCTACTTTAATATTTTATTATTATTATTATTATCACACAGATTTCAATCCCCATCGAATGTTTCCTCCCCATCTCCATCCCGTTCATTCTGGAATTACTTCACTTTTTCTTCTTCTCATTAGTTTCTAATATTCTTTATTAGAGCTTATAGAGGGAAAGTGTCTTCACTTTTTTGATTTATTTTCATTAATAAATTATAATATATAGTTAGTTTTGCTTCAAATATTTTTTATTTTTATTTATTTGTAATACGTGATTCAAAACAATTCAGTTAAAACGTTTTTAAGCTAACGTATACATATGTATATACGTAATATACGTACCTACCAGGCGCTACTCCCCATAGAATGATAATAAACATATAATACACTGTACATTGTAGCATATCTAGTCGCAATAATATACTAAAAATCGCCATTTGTTTGATTTCCAAAAAATGCAGTTTTAAATGTTTCAGTGGTAAGTTTTCAGTATCTCCGACTTCTTTGTAGGGTCTGTCATCGGGAATGGTAATCTATAGTGGATGGGTGTAATTTCTTAGAGTTTACCTGATCAAAATGTTTCGTAATTACACCTCTGGTCAGAAAGTGTGCATATTTGGTCACCAGGAGTCTCCAACGGTTTTGCCACCCAATACACCCTTGTACACTAGGCTCCGTAACTGAGGAAGTCAAGTTACTTGACTACTCTCAGAATGGTATACTATTACTAGATTATATGGAATGCTACAATATGATTCGAATGATACTTTGATCTCTCATCTCAGAGATTTGTCGATAAAGCTCGGTATGTACTGATTACGTTTATTCTACTGTGCGCACAAAATCCGTGCGGCAATGATACATAGTTCGCGTCGAGACGAATCTCCGAGAGAAATCTCATCCGTGTACAGGCGCTATTAGAATGATACATATAAAAAAATCTATTTATCGGAAAAATAAAGTCATCACCGGGACTCGAACCCAGAATTTTATTTTGTCGGTAGAGAGTTTTAACAGATTGAGCTATGATATCGTATACGAAAGTCACCAAATTTTATCTACACACGTTTGCTAAGTGAGACTTCTATTTTTCCTGTCGAAAAATCGTATCTTCACAAATAAAACGTGGTTTCATTAAAACTTAGAATTTTATATTCTTAAAGATATCTATATGTATATATTCCAATTTATTTATATTACTTTTAATTCCTTATTTATTAGAATTATTTTGAGAATTTATTTGTATACAGTGAGTAGTATTCGATAAATAAATGATAGATAACACCGAGTCGCTGAAAAACCTGAAAACAAAATTCTCGTCCGTATTGTGTGTACGAGTACTACCCACATGCGTCACTGAATTTCAAAATCCGGTACAACACTTTTTTAACAAATTTGAGTTATATATATCATTGGATTCGGAATTATTATTTTTATTTAAAAATGTATTTTTCATTTTCAAATTATAACATCCTAACAATATTAAGTATAATATTAGGGTGAGCAAAACCCGGTATAACGCAATGTGACTCTCAAAACGTGACATGTATTTTTTATCATGATGAATTACATATATAGCAGGCACGATCCCTTCATACATGCTTTGGATGCTCTGCGTCCCTTGTGTACTAGAGTCAAAAAGCTTTGGATTTTTTGTATTTAGCCGAAAACAGCACTACTGCAAATAAATTTGTCTTGTCCCTTAGAGACCAGTCATAACACAAACTACGACACGGCGCGCGAACGAAGCGAGTTGAAATACATATACATTTTCAACTTTCGAACATCTTTGAATCACGTAAAGACTCGCTCCAGATGGCGGCGACCGGAGGATTCTCCCGTTGCATAGCATCCACAGCGTTTGATAGTATTCGACTTTCGCGCATGCGCATTCAGTTCCGCCTGTCAATGTCTTAAGAATAGTGTATACACATTCGTTAACAGCATCCAACTTACAAAAAATGACTTTAATGCTTATGGGTATGATGCACAGAATAGCATACTCGTATTACAAAGCGAGTGGAATTTAAGAAATTTGTTTGTGTGACGCATTTTTGACAGTCAGTCTTTAATACTTAAAGCGAAATTATAGAAACATTGAATATCCTTCGATTATCTATTTAATTCATAATTTAAATTAAAAATGAATACAGAAATTAACATGGATATATAAAATAACTGTAAACGAAAATAGTGAATTGTGTGAGTGTATAATTGAATCATTAATACGTAAAAGTTTTGTGTCTCAACCATTTGCGGAAAAAAACCACATTCTGGATACTGGAAAACCGACTCTAATTTTGAACATAACGTCAAGAAATAAATCGTTTCTAAGACATTTTCAAAACTCAGTTTATTCACAAGTTTCTTGGATTTGTGGATGTGCTAGATTCTCCAAATTATTTTGCTGGCCGTGTCTTATATTTTGTAATGAAAGTAATACTAATGTGTGGAATAAGTATGGATTGAGCAATCTTTCAAAAGCTCGGAAAAGACACGAGTACTCTCAATAGTATATCAACGCTTGCGTCAAGTTAAAACAGTTCGGCATAGAAAATTGTATTGAGAATTTTTTAAGTGCTCAGTATAAAATCAGTTATATATAACAATTATAATAGAAACGTGACAGCTAACAACAGATACATCTTATCGAAATGAATCGATTTAGTTTGTTTTTTGACAAAATAAGAACTGCCTTTATGAGGTCATCGAGAATCATCTGATTCCAATAATAGAGGAAATTATGTCGAGACATTGTATCTATCGAGTTCTTCTGATAGTCTTCTGAAAACTCACCTGGAAAAGTCAAAAATATTTACTGGACATTAAATGGAAATTAAAATTGAAATACGACTTGCAAAATATGTTTCTATTATTGTTGATGGGTCGACTGATATTTCTCAGAAGTGCCAAATGTCTGCTATATTCCGTTACCTTGTTGAAAGAAATGATAGTAAGTATTCGAGAGAGATTTGTGCGTTTTACTGACGGGAGTGCACTTTTTAACCTCATCGAAAACAGGTTAAACATTTTTGACAGCAAAAACACACTGACTGCTCAAACTTAGGATGGTGCTAGTGTCATGGCAGGTGAGCATAATGGAGTACAATCAAAAGTGAAAAATATTTGTAAAAATGCCGTCTTTGTACATTGTTATGTGCATAGACTAATTTAGTGCTATCTCAGTCAGTAAGCTGGATTCGAGAATGCAAAAAATAATTCGATTCATTACTAAGTTTTTCATAATTTTTCTGCCGATCTTCTAGGCGAATTTCCGCTCTCGACCTTAAAATAAAGTAACGTTTTCCAGCGTCAGCCCCTACAAGATGGAATTATAACAGAATAATTCTTGAGATGGTGACGGAATATAAATTAGAACTGAAAAACCATTTTTCTATTATGATTGACGATGATGAGCAATGGGATTCCGATACCGTGGTTAGTGCAACAGGCCTACATAGTTATTGATCTGATTTTAGGTTCAATTTCCATTTACAAGTGCTTCAAAAATTTCAGTTTTCCGACTATCTTTTCAAAATCTTACAGAAAAAAATATTCGATATATCTTATTGCGTACGAAAGATAAAAGATTTCCTCAATTTTTTGCAAAATATGAGGAACTATTATGATTCATTTTGAATATCTATAAACGAAGAAGGCTTTTTCGATATTCACCCAAGAGGAAGACGACAAGATAGATATCTTGACAAAACATACCCAAGACCGATTTGAAGACATCGAAAATTTGATATTCATGGGATTATTAGATGTTTCAAAGTTCAATGAATTTACAAAATGTTTCCCGGAAAATTATTCGAATTGCTTACAAAAATATTATGGAGAATATTTTGATTTTTTAAGACTAAAGAGTGAACTAATTTATATTTATTCCTCATCAGAATTAAAATTGGAAACCCTGATGAAATTGAATTATACGACTTAAAAGATGTTCTTCCGGAAGTGGATTGTTTGATGAATCTTATCTTAACCATACCTGCAACAAGTGCTTCAGCCGAACGATCACTTTCCTCGGTGAAAAGGATTAAAACATACAACCGAAGTACAGTAAGCGAAGACCGACTTTCGTCACTTGCTATCATTTCTATTGAGTAAACACTACCGCTGGTCTTAAAGGAGAAGATAATATTTCACGACCGTGCAGTGTAGTAGCCAATTTTATAAAAAAGGAGCGTCTAATCGAGCTCAAGTTTAAGTAAATGAAAACTCAAGTTCCATTTTTTTTTTTCATTTGTACGAATGATACATGAAATTTTGTATCAGTAATTGATGTTGAAAGCGTAAAGGTATTATTATAGAGCTAATTTCAAATAATTTGACAGACTATTTTTCTTCAGTAGTTGCATCTTGTTTGTGGACTAGTCTATAGATTTGTATATTTGATTATAAGTATAAACTTATTATCCAGCATCCCTTCTACAAAAAATCACCGACCGCCATTGCTATATAGGTTCAAATTATTACAATAATTAAGGTAAATATATAATAATTTTATTTTAGATGAAAGTCGTTAAAAAACTAATTATGCCTGTCATTAAAGTGTTGCAGTTTTGCTTGATTTTCTCGAAATTATGAAAACGTGTTATAGCGGGTATTGAAAATCAGCAACTAATATATAATATCTAAATAACACATGATAATTGTAAGCTTTTGGCTGGTACTTCAGAAAACAGTCCCTCGGGGTGTAGTAATGTGTGACGAGTATTAAAATACAGAAGTATTTCTCCCCGGCCCTGGCGGCATCGCGGACTACTGACCTCGTTTCGAAGCAACTTCACCCGCGACGTTACATAAGTAGGTGACGAAGACTATAGTTTAATCATTGATATCACCCACGCAGGCAGAGATGTCTTCATCACTTTTACAGCCTTACTTTCGACGTCTGTTCGGATTGTTACGGACATATATCACTGTTTCACTCGGAACAGTTGCCAGACAAAGTCCTCGCGGCCGGGCTCCAGTGGCAGCAGCAGCCGGCACAAGGACAAGGTATTCCCGCGCAAGACTCTAATTCCTGATTTCTGTTGAGCAACCGACCAGGCCAAACTATGTCATCTTAAACCGGTCCGAAAAGTGTGCACGGACCATAACTGCTATTTTTTTTTAAAAATATTTTCGAAATGTTTCGGAAATTTCAAAATCCGCTCTTTGGTTAAACTAACCTTGACACGCTACCTCTAGTAAGGTGGCGGCGGGGGGGACTGGGGCCGAGGGGCCATAAACAAAAACTTAATATTTGTTAATTAATGCTTGTTAATTGTTATGTGATAATTATAATGTTAAAAATCCGGAATAAACATATTTAAATATTAAATATTTATGTTAAATTTAAAAAACAACAAATTTTTCCTGATTGGGTATTGAATGATCAAATTAGATTTTAAAATACCCGTGGTCCGTGATAATAGATTCCTATTGGAGTGCGCACAATAGACAGTGGGAAGCGATCTGTTTAGCGAGTGGATTAGAATGACGCATCCAGTACACGCGTACCTTTACTGACTAAGAAATCGACGTTTCGTTGCGAGATCATCGTGAGCGCGGGCCTTCAAATCATCATTAATCATGAATTGAACAAAGCATTGCCATTTTGGAGACATTTAGTCCAGTACTCGTCATTACGGACCATATATTGGGGTTATCCCATAATCCCATGACCGCGATTATTCGCTCAAATTCGCTTAAATTCGCTCAAATTCGCTATCTACACATCGAACAAGGGGGATCTTCACCTTTTCGCGTTTTTATGCGAAAATGCGGGTTTTTATTATTAATTTATATCAGAAGTTATACACAAGATTATATATTTTTAAAACAATAACTTGGATATATTTTATTGTACTAATATATGACTAATAAACTGAATATTATTTGAATGAATAATGAAACAACATAGGTCTTAACTGGAAAAAACTACCATCTAATTCCGTTTTCACTGTGCCAAAAAATCTAGTTTTGGAAAATTCATACAGAATACGTTTTTATAGGTCCAATACCAAGTTTTCGAAGATAAAATTATATTTATTATATTATCAAAATGTCAAAAATTTAATTAATTAACATTATTTAATTTTTTGATGGTTTTAAAATAAAAAAAGTAATTTATATAAATATATTAATCTTATCTTGGATGATTGGAATGACGATATTGATAAAGGTAAATATATCATTACAGTTTTCCCGGACATTAAAAGAGCTTTTGAAACCATCGACAGAAATAAGGGGAACGTGTTTGAAACGGCTTAAGGAATATTATTTTTTATACAAATGCTAAAACATCACAAAATAAAATAATTTGCAGTCGATGCACTATATACATCGCAGGAGACAATTAGACAATTGTGAAACTACTTATGATGAGAAATTAAACTATTAAATAAAAGAATACCAATTATTCCAGCAATTACCATAGGTAGTGAAAGTCTGAAGGAAGTGGCTGAAATTAAATATTTGCGAGTCATAATAGATTCTAGTTTGAACTTTTCACAAAACACGTGACTAAAAAGATTGCTTAAAAAATCAAAATTCTGGGAAAGATTTGAAAATGCATTAGTGCTGAGACTTGTAAAATAGTATAGGTACTACTATTTACTAGTATTTTTGGATAATGAAGAAATAATGCAACAAAGCATTGAGAACACATACATATGTTCTCGGATCGGTACAATTGCCGCAATATCTTAATATTACCTTTAAACAGAATTATATTTCATTATGGTGTTTGTTTTGAAAATTCTCACTAAACGAATAACGGCAGAATTGATAGAAAAATGGAGGCAAATCAGCATGAGCACGAGCATCACACAAGAGGGAGAGAGAGATACATTCACAATGCCATTCGGGAAGAAGGCCAAATCCTAGAAATCAATGATGTACAGTGCGATGAAGATGTGCGATGAAAGGAGGAGAAATAATGTAAATTCAAAATTAAACTAAGTAAATATGTGCATTAGTTAAAGTGTTAAAGTATTATAAAAAAGGGAAATATGATATATAATAATAATAGAGAATGTATACACGTATTTATAGATCAAGAATAAATAAATAATTATGATGTTTACTTACACACTTTAGGGCTCCAACTACTATTTAAAACAAAGTTTTGTATCTAAAACACAATAATTTCTTACTTCATAACAGTTTTAGCGGGTTTACAATGAGTAAGCATTTTTCGTACCGACTGGTGATGTGACGCAAAAGTAATATCAACTTCAAAATTTCATCTACGTAATACCTTATAGACGGTTTTTAAAGTTGAACTTGTAGGCATCATGGCTTCGTCCAAGATCTTTGTTTACATAGGTATTTCATCTTAAAAATTACAATAACAATAACCAAATTTTCGTATAGAGCGAAATATTTGTTTAACTAATTTGACATAAATGATGACATAGATATATACTATCGACTGATTTTTCATTTATCTGCATCCCTTCGACATACACATTATTTGATTATTTGACATTGGTGGTGTGGGACGGGCCACAGTGAGAAGGACGTCGCGCACAGATAGTAACCGGTAGTTTCCCCACTACTCTGCCCCCGCCGCGGACCCGTCGAGCCCCGCCGAGCCCCGCCGAGCCCCGCCGAGCCCAGGCCCGAGCGCGACCAGTTCCCCGCGGCCCGTGTCCGGTCTCGTCGCGCGCCCCGCCGCCGCACTCGTGTGTAGTGAACAAAACTGTGACTATTTCCGCGAGACGCTTTTTAAGGTAAGATAATTTGACGCATCTTTATCAGTTGTGTTATTCGATTCATTTCATTTGGAAATACGAGGGTATTAAGTTTTAATATAATTGTGTTGTATTTTTGTATTGTGCCGTTGGATAAAATGCCGATGAGCACGAACTATTTCAATGAAATTTGTAATCGTTAATTAGTTTTAAATACGTTTGCTTTATTAATTGAGTACTTGAGTATTGAGTATTGAGTATTTAAACATCGCGCGATGGATTGCTGATGGCCCAGAGCCTAGACAAACAGTTCACTTATATACGAGTATATATTCGTATCCTAAATTATTTAAAATATTTGGTATAATAATATGTTGATAAATAATGATATATAAAACGGATATATAAAAAAACTCCAAAAAATTTCGTAAATAATGTAAAATGAAATTAGGATATTTATCAAATTCTAATCTAACTTCCATTTAATTTTCCTTTTAAATATTTTTGATCTCTTTACTTCAACTATATCGTAATAAGTTCCTTTTATAATACAAATTAAATGCCATAGAACTATTTTCTGAAAAAACTTCACAATAATAATGTGTGTAAAAAAGTTCAATTTATTACTTTTAACTTGAATGTTGCGAGTCGTGACCTCACTGGTTCAGCTCGTACATGTACATACATACAGTCTATCAGTCGACTTGGTGAGATTGATATCTCCCACTGAAAAATATAGTTGTGCCGTAATTTTTTGAGGATACGTCTTGACAATGGCATGTGTTCCCATGTACGTGCTGTCCACCGTCCCACGTACGGTGGTCGCACTTGGACGTTTGCAGCACGCGTTCGCAACACCCGCAAGTACGAGGTAGCCTATCTGCGCTCGGAGGGATCTCGCAGGGCACGATGAGAAATTACGATGCTCGCAATTAGACCAAATTAGAAGATGCGGTGGACACTGGGCAATACGTAGAACAGATGCCCCGTAGGAAAAGCTGAAACGTGGAAGGTTTAAAGCGACTGGATGCTGGGGACGGAGAGGAATGGCGGTCGATAAATACGCAACAAACAGGCGCGGGCTAAAGAAGTATAAGGGAATATATAAGAAGAGAGAAGCCTGGGAAGAAGCCCGCTCTCCGCTTCATGGCCGGCGCGTGCCCTCGATCACCGAACCGAAACGTTCGCTTCTCGGTGCAGTGACTTGACATATTACAATTCTGGCGCTCGTCATCATTTGCTGCCACTCTGTTTAATATTAGAGTTATTCTATTTATCGGCGGAATGCTGTATCTACAGAGAAGCCTTCTGTAAAATAATGTAGAGACAGATTATATACCGTAAACAATAAAAATTGAATCAGAATTTGAGATTCCTTGGAAAAATTGTAGCCACGAAGGCCACATTCGGAATATTGCAATGTCCGCAATGTCAAATGAAATGATCCGAGAGGTCGGAGTGGATGTGCTGGCGCTGGCGAGTTTAGGGCAATTTACCCAAAGGGATTACTTGTGCTCTTCAGTATGATGCATTGTTGGAAACACAGTAGGTACTGTATACATTCTCTTCGCGGGAATGTTCTCGCCCAGCAGCAACAGCGGCAGGAGTACACTATAAACAGTTGATTTGTTTTCAATATGTACTTGCTCGTTTAGTTTCTTACTCACTCTACACCTTTATTATTCAATTATCTAGGCATCATTAAGTACTTGTACAGTGCTAATGATAATATTTGACAGTGTATGGAGGTATTCTCTGATTAGGAAATAGACGCACGAATTGTCCACACGGGCGATAGCGCGTAGTTGACTGACCAGAATATTTGGGTTGCACCGACCGATATTCGAGCGCAGTGCATCGGTTTAAACTGAGCAAAAACTGGAAAATATTCATACCCAACTAATCATGTATTATTTAGCTCACCTTTGATAATAGTTTGTAACTTTAATAAGACGACAATAAGAGTGTTCGAGATTCTTGTTCAGAATTATATGTCGTAGGTACGTACGAGGATTAATATAAATAATTGCCCTAGTGACTAGTGACTAGTGACTAGTGATGCACTCTGGCCTGGCTCACGGATGGGGGAACAAACGGTCATCGTTACCAAACAAAGGAAGACACCGACTCTGTATCAAACTAATGTATCGTTCGTCGTTCTGCTTAAAAAATCACTATGCACTGTGAGCGAGTCACAGATTTTTGCAAATTGTACTTGGTTTACATATAACTTGTGAACATCAGTTTTTTAATTATTAAATACCAACATGTAACGTTAATGTAATATGTACATACTATACTCGTCGATTTAAAGTATTTATTTTGAACAAAATCTTCACAAATTTATAACCTTCCGAACGTTATATCTCAAATTACAGCTCAAATAAATAAAATTCTACCATCTTATTTTTATTAAAAATCATCATCGATTAAAAACTAGAATATCTCTCTACATGCAGCGGAATATAGGCGGAACAGACTTGTTACTCAATTTTTTGGGGCTGAGATACCTTTTAAATAATTTTATCAAAATTTAATTATAATTTACTTAAATATAACATTTTTTAATTATTTAAAAATAAAAATTTATTTTAAGTCGCGATACCTCGAAAGTTTATTGATTTTAAACCGTATATTGAGAATTAAAAATAAGGATTATTGACCCTCGGGCGACTAGCAATTATTTTGTTTCTCATAAAAAGAAGTATAGGAAGCACCTTAAATGCTCCTTATGCTAATATCAACATTTCTGCAAGTTTTACCCGTATAAAAATAATTGTAATTATTATATTAAATAACAAGGATAAGGACGATATTTTTAAAAAATCGAGTGTCTACAAATTAATTTGCAATGATTGCAATTATTTTTATATATGTAAAACTTTCAGAAATTTTGGTATTGGAATTAAGGGCATTTGAGATGCTTAAATAAAAATAACTATTCAGAATTTTCCAATCACCTTTTGGAAACAAACCATTCCTTTGATATTAATAAGAGTTTAGAAATTTTACATACAAATACTAGGGGTTTACAGTTAGATAAATTACAAATTTAAGAAATAAGAAGAAGTGTTAATATGAAGTTTAATATTATAAATAATCAAATTCTCTTTGCATTACAATAATAATTTTTTACAATTTTAACATTTTGACATTTGAAAATTAATGAACTGTCATCCAAACAATTGAACAAAGTACAAACTATAAAGAGGTAACATGTGGTAACCTGTGAAAAATGATTTAAAATGTTGATGACACATTAAAACAATATGAGTACTTAAACCAAGATCATTTTTATACTTACTATATATTATACTAATAATTTGAATACCCAATAATTAAGCAAATAAGACGATACTTTGCTAATCTATTATATGGCCATTGGGAAGTTAGGTAATATTGTGTAATTGGGTAGTTAGGTAATGTTGTGTAATTGAGACATTATTTATAATTTTTATTCGAACTTTTCTATTAAAATATTTTTTAAACAAACATTGCGTGGTTTGATTCATAGGTCTAGATCTAGGTAGGTAACTCGCATAGTTATCAAGCAATCGGCAGTGCAATCATTGTTCCGGTTGACCGCCAAGTTTGCTCTAATTTTCACAGCACAAACGCTTTGCCAAGTTTCAAAAGGAGAAAGAATATGTGACATAAATTCTTTATTATCTGTTTTTTAAATGTAATAAATAAATTATACAACAAATGGAACCTGGAAAAATGGTTCGACGATTTTTAATATAGTTTACAATATATGTAATTTAGCCGATATTCAATATAATAATTTTAAATATGAATTAAATATATTAATTATAAAGATATACATATAAAATCAATTTTATCGAAAAATATTGTTGTTGCGCCACCGGGATTCGAACCTGGATCTCTTCCCTAACCGGGGGAGGTGCTTTATCCAACTAAGCTACAGCGACATTATTTTTAGCGACAATTTTTCGACCCTATATGTTACCTTTTTGATATTAATACATTTAATCGATCGAATGTGTTCTCCTAAAAAAAAAAATATAATAATTGATTAAAAATCATTATTTAAAAATAAATTCATTAACACACTTGAGGTTAAGGCCTCAAGGCAATGCAAATATGATACATTAAATTTCCCGATAATATTTCGCGTCCGTTGTACGAGTACAATGTACACGTCCCTCAGGATGTTTTGCCTTTGCCTTTCGGTGAATGGGCGTTACGATAAAACGTCCACTATGCTCTATACAAATGTTCTGATCGCGATTTTGCAACATCTAAAATGGTCGCATGCGCGCGGCCATCTTGTATGCTTTTAATTAAATAAAAATAAGGTACATAGATTTCGTTCGTTCCATTTAATATGAATGGAGTTACGTTTGTGGCTCCTAATGTAATTAAAGTAAATTTGTAATTATTATTTTTCTAATTGTTTTATTTTTATCGGATAAGACGCAAGAAGAATACTGAGGAAAGCCATTTTGAAACAAGATAGCGGATCAAGACTAGTTAACGTTCCACCAGATCAATTTTTCAGAGAACCTTGAATGAAATTAATTAAGGACCACTGTAAATCTACCTAAAATATTTTGTGTAAAATTGTCGGTTACGATGTTCTGCCGATCAAGGCTCGACACGTAAAACAAGGAATGTAATCAATATTAGAAATGAGCGGAGAAGTAATGCACGTTTGCAAATGGCGTACCCCATTTGATCAAACTTCTTCAGGGCTGTTTTACGCGCTATTTAAACGATGTATGTTCAAATCATTCATTTATACTATACGCGTATACTATACGGATGAAACTTGGCTTGAAAACGGACAGTATACGTAGATGATAATTACCGAATGAATTCAGTACGTAGTAGAATGACGTAATTGTAATTGTAATTGTAATTGGTGGATATCGACCATTATGGAAAAATCTCTGAGACGAGAGGTCAAAGTTTCATTCGTGTACATGCACTCTAAAGGACGTAACCTTGTGTACGAAAACATTTACATAAAGCAGACATATGTTTTATAAAAGAACATGAAAATGACAGCTTCTGAGTGAGATCATGAATTTTTGGAAGTATTTTAAAATAGAATTGTTATCGACCAGTAGAAAAATCTAACGTCCATGTTCATTATAAGTACCGTAATCTAAAGTGAGTAGGAACAGGTTTCAGTGTTTCCATTGCTATAAATCGACACATGTAAGAAATATCAATATACAACCAGTGTTTTTATTTAGTCAACGGTTCACCTTTGTGTTAGAATTCACCTAAATTTGATTCGATCTTGAACTATAATAAGCTCTGTCCGTATTTAGCTTCCATCGTAAGGTGATTAGAGACAAGTACTGGGACGGCGCAGTCATTATTTTTGTTTACTATTGTTTTATGAAGCTACATTTCTAAACCAGTATTATACATTGATAAAACATGATTAATACACATTGTACAATATATTCAATTTAATTTTTATGAGATAATTTTATCTCTATTTTGACTTTTTTAAGTAAAAATATCACGTAAAATCGAACGTAAGTAAAGAAAAGAGAAAAACATTTTAAATCTTCGTTTAAGCGTGGTACATAGGCATAAAGAATTATAATTTTCATTGCAGGATCCACAAATGCACTCTTCCAAATGACACAGGAGTCTGGTAAGGTGTGTGATAGCCTATCTATCGATCTAACGGAACTTTTCGTTTTATTGAAACCTGTATTGGTGGTATTAATTTATTAGTATATTTCATTTTGGCACATACATTTATGTATATAGGGAGCCCTTTTTCCATTTGGGCATAATTATTATTGTATGTCGTTACGCCACTGGGCGGAAATGTGAAGTGTACCGTAAACGAAGATTTCATAAATCATCATTTTGAGTATATTTTCAATATTACGGTACCTACTCGGTACTACAAATATTTTGCATACCGTATGTAACCCAATTATTTTTATTTGTATGTATTGTAGAAAACTTAAATTTGAATTAATCGCTCGTTGTCAATCGTTGTCAAAAAACACAGATACACAATGCATGGAATGACTGTTTATGGAATAGAATGTGCCGTGCCGTAATCGGTTTTTTTCTATAAAAGGATTTAAATAAACAAAACGTATTATGATTATTTATTATTTAAAATCAAATTATAACTAAGTATTAAAAATCAATAATAATCAACAATAATCAATTAAAGCATGTTATTTAAATTAAATTCTACAAACATAAATGATGTAAAATACGTTCCCTAAAGTGTACTCGACAAAATAATTGTCTTAATATAACGGCGTAATAATAAAATGTGCACCTATAAAACGCAAACGACAACATTGCCACACTTTCCTGGAAAATTACAAAACACATTTTGTACAAAAAAAATGTGTTTTGCTCTAGTAAGGATTCCGTGAAATAATTTCGCAATCGGTATACGGAGCGATTGTTTCACAGCGGTGCTTCGCACGATTGTCTCTGCGTGATTGCACTTCGTACGTCGCAGTGATCGCGACGACACGCACCTCTGTATAGGGTGACTGGGACAAAATTGAGAGGACAGTCAAAAAAGTTTTGAATAATAAACTTTATGGTAAATATAAGAAGCGTTATCTTATTAAAAAATTATACCTACAGCTATAGCATAAATTAATTAAAATTTATCAGACATCAAAAAAAAAAAAAAACATTTATGCTTCAAAATTTATTAAAGTCTTTAAATACAGCGAAATAAAATATTTTAAGGAGTACACATTTTTGTTATGATGTTGCAATTTCTGTGGCATTTTAATAAGAATAATTTATTTTAATTTTAGAAAATATAATACATTTTAGAATTATCAGTAGGATATATATATATATATATATATATATATATTTTTTTTTTTTTTTCATTTAACATTTATTTCTTCTCTATAAGAGTACGACTCGTGTATGTACGAGATAATTTATGTTTCAGTTAGTCTGTGTACATATTTTTTTACTTCAGATACAAATTGATGGTAGTCTGTAATTGTTCTAATTGTGATGGGAAGATTATTAAAAAATTTGTTGCCTTGATAAATATTGTGATTTTGAGTTATATTTTAGTTTTGGAATATCAATTTGGTCTCTAAATCTTGTAGATCGGAATTCGCTTCTAAAGTTTAATTGATTTTTAATTTTGAAAATTTTGATTATTTAATTTTTTTCGTATATGTCTATTATTTTTGATACTTTGAAATCTGTGAAAAGTTGTATACTTGAATAGTCTTTTTTTTTAGAATAATTTTTATTATCATTTTTTATGTGATTTCTCATTGTGACATTTTATGTTTTATATGCTCCTCCCTATCCAATAATACCGCATTGCAAATGTGACTCTACAAACACGTAATATATTATTTTATTTTGATAAGATGTTTTCGAGTCTTCAAAAATATGTAGGCAGTTTTCTTTATTTTGTTAGTAAGATTAGTAATATGTTCTTTCCATTTTAGTTTGTTATCTATTATGATTCCTAGGTACTTGATACAGTATTTTTCTTCAATTGATGAACATTGGTCACAAGAGTCTTCTCGAGTACAGGTTCTAGTGTCAATTTTAATTTTAATTTCAGTGTTATCTTTCTATTGAATAACAAATTGTAGAAAGTATGTTTTATCAGTATTAATCGATAGTAGGTTACCATCCGTCCACATTTTATGGTATTAACATCCCCATTTGCAGATATATTAGCGTCAGTCCAAGTTTTTTCATTAATTATTAGTACTGTATCGTATGCATAAGATATTATTTTACCATGTAATTAGAGTTTAAATATATCATTAGAGTATAAAATAAATAACAATGGTCCAAGTACTGTACCTTGTGGTATGTCAAAGTCAATGTTTTCAGATGGGCTATTGTGTTAATTTATTTTTACATTTTGTTTTCGGTATGTTAAATAAAGTATAAGTCATGATAAAACATTGCCATCAAAGCCAATATTTTAAAGTTTATTATGTAGTTCCTTGTGTGATATGCTATCAAAGGCTTTTCTTAAATCTATAAGTATACCAATGCATTTATCACTGTCATCTATATATTTGTTTATTATTTAGATTATTTCTGCAATAGTTGCAATTAAACAACTATAGAAAAAATAATTTTAGCAACTAAAATATTTTTTAGATCAATAGATTTTTTTGTATATTTTTCTAGTTGGTTCATTTAATTTGTATTAAAATAAGAATGTTGCCTAAAGGGTACTTAATTGGAATATCTTGCATAGCCCATGTAGTTATTGGCTGCAGTCTTTTGAGGATGCTTTCTACTAATTTTTGTATTATTTCTTCTTCCATATTGTTCAAAATACGATCCCTGTTTAAATTTTTTATCCTAGATTTATCGTCAACTGCTGTCTATCTTTTTATTTCAGGTTTTAGAGTTCTTATTAGTTTTTTTATTAGATGTAAATAATTAACTTTCGAGAAAAAAAATACAGTTGACCGAATCAAGGTTAAAGTGTAATAGAACAACGATATTTCTTGAAATCTATCCATATTCGATGTCAAATTATTTTGTCCAATCGCATGCGTTATAATAGTGTTATATATATATATTTTTACAGAATTCCCGAAGCTGTTGAAGAGCTGTTCGCGCTGTAAAGTGGAAATGTACACATGTATGAGAGCACAATATCTTGGGAGAAATTGAAAGAAACATTTTTTTATCAAAGAGCAAACGTTTTAAAAAGTATCCTGTACAGTAGAAAGGTAAGCAATGTTTCTCATCAATAAATGATATTAAAGTAAATCCAATGTTACTTACTAGCGAGGCTTCTGGACGTAGGTGCCTAGACACGACACTAGCTGAATAATGCCAATTCGGTTTGACACCGGTGATTTGTAGATTTGACACGTCATCAACTGTCACCCGCTTGACGCGATAGGACACCGCGGTATTGCCCATCGTAGATTGGCTGTGATAGTATTCCTATCGCTTCATTCTTCCGAGCGGACAATACGTAAAGCACACGGCCGATATAGAAGACGCATACAGCAACCGATAGCCGATAAGCAAATATCACCGTGCACTTCCGAAAAAGCTGTTGTATCTGACGAGAATCTTCTACAAATAAAATTCTTTCGTATTTTCTATTCTTTACTTTGTGGTTAGACAAAATTAATTTCAAAAACCACTATTATAAATGTATAAACCACATTGATTCATTTTACGTCGATTGATTTTGATACCTCTGTAACTTACGGTGTACGGCTATTCTTCAGAGAAATATTTTTTATATCAATAAATTTCCATAACTTGAATCCAATAAATCCTCTGGCCGGGCGACATTCCTCCTATGTTTTGTTTACTATATACTATTTTTTTGTATGTGATCCTCCTATTTATGATTATAATCTATATATATATATATATATGTGTGTGTGTCCAACGGAAAAATTTCAAGATTAAATTGTAATTGCTCGTAAACCATCAGGGTGAGGTAAATGAGAAGGGTATTGTTCGACGCGCGTGATTTGCGAATTTGCCAGTCGCAAGTAGTCACTGGTTAATGGCGTTGCGACGCGTTCGCGGTTGAGCAATATTTAAAGTGCGGTGATTCATTGGTTCGTGCGCGTCGCGCTTTTTATACTCATTTTAATATTTGACGAGTAAGTGATGGGCCGAGCACGCAACTTATCTGATTTTGAGTTCAAGAAGGGATAATGGTTAACCAAACTCTTCCGGGACCATCAACGTCAGTAGCGACGCCAGAACGTGTGGCTCAAGTTCGACGTGAAATTATGCGCAATCCGCGTAAATCGATAAGGAAGATTGCAGCCTGTACTGGAATAAAAAAATCAACAGTGCACGTTATTTTGAAAAAAAAAACAAGTTTCATCCACACAAACTGCAAATCGTGCAGTTTCTCAACGAAAATGACTATTCTTTTCGTGAAACCTTAGCGAAAACGATGCTGGAACGTTTTGGAATAGCACAAACTCTTGGAAACATATTGTTTACTGACGAAGCGCATTTTCATATCGATAGCTATGTTAATAAACAGAACATGAGATACTGGTGCCCCGACAATCCAAGAGAACGCCATTACAAACGTTTGCATTGTCCAAAAACGACAGTGTGGTGTGCAATTTCTGCCCGAGGGATAATTGGCCCTCATTTTTTTAACCAGCGAGAGACAGTCACTACTGACGTGATTGCCGAATGATCGACGAGTATTTAGTACCACAACTGCAGCTGTTTCCCGGGTTCAATAACAGAATACAATTTCAGCAAGACGGGTCCACTCCACACATAGCTAGAGTTTTAATAGAGATGCTGAGGGGAATTTTTCTCAATAAATTAATCAGCAAGTACGGAAACATACCCTGGGCACCTCAGTCACCAGACCTTATCGTGCGATTTTTTTTCGCTTTTTTCTGTTTTTAGTAAATATGTAAAAGCAAAAAGTCTTGTAATTTTTGAAACTAATATTTTATTTTATTCGATCTTTATTTATATGTTCTCTTCTTACTTCTTTAATTATGTTTATTTACAATGTAGGTATGAAATAAATACGTTATACGTACATTGAATTATTATTTTTTACCTGTTATTTCTCTACATTTTAATTTCATTCTTTTTACGAAGTGTTTTTATTTGCTATTTACTTTTTTATTATATATTATATATGTACATAAGTAAATTTTATAATATGTATTATGTTAAAGTGTATTATATAGAAGTGGTGCCTTGTTCGTCAGCCAGTTCCCCTAATTTGTAACGTTAATTAAATAAATAAATTCTTGTAAAAAAATCTTTACCAATGGTATATTTCTATGTTTGGAAATATATAAATGTAGAATATGAAAATGTAGCTATTTAAGGTGCTATCTCAATTAATAAAAATAAATAAATCGACGTATCTAACATCAGCTATCAGCTAACATAAATCCAGTCAGAACCTACTTCTTAAACCATTGTCACGTTCTAGACTAAATATATCCATAGAATATTACAATATTCCTCATCGACAAATATTACAAAACTAAATAAATTAAATTACTGTATAAATATAATCACTTATCTCCACATCAACAAATGTAAAATGATCGAATAAAGACTGATCTTCCGTTTTCATTCTAAATAAATAAAGTGTGTTTGTTAAGAACGAGTTCCTGAGATTAGAGATAAGGGTTTATTATTTGATAAATACTCATTCGATATGATGATAACACAAATATAATCATCATTACATCACGTCAACCAAATTACTAACAATGATTTGAATACAGACATGGAACACCTACAAGAGAAATCCCGTGATTAGTTTTCTTCACATTTGATAAACCTTTGTCGGTTGTTATCCGTGATTAAAGATTAGTGAAACACAATTTATACTGGAACCGCAAATATTATTATTATTATTATTATTACTTTAATTATTCAATAAACACACGATTATAAAATATGGTTACATTGAATAGAATAGAATATATTCCTGCAATGGTTGATCTAATGTGAACCTTGGAAAGGTCAGAGAACTAGGCGTGGAAGTGCTTTATACGAAGAAAAGACGATTATAATTGACACGAGATACAACACACCCATATGAACCTACATATAACTATTTTATCAATTTCGGCAAATTCAAAACCTCAATAATTAGATGCTGTGTTCAGTTGAAATACCCAGCCACATGTAGAATATAGAATAATAATGGAACTCAAGAAATGAGACAAAAAGAAAGGGAAAACAAAAACCCGAATCGAATTTGACTTATGATGTCTTTAATATGTACCTATTTTGTTTACAAATATATCGCCTAAATCTTGAATTTTATCTCTTATACTTTATTCATTCTTATTTTCCAACGAAAAGGAAAAGATTTCTCGCGTACTTTGATACGGTACAAAATGGACAGATCGATGTCAAGAAGTGACAGAAGCCTCGCCACTCGCCACTCGCCACTCGCCACTCGCCACTCGCCACTCGCCACTCGCCACTCGCCACTCGCCACGTATGTCGCGCTAGAAAGGACCGACGCTGAGTACGACCATAAAAGCGCGGAAAGTAATTCAGCTGTAATTAGAACTTAAGAAATTAAAATTAGAAGAACATTCAATTGAAGAAGATTGAATGTTTATACATATATTATGTTTTCTTCGTGCCTTACTCACTTGTGTTCAATATGCCTCTTGTCATTACGACAGAATTTCTCATGACCAATTGTTTTTCAATATCGTCATTCGGGCAAGAAATTGACCTATTTTTTATGCTGCCTCGTGAGGTTTCTTTCAGAACCGCCACATTCTTTAAATCAAATGATTCAACATATCAACATTTCTTTCGTTTTGTCAATTTGCATATAATATCGGTCCATGGTCCAATGCGATCGCATTACAGGTTCAATTAATATAGTTCGTCATATTTAGTGTAATAATTTATGACACCTATTATCTACGCCACCCATGTAGTATTATAAGTAATAAATTATTTACCAATATTTATATTTACCTTTATAAAATAGGTACTCCGTTGTTAATTCTATAAACTGGTGTCTCCCACTATTCTTTGTTCATTGTTATCCGCTGCTACGTATTTCCGCAGAGTTTAATGATTTCATCAGTCTAGCGGGTTTTAGGGCGGCCTAGATGCCTACGTTGGACTGCGATTGTTCATCCTCCGAGGGGTGTGGCCTGCTCATTGCCATTTTTTATAAATTCTAATATATTATATCGAATACTCTTATCCACACATTTGATAAATCGTATCGAATATTAATTTATACGAAATACAAATATTAATTTCTCGCGTTTGTCGATAGTGAGTATAACAATAGCAGGTACAGCAGGTAACAAGTCAGCTGTAGCAGTTATACGGTGACAGTACCCGTGTTTCCAGTGCAGCCAGTTTCCCTAAATTTCGCTTAAAATATATTTTCCTCACTTACCAATGTTTCGATATGAATATAACAATATTAGCATTAGCAGTCCGTAACAAGTCACGACAGTAAAGACCCAACGGAAAGTTTCTTTTAATAAAGCTAGTTTCTAATTACCGTACAAAAAATAAATACTTTGCTTATCATGTAAAGGATTCATGTTCGCATAAAAAGACTGGGTGGGTGGGTGGGTGCGCTAATTGGTCATAATTAACTCAGTAGAGTACATTACCGCGCATATTTTAAGTTATCTTTCAACAAAATTAATATATTTATTTTAATAAATTCTTTTGCATTATTAAAAAAAGAGAGAGGCCGATTACAAGTGAAATGACTGCTATTAATGAAATGTTACGCAACAGCTTTCATCTAACTACTTGGCCAACTAGCCCCGGTGATAGTGAATCTCGAGAGTTGGATCCTTTAGTAGTGGCAGCTTAGAAAAGAGGCGAGAACACCAGATAGCTTTTGTTCGGTTTGCCTGTGTCGATTGCAACCTTTTAAATGTCCTCAATCATTATGAATGAAGTCACCTGCGCAGGCCTCTAATGGACGAGGCCTCGTGCGCAAGGTGGGACGGTTTCAACGTCAGATGTACACTCGCATGTAGTCGCAGGTGGACTTGACCACTGAGACATGTTTGAATGTCTCAATATTAAAAAGTTAACTTTTGTAACGTCCGATTCGATATAATATATATGGTGATCCAGCTATTAACTGTCGTTACAAATCACCGACAATTTGGTCACTTCGCGGCGGACCGAGTGCGGCTTGCAGACTCGGCGCTGGACTTGATGGACTGGAGCTGTCGAGCCGTCCAGCGGCAGAGCACGCGGCGACCTACTTGCACTTCACGAGCCACGGTGGCTGAATCATCGCTTTGATAATTGCATTCGATTCCTCCGAATTGCGGAATTCTGTACTAACAACAAATTTGAATGCTAATATCAGTTCAGTGACACCATAATTCAATAATTCATTTTAAATTAAATATACGCTCTGAGGATATCGATTATGATTATCTCCTTAGTCGTCTGAGATTGTTAAAATTATCTGTGAGACGTGCCTACGTACGACCTTATATTTCTATACAGGACCCTCAATGGTATGGATAGACCGCCGCCAGATTGATCTTTTCGTACTTTTTTACGATAAAAATCGTTTTTGTTATTAATTTACTTCAGAATATATACACTAGGTTGGAATTTAAAAAAAAAACTAACACGATGTAGGCGTCATACAGACAAGACCGCGACCGTTCATTCATTTTCAGCGTGCCGAAAAATCTCCAGTTACGGAAAAAAATTCATATATACATATTTTGGCTATAATACAAATGAATATATTCCAAAAACAAATTTTATAAATTAATCGATTTTACACTGATTTTAATGGAAAACAACTTTTTCCAATTTCCAAAAAACGCGTCATTTTGTTACGTTATTGAAATTCAATTTCATCCGTAGGTATATTCGAGGGCATAAATGTCTTCTACGTAGAGCGAAATATGAAACAATGTCCGAAAAGAGCAACATAGCATATTTTAATAAATAACTTCAGACCAAAGTAGAAAATGTCCAAAATGTTTGAATGTGGAACATCGTCGAACGTTGTCACATTACTAAAATGTATACAGTAGGTGTTCGTAGGTACTTCAATAAATTTGTATTTTTTCATTAATTATCTGAATAACAATATACATTTTACGATACAACGAACATTATTATGAGCTTAATAAATTAATATTTTCATATAGCTTGACTCGAATGTGGAAATACCTAAAATGTTATCGTTATCTCTATCTTTTGTAACCTTTCTCTCTAGCAACGTTTACGTTAAAAGTAACACACTTTAATGTTTATATGATATTATATACTATCTGTGTGGAGTTTTCCGGACTATTGCCACGTGTCGTTTCGGATCCTATTGCTGAGTCCATAATTGAGGCTGTATTGCGGCATTACGCCTTAAAGTAGCATAGAATGGATATTGATACCATTATATATATATCGGCATCTCCTATCGTTGACAGACTTTTGACAGAGTAGACAGAGATAACGCTACTAACTCTGAAAATACTGGGTATTGCCCTCGAAGCCAGTAAGAGTAATGAGAAACGTATTACTGAAATCTAAAATAATTGTATGTTTTGGAATGAGCTAACGGATAGCGTTGCAATTAAATCTCCACAAGTCAAGGTGATACACTATCCTAGACTTTCATCTGCTGAAAGAGGGAATAGATTGTAAAATGAACTAATATAAAATGATATTATATTAAAGAAGCTAAGGCTATTATACGATGCGTGGCAGATGTGCGCTCATTACGCACATGGCACAGTTATCACCGTGGTTCCACTCTAATATTATAGGAATCTGAAAAAGCAAGGAAACAAATAAATGTCTCAAAAATTAAATAGACGTTCAGAAAACACGAACAAGAGGCTTTCCGGGATGTTTACGTAGGATAACATTTGTATGAAGGAGTTGATAAATAATTTTATATACCTAAGCTTTAATTGGAACATGTTTTTACATAAGAAATATATAAATTTATATTAGAAAGTTAAAGATTTCACAAATATAATTAAAAGGAGACACATTGCGAAACTATTCAGTATAGATGAGAAAACTGTAATAGATTCAGCAACACTCTTTCACGGTGAGAGATGTGATGTACACCACACGGTTGATGACCGCGAAGGACGGTCAATCGTGAGGTCAGAAATACAAGAAGCCATCCGGCAAATTCAAAATATTAAATCGTCAGGAATTGACATAACATGAATTGTGCAAATAAAAAGCTTTATTGAGAACATGAATCGATGCAGACGATGTGCGCCTCATTAAAATTTTAATCATTCTGCCAAAAACGCTACAATGCGTGCAGGCGGTAATGAAATCATTCTGAACAGTTTGATCAAAAAAATAGTATTGGCCAAATGTTTTTCAATTCTTGCCAATTAAAGTTATGATGTTTCTACCAATGAACAATTTTCTTTGTGAGTCAAGTATATATATAGACGAAGAAAATGACAATATTTGTGAGTAATTTATACAGGTACTACAGGAAAAAACTTATTCGACAGAATATTAGAAACCTTCAAAAGTTTACGGCGGTGCCGCATTAATGAGCGAATAGTTTTTCGGTGTCCAATCTTACCTTACCTTACCTTACACGTCAGCTGTATATCCATCCACAATATACATTTATAATATACATCCATTCGGTATTCGTTGCGAAGTATGGCCACATAGAATGAAAATTGGCCTTATTGCAGCTGCTTCCGATAAAGTTCAACGTTAACAGGTGCGTATAGAACGGTGTCAACGGTTTCGCTGCCGGTCATGGCGGGCGTCTTACATGCGGACCTTGAAATTCTGGAGGCGTGGGCGCGCCCTAACCTTAGGAATGGTGTGGTAGTAGATTATTTAGGCCGTACATTCAGACCGTCAGATGCCCCCTATAAAGAGTCGGTCAAAAAAATAAGTAATTTATCTATTGAAAGATGGCATGGACACACTCCTTTCTCCCTCGCGTCGCTGTCAACTCGAATGGTGTTCGGGGTTCTCCAAACTGGAATCGGACCGAGTGGCAGATGATTACGGGGCACGATCAATTTAAAAGTAAACTATTTGAGGTTAGGTTGGCGGATGCCCCGTGGTGTGTTTGTCAGAGAGTGAACCAGACTCCGGGACACATCTCGTGGAATTGTGCGTTAGTGAGTGATGCTCGTGATCGTATGCTCGGTTGTTTGATTGGTTTAAATGGTCACATACCCGTTAATGCGGACCTGATCAGCCATGCTAGGAGTCTAAGGTTGTTCAAGGATTTCATCACAACATGGAAACTGAGATGGGGTGACTTGGGCAGATGATTAGTGAATCGTCCGTGTTCACTAAATTCTCTCTCTTTGTTAACTTTCCTACCAAACCAAATGAATATACTTATTATTATATTAGGCAGATCTAAATTAACCTGCTGTCGAATGGTTGCATTTATCGGAAGCTCTCTGCCTCTAATAGTCTATCCATTCATCATCTGCATAAAGTGGGCGTATTATTGTCGGCTTGCACCGTGATTGGCGAGACTCGAGTCATAATTGTATCCCGTTCTTTTCCCTTTTGGGACACTCTAAATGCTTGAGCCTTAAATGGCTGTCTTATGCCAATATCTCTAATTTGAATACTAATTTTAATGTATTAATTATAAATATATACATATAAAATCAATTTTGTCGAAAAATATTGTTTTTGCGCTACCGGGATTCGAACCTGGATCTCTATTTTCAATCCGGGGAAGTACACTACCAATTGTGTTATAGCGCCAGTATTTTTCATGCCAATTTTCCTAACCTATATGGTACACTTTTTCAAATGAATACATCTGTCGTTCCATTATCCCGGTAGCGCAAAAACAATATTTTTCGACAAAATTGATTTAATATGTATATATTTATAATGAATACATTAAAATTAGTATTTAAAACATCACAGAGCGATTGTTCTGAATAATTACAACTTCACAATAAGAATGTGTTCTCCTGATTTGAATGGTTGAATGAATTTGATTGAAATGCTTATTTGTTGGGAGGTAATGTGGCATGTGTGCACATGTGGGCAGGCGGGCGCGCGGTCCCAGGCAGCATTGCCGGCATGGCGTGGTGCTGCCTGTTCCCATACCTCCATGCTTCTTGCCTCCTACATAACGAAATTAATTATTTTGTATAATTTGTTCATATGATTTTTGGTTTTTTTTTGCTTTCTTCTTGTATTCTTTGTTATATTTTATGTTAATATTGTTTGCATGTTCTGTTACTACAATAAATAAAGACGGCACTTAAAGAAGACCGGAAGATTAGATTATTTTTACTCGTAACTTTGCTTTAATTCGTGACTTTAGGACTGATCATTAGTTTCGACATTTGCTATTAGATTAAAATATTTCAAAATCATGGCGGTCCATGAAAAAAAGGCAAAATTGAGATTCCGCAAAGAGTTTGTCAGAAATTTTTTTGAAAGGAAAGTGTGTAAAAAACTGAGTGAGAAAGGAACGAGTGATCTCAATATAGACGATGCAAGGGATAACAAAAAGGTCACTTTATGCGAATCAGCGAAGGAAAGCTGTGGCATAGCTACCCAAGGAAGGAAGAAGGGCGGTACATGGTGGGACGATGGCATAAAGAAACTTGTGAAAGAAAAGAAGAATACGTGGCGCTATCTTTTGACAGTAAATGGTGATGAATTCACGAAAGCAAAAGACCTGTACAATGCTTGTAAGAAAAAAGTTTAATATAGTGTGATATGTAAAAGAAAGGAAAAAGCGGCTGAAAAGAGAGGAAGGGGTGAAAATGACTGAGAGTTTTCAGGATAATATAAAATTCTTCTGGAAGGCGGAAAATCGAAATTCGAAAAATCCCGATATGGTGCTGAAAGCAGTAGTATGAAAGCTCAGTAAATAGAGAGATGTTAATAAATGAGGATAAAATAAAAGATAGATGGATGAAATATTTCCAGGAAACGTATGAGAGTATCTCTGGGGTAAGTATGAAGGTAATAAGTATGGAAGAAATAAAGTGTGCATTAAAATATATAAAGAATGGTAAGGCTAAGCGTATCAAGGTTGAGCGTATCAAGGTTGATGACCCATTAGTTAGCTCTTCAATCAATGTTTGGAGGAGAGCCACACCCCGATAGATTGGAGGAGGGCTGTCATTATGCCTCTTTACAAAGGCAAAGGGTCGATAATAGAATGTGGTAACTATAGGGCTATTAATCTACTAAACTCGGTTGGTAAACTGTATGGAAGAATTTTAATAGAAAGAGCAAAAACGGTGACGAAAGAAAAAGTATGGGACGTGCAAGAGGCCTCTGTGGGTGGAAGAGCATTCATGGATCAGATCATTTCTCTCAATATATCATATATTTAGCATTGTGTAAAATATTGCAAAAATCAGACGGTAACCTTTTATATACCCTGAATTTTGTTGATAATGTTGTGGCTCAATTAAATACCATTAGTAAAATACAAGAATTTTATTTTAAGGATATTAACGATAAAGCATGTATAAAAGCCAATAATTTTAATATTGATTTTAAAAACCCAAGGACTATATCAAAACAAACATTAAAGTCCAACGTTCTATCCGCTTATGTGGAAGAGTATTTCAGGAGAATAATTTTGAATCCATTTATTCCAAATATTGCATCAACTTCATGAACCTCCTTATTTTGAAACAGTTTTGCATTCTTCTGCCAATGGAAAAAATACTACAGCAACAAGCACAATGAAAGATTTTTATTAGTTTGAATTATATGATCGTGATTTGGCTTCTATAAATTCAGCAACTTTGAACGACGAATTCAAATTGTGGTATAAATACATAGTTTGGAAAATCGTTTGCAATAACAAATATGCCATTAATGCAATTTCGTAATGTAACAAAATGCTATATTTTAATAAAAAAATTTACAACGCATCCGGTTACAACATACCTTATCAACGTTACGCCTTTTAAAAACATATTTCAGATCTACGATGACAAAATCACAATTAAATGGACGGGCTTTTCTGTACACAGACTAATATAACCACGACCGAAATAATTCAAGAGCCAAAGCTTATTATTAGCTTATCTTATTACAAATTATAAGAAAAGAAAGCTTGATTTGATTATTTAAATACATTTTTATAACCACTATTGAATTTATAGTAAAAATATTTTTTTCGTTCAGGGGGATGCTGCTGACGGACAGTGCTGGGGGATAATTGTAAGGCTTACATTGATCATGTCTATGATATTGACAGGCTCACAGCAATACGGCAGTATTTGCGAATTTTGAATTTTAATAATTAAAAAGATTTTTAAATTTTTTTGTCAATTTTTAAAGTTATATTGTATATATGTATATATATACACACACATATATATGTATATGTGTGTGTACTTCTACTGAATTGTAGTTACTTTGTTTTATTATTTTGTATGGGCTGCATATGTTTACTCATATATGAATAATTTTTAAAAACCTATAACGGCGTTAATATAATAAAATATAAATAAACAATTTATTATAGCGCCGCGATATCAAATGAAAGTTTCGCCTGGAGAAAAACAAGTTATGTAAATAATATTATATTAGCCTGCCCGCACAGCTACCGCATGGTAGTAGACATATCCTGCAGAGACGCAGTACTCTGTTGTCAATATTCTCCAGATTAAAAAAAAATATCGCTAACACACTTTGATAAAACCATTAAAAGTGTTTTGATAGAAAAATAAGAAGAAGAAGAAGAGTAAAAGATATAAATATATATACGTTACACGTATATCTATCACCAGAACTTTAAAATTTAAACATTGAGCTATTAATGGCTGAGAAAAGCCACAAAAACAAATGTGATGGGAGACAAACCATTTTCCTGTAAAGAATAAAGTTATTTGTTAATTCAAAGACGCATTTAAAAATAAACATATTGTGTCATTCTGGACATATTTGTAATTCCCGTGCTGATGCTGAATACTATGTAAACAAACTCACAGCCCACCCGCTACAGCATTTAGTAGAACCTAACCTAACATTAACTTTATGTAACCTAACCTAGTCTCCATGATTTAAAACAACAAATATTTTGTTAATTCTCAATGTCAAAACAATAAAAATTAATGAGACAGGAAAAGAAGAAGAAGAAGCATAGAGAAAGATAAAAATGTATATGCGTTACACATGTATTTATCACCAGAACTTTTAAATTTGCAAAACGCGCCAAAATTATCGATAAGAAACGCCATTTTATATAGTTTCACATCGACTAAATTAACAAAACACCTTACTTACCTAGTTACCGCTTAAAAGTCGATAAAAGGGACGAAGTCGGCCATCTCTTATAATTTAGTAATAAACAATCTGTCATTTTAAGTTTTAACACTAAAAAAGTCTCCTACGGCCTTTCGACATCGTACTGCCGTCTATGGTTTTTGTCTCGTTCTTCAGAAATAAACAACAAAAATGGCCGATCTAGAGGTGACCATTTTTGTTTTAAATCGATGTCTCTAATCTACCATGTAAGCGGCCATTAAATAATGTATTAACATAGATATGAATTTCTTCATCTGCCATCTTTTGTCGTAATTTAAAACTAAACAACAATGGCCGCATGATATGTTTGTTGATTCCGCCATGTTGTTCTGATCATGTAAACTAAATTCAAGCGAATAAAATTTTTGTTTCTTTAGGTTCACGAAATATAAAACGTTGTAACATTTTTCAATGGTTACGTCGCTGTTCATTGTTTAATATGACCACGAATACCCTTAAATCAATTACCCGTAAATAATCAATTCATATTATTTACTAAAAAATCCGCCATGTTTATGATCACGTGGACAAATGTTTTTGTCGGCCATTTTATTTTTTTGGCCAATTAAAGCGAAAGGAAGAATAAAAGAATAACAGGGCTACGTTCACTTCCGAAATATGTACTATATGTAAACTAAAATACATCGCAAATGAAAACTCATTTTGAAAATTGGCTTTTTTATTCTTTCAGTTTTTCAAAATGTATAAACGTCACTCTGTTCTATATATAGTAAAAAACATATTTCAGAAGTAAAATCATCTCAAACATTTTTTACCACATTATTGAAATAATAATACCGTATTTAAAAATAAATATATTGTGTCATTCTGGACACATGTGTAATTCCCGTGATTACTATTTAAACAAACCCACAGCATGAATCTATCTATATGTATCAAATGTCTGTGCTTACATTATTTCAAATTTTGCGCGAAAAACTTATGTTTTGGAAATAATCCGCAAAATAATGACAGTTAAAAAGCTTGAAACGTGTGTTTACCACATATATCAATCTCCAAGATGGCTGTTCTTTGTAAACATTGATTCGAAAATAAAATGGCGTCCATAATACTTCTGTGGGATCACCATAAAAAATGTCTAGACCATCTGTAAGAATATTAACATCACGAGTTTTTATTTCGGTGGCAACTCAAATTATACAGCATAGTGGACATGCACACTTGTCAGTTCAATTTCACACTGTAAATGAGATGTCCGTTCATACTATAATCTAAAAATATTTGGTTATTTTCCAAAAGATTCGCTTGACATTTTCTAAACAAAATAAAACGTCAAAAATTGCCGATAAAACAGCTAGCTTTTTTAACTCTATAAAAAATGGTTGCGTTGGGTTAATATATTCTTCAATAAATCAATTTTTTCTACATTTAATTAGTATGTAGGTAGGTTACATCGATTTTACAATTTTTTTTCGCGTTTTTAACATTTAATTGAAATGATGGAAGTTTACAAACACCAGAATAAATTCTGGGCTATTGCAACCTATCACGTTAATTATAAAAAATTTAATTTTAAATCAGGCTTTACAAAGAAATTAGAAGATGAAGAATTTAAAAAAAAGTGTTTAACGATACTGTTTATCGGTGGCAATCGCCAAAAAATTTTAAAAAGATTTTTGCTCTCAAATTCGCAGAGTTATAAGCAAGGAAAGAAAAAGTTAGCCTAATTAAAAAGTATACATTTTCAAAAAATCACCAAACTAAAAGAGTTGTAACAAATAGAGGAGAAGAAAAAGAATGAAAAGAAAATAATGTAAAGATACAGTCAACTTTCAGACATCTGCGAAAAATGTCAGAATGCAGAAAACACGCAGAATAGTTGAGTAATTAACAGATTTATGTGTGACAGAAAAACTTACATTGTTACATATAAACATATAACACTGCAAAATGCACCTTGTTTTTTAAATATATAGAGAAGAGATAGAGATATATATCTATTGTTTCTAAATTATTCCTAGCTGATAATTGCGGCTCGTGTGCTCTAATCATATAGGTAGAACTTCATAGTAGCCTCCCAAATCCGATACATACTAGGTATATGATGTTCACTGTGCCATTTTGTACGAGTCTAACATATGTATTGCGTGAATGGATCTATAACATGCCTTGCTCTCTGGTGGACATAATCAGCCAAAATATCTGCAGATCAGGCATTAAATAAGCTTGTTTCAGGTAGACTAATTAAAGTACCCTGCATTGCAAGGCACTTCGCATAATTTTGTTTTTCATATCAACAAAATTTTCAGTTAACATGTAATAAATAGAATACTAAAATTCACATTTTTTAAGTACATATTCTTCTTTATTGACCTTTTCATAATATTTCAAATATATTATATCGTAACATATTGAGATAATTTGTATTTTAATATTGTTAGGAAATAAAGATTTATTTTTATAAAGCTCGTAAGTCAATATTAAAAAAAATTAACCAATAATCAATAACATTATATACCACGTGTTTTTTTCATTTTGTTACATTTTTAAATATCTCTTACTTCTTGTGTTTTCTCACATGGTCACGTTCATCTAATTTTTAACGTTTTAACTAGTTTTAGCTAATTTAGTTGTGCTAATTTTAATTATCTTATCAAACGTGTGTTATTTATAGTTCCAAAAATAATATATACATAAATAATGTTATCCTGTTCCTGTCTATAGGTCTACCTATGACAGGAACAGGATTACATTACCATACGTACTTGGGATGGTGGCGTTCGTCTTATTACTTGTATTCTCACGTCATGTTCTTTAGAATAATTATCAATTATAGACAATACACACAGACCGTTTCGCTGCTGAGAAGCGTTTTCGCTGAAGGTAATGTTTTAAACAGCCATTTCGACCTTTACCCGGTGCGTCCGACAGCAAAGTTCAAGGATTGTTATCGTTGAAGACCGGAGGAGGCGATGGAAATTATCCGCAAAATATAGCAAATGTTAACAAGATTCAAACTATAAATATTAAACAAGTCACAACAGCTGCGAGCGTAGCGTCCGAGGATTGCGTCAGCTTCTTCAATACGTTCGCACTTTGCACATCTTTAGCTTCAAATTACCGAAAGTTCAACAATTGTCTCGGCTCAACCGTCACTGATCTATGTTTAATTTTCCAATTTGCAAATAAGGCACCTTTAGAGTTTTTAAATCAAAATCAAAATTCAGGATTTTGCAATCCTAGTTTTAAATTAGTTAGAATATTGATGTGACACGTATTCCGTGCATGCATCTCTATGTATTATTAATGTTAATATTAGTTTATTATTGGTTTTTCTAATGTTAAATACTTAGTTTAAAATATTATAATATAATCAATTGAGAAGTAAAACATTGAAAATTCAGTATTTTGTTGTATTTCTTGTAAGATTTGGGAAACAGCCTAGTTCAGATCAAATCAGATCAACAGATCAGATTAAAATACGTAATTTTAACACAACAGTAGGCTTAAAATACCATTTACAATGAAAATAACTTATTGATCTAGCGCAGGGGTCGGAAATCCAAAAGAGTCAAATATTTATTACCAACGATATTTAAAACATGTACGATTACCTACACGTGTCTCCTAGAAAATGTTAAAAAAAACACGAAACCAAACACGACACCCACCCGCTCTCTCTCCTCAACCGTTTTATACTACGTGATTATAGTTACTAATATTACTTAAATGATGTAATAAGTACATATTATACTCAAACACTAATATAATAAATGTACTACAACATATATTGTACACAGGATTATGAACTTCCGTTTAGCCAACGTCAACACGTTAAAAACAGTAAGATAGAAAAATTCGCGAATTAGTAAAAGAGGAAATAGACACTTCAATGATTTATTCGGTTAAAAAACAGCATTGGTAACGACTCCATACAAAACGGATCAACCGAAAGGAATTTTCAATTCAGTAAATAGCTATTTATATGACTTGAGTAATTCACTAGCTTAAAGACAGAACTGAGTAATGTAAATAGCACGATGCGGTGAATAAAAAAAGAGCGCCATGAATATTGCGGTAAATTTTTAGAACTAAGCAATTAAAGTCTGTGCTGGTACACAGATGGCACTAATTGCAAAATAATGTATTCGTTAATGTTAATCCTTTTTTGCTTTTATGCACTGCACGCCCCTGAATGTACGCAGTCTCTTTCGAAAAAACAAAGTTCAGAATGAAAAATTTACTTGAAAACTACAGAAAATTGGTAAAGACGCCCTTAAAATTCACATAGCTTCAGGAGGGAAATATTTATTTCAATAAGATTGTTATGCGGATTGAACAAATTGGGTGCACGCAAATATATATATTTTTTTCCATTTAGCATAGGGGACTAATTTTATAGTTACGCCATTAGATATACGATTGTATCAATTAAAACTACCGCAACGTTACTATCGAAAATCATTTTCATCACCTACGTTTAATTTCATTATATAGAATATTTAAACGGCTTTCTGTTTGACCAAGCGTTAAAATCTCTTCTCGGTTACAATTTTAGAAATGAGCTGTGTTGCTCACAAACAGTGCGAACAAGCTATCCGAGCAATCTGTATTATCATCCACTCACACGTATTTCCGTTGAATTCGTCAGCCCAGCAGGTTTTAGGGCAATTTAGGAGTACCTATATGTATAATGTGGGAAGGTTTAGGTAGGTTACCGGACTTGCTCGTACGCCCTATTAAATTTAAACGTCTACTGTGGCATGTCCAGGCGTTAAATAGCGTTATAAAGCAAATTAAATTAAATAAAGTATAGCGAGTGTACTAAACTTTTCTTGAATTTTGAATATTTTCGTATTAATGTTCTGAGCTTGAACTTTGATGATAAATTGACAATACATTCTTAATTTAGATATGTTGAACAAGTAGGTAGTGATTTTATAGTAGATAGTAGGTAGGCAGACCGAGTTGCCTTGTGTTTTGGTAAGATGCGTGTAAATCGAATCTAGTTATGAAGTTCTTCCAGAGGGCGTCGAGTCACTAAAAATGGAAGTCAAAACTTGGAGCAAGGAGAGTCAGCGAAAATAAAATAAAAGAAAAACGCTCCGTCTCTGTCGGTTCGGCTCAGGGTCAGGAGCTCCGGACTCGATGGATGATGATCTAGGATCGTGATCTTCATGAACTTCGGCGATCTGTTATTATTGATTATCTATGTGGCTGTTCGCAGTTCACGTTATGTTGTGACATTATTATTTTGTGGACTCTGCGCCGTGCTCATGTAGGTACTTAAAGAGTTTTACTACGTGTAATAATAACAAGAATAATATTCAATTATTTGAGCTTCTTAATACTTAAAATTTTTTATTAAACAGTAAATATTTATTCAGCAAAGCAATGTGAAATATACATTTCTGTAAATAGCAGGAATTAATAAGCTTCGATCCGCACGACCGCTCCACACTTCCGCCGCGAAGGTAACGGGACACTTGTTGGTCCGACGGGCTCAACGAAGATGGACTTACGCCTCACCGAACGATGATGTTATCCTAGACTGTGTCGGTTCTCGGTGCCAACACACCACTTACACTTTCTGTCTACAGAACAATACAAACTGGAGAAATTAAGTGTAAGTTGTTTGAACTGGATATGTAGGAATGAATTATAGTCGGGTATCAGTATGAGATTCAGTATAAATAATCTATGTATAAATAACTCGAGTAGGTATGCGACTCCTTATACGGCCATGGGACGCAGTAGGTGTGAACCTGTCGCAAGCATCCGGCAAGCAAATGGGCGGTGAAAATGCAAATGGTAGAACGGATAGAAATTTTAATATAAGAGTAAAAGAGCATTTGAGATGTTTGAACAATAGTGGGTTTTTAGAATTTGCTAATCATTTGATAGAAAATGGTCATGATTTTTATAAAAAAATTGGGATTGTCAATTTTGCATGTAAACGGTGTTGGTCACAAATTAAATAATTTGGAATCGTTGGAGATAAATAAAGCTTGTAAAACTAATCAAAAAATTATAAACAACTAACTAAATTTAACTACGAGTCCCATTCTAAAATTATTCGAATAAATTTGTATTAAGTGACAATTTGAGTTAGGTACTAAATTTATTTTTAAAATAATTGTTGTTTTTTTTTTAAATAGATTCTGGTAAAGAAACAATAACATATGTTTTTAGTTAGTATTTACATCCTGAAGAACAAAGTGGTATTTTTCGAAACCGGTAGATGTATTTAAACACAATAAGTGATTAATAAAACAAAGTTAACAAATAAAAATAATGAATTTTAACCACTAAGTTAATTTAGCTAATTTCAAAAGTAATTTTAATCTGCAAAAATATAATGAGGAACCACCAAGTTTGTCCTATTTTCGACCAATAGGGACCTCCAAATTTATCCCATTTTTCGCCAACAGGGACCACCAAATTTATCCCATTTTCCATCAAGAGGGACCACCAAATTAACCCCATTTTTCACCAAAAGAGACCATCAAATTAACCCCATTTTCCACCAAGAGAGACCATCAAATTTGTCCTATTATTCATAGCACAAATTTTGCTAGAATGGTAAGGGTGAGTGTTGGATAATAATAATAATTTTGAATAGATGTAGGTACATATGTTAATTTGCTTTTAAATTTAGATTTTTGTGATGCATTACGTCGATTCTTCGTGTCTGAGGATCGTGATCTCATTGCTTCATTACTTAACACGCTTTTTGTGAACACGAATAGATGTTAGCGTCTCCCCATGTTTATTTAATGGTTTAAAATTAAGCTTTTTCGGTTTTAACTAATTCGTAAGCAATAATCCCCGCTAATTGTTGATCAGTTTACTTTCTCTTAATGCCCAATAACCAGTTTTCCAACCAGAGAAGGCATCAATCGAGAAATGTTTTACATTTGGACATTGTTTTTCAAAATGAAATAAGCTTAGTGGACCAGAAACGTGATGAGCAGACCTTGCTCTCATTCTGAGTTTGATAGAGAACCTTTTATCTTTCGATGAAATAAAACAATCGCTTTGTATAAAACCACGAATTGGAAAATTGAAATTCGTGGTTGTATACAAAGTGATTGTATTTTTTTATAATCTAATATGTCAAACCACAAAGTGATTGCTTTCGACGAAAATTACGTAGTACAAAAATTATTTCGTACCGTAAAACGGTTAGTTAAGCAATAATGATTATAATATAATATTTTATATTATTACAATTTACTTTCGGAGCTTCAAACGTTTTGAGTACTTGCAACAAATCAATGCGGTCTCAAATTATTGGCGGAAATAATAAGTCAGCCTTTATAGGTTAACAAATTGAAAAATACACTTCTGGTTTTTGCGACCTGTACAGTTATCGCGCGTAACCGCATTGCAAAAAATACTATTATGTTCTAAGTACAAGGTCAATACCACAAAAACTATCGGAATGATTTGTTTTTTAATTTTATCTAAAAATATGTGTAATCCACTTCACGGTGGCAGTTAGACAGTAGTCAGGTGTAGATAGTAGGACTTTTTCCCCATTTTAATCGATTTTTTTATACTGCTGATGATTTTAATCGTTATTTTTAAAGAAATCAAATTAATGTTAATAATTTTTAATAATAACAATCATGAATACTAGCAGAAAAGAAATACTTGATGCTAGTGCATTCTATATTGCCCTCTCAGGAATGGTGCAAACGGTGTTCTTACATATCAACTTTGAAATATATATATATATATATATCCACTTAAAGACATTCTTGAAAAAACTGAGATCATATTAACATGAATGATTGTTGAACATTACGAACAAACGTAAATATCATCTGTTTGACACTGCGACCGTAGATAAAAAGAAGAAAGTGCAATGCGAGATGACAAATGCTTTATATACTTGCCGGTCGTCAAAATTCGTACGATTTCGCTAATGTATGTTTTTTTTACTCTTAATAAAGACAGTGTACCTACACTTCATTTCAAATTGAATATATATTTACATACTGTTATTAATATATTAAAGAGGAAACATTTAAGTAATCTTAACCTAGAGATATTAAAAATACGTTCGAAATATATTATTTTATCGGCAATGACACTTATATGTACAGATCCAAATCCAATAACATATCCAGATAAAAGGTGAGGAAGTGCAATATTACTAGGTATGGATTCTCAGGATTCTCAGGTTATGTTTTCATTATTTATACTTATGCTTAATATGCTAAAAATAAATATCATTCTATTTTTAATTATTTAATCTGTGGTTAATTTGCTAAATATTAAGAATAAGCTTTTTTTATCAATTACATTAATTTGGTATTCTTTCAAACCTCCTTATAATTTCTAGTCGTATTTCCAAATTGCAGTGATATAAACATGTCAATTATTAATGACATTATTCTAAACGAAATTGAAAAGGTACGTAGGTCATTATTATTTAATTGCTATATTAATTGTTTAAAACCATAAAAATGAATTAGAAAATGTATTATCCCTCCTAAACTCAAGAAATATCAGCATGTCCTTATAATAAACATAACATATTTAAAACACAAGCATTTCATTTCATCGATAGATCATTCAACACAGACCACAGTACGTGTGTTGCAAATTGGCAAGTCATGGCGACTCAAAGATGCCACATAACCACCTTTTTGAATTAATGAATATTATTTTTATGGTAAAATTAAATTGAATAAAAAAAGCTAAATAATTAATTAAAATTAAGAAAACGCACAAAATGAATAATGGAATTAATAAAAAACAATGTATTTATTTAATGCCTTGCGTCATAAAAAGGAAGTACCTACTTATTGCGCTACAGCCACCTTACAGAGATTTGCCAGAAGAATAAACGAGTGACGATCGCATCAAGTAAAACAATAAGTGACCGTGACCGTGACCGTGACCGTGTAGCCGAGAAACAAACTTGCGGAGCAATGACGCTAACTTGTTTTAAGGGACCTACTTTCTTCTGCGGGAAGTACTTATTGCTTGTTCACCTAAAGTAGTACAAAAAGCAAACGAACCATGTTTCACGTCCATGTTGGAAGTCAGCCGTGTAACAAAAATGATTGACCTAATTTGTAGGAAATAATGAATTCACAGATTATCTGCAAAAAGTAGGCCACAAACAAGATTGTTTTGTTCTCAATATAGTAGGTACGTACCAGGGGTGTGCATTGCATACAATCAAAAAAGCTGTGCATTACTAAAAAATCTGGGAAATAAAAATAAACTAAATAATACTTATTTTATGAAAAGACCCTTTAAAATTCTAACCGCTTAGCGTAACCTTGTATATGGCGTAACCCACGATTTTTATGAACAACTTCATGTTGATGCTTGTAGGTAATTTGCCAGCACGTAAGTTCGTTATACATTTAAGTTATCTGTTCAATCCGCATGACAATCAACTAAATATTTTCTTACTGAACCTAAGTTGGCTCTTTATCTTAATCTTTACGTCTGCCAATTGTATGAATTTTATAAACAATTTGCACTCAATTCTGTTGTTTTCGAAAGGGATTAATCCTGACTGAAAACTGCGTATAATGATACCTTCTAAATATTTCCATATTTTATTTGCAAACTGCAGACTAAAAGTTTTATTTTCATGGTGTATTCCAACAAAGTCCAACGTCATTGTGTCAATGTGTTTCCGTAGATGAAAGTTATAGGTTATAATTTATAGTTTGCATTTTTTGAGATACTATTACATAAGTTAGATTATAATTTGTTTTCGTTATGAGTTTCGACTATGGTCATTTGTAGAGCTACTTATTTTAATATATGTTTTTGACCACTGTTAATGAAATATTTTAAATCCGTTATCTGGAGGAGAAATTATATAAAATAAGTATTTTAAGCGAAATCGAAAGCAGACCTACGGTACCGAGCAATGAAATAATTTACCGTTCTTAATGTAATAAATTCGCAATTATATTCTAAATTCAAATTGTTCTCAAAATACAAATAATTTTTCTCACTTTTTTTTGTTGATACCTATTGGTGGGATAAGATCCCGTGGACTGTATCGATTTCAATAATGATTAATCGATGCAATCCGAATTGGATTCAGGAAGTAAAATATTGGCAGATGGATCTGGCCTACCTTGCTCTAAAGTCCTGGGTTAGACGTCGTTTTCACCTCCGGTTGACTTGCACCTCTTTTAGTGAAGAACAGAGATATCACTGCACTTCCGGAGCTGTTTAGAACACCGCCTCTTCGTGGTCCTAGCATAACGCACGGCACTGCTTTCGGGCAGTAAAAAAAGAACACAGATCTTGACAGATCGGTGTCAGAAGGCAATCCGTCCTAAGAGATCCCTAAGTAATTAGTTGGCCAAAACGGGACAGGTTTGTATTGGAAGGACAAAATGCACAGGGAGAAGGTACTCACTCGACTTGCGGAACAGCATAACCTAGGTTACTGCACGCTACTGGTATGTGCATTACCAACACCAACGGTGCGAACCTAACTTAGCGCAGAGACGCCGTTATCTACGTTCGGCGCCCTCGGGCTGGCAATACGACGCTATCATTTATTTATTTCGGCAGAATCTAGTTTGGATGCAGGACCCTCTTCACTACCTTCATACCGTAGGGATATCTCATATCAACTTGTCAAAAAAGTAAATACACGAACCAAAAATGTTTCTTGAGTAGGTACTAAGTTTTAAAATAAAATAAATACCTAACAAAACATACACATTTTTACTTATTAAAAAAAAATAAACTAATTAATTCTTAATACAAATTAAATACATCAATTAGAAAGATAAGATAAGAAAGATAAACTCAATTTATCGAAAAAATATTTTTAGCTGCCATCGGGATTTGAACCATGATCTCTTCCTATCCGGGGAAGTGTGATAAACCATTTACACTATGTCAGCCTTGTCACTAAACGACAAATTTTCGAACTTATATGTTGCAGCTATTTCAAATTGATACATCTTACAATCCATTTATTTAAAAGCTATCATATTTTTATTGCGAATAGCTTCGAGACATATTCGCTAGGAGACGCCAGAGATTTTACAATTACATATTATTAAATTTTTGGATATAAATTAAATTTTATAAAATTTTTCCTCTAGTTACAAGGCATACATAGTGTAATTGGTTTATCGAACTTCCCCGGATAGGAAGAGATCCTGATTCAAATCCCGGTGGCAGCTAAAATATTTTTCGATAAACCGAATTTATCTGTATTCTGTTTATCTTTCTAATCGATCCATTAAATTTGTATTAAATATCACAGAACTATGTTCTGATAAAAATCCAAATAATAATGTGTTATCTTCAATATAATGAATACTTAGTTAAAAAGAACATTATAAATATAATATTCCAGAAAGACTATTAACTAGTCTGCAGATAGTATCATTATATGGTTAACCATCATATAATAATTATAAATATTATAATCCTTTTGTGAAATTAGCGTGCAATAAGAAGTTGTTGTGTAGCACGACATCTCGAAAGGGGAATAAATCCGTGGGTATGTTAATGCACTTAATTAAACTATTTTAAAGATATTTAAATACAATACACCTATTTTATGTACTTACCTACTTAAATTTTCCGTTAACATAGGTTTTACAAATTTTTGTTTCGTATAAAAAATTAAAATGATTTTTAGATATCAATTTTATCTTATCATCATTAGACGTGTTACTTGGTTATTACGGTTCTTCTAATAACATCATATTCGCTTGAAGTGTCAATAATATTCCTTTTTACCCTATGTCAGTTATAAGTGACAATATATATATATTATTTTAAATAATTACATTATTTCCTTATTTTAATAGTTAACATTTTCTTCTTCATAAATCTCTGTTTTAATTTACTCTTATTAAATTAATATTTAAAAAAAAAAATCATATTCCATGCCGATACATGGGTAGATTATTATTATTCAATCGAAATTGTTAATTTTTATTATATAAAATAAGTTGTAAAATGTGTCTAAGAATAAGCAAAGCAATAATATGAATAGAATCGGTTATATCTAATAATGCATGAATAGATAATTAAAATAAATTAGCTGCAATATCGTTTAAATCCGAAGAGAATTGTGTACCAATTATTATAGTATACACAATACTTTTAGAGCACAAGCATCAGGTTTAGATTAAATAATGACGCAAACCTTGACAGCAACTTTGGTGCAACTTTAACTTAGAACTGTCAATTTTCAAAAAATGTTGTTTGTAGCAAAATTGTTCGTTTCTATAAATTCTATAAAATAAAAAGAAAATAATGAATCCATATGATAAGATAGTACAGTAATATGTATTATGCCGAAATGTTCCGACGGCAACGCGTAATACCTGCATTAGTAAAACAAGTACATTCCAGCTTTATTTGAATCCTGCGGACTCCGCTAAGCTGAGGTTGCGTATATTTTGATGAGTTCCTTTTATCGTAATCTTTCATTCTAGCCATAAGAATATGCTACTCGGCTGAATACTCTCATTAACGCTTTGTCCCGCAATATAGTGCCGCATGACCGTGAGCACTGGCGGAGTGAGGTGATTTAGTTTAATGAAACATAATAGCAATGGTACTTGAAACTCTCGGTTTTGACTATCTGACGAATATTGAGGATTTGCTCTCTCGTTCCTTTTCCCTTTACGAATCCTTCCTGTTGTGCTGGTATTTGCCAATGCAGGCAATGTTTCAGTTCTGTTTATAAGTATTCGGTGATACTATAATATGATGATGACGCAGCGTGACTGAGCGACATGGTTTGATAGTTCCCACACTTTCTAGTTAATCGTTGATCCTTCTTCATGGATGGGAATCAAAACAGATCAAACAACAACAACCCAATCACTCGCTCATTTTCCTATTTTTCAGATTTGGTTGCAGACAACGGAATTCGTTGCCTTTAGGAATCTCGCTTGCGTTCTGTATTAGCTTGGCGACTTAAAACTTTTTCAGTATTTGGAATTGTAGAATATTCGGTTCTACGTTGGCTTCTCTTATGTATCCACCCATCAGCTGCACATTATCTCCACTTATATATCAGCGCAGTAGTTTCTCTACCGTTTAATGACATCATATATTTCTTTGGTGACAGTTCCATTGCAATCTTCAATGGCTCAAGTGTTAGGTTTGAAACCCCTCAAAAATAGTCTGACCTTCTGGAACAATTCTTGAATTTAATTGGTGTCTTTGCATGAGCTTCAATTTCTTTACAGATATCGTGAATACATACTATAGATATATGTAAGACAGTAGAGAGTTGATCGCGGATCGGGCTGTCACTCTTGTTCTATTGTATTTTACACTCAGAGCAGAATGACTCTTACCGTCAACCCTCAAGTGTAAAGCGTATAAGAAAAAGTGTATTCAGTTATAATAGTATCGACATAGTAGTAGATCAACAGTGACGTGTGATGTTATGACTTTGACCTTACATTGTGCTTTTGTAACGAATCTAATCGCTAAAGATTTTTGAAGAATGATTTTTTTTAATAAACTAGACTCTGTAGTTATATAATTTGTCATCAATTAACGTTTCTATTTGAAATTAAATATTTCTTTATTCAATCTTTATCAATTAAAATTATCGAAAAGTACAGCTATCATTATATCACGTAAGTAAAAAGTATTTTTATTAGAGATTTTTTTTTCGAATTAGCAACAATTTGACATCTGACAGCTGATTTGTGCTCAGTTTGGTTAGACATTTCACGATGAATAGACTTACGCTAGAACGACGCTTGCAAATTGTATAAATTTATTTGAAAAATCGTGATTCAGTTCGCGAAACTTACCGTGCGCTACGTCCATTTTACACTCGACATAATCGTCCATTCGAATAACCATGGATCGTTTTCGCACCACGCTAATCTAATTGATAATACGCATCCGCAGAAACGTCGTACAGTGCGCACCAAAGAAACTGTTGCTGCAGTGGAGCGCAGTATTGAGGAGGATCCGAATGAGTCGATTCGCCATCATGCACAGCAATTTTTCGACTTTTTCGTTACCCAATTGAATGGCATTAATGTGAAAGAGCTGTGGTTTCAACAAGACAGCGTAACATGCCACACAATTTATTGAAGGAAACATTCTATGAGCGCATAATATCGCGTAATGGCATAATTGGCCTCCAAGATCGTGTGATTTAACACCTTTAGATTATTTTCTGTGGGGATATGTGAAGTGGCTATTCTACGCCGATAAACCGGAAACGGTAGACGATTTGGAAGCCAACAAGATATACGTCCCTAGCTGCTCCAAAAAAATGTTCGCGGCGCCCATATACGCGAAATCATATTTAAACACTAATGGCATAAAATTATCTTTCCAATAAAGCCAAAACCATGGCCATTACCAAGATTTTTATGTGTTTTATTTCATTTTAAAGTTCTATACCTCTAAAAAAACACCCTTTATTAAGTATCATTGCTTGCTAGAAAGTAAATCACTTATTCATGGCAATTATTCTTGAGACTCGATATAAGTTTGATCTAAGAGACCAGTTATCGAAATGTTCGAATTTATACGGCGCACTTAGAGAGCGATAGTACTGACTGAGTGACTCTCTGTGAGCCTCGGTTTCACTGGACGCTGATCCTTGTTTCAGAACCTGCATCTTCCGCGTGTGACTTCTAATAAAGAACGATCAGTGATCCCTGACAATGTTGGATACCTTCTGATGACACGGTCTGTCGGTCGCGTTGCGTCACAGAAGCGGCGCACGACGGCGATGGAACAATGTGAAGCTCGCGTGAATGCAAATGTATCGATTTGTTATGACACTTTCACTGGAGAGTAATTGATGTCCAGCGCACGTATCCACTACGTGCCGACGATTGTTACCTCACCTGCGATCATTTATCGACGAATTATAACGAAACGCTTGCCAATAGAATCTATTATTGGCAAAGCATCATTTTACATTTATAAAATAGCTTACATAGTCAAGAATATCTCGAGAGTTAAAATGCTATAGTAAAGCGAGTGTAAACTCTGATGTACTAGATTTAGATTTTAGCTAGTCTAGCTCACATTTGGGGTTTAAGGGCGTGCTTTCATTTTTCCAATTTGAAATTTGAGAAATTCAAGGCGAATTAAATATTTATTTGTAAGATTAGCAAAATCAACTTTGTGGTGAAAATCCATTATTTTAAATTGTTAACTTTTTTTTATTAACCACTTAATGAATAAAAATACATCCACCCGTTTCGATAAATATCATTTTCTTCTTCAGGGTGTCATTAACTAATCAAAAACATGTTACTGTTTCTTTAACAGAATCTATTTGCGAAAAACTATAATTATTTAAAAAATAAATTTAGTACCTAACTTAAATTGTTATTTGATGATACAAAATTACTAGAATAATTTTTAGTTTATTCACTGTCGACTTTTTCACTGGTCAGGTTGTCGTCGCGTGTAGTTTTTGATGAAGCTTGCGTCATAATTATTATAATTATCGTGGTAGCGAAGAAATACACCTCGTAGAAAAAATGACAATGCAAAAAGTCTGGTGTGGCCGAGGCCGGCTGTAGCGGGGTCACGAGATGTTTGTTGCATTATTGAGCTCACAATTCATCAAACTGGCAAATAAGTGTGTTACGTACTTTACGTACATATCGATTAAAACATGATACACAATAGAAAGGGTATGCGATCGCTGCGGAATACTCGCGGTGCACCTCATACTGGCTGTTTGCCATAATATTTAGAATTTATATATGATTAATACAAAAAAGAACGTGGATTCACTATCAATGTATGCAATTTAGTATACCTACATTACACGCTATTTTTACATGACCGTGGCACGCATCAGAAAGTGGGTCACACAACCTGTCCGCCATCATTTCACTCGCGGCCGCTGCTCACTCAATACTGCGATCAAATTACTTTGTTACTTGCGGAATGGAATGGAGCAACAAGTATTACTTGTAGATATCTTATACATCATTACCGAGTCGGATTGAATCGTTAGCTCAGAATTCTACTCAGTTTGCCCCGCCTCAATTCCCAAATTCTCACCGTAGATCATCAAGCGTCTTTCGGTGACATCAAAATATAAGAACAGGCCGCGTAATATTCATTACAAACCATTTTCACATTCTCAAACCTGCAGCTTCAATTAAACACGTTTCAAGATGTCGAAATAGGCATATTATATAGGGAGTCCAGTGGAAAAATTTCAAAATTAAATTATAATTGCTCGTAAACCATCAAGGTGAGGTAAGTGGGAGGGGTATTGTTCGACGCGCGTGATTTGCTTATTTATCAGTCACAATGAGTCGAGAGTGCACCGCGCGTTCGAGGTTGACCAATATTTAAAGTGAGGTGATTCATTAGTTCGTGCGCGTCGCGCTTTTTGTACTCACTTTAATATTCGACGAGTAAGTGATGGGCCGAGCACGCAACTTATCCGGTGTTGGATTCAAAAGTTCAAACAAGAAGAGACAATGGTTAACCAAACTCCTCCGGGACCATCAACGTCAGCAGCGACGCCAGAACATGTGGCTCAAGTTCGACGTGAAATTGTGCGCAATCCGCGTAAATCGATAAGAAAGATTGCAGCCTGTACTGGAACGATGCTGGAACGTTTTGGAACAGCGCGAAGGCTTGGAAACATATTGTTTTTCTGACGAAGCACATTTTTATATCGATGGTTATCTATGTTAATAAACAGAACATGAGATACTGACGCCCCGACAACCCAATGAAACGCCATCAAAAACGTTTGCATTGTCCAAAACTGACAGTGTGTTGTGCAATTTCTACCCGAGGGATAATTGGCCCTTATTTTTTTATCAGCGAGAGAGTCACTGCTGACGTGTATTACCGAATGATCGACGAGTCTTTGGTACCGCAACTGCAGCTGTTTCCCGGGCTCAACAACAGAACACAATTTCAGCGAAACGGGGCCACTCCACACACAGCTAGAGTTTCAATGGAGAAGCTAAGGAGAATTTTTCCCAATAAATTAATCAGCAAGTACGGAGACATACCTTGGGCACCTTTGTGCGACCCTGAGCACCTCGGTCACCGGACCTTACACCGTGCGACTTGTTTTTCATGCCCTACAGTAAAATATCCGCCGTGAAGTTGCTGTCATTGAACCAACGCTTTGCTCTCGCGTGTTCGCAAATTTACGAGTCCGATTGCAAGAGTGTCTTGAGAGAAATGGACGGCATTTAGACGATATTTTTTATAAAACGTAAAATCCGCATCATTAAACTCCATTTTGTATAAATAAAATATGAGAATAACATTGTAGTTTTTTTATTTATTTAATATTATACTTGAAAATTTTCCGCTGGACACCCAATATTCTCTAACTCGCAAGCAGCTCTTGAATCCCTTTCTGCTAACATGAAAGTTTGGCTAGACAATGAGATAATCTGTTCCATCAAATGATTTCTATTTAATTTGGACAACAACAATAAACAGGTGTCATTCGTTTGGATTCCTGCACATAAGGGAATTCATAGAAATTAATGTGCTGATAAACTGGCCAAGGAGGCTACTCTTTCCGGAGTTCGGAATCCGCATCGTTAAACTCCATTTTATATAATATAAATTAAATATGAAAATAACATTGTAGTTCTTTTTAAATTTAATATTAAACGTGAAAATTTATAGGAATGTGTATGTATAAAAATAAAATTTTGTTGATGTAATGTAAAATTCAAAGGAATTGCATCAATACGTTCAATAACAAAAATAATGTCACATAAATTTTAAATTATAAATCTTGTTTTTTCGGTACATATACTTTTACACTTTCTTCGTAAGTTAATTTGATGGGTGATGGGTTCACACTAATAAACAATGTCATTTCTTATCAGTCAGGTGGAACAAATTTAGTATAAAACAATAAATCGGTCACAATTCTCTTACCAGACATTAAATAACCTGTTTACTTAGAAGATTATAATCATTCATAAGTTAGGTCAGGATGTTCAATTATAATGTTATAAACGAAATGAAAGTGATACTCTTTGTAGCGTCGATGATCAACCCAGACGGAGATTCGTCGCCTCTCACTAAAGAGGACGCCTTTCCAAGTGTCTCGTTTATTTTGTTTGATACAGATTTGGTCGATCGATTTCATCCAAGAGGCTTTCAGATATTTAATTAAATTCAGGAATACAGGAACAAACAAAGAAAAAATATAGGAAGTATCGGAGAAGGAAAGGAAAAATATAGATTAAATAATTATGAAATATATGGAAAAAAAAAATTATTGCTGACAAATTTGTCAATATATTCAATGACTCAATAGAGAGCATTAAAATATTCGGCAACCGAAAATTATTAAATTCAAATGATTACTCCAGTGATGAACCCCGAACAATGTTTATGTACTCACCATGGCCAACGATAAAAATGATAGCTGGAATGATTGAGTGGAATACTGTTATGATGTACTAATATGTAAGAATTGATTAAGAAACGTGCCGACATACCATAACGGCTTGGCACGATCTATGTTAATGTAAATTTGTAAAAAAGAAATAAAATTTTAAAAAATAAAATCAGTTTGGACGAGACTATGGAGTTTCCGATCAAATTATTAATTTTAAATATTTGTTAGCAGTTTATTCGCTAATAAAACGTGTAGAGGAATATCTGAAAAACTTCGCTGAATGAAACCAAAACCAGTCCAATCAACTTGAATCTTCTATCGGCGTCCAAAGATACACCTAGCCGTGTTCGCGAAGAGAATAAGAGTGCAGAGTGCTCTTGAAAATCATATGACGTTCCATGTCGTCAGGACCGCCATCACATCACGTCACTCAACGCTCCAATCTAATCGCATCACCTGGGTGACTTAATTGTGAAAGCGACAAAGTGCAACCGGCTCGACACGCAAAAAAAGAATAAGCCTCATATTTTTAAAATATTTTCACAAAAAACATAAAAGTCCCCGCGGAATTTTGATTTACAAAAACAATTAATACTGTTATTATCTTTACTGACTGATCTTGACCTAGTATATAAAATAACACTAGTAGATGACAAATCTTGTCTTATCTTCCGTCATCGTTGATAAGATTAATAGAAGTAAAAGTGAAATCGTCAACAGATTGTCTTTTATCGCATATGCAGGTGCACGTGCAGATAATTTAACTTTGTTTTAAATTTATTATATGTCTACATTTCTCCGTGACGTGACACACACTACAGGTATGAAAAATGACGAATCTATGTCCGCGATTCGATTCGCCTCGTCAGGTAAAGCGAGCGAAGAAGCAAGCGATTGTTCACCGTCAGTTCGGTGTGACTCCAAAAACATACAAGTATGTGATAGTACTTTTGATAACCATATAAACGATTTTTTCATTTTTTGTAGTTCAACCAAATTAGCCGACTGAGCAGTCGTTATGAAGTTTCGTATGCAACCTTCTGCCCCGCCACGAGAATCACGATATTTGTACAGATATAGGATAGCAGCATCAGATCTGTAAATCTCGAATCACGAACCACGATCAGAATCACTACGCAATCACTACAACCATCAGCAATAGTGATCAGACACACCGGTGTACAATTGTGTGCTAATCCCTGCCATGCACACTTCAAGCTAATGGGAATATAGATCTCAGTTACGAGTAATTTCACATGAATCCATCGTAATTGACTAAATATGATCAGTGAATATTCCAATGAATGGAAACGTTTAAAAGTTATGTGTAATATATTCCGAGAGCGATGACCGTTCTTGATATAATCAATGCACAAACTTATTATAATATTATACACTCCGATTATTTTATTAACTTAATTTATACGAATCTACATTTTATTCTCTACATAAATAGAAAAATTTACATTTTAGCTGTTTCTGTTTAAAATAATTTACTCGAAAAAGAATAAAACTTGAATCATAAAAAACAACGTAAGAGTATTATTATTGTATCGTTTTCAGCAAGATTAAATCATGAATCACACAGTCATCTGTTGTCAAGGGATAATTTTTACTAATAAATGCCTAATATTAAGGGCATTCCTTCACTTTTCTCCTTTTAATCTTTAGATATTCTATGCATATATTATTTTAAGATATCAAATAGTTCATTAATAAACCGTTATAAAAATTGTATCAACTAATTATTAAATATTTTACATACTATTGCGAAACAAAAATTTTGAATGAGGGATATAAAAATACATCTGTTCTCTACTTCGAGACAGAATACACCTGTTTCTCATAAACTAGCAGATAGCTGTCCCCGATCGTCGCCGATTGCTTTATGCTGATTTTCTAGTAGTGCATTCTACATTGCTCTCTTTTTAATTGTACAAACGGTAACGTATCGACTTTGAAATATGTATTCTTAAAAACATGAACAAAACATTAAAATATGTCACATTTGACAGTGCTACAATAGATAAGGAAAGAAACTGCGACCATAGAGTGCGATGCGATGTGACCATGAGACATAGATGAAATGATAGGTTGACAGACGCTCAATATACTTGCCAGTCGTTATACGATTTCGCTAATATATGTTTTTTCTTACTCGTAATAAAGACAATGAACACTTCATTTCAAATTGAATATATATTTACGTACTGTTATTGAATATATAAAAGAGAAATCATTTAAGCAATCTTAACTTAGAGATATTAAAAATATGTGGAAGTTTTCCTTACTGGCAAAAAACATTACGTCAGAATCCAATGCATCCAGAAAGTCATAGATAAAAGATGGAAAAGCACAATATTATTATGAATGTAATACTATGTGTACACATAGATAAGATGTTAAATAGTAATATACGCCTTACCATTATTATTATTATTTACTGATGTACCTATCCACTTACACCCGATGTTTAGTGTTTTAATTTGAGCTTATGTAGTTTTAATCCGGTAAATTTCCAATGAGAAGGCTATTAACAATATATGTCTATAATAGATGTTTCATCAGTCGGATCAATATTCTTAGCGTATGTATGTACTTCTTTACATAATGCTGTGTCGTTTGTTGGTTCGATTCTAATCGTTCTAGAGTCGCAGTGAATAGCTACGATGCTACTGAATCACCTTCAATTGCGGTGACATGTCACGCAAGAGTACATATATTAAAGATATAAAGAGTTATACGATATATAATATCTACATAAATCCTACATTCCTGGGATACCGATACATTTGGCACACAGTCTGTGTTGATCGTGTCAAGTGCTGTTTTCCAAATCAATAAATCGGTAACGGTAACTAACGCTTGTTGTACAATATGTAGGAATGTCGAAATGGACATCACCGCCCACCGTGTCGAGCGGGTCAAGACTCGGCGACCTTCAAACCTCTGTTTCTGGGCCAGAACCTACATAAAAGTTGTAGCAATAAAACGAAACCTGTTGCTACATGGAGAATCGTCACTTTCATATATTATGATCATTTATAAATAATGTGACTATCACATTTGTAGATGTATATGTATAATTTATATGCCGTTTTATTTTTAAGAAAATTGAACCAATTTTACGGAATACTTTTTGGTATTCAATTTAATTCACTATAATATACAAATAAATTCAATTAAACATATGTAACCTAAGTAAAATATTTTATGAATCAATGAAATTCAAATCAAACAGTTTTTAATTGAAAAGTGAACTAAAAATGGTATCCAGGTACGAGCCATTATTTAATTTGCGGATAGGTAGAAGACATAGTGAAACATTGTTTTATATTTTCATAGAGACACTTCATACAGGCCAACCCCCACAAATGGAACATTTGCACAACTTTTTCAATTGGTTCATTCGTGTTTCATTTTTTACCATTATGCTGACATCTTCCATTTTTACAGAATCTTAACAATTTTTTGTTATTCTCGCGTAGTTAAGAATCTGAAATCTATAACTCCTGACCTTCCGTTCGCGTAGTACCTACAATGTGCAATACCCTTTTTGAATGCGCGCAAATTCTATTTTAATTTCAAATTCCACAACATTCTTAATACCCACCCTAGCAGACTTACAGACCTAGCTTACTGCTAGGAGCTGCGAGCGGCTCGGCTGCGCGGTCAGAAGCTATCATCGATTGCTTGCTGCTAGGTCCTGCGGGCGGCTAGTGGCTGCTTCGCGGTCAATAGTGGCCGCAGTCTCATCGGCAGTTGCCTATCGCTTGCTGGTAGGCTCTGCGGGCGGCTATTCTTCAATGATAGAGCTTTCCCCGAAACAAATCACAATCAATCTTTGTTCGCGGATAGATAATAATAAACACAAAAATGCTATTTGGAATCGGATAAAAAACATAACCAAAAAATGTTATTATGGTATTTCGCAATGGTATACCATAGACAGTATTGATAAAAAAAAATGACAGATGTCACATGATGTCATGTTTTTTAATGAAGATAATGAACACTTCATTTCAAATTGAGTATATATTTGCGTACTGTTATTGAAAATATAAAAGAGAAAACATTTAAGTAATCTGAACCTAGAGGTTCACGAGTTCAGAGGTTCAGAAAAACACGTTATTTTGTACCCTTGATCGCGTCTCACAGACCTAGCCATTTAACCAAGCACTAAATAGCCATCCAGCATCCAGAAAGTCACAGATGTAGACGGAGAAGCGTAATATTATTATGGATTCAACGAAACAAACAGCTTTTACCGATGTAATTCCGATTTCATATCGTATTTTATTCGTTCCAAAATGTTCTTCGTCATTCTATGACATGTTTTTACATATTTTCATCCATTTTGTTTTTTTTTCCATCCATGGTATATCCAAATATACATTTTTCGGGATTTCAACATTTTCTAACTTAAAAATGTTCTCAGGTTTTCACCGCCGTTCAGAATCTTCTGTGTACAGTTTTCTGGCCCAATCTGCCGTATATATCTGACCTTTATGGCCAACGTTTCAATCAGAATGGTCACATATACATGGCAGATTAGCCTAGAAACGTGTACACTGAAAATTTATTTATATTGTACCGAGTAGAAATGTTTAAGTTTGTGGCTGTCGAAAAATGATTGGCTTCAACAATACGATTAGAGAATGACAAAAAAGATCTCTTTTATTCGCGTATTTACATTTTTCATGGTTTGCCCAATACCTTTTCTATCTTAATCCCCGCAAGTTATTTCATTCATTCCGCTTTTTTATAATATATGTATCTATTTTTGTTTTACAATTGAGAAGAGTTTTACCGACATTCTTTAATATTGTTCGAATAAAATGCGGGTTTAATGTAAACAGGGGAATATTGTGCAATTTTAGTAGAAATTGGACCCATGTATTTTTCGATAAAAAATATATTTAAAATAACCAGCTTCCATTCCATGTTAAATGAACTATTCAACATACCACACTAAATACCATTGATTACGATAACGAAATTAAAACAATAAAACAAATCGCTATTAATAACGGATATAATAATGCGTTAATAGATAAAATGTTAAAATCGTAAATGAATAACAAACTTACGGAAACATGTTAAGACTAGACCACAACGTGGAAGCCACCGAAAGAAAACTGATGATCATCATCACCTTGCCGTAATATAAAGTAACTTATAATATTGTGATCTTCCGACATTTCGGATACTAACCTAACCTAACCATTCGGTAAGTACTAGTCGCATATTCAATTCTCTGGTTAATATTCTAATAATAGGCAATAAAAAGATCTTTACAATTTTCGGCTCTTCAACACAAGTTATCGGGTTTTCGAGTCAGGAGATGGCCGGTCGCGCGGAGCGTGCCATGTCTCCAACATGCACGTGCACTTCTTCAACTAGAGGTAATTTCCTGCAAAAGCGGCCAGTCGATCGATCGTTTTTGGGAAATTTCCTTCACTACTTTTTGTTCATTGCCTCTGCCCTAGTATTTATACCGTAGTCAAGGTCATCTCTGAATCTTTGTTGTAGGTATTAAGTGTAACACTTAATTTAACTATTGATTGTTGTTATGAGATCCAATTTACAATCATTTTTATTTTTTTTATTCAATGTTTTTCTTTAGTTTATTCATTTTTAAGATGCATCTTTTAACATAGAATGTTCTTCCAGAAAAAAACCCTGATAATATTTGTTACGAAAAGTACGCTTGAAATAGCGCATTATAAAATTACGTTATATATTTTTACTCTCACATTACTTTGTGTTTTATTTTGTGTCTAACACTTTATTATATTATATCCTACCACTGCCATCTTTTTCTTCTTCAATAGGTAATAACTATTTTTCCTCAGTAATGATTCAGGGACCAAACCCGTGTGTGTTTGCATGCCACTGTAAGTCAGCGTTTCCTTAATGAAGGATATGAAAGATGACGGAACGTATTGTCTTCCCCAAGAAAACGTAATTTACATACAATGTATACACTATTTTGCGTAAGTTACTGTTGAGAGAAATTTTTCCATGTTAAAATGTTTGAGAAGCATAGTTTGTAACGAAAATTTATGAGTAGAATCGTTTATGTTAATTGCAACCGAAAAATTCACGCTAATTAGCTACCTGGATTCAGATAAAATAATTTAAAAATTTGCTGTGAACTGTTGAAAAATGTACTTAACCCAGAGAATTAAGGACGATTTAATGTTTTTTGTGATCATGATTTATATTAATAATCACTTACTCTTACACCAAAGAATATTGTACATTTGTATATTTATTTTATGTTTAATTAATAACTACGAGTATAAATTGGATATAGTATTGGACAAAACCTGAACAAGTGTATTTTTTCTGCTGTCTTGTGATAGCATTGTGGAGCATTCTGGAAATTAATGTTAATATAGTTAATAAATAAAAACCACCATTGATCTGTCCAACTATTTTAAAAGAAACATAGAAAAGACAAGAGCAGTATTTTTAATTCATCATCTAGTGCATTTCTAGTATGTACCCCGAGAAGGTAAATTTTATTCACAAATATAATTGTAAACTTCACACTTGACTTACAAGTAAAAATATAATTCAATTATTCTGTTCTTAAGGAAGAAACTTGTTTGGTTAAGATTAGGTTACAATAAGACCTCATTCATGGACATGTCGAAAGTCACCGGAAATTTTTTAATTTATAAGTTTTTGGTTATTCTAGATATGTTTAGAATTCACAATTATAGTTATTTATGATTCAAGAACAAAAACTCATATCTTTCTTAAAAATCAGAACTTTATGATAAAAATACTGTTTTCGAGATTTCAATATGCCGAAAAAGTTTTTTTTTCTACCCTAAATAATAAAATATGATATAAAAACAACTACACTCAAAATTCATTGCAAGAAGCCCTGGATAAATTGAATTGACTGCACCTATCCACATTACTCTAACTAATATCCCTATTTTGATCATGAACTTGGAACCACCTTCAAGTTCATGTTCTCCGAATGAGATAAGTCAAAACTTGTCATTTATTTTACCTGAAGAAAGGTTTTGACTATCCTGAAATAGTTCAGGAATGTATTGTAGTCAATAATAGAAACCTTATGGAAATACATGCATTCTCAGACTCAAACACTGTATATGTCAATTCTATGTAGTAAATTACGAAGGCGCAATTATTACCAGGGTAGAAAACATAATAAAAATCTCCCTCAACATTCTTGAAAAGAATTTTAGGAATACTGGATGAGTATGGCCAGTCAAAAGAGACATTATTAATATAATTAGATTATAATACAAATGTACACTCGTACATGTTAACATGTACATGCAAGGATGGCGGCATATCTCATTGATGATGGTTTCTTGTGTATGGGGTCATTTTTTTGTTTTAATAAGATTAGAAAGAGAACGTGGAAAATTATTTTAAAATTATTTTCAAAATTGATTAATTAATTTATTATTAATAATTAACTAATTAATTAGGCCTCAATGATTGATTATTTTGTCAAATAATTTTTAAAAAACAAGTTTTTCATTTGTTCGAACCAAGTGCCTTAGCTTAAATCAGACGATTTAATATGGGAGAAGGGTACAAATCATGACATTTTAAAATATTTATAAAAAATCTATTATTCAATTTTTAAAAGGATTCAACTTTATATTGCGATGAATCCTAAATACATATAATTTGTACTAAAAATACCACAGAACTGCAACTTCACAACAAAAATGTGTTTTTATTAAAATAACAAAATGAAAACATTTGTATTTAATGGATACTTTCAATAATAATTCAAATTTTCGCGTTTTTTATGAAAATGTGGGTTTTTAACATTCATTTATATCAGAAGTTATACACTAGATTTGACTTCTTTTAAACTATTAATTAGATACAACCTTTATACTCATTTAAAACTAATAAACTGAATGATATTTTTTGTAATGAAAATAATATAAGCATTATAAGAAAAACCACGATCATTTGATGCAATTTCCGCGTACTATAAAATTGTGTTAATTTTAGTAAATTATTGCATAAACAAAATATATTTTCTTATAATCTTGAAACCAAGATTACGGAGACAAATCTCAATTGAGACAAATTAACAAAATGTTAAAAATTAATAGTGTTATAAACCATTCAATTCGCAGGACATTTTACCAATGTTGTACGACGTTTTTAAAATACTTTGTTTTAGTGAAAATATACGTTTTTAAATAATATATTATATTTACTCACATGTTAGAGGTTTCAAATACTATTTAAAACTAATTCAGTCTTATAAAATACGATAATTTTAATTGTTCAACGGAACTTTAATACGCCGCTCGATCCGGCCATGACATTCGTGGAATCTGCGCGGTCATAATTTCCATTTAAAAATGCCGAAAATATATGTTTTCACGCATATTTTACCCACGGTATGAATTAATATTGAACTTATTCACAATATTAGTAGCAAATTTCATAAATTAGATGTCTTTTTACTGATTTTAAGGGAAAACAACGTTTTCTTGAACAAAGTAAATATTTTATGTACGTTATTTTTAAGTTAGTCGGAATTAAATATTTCGTTTATATATAACACTGTTGTATTTTAAACAAAGCTGTCTGTTTCATAAATAGTATATAATTATGAAACAAACATCACCAAAACGGCAACATGACGTTTTAAATCGATAACATTAAACAAAATAATAAATTGAAGCTGTCATAATAATTTTAAATTTAGAACATTGATATAAGCGATCATCTAAATATATGTAGGTACTTTGTCTGATTTCAAAACATATTCACATGTATGAATTATGTACTTCGAAAAATTGTTTAATTTTCGATAGATTAATTCAAATGACAACACTCATTCCATAATATTAATATGAAAAACTTGGATAAGTCATGGATAAGCCTCTAGACACGCATTATGTTTGAATGTGAGGAAATCAACAATTGTATTGTCGTCTCTTTCTATTCAAACCTTCCTCTCTCGCATGATTTATGTAACATATAACGTAATTAATTATTTCTTTGAAATATACACGAATTTAACTATTAACCTCGTTTTGAAATCATATCAAATTCATGTAGAATTTCTCGAATTTTAAACTGAAAAAATGAAAGCTCACCCTTAATACGATACTGTTTAATCTTGGCTATGAGAGAAAATTTGTATTTCCAGTTGCATCGTCCGTTCCGCATAGACCCGCATATTATGTAACCCTATATTATGTAATCCTACAATCGATTTAAAGTTCCCTTTGATAGCTGATTTATTAAAGGCTATCGGTCAGTGGCCGGCATTCCCGCTGATTCAGATTCAATGATTATTAATAGAAACTTAGGGGGAGAGATATTGCGCGGGTCTTGAGTATCTTATAACGATGCATTCAAAATTTCGTCCAGGTAAGAGGGAGTGGAATGGGATCACTATATTTTCTTCACGATCCTATATTGCAACTAAATAAAATTTAGATGCTGTTTATTATTATTTATGTAGAGATGAGGAGGTGGCCTGGGAGAGTAAGGAGGGTTCTATTTTTCTAAAGAGTAACTATGCAAAATTTGGAATGGATGAAATTCAATATTATGGGGAGGGTCTGGGCGGCCAGGAGGGAGGAGGAGGGTGCCTAGATTAGGGTGCGCAGGATCCTAGAGAGTAACTACAAAATTTGATTTAGATTGGTCAAAGGGGTATCACATTTTATACATTTTGGAATCAATAATAATACTTAATAATGTTTGAACAATAGTGGATTTTCAGAATTTGCTAATCATTTGATAGAAAATGGTCATGATTTTGATAAAAAATTGGGATTGTCAATTTTGCATATAAACGGTGTTGGTCACAAATTAAATAATTTGGAATCGTTGGAGATAAATAAAGCGTGTAAAACTAATCAAAAAATTATAAACAACCAACTAAATTTAACTACGAGTCCCATTCTAAATTTTTTTCCTAAAAATTATTCGAGTAAATTTGTATTAAGTAATGATTTGAGTTAGGTACTAAAAAAAAAAAAAAATTTTCTTTTAAAAATAGATTTTTTAAAAATAGATTCTGTCAAAAAAACAATGTATGTTTTAGTTAGTTATGACATCCTGAAGAAGAAAATGGTATTTTTCGAAACCGGTAGATGTATTTAAACTCATTTTAGTGGTTAATTAAACAAAGATAAAAAATAAAAATATGAATCTTAACCATAAAGATAACATTGCTTATTTTAAAAGTATAATAATAATACTCAAAATTGCAGATGAAAATATGTCCTTATCACAAATTGTCGATTCCAATTGTTTTTTGATAACGGAATTTGGCTTCAAAAAATGATCATGAAAATTAATTATGTTAAGGGCGTACTTTTATTTTTCCAGACTAAATTGGAGAAAGTGTACGCGAAGCGAAGTGTACTGTTCGTTAAGGCGGGAAGGTGGTATGAACCAAGACATAATGACAACAGACAATTGGTGTTCGACAAATGATAATAATATTTCACGTGTACTTTATTGCTGCACATGCGTGCTAAATGTTCTGGTGTGTTTTTTGATATAAAATTAGCAAAGCGATTGAACAGCTCAGTGCGATGTTGATGCGATCCGTGACGCAGACCTCGCCCTGTGGAACTTGCCGACTTTGTGCGCGATGGCCGATGGGATGCGATGGTACTGCGTTTAAATCCCGGTTAACACATTTTACAACCATAATATTAATTAATTAACTATTGCTAACGCATAACTTTACATTATATTACGCATATTAGACCGTCAAGATCATCCTTTGTGATATCAAGGGCACATTACATCAAAATTTCGATAGGCATCGTCATAATTATTAGGTAAATAAATTATATATAAAGTGTTCGTGTTGTTGTAAGTTTAAGTCGACGGTGAGAATTAATTTTGCAGGTCCAGGACCCGGTTAAAAGTTATGCCCGAGGCCAATGTCGACATCTCTCAAGGTGCGGCGCTCGGCTTAAAGTTCAGGTGGTTCAGTGTTGAGAAATCGCTGTCTAGTGCCTCTTTGGGTGTCTATACATTATACGTAATGTACAAAATGTAATGCATTTCTCCCCCACCGACCTTAGTATTGATCCATATCAGCCATGTAAAATCATTTTCTGACCACGGACAGCTCCCTACTTGGACTCGCCGCTTTAATATTGATGCAAGCGAGATAGCTTCAGCTCGCTGCAGTTTTTATCCGTTCATTATTCGCTAATATTACATTTTGCAGAACACCTAATTACTTCAAGTAGCTAGAAAACATCATTTTTTGCATCGATTTTACATCGGTAGAGAAGCGCTAACTTTGAAATAAAATTAATTTGTGGCTATATTTAGTCATTTTATATTATTTATTAAAATGTCCAATTGCAAAATGTTTATATATTATAATTAAAAAATCATAAAACTTCATTATATAAATTATTGTGAAGGTAAAAATATACTATTCGATCATCTCATAAATAATGAGGTTTTTTTATACTTCTTTCATTTTTCAAAATAAAGACAAACTTATTTTTTAATCTAAAATATACTCTCCTTCATCTTTCTGGCAGACTTGCAAGGCCCGTCTTTCAAAATTCACTCGTCCGTGACGAAAAATACTCCTCCAATACTGTTCTGATCCCGTCTACAGAATCAAAATGGTTTTGAAGACTGCAGTATAAATAATTATCAAATGGAGCAATGTTCGAATATGGTATCGTTTGCCAATCAAACTGCTCCAGTCTTTGTATTATCATCCTCGCTACACGTGGCCGACCATTATCCTGATGGAAAAACATCGTTAGATTTGGGTTTAAAAGCTCAAAGTGGACTAAATCTTTCATATCCCATTAAACAGAAAATAACACCTTACGTGGGTGAAGACCTTCATTAGCTTGGAGCGCCGATGTTTCTCCTTTCCCTTAGGGAGAAAGGAATAAGTCCACCTTCCCTGCGTTGCCGTATACCATCTCTCTTACTACTTTCCAAGCGTTAACTGCCTCATTCTTAGAACCAGATCCAGGATTTCCAGGTCAGCCTTTAAAATGATTTACGAATGGACCAATTGGAATGGACTTGACCTGGCCCCGCATAAAACGGTCGCCATGTTCCTTAAGGGTCATCGCAAGAATTTGAACCATATGTTAGGCGATGTAAGGGTAAACTTCGAAGATCAGGTCAAATACCTCGGGGTCACTGTGGACACAGCGGGGTCATTCTCGCACATACAAAGAGAGTCTCGGATAAAGCGGCAGGACTCTGTGTGTTTGCGGCGCCTCTCAATGGTTAATTGGGGACTACAAACTTCGCCGTGAGATTAACACATACATTGCGCAAATAACGTACGCCGCGGAAGTTTGGGCCAACAGAATGACAGTTGGTTTTAAAGCGGCAGCTGCCAATAGAGGCCAGCGGATTCCTCTGATAGCCTTAACGGGAGCTTATAGAACAAATGTTCATTGTCCAACAAACATTTATAGCGAAAAGTTTATGGTTATCAATTATTGTGAGCGATATAGTATATCTATATAAAATTATCAATAGCATGTTGGATTGCCTCGAGTTGATACAAATGGTTTCGTATAAAGTACCAACTCAAACGAGACAACATGAAGTGTTCTTTGTAGATACACATATAAATAATTATGCTATTAACTCGCCAATGTCGCGGATGCATCGGCTTGGTAACAAGTTGAATTTCGTTGACATTTTTCATTGTAGGAGCATACCTGAACTGAAGAAATATCTCTACGTAAATTATACTCAGTTTTTATTTGTTTTATGTTATATTTAAACTGCTATATTTAAACTGTTATATAGATATGTTAATTAAAAATGTACTGTTATATTAAAAAATGTATTCTTATGTAAAAACCCACAAAATGAATGATGGAAATAAAAATTTTAAAAATTGAAGTCCGCCGCCGAGTCGAGGATCGGGAGCACTTTTCTCATTTCCTCTCTCTTTGCGTGCTTGTTGGTCCAATGGTTAAGACACTCGCCTGATGATCAATGGTCGGGGGTTGGAGCCTCATTCCAGTTAGTCCTATTTTCATAGCACAAGCGTTTAGCTCGTAGCTTAGTTTTAAAATAGTAAGAATATTGATGTGACACGTATTCCATGTATGCATCTCTAGTTAAAAAACAAATCTCTTCTCAAACTGGTACCTAGCTGTCAAAACATTTACAAAATTAATTTGTGGTTTATGTAATCAGACAAACGAAACCATCGCAGTAACGCAAATTAAACTGATGACTCAACTGAGTTCTTATGACTTCCTGGTGACACTATAACATTAGACCTGTATAGTAGTTTGTCTTTATCCTGTCATCGGGAATTCCCCGGGGACTAATAGTGCCTTGATAAAATATTTCCATTACAGCTTTAGAGATATGTGCAAAATTAAAAGCCACATTTTGTGTTTCCAATCTTAATGAACCTTTGATCTCTGAGAATCAGTAAAGGTGCGTGTTTACTGGATGCGTCATTCTAATCCGCGCACAAAACATACAACGCATGTGGGGCTGAACTGTCCTTTATACGAACTCGAGTCGAATCTCCGAGAGAAATCTCATCTCATCAGAATAGGTATGGAATATAACGGCGGCAACGAAGCAGTGGCGGGGAAAATAATCTTTACCCGTGAAATGCGAATTGTTATTCATTTATATATAAATTCTATTGAGGTTTTACAAAAATTATCTCTATTTATCAACATTTTTTATAATGTTTTAATGGAATTGTACTACTGATAGATACGAAACAATCCATTGTCCATTTATATTTTTCAAATTCTGCAAAAAAATAAAAAAATTATTAGGACTCTCTCCGTGGTGGTATTGTACCTTTCACGTAGATTATGATTTCTGATTTAGGCAGGTACTGTCCTCTCATCAAATATTTTGGGTTCTTATATTAGTATTCGGCGAAACGATTTTTTTAATCGAAATGAAATATTTAGGTAATGATACTTTGAAAGCACGAACCCCTGACGGTACACGGTGACGTCGCGTCTCGGAAATTTGGCGCTAAAGGGCGGTATGTATCAGTTGGCCATTATACTCTACGCATAGAATACAATAGACAACGAGTGACAAGACAATCTAATACTGTTGACCGAGACGTCGAAATAAGTCTCATCCGTGTACATGCGCCATTAGAGTTGATATCTTTTGTTCAAACTGTTGTCTCGAATCTTGCGTACCATCCGATACAGTTATCGCGGAATGAGTGAAGTCACTATCTATTGTACTTTATACGCACATCAGAATGAACTGACGCGTGACCTTTACCGCTGAAAACCGTACTTGGGCAGGTTCAACAGGAGCAGTCACAAGGCACAGAACTAGCGAGGGACAAAACTTCATTTCGTAATGAACGCTTCACCAAATGCACCTTCACCAACTTGAAGCGTTCAAAATCAACGCTTCATTCAAAGTATGTCGGTACCGCTGGTTGGCCCACTCCCAATCGCTTCGCACTTCATATAGTACAATGAAATGTGGTTAAGTCGTTATTTAAACCGTTATTGAACTATAATTCAATGAAGTGTCTAAAGTACGAAGCGAAGAGCGAAGTATATAGTGTGATACTTCGCGAAGTATACTTCAATGAACTACATGAAGTGAGCGGAAAACTCCTTCGTCTCTCTTCGTCTGAGTGAGAGCTTCGTCGCAGGCAACTAAATTACGATTTAAAACGTGCGAACTACGAAGCATGAAGAACTAGTTCGTTGAAGTACTTCGTACAGTGTGGACCCATCGCTACCCAGGACGAAGAGGGTTCAATATTCTTGTGTTATATAAACAATTATTTTTATTTATAAAAAAATACATATGATTGATCGTGTACATGTATACAAATTATTTTTAAACAATTGTTATGTCGTACTATTTTTATTTTCCCCAAAAAAATGGAAGGGCTCAAAATAAAACCTCGCTTAGGACACGTGGAAACTTGTTGCGACTCTGCCTCGTAATGACTGCACGGCATTGGAATTCTCGCCCTTGCTTATTGAATCGGTCTCCAATTATCATTCTTGACCACAAATCGTGTATTCGTTTAAATTGCCGCCACCGACGAGCTGATTATAAATTAATTTCTACCGCGCAATGTTAATCGGGAGTTATCATTGGCGCACAAACCCGGACATGCTGACCATCGCCACGATCAGCTCCGACTGCGAGAGGTCCAAGTCCAACTAGACCGTTAACATTGCTTATTCTACTTTTCAGGGCGAGAATCATTACTTATTTATATAATCCAATTCACCTTGTAATTTTATATTCAAAAGTTATTTCATTGAAGTGCGGTACATTGCAGTGTCGGAATGCGTAAAAGCCATTTATTTGAAAAGGGGGACACAGAGTCCGCGGGTTGCGTCGTATTTAATAATACGATTTGTTCGAGTGTGTGTACACAACTGAAACTTTTCTCTCGCGTCCGGCGGTAAAGGTCGGTGTGCATCAGTTAGTCATTCTGTTCTGCGTGCAAAATACAATCACTAAAATCAATAGAGAATGACAGCTTGCTCTGTACTGCTCTTTTTGCGAGCTTCCATACAAAAGTTTCATCCGTCTATACGCATCTTTATGATGGTCCAGGATCTACATCGCATCGCTGAAAGATAACAAGTGTAGACGAGGAAAGGAAATGAATCAAAGTGAAAAGGTTCGACATGTAGAAGAGCTCTCATGTAGGTACTCTCGACTTCACTATACGACGAAAAATCGTAATTTCAAACAGATATGTCAATCAAAAAATAGAACCTATTTCATTCTAATTTCGATAGAATTTTCCATTACCACCTACCGGTAGTAGGTGGATAACATTTTATTATAGGGTTAGAATCCTTTCTGAGATTCATTTAAATGTAGAATACTAAACTTTTGTTTCGAAAACGTTCGAGAATAAAAATCCAAATTATTAATTTGTAAAAAGAACATGAATTAAAATAAAATTGATATTAAACCATCTTATTTAAACTTCGATTGACTATTCATCCGATCCGATATTATAATACGTGAATACCTATTTGTCAAGTCAATAAATCAAACAAATAATAGTCATTCTGAATCCTTGAATATAAGCCACTTACCTTTAATACGCTCTTCACTCTGGCAGTCGCACCCTGGCACATGCTAAACCTCAGTCTACACGACCAAGATATCAAACTTGTTCACAGCACATATTATACTTCATAATCTACGCCGACCAACATATCTAATTTGTTCACAGCACACACTTACACTTCAAAGGCTACACGATGAGGCAACTAACGTTAAAATTCACAAGGTACGCGATCAGCACTCGCTAAACGTCACGATTTTATCTATATATTATTTTAAGTATCCATTAAATGTACAAATAACTTTTTTCCAAACTTTACTTTTGTAATAAAATAAACAATTGAATGTTACAGATCCTAAACAGAGAATTTAAATGTCGAATTCGTCGGGTGCTCAACTATCCTACTTATTCATTAAGTAGTGTCCGTACAATTTATTTTATAGAACACGATACTTTTAGTCACTACAACAAAATCGTGACATAACATCAACCTCTTTGCAATATAATTGTATTTCCAATGCAGCGAATGCCGTACGCTGTGATGTCGTAAGAGAGACAGAGAGAGAGAATTGTTCTAAAAGTTGTACAAGTCGACTCTACTGTACGGATTAAATTGATGAAATCTTTAAAATTGATTCTATATCTATTAAAAAGGCTGTCACTTTTCTTCAGTAACCGAATTGTGCATGTTTAATAACTTTTTACTATGTCACATGTATGTCAAATCTTTGATACCTCGTCGAAACTGGACACACGATGTACCATTCATTTTAATATAACACTTGTTATGTTTATTTAAAAAATAAAACTTTAAGGAAAAATAATTAATTTGTGGGCATGTTACTTTTTTCGATAATTATTTTATTAGTACCTTACTTATTTTATTTTTATCAACACATCCAAGATTTTTCAATGTCAATGTAAAATAAAACAGAATTAATTGTATCGTTCATCGGCCACCCGTCCAGACTACAAAAAAATGCACTATAAAACGTATTTGCCAGATGACTGTAACAGAGTATTATGGTTTTTGAAATGCTAAAGTTTTCAAACCATCCAGACTGCCCGTTTATTAGACAAATGTTAAGATTCGTGCAATCGAATTGGCGACGGCGCCGCACAGCTGAAAATTGAATTAATGGCTCGCAGAATTTTGAGTTTCTTCCCGACTGAAGTGGAAAATGAAAAATATGCAGCAGGAGCGAAGAGTGCGCAGCACGTGGTCTCCCCTTCCCCGCCGGCCCCGCTTGATAGTTTTTACCCGCCCATTGACCGCGCCGGTTGCGGGCGCCCATCGCCGGTCGCGCTTTCCGGCGGTTACAGTTACCGCCATTGCAATTATCATTTGCTCCTCAGTGATCGGATGGTAGCAGAGGCACTCTTATGCGTTTTGTGTAATACTTAACCCAAATGCAATCGACCATAGCGCAGTCTTGGCATTTTAATTTAGATAAGTACCGAAAATAGGTGTAGTGTAATGTACTAAAAATTATTGTGTTAAGAGTTAAAATATCTATAATATGGGAATTTCTAGTTTCTACAACCGTAAGTCATTCCAATTTATGTATATTAATATTACGTTGTGAGTGTACTACGATTGCCGTGGGCGGTGTCATTGCTGGGATACACACGGAATTTTTGACAGAACATTTGATCGGGAAGATTTGCATAACCGCAGACGGTAAGTGTTTCTTTGAACCGGAACGCTTTTTCAAACATAATTCGTGATGTTTGTCAGATTTTGTCATCGAAATAGTGACAGCCGGTGACACGATACGTTGTCGCGGAAAAATCTATATTGATACGAGGGTCAACGCTCATCTGTCATCTGTATGTATTATATTCAGTACAAACCTGCGCGACCGTCGTCACGACTTATCAGTGGTTGTCACATGTAATGATAAGATAATCTAACGGAATACATTTGTTGCAGAATCCTCTACCATGGCCCTGCTATTGCGGTACATCGATGATATGCACAGCATCATGAACAAACACGGCGGTAAGTATGACATAACCACCACCAAATGTGTCCTACCTGTTAACCATTCTTGATGGCCTATATTTTTTGTTTTCAACTATTAACTAAAGTATTATGAGTTATTAGGTTCCTGTGTTTAATATCATAAATACATAGCATTTTTTGTAAGTATAATTGTAAGAAGTTTGTAGGTACCGCCGTAAATAAAGTGTAATAGTTGTCAATTAAATTTTTATGAGTTTGGGGGTCAGCATCATTGTCAAATCCTGACAGACCGCATATTAATTTGTAATCTGCGGTCTGTAATAATGTCTAGAATCCGGGAAGTTTAATACTCGCATGGCATAATGTTACAAACGGTGATAGGCAAAGTTATTTCAAGGAAACTGCTCTGATCATTATTTAATGTTTATATTATATTTATTCTGCTGGACTAAATACTACTCACTGAATACCTTTAAAATTTACAAATGTAAGATGTTTGCTTTATAGCAGGCACGGTCAATCTGCCGCCCACCGGAATATTGCCCGTTATTTAACTGGCAATTTGACCTCTGGGCCCGATTATTATTTCAAACTGATAATAAACAATAAGTGTACCAGCCTTGTTATTAGTGACTACTATTAATTAATTAATGAAATTTCATTAGATACATTTAAAAAAATATATTTTCTATACGTATCCATCCAAATTTTGGCAAATACATCAGTAAAACAATGGTTCAATTTAGCACCATATACTGTTGTGAACAATTTTATTCAAGAATGAACCATCTAAAATTAAAAATACTGACACTCATTTAGAATTGTTTGATAGAAATGGATAGGCTGAGAAAGATATCGAAAGGAGGGTGACTGCAGGAAACAAAGTGAATGGCGCTTTGAATAGAATTATAGCTGATGGGAACTTGTCAATCGAGGCAAAACTAGCTGTTCACAATGGAGTCCTGGTACCGACACTGATGTATGGAAGTGAGGCCTGGAGCTGGCAGAAGAGGAATAGGAAAAAGTAGACTGAATGCAGTGGAAATGAGATCGCTTAGGCATATGTGTGGCAGATCCATTTATGACAGAGTAAAGAATGTAGAAATAAAGAAAGAATGTAAAGCAAATGTAGTTAGTAAGATTAAAAAAGAATCACTAAGATGGTTTGGTCATATGGAACGGATGAATGAGGAGAGAATGGTAAGGAAGATATATGACGCAAGTGTTGATGGCACCAGAAATAGAGGACGTCCGCGGAAGACTTGGCATGACCAGGTAAACCAGATACTGGAGGATGGTCCTGTTAGAATCCTCAATAATCGGCGAGCTTGTATGAGAAGATGTATGAATGTGGATGAGGCGAGAACTGTGTGTCAGGACAGAAGAGTGTAGCGCTCTATCTCTGCCTACCCTGACCGGGAAACGGTGTGATGGTAAGTTAGTTAGAAAATGTTTCTTAAAATATTAACAATCTGGTCACATAAACAAAAAAAAAATGCAAATACGCATTATTTTATACTTTACTTTATTCTAGATATGTTTTGAAAATTCACTTTTTTATATTTTATTTCGTTTTTGGAATATATTTATTATTTGTAAAAATATGTAGATTCTGTCATGTACATTGATATGTAGATAAATTTTTTTAATTATAATACTTAAAAATGTCCATTCTATCTCTGAAAAAGTTAAAATTTATAATTCTCAAAATTACTTAACTAGCTACTACTAAGGTATTATACAAACATGCGGTAAGAAGTATTTCATAACTCTAAATTATTTATGTCTTATACGGCCCGCAAAACCATGGTCCCAAAATTGACTCCAGCTTCTCGAAAGGTTGCTCATGCCTGCTTTATAGGGTAATTTTCTTTCTCTATTAATTTCGCACATTATTAATTTTGTATTACTATTATTGCACAATTATTATAAATATTGAAGAGTGAGAATTATAATAAAAAGCGAGTACATTAACTAACTGAAGTATTCTAATACAAGTTCAAACAAAATAACATAACTATGTACTTACATTGTAACGTTACCTAGAATACAAAAATAATTAGAATATTTTATTTTTTTTAAATCTGAATACAGCAGTTTCCGGCCTACATAATGTGCATAGATATTTTTTACTAAAGAATCATTTAAAACTTGCTAACTCTATCGTGAAATAATTATAAAAAGTTTTTTGAAACCAACATCCAGAACCGTTTTATTAAATTGAATTTGGCAAAGGTGCCGCAATATTGTATTTCAAAAATCAGATAATGGTTTCAAACAAAATTTTGCTAGAATAGCCCCTAACCACCATCACCTTCAATATGTATCAAGTGGCGATTGTGCTTTCAGTCCTCTGAAGGTATCTCTACTGCTGCATTTTTCATTGAATAAGCTCTGTTTTGCTATTGCAAAACTTATTTGAATGTAGATGTTGAATAATTATTTAGGTGTGACTGATAAGCGGTACTCAGGGGACACGTACCTCGTTCGTGTCCCTCTGAGGACACGTACGCTCGTTCGGTCTAGCCATAAGACATTCGCCTAGCGACCGAGTGATTCGGGGTTCGATCATTGTCCCGGGAGATCACCAAGTTCGTCCTATTTTTCATAGTTTGAAAAATAGTAAAAATATTGATGTGACATTAGTGTTATGCCGCTGACTGCTGACATTTAACACTGATTTGACTTCAGTTGAAATTATAAATATAATATATGCCTTTTCTGTTTAAAAAGCGTAATGTGCAATAAATATCTAAATGAGTACAGCGATACTTCGATCCATGAGCAGGATTCGTTCCCTGCATCGGTCGGTGCATAAATGGAGAATGTTTTATTTATTAATAAATTTATACAATTATTTTAACAGAGACCTTTAAAAATATACAATTTTATTTAACTTTATTTCATTACTTAAAGAGGGACGAGTTCTTCGTGCATACAAAATAGAATATCATTTACAGTAATTTGTATGTAGTACTTACAGTAATCACTTGCTATCTGCGGAAGCTACTTTCCTCAGAAATACCGTGAATACTGAGCTACGATGCCCATGTACATCATGTACATATGTAAAATTATAAGAAAATACATTATGAACATTTATTACATTTTTTTCAAAAATGTGAATTAGTATTGTTAGGTGATCATTCTTTGAAAGTATCTTTTTTTGTTTTCCCTTTGCGGCAACACTGTACTCTAATAATTGTTCATAATTCCCATTAAAGTTGATGCTTCTTTCCAAGTTAGAATCCATTTCCACCTCCTTGCCTTATAATTGTAGGAAGAGGGCGATCCAACCTTTCTACTGTCAGTTCATTAGTGAGGGATCACTGTCACTGTAGGTACATGTGTTTTTCAATCCTCTTAATTTTTAACCATCAGTCAAATCTAATGCTTTTTTAAAAAAAATTGAATTAATTCAGTTACTAACTGTGAGTAGCATAATAATATTCTCTATATTTATTTATTTGTATATACAGTACATAGTACCATTGAAAAAAGATAGCAAATGCCTTGCATTATGTATGCATTATATTAAAATATTATTAAAAAGTGACAGTGTGTGACTGTGCAACATACGTCCCAGATTAAATATTATCTATTATATGATGGTGAATGGGAAAAATTACCTACCTAAGACATGTTGTAAAAACTGAGAATGGCCGTGTGATTTAAAATATTTGAAAGTTGTAAAACATGTCTGATCAGTTTTTGCGATATTTAAAAGTGCAAACAAATTATCTCGCTTATGGACTGTTGTGATATGCTAGGCGGTTATTTAACTCCCTAGTAGCATTATTGACCAAAACATTAATATCAACATGATTTTCATACATTAAAAGCATGTTTTGATGATGAATTACATTTTTACATGTAGATATCCGTATCTAGACTCGTATGCCATAAATAAGTCAAGTTGTGCAATGAGATTGGTATTTTGATTCTGTACCATTCAATTCTGAATGGCTTTCCCATCGATTCTTATCTAATAAATCCTCTGTGTACATTTCAGATCCTCGCACAAACAACTGGTTCTTGATGAGTTCGCCACTGCCCACTCTGGCCATGTGCCTGAGTTACGTGTACCTGGTCAAGGTGAGTAGGTCCTGGTCGGCTAGTCACTTCCTACTTCCTGTATCCTGAGATGCGAGCAAGCGTGCTGACATTGACCTGAATCTACAACAAATGTCTGTTGTGATCTTATTAATTACTTTTGTTATTTATTCAATGGCAATCAATGAGATAATTCCTCATACCTAATGAGATTGATACAAGCCAAGCCTTACAAAAAGACATGTTTTGACATGTGATTGAAATTCTTTATAGTAATTAGATATGTAGAACCCACTTTTCTGCTAGCTTGCGAACCAATGATGTCGATTCACTTTTGTGTATTTTTATATCTTAATCTTTTCATATATAATAGATTGACAAGACAAAATCTTTTTTTTTTTACGGATTTTCTATAATTTTATTTTGTACGAAACTATTAAAAAAAGAAGAAGAAAAAATGCATTCTGATTAAATAAACATTGTATTCTATAAGCCTTAAACTCCAGAGATAAATTTTCACAATATTTTAACAATCCTTTCTCCGATACTGTGTTTAATTTATTTACATATTAAGTTATGAACTGAACGAACGAATGTGGCTTAGAATGAATATTGCAGTAATATTGCTTTTGGGCAGGGTTTACTACAATACCCAATAATATAAGCCATATACATTAGAGCAATAACACAAGTCTGAATAATGACTTATTGTTTATATACATCTCCAAAGAAATAGAAAAATATATTTGATACACACAAATGTGAATTTAGGGTTTTCTGTTGAATACAGTAAAATCTCATTATTTCCACATTTTGCCACATGTCGAAGTTTTGGAGCAGAATGTAGTCCCGGAAAGTCTTCATACTAAATCGGATTATTGCCAACGGAGAGCTATATCAAACTACTTGAAGGAATGCTAGGATCATTTGGATTAAACTTACACAAAGATATTGTGTGTGTTATGACGGATGGCGCCTCCATTATGCAAAAGGTGGGAAAATTACTTTCTTGCAAATGGCAACTTTTTTTCGCATATGCAGTTCATCTGGCAGTTTTGGATTACAAGAAACCTAAACATAAATCCATACCAGAAGATGAAGACGACACTGGCAGCAATGGATTTAAAATTATCGGTGAAGTAGATAAGCTGGTGGAAATGGCGGATTTTTTGCATGTATTGATCCAAAAAGTAAGAACTATTGTAAAATTGTTTTTCAAATCGCCAACAAGAAAGGACATTCACCAGAAACATATCCAGGAACAATTCGGCGAAGAATTTCAAATGACGTTTGACGTCAAGACTAAGTGAAACAGCTTGTTTTTCATGTTGCAATGATTTTATTATGGTAACCCTTTCTACCCTGACGATACTTTAAAGTACCATCAATTTTATCTAGTCATTTATCTTACTGTGACTATTACTAAGTCGATGTAAATAATAGTCTACCTGATTTATTTAAACTACTAACATTGGTCATGTTTTTGTTATGTCAACACTGTGGCAGGTGAAATTGGTCAGTTGCGCATTGTTGCAAGGTTAGGTTTGACACACTTGTATTTCCTGTAGATTATTAATAATTATTTTGACCTAATTTTTTTTTCTTAAATTTTCAATTATTCTTTTATATAAAGTGATCACGTAAGCCAGCCGAAGACAGGTCGTAAGCCCTGTAATTTTCCATACTTCCATATATTTTCCATTAAATATATAAAAAATAGCTTTGTCTCTATGAGATATCTATTATTTATTTATTCTCTTAATGTTTATAATATTTCTTTCCTATTTTTTATACTATGCTATATATTTTTATTTTTTGTGTATGTCATGTAAGGTCTGACTGTACTTGGAAATATCAAAAATTATAATTAATAATATTTATATACCTAGATTTTTTTAATTTTAATTTTCCTTATTTTATGTTTGAAGAATTCCACAAAAAATATACAGTTGCTAGGCACTCAAATTTAATAATTCGGGGTGGAAAGGGTTAAAAACTGCATTTTAAAATTGTTGATTGATGTGTCATTTGAAAACTTGGAAATGGTGAACTTTAGGCAACAGTGGTTTTGCTCTTCAATTAAAAGAGTCACTTGTTCGTCAGACTCATATATCTTCTTTGTTCCAGTTTTTTCACAAAGGCAATCACGACTATGCAGAATTGAATTTAGACCCACTGTTAAATATTGGGCGTTTGTACAAAATTCGACAATAATCTTCATGCTTGCTGATATGTTGAAATCGGTGAAAGAAAATAATTCCTTCTCTGTATCAGAATTAGACATTGAAACTGTTGAGAAAATCCATTTAAATCTGTCTACAAGAAAAACTAGTCTAATTCAAAAATCATTTTAAAATCAACAGCTAAAGGCATATCAAACATTATTAAAAGGGAGCTGGCAAATTTCAAATTGGAAACAGCGTGGAGTAACTCTATAAAATGGCTACGAGGATTTATAATCAATACCACCTGCCAGCGTGGAATACGAATGGGTTTTTCCGGAATGTGGGGAAATAGTGATTAAATTAGGATTATTACTATATGATGAAACTTTAGACACTGTGATCTTATTGAGGTCACATTTTAAGTCTCAAAATGTTGAATGAGTTTTTTTAATTGTATTTTTTTTGCTATTTGTTGTTTTTTACTTTTGTGTAGTTAGTTTAATATTTGAATTTTGTTAAGGGCGAGCTTTCATTTTACTAGTTTGAAATTAGAGAAATTCTACATGAATCAGATATGCTTTCAAGATGAGGTAAATGATGCAGTAAAGCTCCGTTAATTCGTAACTCACGGGACCGAAATTTAAAAAAAAATCCGAATTACGAAAATGAGAACAATTTTTTGAAGGCAACAGAAATAAAAAAATTTAAATGCGTTGTCGTGCTGCCGTTTTCAACTGTCAACATCATAATTTTCATACTGAAAAACGTAACGACTGACTGTTATTTAAGCTTTTTATGTGTCGAAATGTTTATCAAATAATTCATTTCTCCTGTGTGTGGTGGTGTGGCGAGTCCAATATTAAAAACAGGCTTCTTCAAACTATTCACCAGTGCTTGACGCAACTAAACTATGAACATTTTAATTTGATTAGCGGTCGAACTCTACTTTTCCATCAAAATTGGGCAAGAAATTTGAATATTAAAAAGCCTGTGAAAAATATTGAAAAACTTTTAAATCTTCATACTTCGTTGAAGTTTATTATTTTTCTATGATTTTTCAAGTTTGAACTTAGAGAGGTATTCAGAATTGAAATTTTCCCAATGATTTTATCTTTGATATCAATTTTTGTCAGTTTTTAAAATAAGTTCCATATTTTTAAATGGTCAATAATTTACACAAATTATGAGATGTTCGTGCCATTTTAGAAAATGAAACACGAAAAAAATAAATCATAAAATAGGTTGTGTATTTAAATACAAGGGTTTCTGTTTCTTTATTACATTAAACAAATCGCAACATTTCATAAACCAAAGACCGGATATAAAATCAATATAGCTGTTGCACACAATTCATTTATAAATTACGAGATACAATGAAAATTGTTCAAATTATTTTTATTAGGGGTTACAAGGGTGAGTAGAAGTATATAATTCGCAACGCGCCGACAATTATTGTCGAAATAACAACAAATCTTATAAAGCGCACTGCAGAATTTGGTGTACATAAATATGGTATCACTCAGTTTGGCCGCGGTGTTGGGAGTTGTGAGCTCTAATCCTGTCGATCTATTGTGATAAGAAATAGTGCCGTGATCGGCTAGGGGGTGGAGCTAACTACAGATGTTTACGAATGGATAATGAATGTGTAGTCGCGCGAGTTTGGATTTAAAAATACCTGAATATGCAAATTACATGAACAAATTATTTACGTAGGGTATAAAAAATGCATAAGAACTACAAATAATAAGGTTTTACGAATTATCGGTAGATATTAGTATGAAATGTTATTTTCGGGGCAAATATTTTGAAAAAAGTGCGAATTACGTGAAAATACGAAATATGGGTACACGAATTAACAGAGTTTTACTGTAGTTAAATTCTTATAAGTTCCAGAGAAATAATTAATGACGTTATTTGTTACATAAATCATGCAAGAGAGGAAGGTTTGAATAGAAAGAGACGACAGTAAAAATGTTGATTTTCTCGCATTCGATACAAGTGTCAAAAACATCTCATATTTTCCATCGTCATTGAAATAAAACTAATAAATAAAATAAAAAATACACATTATTAGAATTGATATAAATATTATTTAGTAAGAAATTATTGCATTTTTGATATCAAACTTAATTTTAAATAGTAGCCAAAGTCTCAAAGCATGTGAATAAATACAATATATTATTTAAAAACGTATGTTTACACTAAAACAAAGTATTTTAAAAACATCAAAAATTGATAATATGTCTTGCAAATTGAGTGGTTATAACTCTATTAATTTTTAACATTTTGTTATTTGTCTCTGTAATCTTGGCTTCAATATTATAAGAAAATATATTTCGTATACACAATAATTTTAAATATGAAGGTAATTCTGTGGCACGCGGAAAATGTATTTAATGGTCATTGTTTTTCTTATAATGGTTGTATTTTCATAATTATGGCAAATAACATTCAGTTTATTAGTTTTATATTAGTGTAAAGATCCTATCTAAGTAATAATTTTAAAAAAAGTCTAATATATTGTATAACTTCTGATATAAATTAATAATAAAAACTCATGTTTTCGTATAAAACACGAAAATATTTATTGTTTTTGAAAGCGCGCACCCTTAATAGTTAATGTTAATGTAACATTCCCGGTGCTGGCACTGAGATCTCGGGATTGGAAATTGCCAGCATGTAATCCCGGTGCTGAATAAAATCTCCAGGATTGAAAGCTGTAATTATTACCAATATTCAATTAAATAAATGTCTTTCTGTTATCAGTTTCGGCTGTGGTAATTTGTAAAGCTAGTTATTTACATATGGTTTTGAGAACTATTAAAGATGCATTTTAAATATCCATTGTCAGAGGAAAAAATCTTAGATAATATTTTAAGCGAAATTGAAAGCAAAGTATGATAGGTAGGTGCAATAAAAGAACTTGCCTTTTTTGAAGCAATGAATTCACAATTATTTTCTAAATTAAAATTGATAGAATTGTTCTCTAAATTAGAATGATTTTTTCTCTTTTTTTTTTAAACCTAGTATACCTCAGTAATAGCATAAGCTAAGTTTGTGCCTGCTGCACGCCACTGATGATAGATAGAAATATATTGTAATTGTAATAATTGTCTATAAGTAGAGTGGATCGTGGTCTTTATAAGTTTGTGCAAAATATGAATGTCGCAGATGCAAGCACCAAGCTGGCAAGGATGGGCATAATGAATGCCAATATTGCTTACGCATGTTTTTAATTTTATTCTATATTTGTTTTTATCCTATTTACTCTAATAAAACTATAACTGATATAGATTAGTAATATTAATTGATTTTGTCATTTTTCAGGTGCTCGGACCCAGAATAATGGAGAACAGAAAACCGATGCAGCTCAAAAATACCCTTATTTTTTATAATTTATTCCAAGTAATATTTAGTGCCTGGTTGTTTTATGAAGTAAGTAAAAATATGTAATGTTTGGAGGTATATTTTATACATTTATATTTTGGTGGTCTCCACTTTATCTTTAAGGTTTCCTTCCACTTTAAGGTTTTTATTTTTCAAATAAAAAATACATTTATTTTGAGCCTGAGTAATCCTAATAATAATAGAAATTCTAATTGTTAATGTAAAGTTTTTTAAAAACCTTATTTATTTATTTTGACAGTGGTCATCTGTTCATGTCAAAGATAAAGCCTATATATTGACTTAACTGCACATTTACACACATTGTTTATTAAATAAATAAAAATTTAATAGACTTGGTAGTTAAATGAAAATTATAAGTAATCAAAATATATAATTTAAAACCCTTTATATATGAAAATGTGTGAAAATAAATTATTTAAATACAGGTAGCTCTCAGTTTACGCTTCAATTCTGTTCCTGAAGGAACTGGTGTATACACTGAATAAGTGTAAAATGAATCCAATTATAATTCAATTCACAGAGTTAAGTTCCACGCTGTCAAAAAATTATAATATATTTAAAGCTTTGAAAATAATTATATTTCAATTATTAAATGTATGTTATTGTAAAAATAAAATAAAATATAATTTTTAAAACCAAAAATAAAAAAATATTTAATCCCTAAAATGTGAAATTCCAAAGAGGTATTATTTGTATATTGAAGTTCCTGGTTTCGGATCTCCTTATCTTTTTTTGAACAAATTATCTAAAACTTGCCTAGATTTTCTTTTTCTTTCTTTAAGATGTTTAATGGATGCGATTACATTATATTTTACCTTTGCACTTGATTCCCAATGGTGTTTACTCACAGAGTTCATCAGTCAAGGTCTCCATGGTTGGAAGAATACGCTCCAGATCAGCCGTTTATATAACTTTTAGAGATTTTTCTTTTGTTTCTCTTCTTCTGAATAAATCTCTGCTCGGTAAATATGTAAACACTAGATTGTCAGCCTGTGTTATTGTGAATCAGTATAAATGGAATTGTCATAAATCGAGGGCTACCTATACATATTTTTTTTGACATGAAGGTTATTTGTTCCTACTGTAAAATGAATTACGCATAAAGTAGGAGAAATGGGCATCATGAAATCGGTACACAAATTATTTCTAATTTTTAACTTAGCATGTAGCTCAGTCCACACTCTGTTTTATTTTATCAATTTCAAGAGAAGTATTTTTTGATCCAAAATATAGTATATTCCGTAGTTTGGGGATTAAGAACCAATCTGATGTACTATTAAAATTGCAGATTTATAGGATCAAAAATGTGTGATTAAAAAATGACCAAAGTTTGATATTTAATTACGAAAAGTTTAAATATGTGTGTTTTTTATTAAATATGTTTCAATAGGTATTATTAATTTACACAAATTTTTATATATAGGATGGAACAGAATAATATTTAAGGATAGTATTTCAAAATATGAATGGAAAATGTTGAAGCGTGCATGTCTCAATCATTTCATAAAAGATAAAAGCATTTTAATAAAGTCACTCAAAGGTTTTGATTATTGAAAATATTTTATCAATTCCAAATGGCATATTGAATATAAAAAATTAAAGGTTATTGGACATGAAATGGCCAGACTATTATATTGTCACATGATTTACGGCCTGTAGTAAATCACCTGATGAAATAGTTGTCACTTGAGTCTTTCATAACTGGCTAACTATAATATCAAACAAATATTCACCTAATAAAGAGGCAATTTTGCAAATACTCATTTAAACTATGACAAGAATGCCAACAACTAATTACACTGGTAGACAAAGTTTTTGTTACAGGAACAATTCTCGCTGATTCTTATGTAATTTTGCCTGCTGAATCCGAATATCCTATCAGAATTTGTCCATCAGCCACCATATTTTTGTAATTGTATATTTTATTCCCAAATTGGCATATCTTGCCCCTTATGTTTAATTCTTTAAATTTCTAATTTTCAAAGCCACTTTAAAACAATGCTCCTTTCACCCAATAGCGTGTATTAGTCTGGATAAATCTGATTTTAGGGAATAACCGGATGACCGGGTTTCTCAGCAATGAGTAATTGTGGGGTTTTACGCGTGCTTAGGAATGACACATTATGTTCTAAATTGTTAATTTCCTTACTATCGTTTGTGGAGTGCATATCTATAATAATAATGAATAATTTGTATTGCACCATTTTTGTAAAAACTTTCACCTCAAGGGCGCTTTAAATCTATACTCTATACGCTCTATACTCTACTACTCTATTATTACCCGTATCACACTTTGGCTAACCAAATTTGTGAACAACTGCTTTGTACAATTTATTGTTTAACATTACGATAAACTTGTAAACCTTACATGCTGGGAAAATTTGGAAAGCAGATTCGGAATTAACAGGAAAAATTCTATAATAATCACCTTCTTCACTTCATGTAACATTCAAAAAGTTTAATTTTGTATATCAGTGTTATATATATATATATGTAGTTAGAACAAAATTTAATATTTATACAATATTTTGGCATATTTCAAAGACACAACGTCAGTTTGGTTCTTTCGCCTCAATTTTATTTTATATCTTTAATTATCACACTACTTATCAACCAGCACTTTTTTTTGATAAAATTACAGGTTTTGAAGAGCTTCTCTTGAGAATGGTAAAATTGCATTCACATTCAAGTTTGTCTTATGAGAAAATTCAGAATAGCATTTGCAATTCTTAATTTTAAAATATATAAATACTTTCATATTATTGAAACATTAGTCACAGTTTATTCTGTATATATTATGACAGTTTTAGTGGCTGCCGAGACCGAGCACAAATGTTGTAAGCAAAGACTAACATAGTGTGCTCACTACATCATTTATTATTTCATTCGCCCAAATGTTGCCCCAAAAATGTATCAAGTTTCATTTTAATTCCTTATGAACTTGTCACGTCATTTCACTACATTAAGATGTTTCCCATGTTATGTATGTGACATAACCAAAGAAAATTAAAAAATCATAGGATTTTTCAAGGAACAATATAAATCATTATTTAGTATGACTATCGAGTAAAGTAGTTGCTGGGATGCAGATTAACCTTCAACGGCAAAACAAACCTTTTTGTGAGTTTGTTTTTCCATGTCGTTGCAGGCACTTTTTTCTTAACATTTTTTACTTGGTTGATGTTTAGAGCATAATAATCGGTATTAGAATGATTAGTTTTGTTTTTTCATTTTTATACATTTTTACGTTATTTCTGTCTACTGATCAACTGGAATTTTTATTCTGTGTCACCTGTAAGATGATTTGTTACTATCGGTTTCTATTAGTGCAGAATGAAGCTAGAGTGCACTGGTTAAATGCTTAGCTACTAAAAGCATTACTATTTTTTTATTCAGGTTATATTTTATACAAAATTACTATTCAATTTAGTTTAATATGTACTTACTTTATTTTGCGATATACTTATTTTTTTTAATTAGTTGATCTAAATCTATTTGAAATCATATTTTTTTGATAATAGTTTGTTTTTTCGCTGCTTCTTACTACCAATAAATATATTTTTAATGCCACTTGAAGTTGTTAAATTTTTATGTAAAATATCGCATTGCCAATTCAATACTGTAACTCTAAATATTTAATTGATGTAAATTCAATCTTAGTGTTATTAAAATTTTGAGTTAAATCTAATACATATTAGTCAAAATATAATCAAAGGAATCCAGTAGTCGCAGTATTGAACCGACACAGCGATGTATTATGTGTATTTTTATATTGAGGTTATAACAAATTTGGTTTAATATGCTCCGCCCACTTTCTGTTTGTCCAGTGTTTAATGGGCGGCTGGTGGGGTGAATACAATTTCACCTGCCAACCAGTGGACAATTCCAATTCTCCGACTGCCACCCGTGTAAGTCCCCAGGCCGGCCCAATATACCCTATACACTCCTTATACCTCCCTGTGTCATCACCCAGCGTACTGATCTCACTTCTCTGCGATCATCCTCTGTCCATCGCAGGTCTTCTACAACACTGCGGGGGCTCTTCATCCTTTTAATTCATACTTGTAAATATTCCACACCCGTAGCGAGTAGACACATCACCCCATTCTCATCATGTTGTAAATATTTCTCAATATTTGTGCATTGTACATATTATTCTCTTTCAGCTGTTAAGGTAACACGTGGGAGTTGCCCGCTGTACAGATCTCTGGCGACCCTAACAATCCCTTGAGTAAACCTGTAGTACAATGTCTATATTACCCTTCTATCTCTATTCCTGGCAGCTTCTCTTAAGCTATAGTAGTTAGCTTTTAACATAACGGCAAATGCATTGACTCCTATTATCAGTAAGTGCGTTAGCGCAATAACCTTTCCAATCTTGGTGTGATGACTGCACCTTTGGTTACGCTTTAATATTTCTAAAACCACAGTTGTATTCTTCTGGTTAAAAAAAAACTATGAGTAACTAGTACACTAGCAAAATCTAGTACAGTAAATCCTGGTCAACTGGAAACATTCATAATTATTACACAATACCATGCCCAAATACAAGCAAATGTTTTGCAAAATCAATTATAAAACTCTATATAAAATAATTGGTACCTCATTGCTTTTTTACAATAGTAACTTATTAGAAAAAAGCAATGTGGTATTAAATTATTCCCTTTGAAAAATTCTAAATCTTTTAAAAATATATTTGATTACTCTGAGTATTAGATTTTTTTTCAATATGTTTTTGTACCAAATTTGATTTTGTGTTTGGTTTTAAATTAAAAATAAAATTAGAATTGCTCTGTTATTTGTTGTTGTATGAACTCATCAATAGTGTTCCTTTAGGAATGTTTAATTATTATTTGAATGTGAATATCATTGCCATGTGTTTATCGAGTAAATAGTAAAGGCTCTCAATTGATAGTTCTTACAAACGACTTTATGTCTGCAGTTAACACAATCTGCAAAGTGGATTCTCGTACTCGTCGGACAGCTTTTACAATGGTTCTAAAAATATATAAATCGACTATTTGATCACACACTTAGACGACAATATTCAATTTCATCAGACATTACAAATTGGAAGTACATAATAATTACAGGTGCTTCCGCTTAACCAAGACACATTGGATTTTTGACCCGATTAAGCGGCTGGCCCAAATATGTGATATTCCGCACAAAATAAATTATACATTTTTCATAAAACGCTTATTTTTTTGTGAAGTTGCAATTTCAGAACATAGGTCTGTGATATTTTGAATACAAATTAAATTAATCAATTAGACTATTTTCCAAAAATTGCAACTTCACAACTAAAATGTGTTTTTATTAAAGATATTCAGAGAAACCCTTTTAATAAGTTTTCCCGTCAAATAAGTTTACATTTTTCGGTCCCGAAAAAGTCCCATACAAATTACGCCTTTTTTAGGCTTAATACATTTTCCTCTTAATAAAGTTTCCCACTTAAAAATAGTTATAACAGAACTGAATTTATCCTTACAAAAAAACCTTTGTAATACGTTTTTTGGCATAAGAAATTTTTTTTGACATTAAAAAATAAAAGTGGTATTCTTTCAATGGGTGCAATAAAATCAGGGTTTTGGCCTCATCATAAAAGATCTATCCACTCACAAAAACAGTATTATTTGAATTGGCCTATAAAATTGACTGCCTCGGTTCAACGAAACATGGAATAGCCACCACTACCGCCGTAAATTATTTTTTGCATGTTCAGATAATCCTCACAATACAAGAGCGGCATTGGTAATACTAATATCTTAAAATTGTATATATTTATCTTCGTTTAAACCACTGTTATTTTTATGTCAACCGGTTTTAATACTAACGTATCTTCATCAGGACTGGCATATAACTGAACTATTCCATAAAATTTAAACAAAATCCATTACATTGTAGGGCAGTCTTAGTAAGAGTGGGGAGGTGATTGACAGGGTACATTGAAATAAGGAATATATTAAATAGCGGTTTGTTTGTAATGTTTAATTGGTTATTAATTATATTGGACTTAGTGTTGTGTGATTTTCTAAATTCTCCAATTTTTATTATTAATATGTAAAATTTCTATGCCGTTTTCTTTTACAAAATTGTGGCCTGTCTCTAAAAGGTGGTTGGAAAATTCTGAAAAGTAAAATCATATCACTAATAACTTTAACTATGCCAACTTTCCTAGCCGAAAAACCCAATTCTTAGAATAGTTTAGATTAATAGTCATTTTATGGCAAGCTTATCCTTTCAGACAACAAAATAATGCAGTGACTTCTATGTATTACTCTAATTATATGCTGTTCTGCATTAACTGAACCTACAATATATTTCGGGAATTTAAAATATTGTATGTTTCATCAACACTTTTTAATTGTATGAATAGATTCTATACAATATTATGTATGTATAAATAATATACAACTAATCGACAATTTTTATGCAATTAATTTATTTCTTATTGTTATTAGTTTGTTTTAATTCATGAAATTACTTTTTAAAAACAAAATTATGGCGTTAGAAATCCGATAATGTTCCGTTTTCGGAGATAATTTGCCTCGTTTCATTGGGAACTTCGATTAGCATTTCTGGTATATATTAAGAATATGTAACTTCTCAGATTTTTCACGATAAACACGTTTTCCGCTAAAAGCAAATTCACAACGGCGAATACGGTTCCTTTTCAAATGGTACAATGGCAAATAAGGTAACTTCTACCATATTCATCATTACGTATTACAACACAAGGTTGATTTTTGCTTGTCAAAATATTTGAATCTTTAAAGTATAATATCTTTCTTTTAAATATTTGTGACCCAATCATTTTCACTTGATTCGATTTTTTTTGTCAAATGTCCGTAATCTGCATTACAAATTAACAAGAAAAGATTGGCAACTGATTTACGAAAGTACGTACATGTGTGCTACGCGATGTGCCTGTCAAAGTTCATCCAAATGGGTAGTACCCGCCCCTATACCGATTCATGACGCATAAAGTTAGCATTGTTTGTTTTCTCACTCATTTTCAGTATACTAAAAAAAGATAACAAATATATCTTGCGCATCCTCGATTTTTAAATCTTTATCTTCCTTACTGCGATGCATTAACTTAGCTCGCATGTTTTTTTCTCTCGCTCGTTTTCTTTACATTAGAAAAAGATAGCAAATATTATCTTTGCACCCTTATAGGTAACGTAATTTTCCCAATTGTTGGTCTGCGAATGTCAGTGCTTGCCAATCTTCTATTCCGTATTATTACAATCATTATTTTAGTTTACACAGCATTTGTATATTTTGATTTACAAACGCTAGTACGCGGTTGAGTTTCTCAGATTTTTCCGTGTTTTATAAATTATTTCATTTGTATTCATTTTAATATATACATATCTTTTTCTATTTAAGTTTAGTGTCAAGGCATTTTGAAGAATACATGGTTGGCGTTTCTCAGATCTTCTTACATCTTATTAATTAACATATTATGTAAGACAATTATTTGTATTCCTCTAATATTTACGTGTTAGACATTTTGAAATTCAGTGCGAAATGCCACCGCGACCACCACGAAACGTTTTAAAAGCAGTGGAAACTTTTGTTGCTAACATCAATACAGCGGATAAATGACGGTGTTGACAAGTTCGATAAATGGCGCGAAAAGATAGGCCATTATAAGGTTAAATACTATTTATCGTAGTTTTCTATTTTTATTAATTTGTTTATGCTGTATTTGAACTACTTATTTCTTATTTTTTAATGTATGTATATAGGTATATGTAATTACTAAGAGTTGTAATTAAAAAAGTAATGTAAAAAAATCAAATTTTTATTTTAGTCATTATTAAGTTGTCCATTCAAACTTTTTTCTGTCCCCTCAACTTCGAATAAACGGGATTTTACTGTATTTACATAAATGTATTTATTATGGTACCTATTCCTTGTTTTAATAGTACATATTTAGGTTATAAATAAAATATATTTTTAACAGTAGTGAAATTTGATTCAATTGTTTTGGTTGTTCTATCCAATTTTCTCTTGGATTACATTTGTGTATGTGTACTTTACAAACATTTTAAAATGATAAAACAATCTTAAATGATCATTATATAAATATAACTCGAGTCACAATACAAAATTAGATGTCAAGTGTAAATAATGCATGAGAATATTGAAATCCCTGCTTTCATCCTTAATATGTTTAAATTTGCTGCTCCTTCGGAAAACTTATTAACCTGTTAGATGTCCAGAAAAATCCTAGGTGAAACAGCATCTACCGAGCACAATATTGGTGCCAAAATTCTTAAAATTTAAAATTCACAGGCAAGCTTTTACCAAATGGTACTATTTCATCATAAGCATCCATCAACCACGATTATTATGGTTTTCAGATGAAAAAAAGAAGAAAAAAAAGTTTATAGTGTTGTCAGGCCATAACATTTATGAAATTATTATTTTTTTATATTTGTTTTTTGGAAGGATGACATCAGATTTTATTAATATTATTGTGTTTAATATGATACTTAAAATGAAAAAATATTAGCACTTCACATCACAACTACGTACACATTACACATCGCACTTATATAGCACTAACAACATGCATAAAATGTATGTATGTATAGTAAAACGCCCATAATTAATAACTAAAAGATAATATCTTATTCACTTGAGTTACTTGGCAATAAAAACAAGAAATATTCCAACAAATGTCAAAATCTAACTAACAATTTACTCAAATTGTCACATTTCGGATACTTTTCAACTTATTGCATCGTTCTCATAATCGGACTCTGCGGTAGTAACAAGCATATCGGGAATATCTAAAAAAATCAGCATTATCTCCACTAATGAAAAAGTCACCCTCCGCCATTTTCTAAAAGAAAGTATGTAAAATTAAAAAATAATCTATAAAGTTTTCGATAACTGTAAAAATATCAGCACTTTGACGTCAATGTTAGAGCGTGTGTTAGATTTTTAAATGCAATTGAAATTTTGGTAATTTACGTATAAATAAATCTACGGTATAAAATAAATCTGGCAACACTAAAGTACACATCAACTGTCAGTTTTTTATGAAGCAAAAATGATGATTTTTACACTTGATTTCAGACGTAATTCGTGGTGTTCTTAAGTTGAATAATATTTCTATGGGTCACCGTATGATACCACTACGGGAAAGAATAATTTGGTTTAAAATCCGATACCTGGCGTCCGTGATATCAATCGTTAATTGCTGACGCCGCATGCTGTCACGTGGATGTCGGCCATAGAATAAAGATAGCCAATGTGACATTCTGACATTTATCGCACTGTCTTTCTCTGTCTCATGTTTCTGATGCGGGCTTTCTTATGGTTAAAAAGGTTTCACTCTACATATAATTTGTATCAAAGTTTATCCGAATTTAATAAAATGTAAAGTTCCGGATTCATATCCCGGTAGCAATCAAAATATTTTTCCAATTGATAGATTTTTCTATATATCTTCCTAATTGATTTATTTAATTTGTATTCAAAATTAGTGTTTTTCTTACACTAATAAATTCTTAAACAAAAATATAAATTATATACAAAATAATATGCACATGTAAAATAATATGTAATTCATATTATGTATAAAAATAACGGAATGAAAAATTATAATAAATTCCAAAATAAAAATAATGTGTGCACACATGTATAAACTAAAAATACAGTGCCCTTTTTAAAATTTTATTTTGCTTCTCACTTTCCATCGAGACAACCAACCATCAGTTGCTCTGCAATTGTTGTGTCCAAGCTTTTTAGCTAACTCCTCTGACTTTGTCTTCAGTACTGGAATGCTGATATTCACACCTCATCTAGTATTTACAGAAAACCATTGATCTGGAGCCTTCTCGATGTCTCGATCTTTCTTTTGGATATTCTTGAATACCCATTCATCATGCAGATGATTTTCTTGTTATATGAGATACAATATGGTAGATTTTAGTTTTGGTACCAGTTAACTCAGCGAGCCTACTTGTGACTTTCATTAAGTGGTCAGTTTTTAATTTTATCCAGGAATAAATTTTACTTTAAAATATCAAGTCGTTTCTTCTGATCTTGGCAAGGGTTATAATTTTTTTAATCAAATTGGGAAAATGCAAGTCTCATCAAATACATGCAGAAGTGCAGCTACTGAATATACGTTAATTCCACCACGCCTAACAAGTCTTCATGGGAATTCCCAATGATCAGTGTGTGAATCCTTCGCGAAATGTGAAATCCTGTGTGAAGTCTTGCACCGACAGCAAACAAATATGTCTGACAAACAAAATTTATAAAAGCATATTTCAAGTGCATCTTATATTAAACTGATTACAATTTTATTTTTGCGATTATACAATTTTGCAATTTTTGATCTTAAATTTACTATTCCGATTAAATGTAATGTTATCCCAAATAAGTAATGTAATTTGCGGTTATTTCCTTGATTTGGTGTCTGTATTCAGTCTTGGTTGGAGCATACGAGTGACTAAATTTGCTCTTATAAGGATTACTCATTATATAGGTATCTACATTTTTTTAAATTATTTTTATAAATACAATTTCATTACTCAGTATACTCTCGATTATCAAGAGTGGTAGGGAAACAAACTAGCCTGGATAAAAAAAACCCAGAGTCTCCATTAAAAAACAAAAAATCATCCTACATCATATGAAAATGCAAAATTGAGAATTTAAAATATGAATAAAAACATTAAAAAAGCCAATAAGAAATCACCACTATGCATGTGTAATTTAAATTAACAATTTGAGGCAATGCGCCTGCACCTGCCCACCTGCATCATGAATAAACATTGAATCGAGCACTCAAAATTATTTTTTGGTACGTGTCAATTTTGCCTTTAATTTTCTGGTACATATGTAAGCAAACTAATTATTATTAAATACTATTTTAAAAAATGTAATTTTTTACTATTCCGGTTAATGCGACCCCAGGTAATTGGGAGTTTACTGTATATTGAAATGTGTCTTGAAGAATCGAGGTTTTAGAGACTTTCCAATTACAAAAAGCTTTTATTAGTCACGTTAGAACAAACAAGCACTGTCAAACAAATCTTTGATTCTTTCCACCGATACATTTTTCTCTTTTAAAATGAAGTATCATATCGGTGTCATGTTATAGAAAAGTGATATTTTGTCTGCAATGTAGATACTCTGTTCTGACCAGTGCTATTGTTCACTTGCACACTGTCAGCAGACGTTGCTTTTCCACTACACACAAACATTATAGCACATTTTAATAGGATCACGATAACCGTTATTATATTTAAAATGGAATTGATGATGGAAAATCTAGCACTATAAAATCAGTGTAGCAACTCTTCATCGACAGAAGTAGGGTTGCTCTTTTTACATTTTTTAGCTTCTTTAGTGTTGTTTAAGTGCAGACAAGTAACATTCCATAACCTTAATACTGTTGAAGAAAATAAAGAAAACTTTCCACTCTTCACAAATCGAGATTTATTAATGGACATCTGCAAATCTTCTAACTGATTATACTCCTTTTGTAATGTAATGTAATCCAAAGTATAGCCGCCTTTTAACTTTATTGCTTATTTCTAGAATTGAGTTTTTCTCTCTTAATTGTTTGTCCATTTGACAATGTTATTTGTACGGTATGTCCTTAAAGTATGTTATAAAATTTAATGGTTGTACGGAAAATAAAAAATATACCAATGATTTCTCAGTTATTAGAACTGTGAATTTCCGTGATCGTTATAGTCAAGTCCATCTGTATCTATCTTTCCTAATTTTATCCAATTGGAAAGCTGATAAAACCTTCTAATAATTCACTTAGATCTATTGTGATATATCTACTTACCTTGTAAGGTATTTGTTGTGCTTTTTTGTGGGAAAGCACTGACATGACCCTTCCGCCTACCATTTCATTTTACAATTGGTGATTTTTATATTTAAATGTAGCCATTTAGTTTATTTTTTGCTATAAATGTTAGGAAACACTGACTGATCCATACTAAAAAATATTTTATTTATTTATTTTGTACATTGTAATTAATTAAAAGTCAAGCCCTAATCTGGTGAGGATTGGCCTAAACTGATCTGATTAAATGCTGACCTGACTGAAAGTAATTCAGAAGAATGTGAGAGAGATTTAAACTGAAGTTTTGATGAAGAGCCAAATATATGCTACTATCAAATACAAATTTAAGAAGACAGTGTTTCTATGAAAAGTTGGTTCTCAGATTGATGCACCTTAGAAATAAGGAAATTCAAATACATATTCTTATGTATCGTAGAGATAAATTAATTGCTTTAATGTTTCTAAATATTTTTTATTACATTTATTATTGCATTTGAATACATATAGTTTTCTTTTGATGATAAAAATATTATCAATGCTATTTTTATGTTATTACGTATTTAAAATTATTCTTTATGAATTTAAAAATGAGTATAGTCATTTCTATAAACACGCCCTAATTGATTTTAGTGTTTTCTTGTGATATTTTCCTTGTCAATGTTAATCGCATTTGAATATTAGGCCAAGTTGGAAAATGCCCCAAATTCTCAATATTCTCAATAGTTTTGGGCCATTTACTCAATATTAAGGATACTCATTAGGCAAGTTTCTGAATCCCTGTTAGGATATACGTTTGATTGCATATCAAAATGATTCATTTAGGCTCCCTTCGTAAATTGTTTTTTTTTCTGAAACGACTTGCAGGGTTCCAATGCAATGAATAGAATTGTTTTTTAATAAAATTCACTTAATATTGAATTGAGTGAGCTTTGCGTCGGAATGTTTTTATTCAATTATTTTTTTTATTATTAATCTTTAACAAAAATTTAAACTTTTTGTAAAAATTAATTAATTATTAAAATAAAACGCAACATTGTTTACTTCACACTACACTTTAATTTTAAAAATTAACGTTTTCGAAGTTTATTGCGTCATCTTCAGTAATAATTAAATATTAAAACTAGAAGATAGACTAAATGGGGAGGGGGTCAATAGTCTATAGTAGTCAATAGTTCTAGTTTTAAGATTTAGTTTATTAAGCAGTATGTGTCGAAAACGTTTTAATTAAAGTGTAGTGTGAAGTAAATGAAGTGTTTTATTTTAATAATTAATTAATTTTTTCAAAATGTTAAAAATTTTGTTAAAAGTTAATTACAATGGACTTCTGCAAAGTTAATCATAAAAATTTTGAAATATATATTTTTTTTAAACAACATTGAACCTCAAAAGGGTTAACCTTTTCATTCACAAAGATTATTTTTTCTTGTCAAAGTTACATTTTTTCACTTTCATCCAATCACTATGTATCGTATCCAGTGCAGGAAACCAGTGAAGTGAGCTGATGGAGAGTACACAAAAGTTATCGTCAATGGAATGTGGGGAACACATTGTTCCAGAATAAAGCATTCAGTTGTGGGGTTTTCTATAATTGTTTCAGTTGGCCATGTCTGGTTGGGTGACTGGCCGCTACAGTCTGAGGTGTCAGCCCGTCGACTACAGCAATCATCCAGAAACTATAAGGGTGATTCCATCTTCATTCACGGATATTACTTTCTTACTTGCTCCGCTTCTGTCTGTCTCTTTTTGTCTCCCTTACTCTCTAGCACTTGTTGTTAAACAAGCCAAAAGAGAAGGGAAATGATGGGAGCAAACATGGTATCGACATTTGGAACATATGATTTGTGGGGCTTCTAGATACTATTATATACTACTATATCTATTCAAATCTGAGTCTGAACTAACCCTTGTATCCTGTATCAATTTAACTGTTTGTAAGATCACCTTTCTTGGCTTATAAAATGTGCTCACTGCTTTAAATTACTCTTCCATATATTTATTTGTTTCTCTCATTGATGATGAGCATTATCTTTGACATGTCATAAAAAGACATCATACAAACCAAATATTAATTAACCTCTTACAGAATCATATATTTGATTCAGTGGTCATACAACTGCCTACTAAATTACATGTTTTCAAATGTCATTGATACCTGTGTGTTTTATCCTATAAATGTTCTTTATTTAGTAAAAGCAAAGTATTTCCCTCTAGACATTTGTATGTAGTTGTAATTTCAATTTAGATTATGATTAATAAGACCATTGTTATTTTTAATTGAAAAATACATTTGAGTATTGTATTTTTCTTATAAAGAACTAAGCAAATACTTTCCTTCCTCTTTCTGTGTTTGTGTTTTAAGCTTTTTGTACTTTTTTAATACTTATTTTTTTATCAAACTTTTTCACTGGATTTGCTTTTGTACTTAAAGCCTTGTAAGGTACCATTGTAGTCTTTTTGGCCGGTGCTTTATGCATATTGTGACATCGCCTTCAATTTTTAACCAGTTGTTTGCCCAGTAGAAACATTCTTAATTTATCTCCGCCTTTTGGGAAAAAATGTAACATTTTGTAAATCTTGAAATTGTGTACGTAAATTCATAGCAGTCTTAGGAATATTATTAATTAAGATGTGTATATGTAATAGAGGTACCAAATGAGAATATCGTTTTTTACGCTTACAGTTTTCAACGGTTACTTGCACTTTGACTTCCACCCTTGCACAACGTATTTTGTGTTATTCTGGTGACTATACATACCAAGAGTGAATTGTAATTTATAAAACTGAAATTTAACAGTCTTGGTATGTATAGTAGGCTGAGCCACGAATGTATGAAAGTAAAATAAGTTGTCTTAATCAGAATGTAATAGTGAAAAAAGGTTTCTAAATGACATATTTTGATTATATACAAAATTTCATAATGATTAGACAACATCTTCTGTCTCCAGATTGACCTTAAAGTTATGAAAAATTCAGAAAAAAGCCCATAATTTATCTCTTCATACAGGCATGTTACTTGATTAAAATTTTCATTTTTTTATAATAAAACAACAGTTGTATTATTGTATTAAAAAGGAAAGGAAGTCATTACATGGTTATACTTAAAATGATACTTTATAACTAATTAGCAACAAAATCCTTTTTGCTCTCAAATTATGGCGAGATGTTATCTTAGCTTTAATGAATCTTTATCTTGCTGCTTTCCATCACTTAGTTGCTGAGGCTTCTATGACATTCTTTACAGATCTTTCAACTTCAGGGCAAACGTAGAAGAGGCAGTTCACCCTCACCACCATGTGTTATGAACGACTGAAGATCTTCATTGGACACTTGTTGAATTATTAGTGGTTCAGTAATGTATTGCTACCAGTTTATAAGATAAGTAAGCAGCGGCTTTGAGGTTTATATTTGGAACTTGAAAAAGTTTGATTTTCTAACCGTGCATGGTGCGAGCTTTCAAAATCCGGCGGGCAGCTAGTTCTCTCATATGCTTTGAGGATCAGTTAACATTGCAAGCAGTAAGTTTTCCGAATGAGCAAAGTAGTATTTCGTTGTATTACAGGATCTACTATAGTTTTGAGTTCATCTGGTAAATATCTGGACAATGAAATTAACTTCCATAGGTGACTGTATCCATGAACCAAGTTGGAGCATAAACTTTAACAACATAAGCTGCCAAAGTGATCTGTTTTTCTGAAGGAGCCTATGTAGAATCGCAGAATTCTGTTAACTCGTGTAAGCCACCTAGCGTGGAACATTTTTCATGGGGCTTTGTTGGATAAATCTTCAGCAAATACGCCAGTCGAGATTGCTGAGACCATTCTGTACAGATATAATCTTGGGCAGAGAGATCAGATATTTCTGTTGTTCTGGAATTTTACAATCGTTTTTCTTCACAATTTTCTAGTTCCTTTCCTATTTGACCTGAAAAAGTATGAGGACCTGATGTGGCGCCATTAATATATTCAAATAAATACCTAAATGGTAACTCATTAATGTGCAGCAAACAAATGATCCTTTGTAACGGTTTATTCATCCTTTTTTCTAGTAAGCGTATCATTCTACCATATTTTCCAACATTCACATTTGTTCCATCACAGCCGATGGCAAGTAAATATGCTAATGAATTTTTTTCTTCTGAAAAAATTTCTGATTGTTTTGATCGCTTTTAATGTTTCAAATGCTGGCACAGTGTATCCCAAGTATTTCGAAACGGGTTCTTTTATAAATGAAATATGTTCTTGGATTGTTTCTCTGTAAACTATCTTGTGTCATAATATTCTCTTTGTTTTCTGTCTTGCTCTGCACAGCTCATTTGTGCCTAAAATTGGAACATCAGACTTATTGTCATGCAGAACTGATGAAGCAATGACTGCTGTTGCTTTGTCTGACACTCCATACTTGTCAGAAGTTTTCGCCAATGTGGAAAAATCAACAGTAGCGGCAGGCCCCTTGTGAGAAGTTGGTATTGCAGTTTTGGAGGTGACAGTGATGTCAGATGTAGTTGAATCAGATAAACTGGACGTTGAAGACATTGAAGAATTCTTCACTGAGATGTTGCTTTATTTTGTTTGTTATGTTGTTTTTTTTTTGATTCACAAATGGGTTTTTATCTGGAAAGTTACCCTTTCAAACGATTTTGCAGTTGTTTTATTACAGTTACATCTGTGTTTCCAATCATCATATTTCTTGATAGTCGCTAATTAGTTGGGATGCTCTGCGACACTCCCGATCCCTGGGGGACAGGACCATTCATTAATTTCTTTGTATGGCGAAATATCAAACAGCACATTACTGCTGCGATGGATTTCCTCTAGATTTTTCTTTGGTATCTTAGGGTGAGGTTTAAGGATGTTTTAATACTTTATATGATAGTATTTCAACATCTGCGTAACTCGTATATGTGTGACTGGAGGAATTGAAGGTCTTCTCCATATGTCTTCTATAGTGTTTATTACAATATCAGCTATTTTATGAAATGATGGGTGTTTTTTCGTGCTTGTTAAGCCATGTCTTGTCCAATCGTAAAACTTCATATCTTCTTCATAAATTGGCAACACATTGTCTTTAATATCATGAATTTCGTCAAACACAGGACATTGATTGATAATGATTTCCGAGTTCGATTCATAGCAAAATCGCGCGCAAACGCGAGCTCTCTTTCAAGTAACCGGAGCAATACCCTCACCATAACTCATTTGCTGCCAAAACAAAGGCATATGATTGTTATTATTTATGGCAAAGGACTATATTTTGTACATAAAAGTTTTAAAATAAAGATAAATCTCAACTTACAGTAACATTAATACCAGCCAAAAAATATGATAAATTTTTTTTTTTTTCGAAACTTTGTGGCCAATCCGGAGACAGAAGTTGATTCTCAATTTGAATACTATTTTACACACGTAATTTTAACTTCATTTGGCACCATTCTGTCGCTATTAGAATTGCACCATGCAAAAAAAAAAATTCCGCCCAGCCTAATGTATTGTCACCAGAATAACATAAAACACGTTGTGTAAGGGCGGCAGTCAAAGCGCAACTAACCGTTGAAAACGGTAAATGAAAAAAAGAATATTCTCATTGGTACCTCTATTATATCCTTGGGCATTCAACTGGATAATATTTATTATTTTTCTTAGTGCACGGTGTATGTTTTTCAATTTATACTATTGTTGACTATTTCTCCCAAATGAATGTTTTTGTACCTACTTCATTAACTTTCGCCTCAATGTGTATAGAAATATGATCAATTACCTTTATAAAGAGAAATGACACACCTTTCTTTCAGAGTTCATTGTTTATATTCAGTATGCAGGGTGTGGAGTTGTTTATCGAGAGCATAAAACTGACTCAATCTTGCTTTATTATTTGTTATATATTTTTGTGTATATAGTATGTTATATTATTTCAAAAACTTTAAATTACTTATAACTTCTATGAACTTTCTGATGATTTATAAAATATCACCTGTCTCATGTTATTAGAATTTCTGTTTTTTAGACATATAACTTCAGGGTTATATACTATTACCTTCAAATAAGCCCTTTTTTTATTACACATTGAAGTATTTTTTTAAATGATAATGAATCAATAGTTTTGTACTGTCGTAGGACAGCTGTAAAGCGCTCGATCTATATCAATCCGAGCACAAATTACTATTGTTTGTTTGTATTATTAATTAATTTTTAATTTTGGAGAAAACACTACCCACTTTGATTAAATGAGTAACATACTCCCCTACAAACTTAATTGCTCCAAGTAATGGAGCCAGGACCAAACTGTCACATTCTTCATTTTGTGGAATAACTATTTTATTGCATGACCTCATTTCCGTCTTACACTTTTATTTATCTTGACTCACTTAGGTTTTTTGTTGATATACAGCTTATTCTTATGACTTTTATTACTTACTGGCTGTGGGTACCTAGCGTTATCCCACCGGAACCTAACCATTCCTCAATTCCTTCCTTTTACATAATATATGACACCAATATAAGTTATATCTCTATGATACTCACCTAGTGATCGAGTGATGATCTTGTCCCATGAGTCCACCAAGTTAATCCTATTTTCATACCATAAGTGCTTAACTTAGTTTTTATTAATTTTTGAATAAATATTTCCTTTAACCTCTATGACTAATTTTAACTCTCAAATCATAATAAGTTAATATTTGACCTATTATTGATGTTTTGCTTGTGTGCCTACCAATGTTCCGAGGATGGATCCTGATAGCGACGATATGAGTATGCCCATTTTCACGCACAAGCTTAGACTACTTTACAAATAAATATTAAAAATACTGATATGACGTGTTAATGTTTTTTTATTTTCAAAGTCAGTCGTAAACTGCCAAAAACCACTATTTATATACCAATTCATGTACAGAGTCTCGCAAGGAATCGGACGATAAAAAAAAAGGTTGTTAACTTTTCAATATTTATTAACTAATTTTCATATCTGAGATCTCAAACATTAATGCTCTGAAGATGACATTACACAAGTCAGTGTCATTCAAGCGCAGACATTCTTTACATCTCTGATGTACATCATGCATAGCGTGACGTAACATATATTCCGACAAGTTGATTGCATTATGTGGGTCAATATTTTGTGGATGACACACCAATATTTTTTTGGCATACGGTTCTTCTTCCATTATTAATCAATGTTTTAATTGCATGGGCAATAGGTGCTAAGAAAAATGCAATACACACTTTTCAGTATAAATGTTTTATTTAGAATTTTTTTTTTTACGAATATTGAACTTTGCATTTTAATTTATAAATTTTTTTGATTCTGTGAACATTCTTGAGTACTGTCCTATTCAATATTGATGTTAGCTGTTATAACTGTCAGTCTTTCGTGATGTTGATTTATTTTTAACAATAGTACAACTCAGTGTACTTTTAGTACCTACCCATGGAATGTTAATTCAAAAGTATTGATTTTTTATGTTTTGTTGTGTTTCTTTTCCTGTTGTACATAATAGAATGATTTTTTTGTAGAAAAATCTTATTTTATCTGTTATAAATGCTGAATTGAAATATATAACCCTTTTAGTGGCAAGTCATCTGAGGTTGATCAACTTTTTATTATTGCCATCTGAAAAGTATTACTTTTCACTTAGAGCGAGTGCACACTGAGGACACAACAGTTTGCCACAAACTATTCTATCATTTGAAAATGTAGTTGTCAGTGTGCACACTACCATACATTCTCATTGCCCTCATCATCACGATAGAACTGTCTTACTATAGAAAGTCGTCAGTGTACTCTCGCACTTAGTGTATAAGTGTTACTTAGTATTTGAATGGTAAGTATTAGAAAGCATTTACATGAACAAATGTGATAGTAATAATGACACAAATGCTGGTATGGCTTTCTTGTTTCATATTATTTGTATTTGTTATACAAATTGATTATATTAATTCATTTCACGCATATATAATTTTTTCTATTCTTTTTAGTATTTTAATATTTTGTTGCATGTTTTTAACCCCCTTTATATACTAGAGGGTATATGACATTACACACATTTTTCTTATTTAAAATGCATGAAGCTCTGAATATTTTTCACTTTCATAACTGCGACTCCCATTTCATATCCACTTCATTTGATTTTCTTTAGGGTAATCCCACACCTCTGTAATTATAATATTCTTTATGCTCATGTTTATGTATGTGTTGTGCCCATTTTGTCCTTTCGAGGCTGTAAATATGAATGTGTGTTGTGATACATAATTAAAGCAACCAATAAATTGTGAAAATCTTAACTGAATATTATTATTGCCTATTCAGAAAACTAATTAGAAAAGAATGAACATTCTGATAATATTAGAAAGTGATAGCTGAATTTTTTAGACCGCCGTTTGTCTGTTTTACTTTTCACTATTCCTCATATGAGTGTGTGCTACTCTCATAATCTTGATTTATAACATTCCTTTCTAAATTACATATTGAAATGTGTGAATATTTTTTGCACCACCATTATTAAAAATTGTGTTCATATAATATTTATTAATTTTTTTATAGTTATGTAGTATTTTGAGTGTTGTGATTTTTTGAATACTTGAGTTTTTCTTATCAATGGTGTTTTTATTTTGTCACGCTACAATACATGTATTAATGAATTAATGTTTGCAGATGGTGCACGCGTGTTGGTGGTATTATTTCTCCAAGTTCACAGAATTCATGGATACGGTAATGACAGATATATACAAATATATATATTTTTTAAATATTTAACACTTTAAAAATTCCATCTAATCCATTTCCTATCGCACATTTTTATTTCACTTTTTCTTATTTTCTTGACTTTTACTTGAGTCGAGGACCTGTTTGCCTGAACCATTTAGTTTATTTCCTTCTTTTAATCCGTGTCCCATGCGGATTACCTTAATCGCATACAGGGCCATCCGACAGTTTAAGGGGTTTAGGGTTAAAATTATTATTTTATGTTGTTGATATTTGTGATTCTTAACTAAACATGGTTAAAATTGATATTGTGTTCATAATTTTTTTACCTGGTATTCGTCTCACAAGCCAAAACTGCCGAACAATATGAAAAATCAGAGCTCCCGCGTACTTTACCCTTTGCCCCTTCTGGACCGATCAAGTAGAAGAGGCAACGGGCACATCTCTGGTAACAGCCCTAAGATCTGCAAAATGCTGAGAAAAGTGGAAGAGTATAGTCAAGAGGGCGGGATTTCATAGAGATCACGATCCTCAGTCACGGGGTATCAACTTAGATAGATAGCTAAATAATATATATAAAATAAATAATAATCAGTGGATATATATATATATATATTTTAACATTTGTTTCTTCTCTATGAGAGTAAGACTTGTGTATAGAGAAGGAGTATATTCGAGTTAATTTATGTTTCAGTTAGTCTGTGTACATATTTTTTTAACTTCTGTTACAAATTTATGATAGTCCGCAATTTTTCTAATTGTGATGGGGAGATTGTTAAAAAATTTGATACCTTGATAAATATATTGATTTTGAGTTGCGGTATATTTTAGTTTTGGGATATCAATTTGATCTCTATATCTTGTAGATCGGAATTCGCTTCTAAAATTTATTTGATTTTTAATTTTGAAAATTTGAATTATTGAATTTTTTTTGTATATGTCTACTATTTTTGGTACTTTAAAATCTGTGAAAAGTTGTATACTTGGTAGTCTTTTTTTTTTAGAATAATTTTTATTATCATTTTTTGAGTGATTTCTAATTGTGACATTGAAGTTTTATATGCACCTCCCCATCCAATAATACCGTATTGCAAATGTGACTGTACAAACGTGTAATATATTATTTTCAGATATGTAGGTGATAAGATGTTTCTGAGTCTAAAAAATATGTAGGCAGTTTTCCTTATTTTGTTTGTGAGATTAGTAATATGTTCTTTCCATTTGAGATGATATAAAACAAAAATGTTGAATGGTTCTAAACGGGGCCTAAAGAAATAAAAATCTTGTGACATGGTGCTGTCATCAGCTCCACCTTAGAGATGTGGGTGTTCATATATAAAATGAATAAAATAAATTTTCAATGTGAATATTATAAGCGGTTTACCACATAATAACTTAAAGCAAGACACATGTTTTACACACGATTTTTAAGAGAACAGAAAACTTTTTCATTGTATACTAATAGTATTATAACATTGTAAGTCCAATCACATTAGCCAACAAAAAAAACAGCCATCAATATAGTTCCATCGATATTGTATGCGCTTCAAAACTTATAGTGTCAAAATCACAAAAAAAAAATTTGTAAATATTGCTTCCTGTTGGTCGACAGACAAAAACAGCTTTTATAAAATTTGTAGATTATAATAATTTCTATGAAATAGCTTTCTTACATTTTTTTAATACAAGCAACTGTTCTCACATTATACGACTTACACAGTTTCAATTGGATAAACTTATATACAGTATTAATGCACTCATTTTCACTTTGAGATAAAAAGGATTGTAAAAAAGTTGTAGTGAAACTGAAAACTCTTCTATTTCATATTATTTATTTATTTTGCTTGTTGACGTGGTCCACCACAACAAATTTATCTAAGCCATCTTCCCTTCCCGTAAGATGTCTTCAGGATCTTTGATGTTCAGTTCCTGCAGAATGGAAACATTTGTGCATCTCACCGTCAACAATATGCGCAACATGTTCTCTAGCACCACATCTCTGATCAATCCACCTTCTCTCTCTAGTCTTCAGGATCCATGATTCCACACCATAAAAAAAAATATAATGCATTAAAGACTACAAGCCTGATCTTCATTGGCTTGGAAATACATACTGTGTTCTTTCTGTAGTATTTTGTTAATTCTGGACTGAACTTTTTGTCATACCTATGTGTTTTTTTAATTTCTGGCTCGCAGCTACTGTCAGTAATTATGGACCTGAGATATATTCAATTTTTTTATTAATATATAATGAAAAAATAATATAACTGCAAAAAAATTGATGTTCAATTTTAAACTAAGCGATTTTCTAATTTTTCTATATAATTGGAATGGATCCTATGGAATTTGTATGGGTTGGTATCAAAATAAATTATTCATTAGACGGCATTTTGCTTTTCGGACAACTTTACCAGAACGTCGTATAGTGAGTTATCGGGTACTAATAATAATAATTTGTTTTTTGGAACATAATTGGAATCAATCACCAATCATCTCTCTTACGGAATAAATATATAATATTTTAATAGTAAAATGATATGAAAAAATTCATGTAAAAAATCAAAGAAGTCGTCCATCCAGGAATCTTGGAATACTTCATCCACAGTGCTCAAATTGGAGACTTGATCACCGGTTGATCCCTAAAGAGCTGGGTTGGTATGCATTAGCCATGCAAGCTGCAGAAGTAGCTACCAACATAAATAATGATACTCCAGCACCATAACCGTCAAAAACTTTTGATGAGTGAAGGAACCAAAAAGAAGATATAAAATCACGAGTCATTTTCTTTGGTTTTCAATGGATTTCTAAAAGTAAACAATCAAAATGGAATACTGTGTCAATGATGGAATTGCATTATGTGTAAGTTACATCGATTGCACAAATAGTGAAGAAAGAAAACATAGTAAAAAAGAAAAAAAGGTGAAATAAAATCAATCAAAACAGGACACCGTGTCGATGACGGGGTATTACATTGTGTGTAACTTGCATCTATTGCAGATTCACTGTGTGGCTGAAACCTTCGATACAATACTAAGAAGTTTTCAAATTGAAATTCTGAGTGTTTTCATTATTATTATTAAGGACCTAATTAACTTGATTTTTATAATTGTCTGTCAGTGATTGTAGTGACTTGTTTTATTTTCAGTATATTTCAAGACTATTTGTGAAATGTGAAAAAAGAGTCATTAACTATTCGGCCTGTGAGTGGAGTACCTTCCTGTTATAATTTTTATCACAATATTGTCCGCACACTAAGTCTATCATTTATAATCTAATCAAGAAATAAAAATATCTGATAAATGTTTTCATAACAAATACTCGTAATACCTATGATTGGTAAATTATATGTTTTTTGCGTCAACATTGAAAACGTGTACATTTTATGCAAAAACAAATTTGTGTAGATAATACTGCAGACCCAGATGTGTGTGCCCCGAAAACTTTAAATTTTTTATGGGCTCGTGACTGGACTATTGGGATTGTTGGGTTACAGGCTCAAAAAAGGTCTAGCCATCATACATCATATAATATGTGCAACATGCAGATGCAGGGGTCAATTACTTACATTTTTATTTAAAATCTTGATGCGTACATTCCATATACGCATTTTAATTATTTTTTTCAAATATCTGTTAGCTGCCCAAAAAAGTCCTAGGTGAAACAGCATCATACCACCTTTTGGTGACAAAATTCACAGGCTAGTTTTATCTGAATTTTATTTTTACAAAAAAAAAACATGAATATGTTAGTAAAACTAAAAAAACTGGAGCTTCTATTTCATCATGAGCGTCCATCGACCGCGATTTTGTACGGTTTTGAGATGAAAAAAAGGAAAAAATAAAAGTTTATAGTGTTGTCAGGCCATAACATTTAGGAAAGTATTATTTATTTTGTATTTGTTTTTTGGAAGGACGACATCAGATCATTAGATATTATTGTGTTTAATGTGATGCTTAAAATTAAAAAAATATTAGCACTTCATCTCAACTACATACACATTATACATTGCACTTATATAGCACTAACATTGTGTGAAAGAATTGGAATATATTAATGTAGGAGCAAAAATGGGCGATTTGATTATATGCTGTTTATTATACGCCGAAAATGCAGTACTAATGGCGAATAATGAACAAGAACTACAGAGTAGTGAGTAGAATGTACGATGTATGCAAGGAAAGCAATGTTATTATGAATGTCAAAAGTGGTGGTATTCGAGGAGGAAAACAAGACACCGTGCAAAATACTTGTAGGTAATGAATGTTTGGAACAAGTAGATGAGTTTGTGTATTTGGGAAGTATGTTTGATAGAAACGGAAAGGCTGAGAATGATATCAAAAGGAGGGTGACTGCAGGGAACAAAGTGAACAGAGCTTTAAAAGGAATTATATCTAACGGGAATTTGTCAGCCGAGACAAGAAGGTGCACAATGAAGTCCTGGTACCAAGACTGATCTGACCTGATGTATGGAAGTGAAGCCTGGAGCTGGCAGAAAAGAAACAAAAGTAGACTGAATGCAGTGGAAATGAGATCACTTCGGCATATATATGACAAATCTATTTATGACAGTAAAGATTGAAGAAATGAGGAAATAATGTAAAGCTGATGTTAGTATAATGAGTAAGATTAAGAAAGGATCACTTAGATGGTTTGGTCATATGAATGAGGAGAGGATGGTAAGAAAGATATATGATGCAAGTGTTGATGGCACCAGAAATAGGGGATGCCCGTGGAAGACTTGACACGACCAGGTAAACTAGATAATGGAGGATGGTTCTGTTAGAAGCCTCAACAATCTCCGATCTTATATTAGAAGATGTATGAATGCGGATGAGGCGATAATTGTTGTCAGGACAGTGGAGTATGGCGCTCTATCCTCTCTGCCTACCCCTGCGAAAAAAGGGGTGATGGTAAGTTAGTTAGTTAACAACACGCATAAAATGATGCCGCCGGCTGCGAAAATGGCCAATGCTGTCTAACGTGCACTCACTGTATTTATAGTAAAACACCTGTGTTTTAAATTTTATGATAATTAAAAAATATTATCTTATTCACTTGAGTTACTTGGCAACAAAAACAAAAAATATTGCAACTAACGTCAAAATCTAACTGACAATTTACTCAAATTGGATCATTCCAAATACTTTACAACTTATTGCGTCATTCTCATAATCGAACTCTGCGGTAGTAACGAGCATATCAGGAATGTCTAAAAAGTTGGCAATACCTCCATTAGCAAAAAAGTCATTATTTTCTTTATTATTATTAAAAAATTTCAAAAATTCAATAACTGTAAATGAAAAAATATACTTATATATAAATAAGTATTACAAAATAAGGGTACAATTGTAAATATATGTGTATTCCAGAATAAATCCTGATAACACCCCGTACCGGCTAACTAACCGACATTACCGGCGGTTTCCCTGGAAAGTTCTGGTATTTTAAAATTGCGTAATTAGAACGTGGAATGCGTTTGTCGTCGATATATTATTATATATAATATTAATGAAAATTCTGTCATTTGGATAAAGAAGAAATCTGGCAACACAAAATTACCGGTATCTGCGTGTGCTGTAACGTGGTGCACCGTCTTTCTTATCTATGGTGTAGCGCTAAATATTCTGACGTTTATCGCTGTCCCTTTCTCTGTTGGCAATAGTCGACGCGGGCTTTCTTGGGGTGAAAAAATGTTTGTTACATAAATAAAATTATCTTATATTTTTACCTTATGATATGTGAAATAGAATTAAGTGTAATTATAATCTCAACTCACTTTAGTTACTTATGCTCCCAGGTTCAACAACTATCCAGCTCTTCCTCTCTGGTAAAGCGGCTATCCTTACAATTTTAGCATATCTACGTCCCTTTCGTACTTGATAATATATTTTATATTTTACAGATATTCTTCGTCTTACGCAAGAAGAACTCTCATGTGTCCACTTTACATGTGATACACCACGGTTGCATGCCCATGTCAGTGTGGTTCGGTGTCAAGTTCACTCCTGGTGGGCACAGTACCTTCTTCGGTCTACTCAATACCTTCGTCCACATCGTCATGTACTCATACTACCTGCTTGCTGCCTTTGGACCGCGCTTCCAGAGGTACCTGTGGTGGAAGAAATATCTCACTGCTCTGCAGATGGTCAGTCACAATTAATATTAAACATAATTTTAAAATAGTAGATCTGATATTAAAGGAAACCACGAAATTAATAAAATACATAATTGTATTAGTGTGTTTATACTCGACACACAATCACATATATCTAAATAACAATTCAAATTTTAGTTACAACATTAGCAAATACATTAAAAATGAGACTAAAAAGATTAATTAGATGCACACTTGAATAATAGTGTTATCTTATGAATATAGCAAGAACTAATGATGAACATGTTATATACATAATATCACGTGCTTCTTTGATCTAGTCTACTCGCTAACTGACCAAGTGGTCAGGGATTCGAGCCTCGTCCCGGAAGACCACAGAGTTCATCCTATTTTTATAGCACAAGCGCTTACTTAGCTTAGTTTAAAAAGGATATGAATATTGATATCTTTATTTTCATTTAAATATCACTACATCTTACTCCGTAGGGATAGGCAAACCATTCCTGCCCTGATACAGATCTTTTGTCTCTTCCACCCTTCTACGCAGGTTTGTCGGTATTGTTTATCTTAAAAATGTGCTCTTTATAATAATATTATTATTTTACTTGCAGCTCCAATTCGTAGCTATAATGGTCCACGCATTCCAACTGCTATTCATCGACTGCAATTATCCAAGAGCATTTGTCTGGTGGATTGGCATGCACGCTGTCATGTTCTTCTTTCTCTTTAATGAGTTCTACAAACAGTCCTATGTCAAGAAGGTATCCAGAGTATATTTTTACCATTTATTGTTGAATATGCATCGCATGACACAATTTACACATGTTCTGGGCACATGTGCCAGGGGTTTTGGTACCATTTATTATGTTTTATTAGAAAATCCAACTAAGATGATTCAGGAAAAGTTAAAACATAAATCAATATTGTGGTACACAAAAAATTGTTATGATTTTTTTTATAATTGTAATTTTACATAAATTACAAATGTACTGGGAAAAAAAATTAAAAGACAAGTTAAAAACTGAAGCCAGATAAAAACCAAAATGGAAATCATCGTGCAGCATTCCTCATTCTACGGAACAGACAGAATATTCAAAGTTTGGTACAGTAAATCCTCATTAATTTTAAATTTAAAAGACCAAAATAAACATATTTATCTACACTAAACTCCGTTAATTTGAAATTTAAGGGATTTAAAGAAAATGAGCCAATGAAATCAATGTATTCGAAATTGTAAAACTTATGAACAAAGGAGCTAATTTTATGTAAAATATATATTTTGGCGAGTTCTGAGAAAACATCTCAAAAACACATACAGTAAAATCTTGTTAATTCAAAGCCCTTTTATTTGAAATTCAATATAATTCGAAACTTTTCAAATACTTCAAGACCCAAATTGTCAGTTTCATACTATACTATTCATCAATCCCTTTAATACAAGAACCCAGTAACTCCTACGAGATAATTTTCAGGCCTTCGTTTTATAAATCAATACATTTTTACATCACATCACTCAAAATTTTTGAGTAAGTTATAAAAAATTAACAATGCATGCGGCTTTTTGACTGCACACACTCTTGTGAAGCGTTCTTTATATATTTCACAATATATACCGACAACGCGTGGCAGAACCCAATTTGTATGAAACCTCCTTTATGTATATATTATGTTGCGATCCCTTAAATTGGGGAATTGCGTGTACGCTTTCTTGCGCGGATAGTTTGCACCATATAATAGAGATATATTGTTTGTGCTAATTGCTTTTATTTTGACGCATTTAAGATTGTTTTTCGCTTATTCTAATTTCCCGTTTTGATTATTTTTTTTACTAATAACTGTGTGTTGTTAAAATGTTTTTTTTTTTAAAGATTGACTTCGTATTATTTCATATATTCATGAATGATTGTATTTCTAATAACTGTTTGTTGTGTCAATAGTCTTCATTTTCCTTGAATGACATTATTGTTAACTATAAATTTTTTGAGTGATCCCAAGACACTGGCAGAAGTATTCACACATTTGATGCGGTAGCAAAATTTGTATTGCTGATGTCTCAAAAAATGAGAAGGAAAAATAGATGATTTTTTAATTAAAATTTAATTTAAAATTTGTTATTATTATTCTTAATTTAGTGTTATAGTTATTAGTTATAGCGTACTTTATTTAATTTCCTGAGAACATTTGAAGGTAGGATCTTTACTTATTACGAGAAAAAGATCTAATATTCAGACTAATTAGTTTCAGTAGTACATATGTATAATAAATTACATCAAGATTTTGTAATAGTGTAATAAATATTGCATTTACGAGATGATTTCGTGAAATATGTCAAAATATATATGCTTTCACTAAATTAGCTGCTTTTTTCATGACTGCAATTTTTACTCCATCACATTGTAAAATTTGTGAAAAAAAGTTTTTTGTCTCTTGAATTTCTTTTTAACAAGATTCCGCGTAATACGAGTTCATTTTTTTTGATCCCTTAACTTCGAATTAACAAGGTGCTGCTGTATTTGTAAAATATTATTTGGAGCAATTGGTGCAAACTGTTCACGCGGATCAAGGCGGTCAACTAATTGATGTGTACCCAATTTGAGGGATCACGGACATAACATATATAAAGGTGACCCCATACATTTGCAAGGCAGCGATGATACCATGTCATAAGCAAAGATAGCGCCACGCCAAGCGCTTTGTAAATTACCTACATCTTGGTTATTCGGATTTTTCAAATTATTCAACCATGAATTAATTTATGGTGTGAGTCTTGAAATTATTATAAATAAATAAGAAAAAGGCAAAAGCTGCACACATTAAGACCCCATACATTTGCAAGGCAGCGATGATACCATGTCATAAGCAAAGATAGCGCCACGCCAAGCGCTTTGTAAATTACCTACATCTTGGTTATTCGGATTTTTCAAATTATTCAACTATGAATTAATTTATGGCGTGAGTCTTGAAATTATTATAAATAAATAAGAAAAAGGCAAAAGCTGCACACATTCATTTTTTATTTCTTATGAAAGAAAATTGTGTTGATTAAGGTACAAAAATCGAAAAATTATTTTGAATTATTGAAATTTTCAAATTAACTATGAAATTGACAATTTGCTACGTGTTGTAATAAAGTAAAAGCATGACAATAGCAAACTGTATCGACTATTAAAATAATTTTAAAAATTTACAATCTAATTTTTAAATTATCCTTTATATAGTAAAACCATCTTAATAACAGTGATTTCAATATTTCCATGCTTTATTTAAATATAACATCTAATATTGTATTTTAACTAGCATTACATATATATTATGATAACTAAGAAATGAAAAAAATATATTTATAAAAAAAATATTAAAAAAAACAATTTATTCTTAAAAAGTTACCTATTTGAAAATCACCCGAGAGAAATTAGGCCATAACAACTGAATTTAAATTTTCATTGCCATTCATAAATTACACAGGTAGATAAATTAAAAAAAAAGAACAATATAGCTTTTTTTTTAATCTAATTGTGACGTAAAATTGTCTATTTTCAATACATTATCTATAATTTTTTCTGGTACATTTGGAACATAAAAGAATTATGTACTACCTAAACTGTAAAAAAAATTATAAAACAAAATTAAAATTAATCTGACATTAAATATCTAACTACCTAAATAAAATAAATCGACGTAGCAAAAAGTAAAAGTAGAACCACTGACAAGACCAAAATTCTAATTATTCGGCGTTTTTATAGTAGAATAAGGGTAGGTCAAAGGTATTAGGAGAAAAAATACATATGACAAATAATGTCACCTGTAAGTCTGACGAAAGTTCGTTCTTTTTACAAACTGTAAAAAATTTTGCATGACAAGACGTATCGTATCTCTTCCTGGCAAACTTGAAGATTGCACATTTAAAAAAAGTACTGTTTGTAAATATAAACCTAAAATTTGTCCCTTTTGATGATTTTTACATAATTTATCTGTACACTCAACATATCGAGTCATCACCCGCAATATCAAGAAGGGCGATAGAATTACGTTTAAACGTGGAATATTCTCTATCTCAGTTCAGGGAAATTATTATCGGCATCGGCATCGACGATGGCAGGCCCGAACTTACAAAAATACGTTAATAGTATTGTTGTCCTTAATTACGATTTAAATGTTTTAATCACAAATATGATTTGATATTTTTACTTTCTTTATTTATTTTGTGCCGATGTAAAAAGTTAAGCAAACAAAAAGATCAGCTGGTTATGTTAATTCAGTTGTCAGTGCCCTGTGGTTTGCTCTGTTTTGTTTATTTGTTAATAAATTTTCAAATACGTATCTGTCGCGAAAATAAATAATTTTGTAATTTTATTTGTCAAGAAATATTAATCAAAGCTAAACCAGAAGTAGTTAAAATGAAACAGCTCCCAATGAAAATAGTTCCCTGTGGTTTCTCCGAAAACGAATGTTATCAAATTTCAAACATTATAATAAAAATATATATTTTAATGAGTTAAATTAATACATCAACCGGTTTCGAAAAATACTTTTTTTTTCATGCAAAAAACCATGGTTTTAGTTAGTTTATTTGACATTCTGATGAAGGAAAAGATATTTTCCAAAACCTGTTGGTGTATTAAATTTAACTCATAAAAGTGGTTAAAAACAAAGTTATAAATAATATATATTTAAATAATTTTGTGAACTACAAGTGAGGGTACTAGTACAAAGTCAGCAACCTCCATTATTATTTGTTATAACTTTTATTGCAGTTGTCTTTCAATTTTGTATTAATTGGTCATTCAAAATCGGTGTTAGTTGCAAAATCAGTCGCTTTTGCTGCTGCTATTTATATTAGAATTCAATCAATAGCAGTCTTCGCTACTCAGAAATTTAAAAGGCCGCCTGTATGGGGACTAGATTATTTTTGGAAGAATTAATTAAGAATTAATAAATATATTGTTCTTCATGGTCCTATCAGATTTTCACGTTTTCTTCAAATAAAAAGTATGAAGGTAGTTGAGATTACGACTAAGTAATATAACTCTAAGACTGTAACTTGGTTATTTGTAAAATATTTAAATTAATCAAAATAATCGCATAAATATGATTTTTTTAAACACATATCTCTGACATTATTGAGATTAGGCTCATGAAATATGAACATTTTCAACTCGTATTTTTAATACATATTTATCTACCCCTAAAATATGATGTACACTCAGTATACATAAGATTACACACAATTTATTCATACAATTATAAATTCAAAATTTCACGAAGCAATTCGATACTTGGAATTCCCGAAATAAATTGAAGGTTCAGGCAGAGGAGTATAATTAGGGTAATAGGAGCAAAGAGATGAAAATAGAATGTCAGTACACTACATATTTTATTATTTTATCTATATGGTATCTGAAAAGACAAGCTTCTCATAAAATGAGGCCTAATTCAATGCAGGTCATCGTAAGAGTTAAGTAAATTGTTGTGTATTCTAAAGGTTTTTCTGCCTCCTAAGCAATTAAGAATATTTAAAGGTAGATATTAGTGGAAATAAAACAAAATTACCAGTGCTGCTCTGGTATTGCTATTGTACATGCTGAATATATTGTTTATGACGGCAGCGGTTCTGTTTTGTTGATTTTTAGCATTTATTTTGCTTGGCCACTATGTTTTATTGGCCTATTCAAATTTTACCATTTTTGTAAATGGATAAACTTTCATGATACATGGAAAAACCCATTAAAGAGAGTTAATTTTATTGCACCCATTGAAAGAATACCACATTCATCTTTAGAAATGTCAAACAAAATTACTTTGACGTAAAACATATTGCATGGGTTTTTTTGTATGGATAAATTGAGTTGTCATAAATATTTTAATTTCTTAGGTGGGAAACTTATTATTTGGAAAACATATTAAGCATTTAAAAAACGTAATTTGTGTGGGACTTTTTCAGGACCAAAGAATGTGACCTTATTAGGCGGAAAAACTTATTAAGAGGGTTTCACTGTATATTGAAATGAATATGTGGACATAGATAGACAGCCCAATATAACAGTAATGGACATGGATAGTAGTATAGATAGTAAATGTGCTTTGTTTCAGGCCAAAGCAGAGCAAGAAAAGAGCAAGATAGGTTCATCTAACGGAATAGTCCACGAGAAAAGCAAGGCGTTCTCTAACGGCTTCTCCAATGGACTGCGATCGGGTGCCAAGGCCTCCGACTACTACATGACAGCCACGGACCTGCAGATGCGCAAGTCACACGCGGTGGGCAACTGATGCACACTGGCGTAGCCGCCTGCCCGCTGCATATAGTTATATTATTTCCGTACTACTTGTTACAAATGCCTCTATTGTTATAGATTGGGTTGTGAATAGTAAAAGTGCTGATAAACTCGGATGATATTTGTAATTCTATTCTACATTCAGAATGAAAGTTAGGAAAAACTCTATAGATTTATTGCTATAAGTTAAGTCATTTACAATGTGTACAGATAATTTTATAAAGATTATATATTTTGGATTTTTAATAATCTGCTACTTGTGATTTGTTGTTTGATATATACATATATAGAATGTTTAATCAAAGATGGTACTCTTAACATGTCATACTTTAGATGAATATTTATATTGTGGTCACTTTCCAGAAATGTTCCAGCAGTAAAGAAAATTATAGGCGCGACATATTTTCACTTTGTAATTTGGTGTGTTTAAAGGTCTTCTTGTTGCGTATTAGTTAATCCTAATTATTATAAAATGTTTATTTTTGCAAAAATAAAGTACTAATGGAATGGTATTATACTAAGTTATACATATTATTGAGCGATGATCATGTGTAGTATAATCATTGGTATTGACCAAATCCAGATACTTCTGAAGCTTGTACAAATTGTTTTCATTTTGTAACCAATTTACTTTTAGGTATATTGTAATTGTATAGTTTTAATAATATCACATTTTCTAATACAATCTGCAGTGTGCATTGAAAGTTTACAATTACATTTTTTGACTTATGACTTCCGTTTTATATATTTTATTTTTAAATGTAACTCCTGGCTGTTTGACTGCTTGACGTACAACTTCTGTTTGTACGTCTTCCAAATATTCTCCTCAACTTTATATTTTTCTTCAAATACTTTAGGGACTTTTTCATCTAAAAAAATATGTATTTATCAATTTTTAGAATCCACCCATCATTAATGAATTATTGGATCACATTTTACATTATCAGATTTCACGTTTTCCTGCAATTTGGAAATAAAAATAATCTGGTACTAAAATGTCTCATAATTTACAACAAAATGTCAACCTGTCAGAAATAAAAATGTAATTTTATATCAGTCTTCAATTGCTATTTCTATTTTCATTATAGATTCATAATTTTATGTTATATTTTGAAACCAAACAAAATACTGTGAAATGATGCTTTTTCAAATAGATTTGCATACTCACTGGCCTTATTATTTTGATTTGTTTTGACTGTTAGTTACAAGAAATTAAAATTAGTTACAAAAACTGTCAATTTGTTAAAATAATATATTTTATGATTTTGCATTCTAGAGACTGGGCTAAAATGTTGGAAAGTGTAAATTGAGGGTAATCATACACTGCCATTTCACGGTATCCTGTTTGATTATGTGATTTGAGAATTGATTTTTTCTTCAACGCTCATAGTACATTGTTAAAATCATTACATATTATGGATATACAACACTTGTATATTTTCTAGAATTTTTAAATTAAAAAAATTATATTCACAAATTAAAGTTATGTGTTTACTTTATCTAGAAATGATATTACAACTGCAGACTTTCCACAGTTCTAAACAATAAACTTATGAGTATTGAAAATGAAGGATTACGTTTAAGAGTCATTGCCATCCAAGTACTTTATCAAAAAAATTCTTTGGTAAAATTAAGATTGAATGCGTAAATTTGTTAAAACTTCTCGCTGCATCAGAATGAGTGTTGCTAATTTGTTTGTTGTCAGATCATTATAAAATTAAGTATTTTGAATTATGAAATAGGCATCGAGAAAAATTTATTTCCCCTATATTAGTGTCATTTAAATTGATAAAAATAATCTTTTTTTTTGGGATTCAGGTAAAATAAAATATATTTTTCTTACCAATAAATTTTGTAAATAAGAAAAAAGCAGGTTTAGTCATATAATATTATGAAATTTTTAAAATTATTTTTCAGTCCATACTAGAGTAATACATCTGGTGTTGATAAGTCTGGCATTGCAAAGCTTACATTGCAAGCTGTCCAAACATCAAATTATCTTACCTCTTATTTATATCCCTTTATTTGTATTCTACGGATGTCCATTATCCTACCTAACCTAACCAGGGAGTATCACAACCTTCCAGCATCTTGCCATAAATTCAGAGAATTGGAAAATCAACCCCATCTGCGTCATGTATTACATTTTTATTTACAGTTTACAGAAGAATTTTATTATCTGTCACCACCTGGACAATGCAGCGTGTCTCACTGAAAGCAATAGGCTGTTGTGTTATTCTTATTTGAATTATATTACTTTTTAGCCTAGTGATGAAAAGTGGTATTACTTTAAGTGTATATTAAACAATTGAGTACCTAATTGAAGAAATATATGCAGCAATACAGACAGCAGATACCAAGATTGTTATTTAAAATCCTCCTAGTGAATACCTATTGTTTTGAAAGGTACATACTTTGGAAAATAATTGTCTTAAAAATGATTTTATTTTTATGTTACGAATCTCAAACAATCATTATTAGACTTAAATATCCACCTTGTTATTCCATTGGCCACACTGCTGGTATTTTCATTCTGTGTCAGCACCTGCAGGAGTTACTTCCGTTACAAACTCTAATTTTGAACATAACCAGCCTTATTGCAGTTTTTCCTCACAAACCATCTTACCTCCTGTCTATAAACGCAGTGGGTTTTTGTTTTTTACATTATTGCTTATTTCTTAAATTTGAGTAGATTTCGATGCATTCTTTTTAGTAAAGGTTTCATAAATCCAAAACTAACTTACTATAGTCATTATTTTAAATTGTGATTAGTTTTTTGTGTTTCAATTTAATTCTATCAATAATCAAATCGCACAACTGGTAGCGGTGATATGTAGACTGAGTTAATCACTGCGCTACCTGTGTGCCGAGGCTTCCTCAACAACCTAATATAGCCTGACATTCCACAAGGAGTCCTTTTGTATTAGGCCAGGGTCTATTCATAAAACACATTATGTTCGTGATGATACAGGCATCGAGCGACCAATCATAGCACAAACCCATATTTTGTAAAAAAAACTATTTGGGAAGTTAAGTTATGGTAAACTTAAAACACAAACAGCTTTGAATGTTTAAATATAATGGCGCAGTAGCCAATATGGTGCATATGTAGTGGTCGGTTGTAATTTATTATTTGTAATATACACATCCCATTCTAGAGTTTAATAAAAATTGTGCAATTAATTTCTATACATTTATTATGCCTTTGTTTAAATTTGGTCTGTTTTAACCTTTTATGGAATGCATTCATTTATACATTGAGCCATGTTTCTTTACTTAAATAAACAGGTTTAAAAAGTATTTATATTTAATATCCCCAGTTTATTTAAAATTGCATATAGATTTTTTGAATAGCAAAAATGCATCCTCATTGTGCAAAATGTCATTAAATCCATGGATGATACTTTAAAGGTAAAGCCTAGTGCAAGTGACGCAACATTGGAAGTGGGAGTTTTATTTATTAGAACAGTGAAGCAGAAATGTGAAGCAGTGAGTGTTCCTAAATTCATTTAATTCATAAAAATACTTTTTGCACATGTGTCATATTCTGTGGGACGATGGCGATGACGACACAAAAGTTGAATCTGGTGTGAAAGAATGGAAAGAGCAGCTGAAAAGAGAGGTAGGGGTGAAAATGACTGAGAATTTTCAGGATAATATAAAATTCTTCTGGAAGGCGGTCGAAAAATCCCGATGTGGTGCTGAAAGCAGTAGTATGAAAGCTATTAAGTCAGTAAATTGAGAGATGTTAATGAATGAGTATTAAATATTTCCAGGAAACGTACGAGAGTGTAGAGAATGAAATAAGGAATATATTAAGGCTAGTGGCCCATTAGTTATCTTGTGGGTTCATACACTCTTCAATCAAAGTTTGGAGGAGAGCTGTCATTATGCCGCTCTACAAAGGCAAAGGGTCGAAAATGGAATGTGGTAACTAAAGGACTATTAGTCTACTGAGTTCGGTTGGTAAACTGTATGGAATGCTCTCTCTAATTACGGGGTAAACAGTAAACTTATACACGCAATCGCATCCCTATATGAAGGAAGTTCTGCATGTATAAGAATCAATATCTAACGGGAATTTGTCAACCGAGGCAAGACTAGCGGTGCACAATGGAGTCCTGGCACTGACACTGATGTATGGAAGTGAGGCCTGGGCTAGCAGAAGAGGAACGAAAGTAGACTGAATGCAGTGGAAATGAGATCACTTCAGCGTATATGTGGCAAATCTATTTATGACAGAGTAAAGAATGAAGAAATAAAGAAAGAATGTAAAGCTGATGTTAGTATAACGAGTAAGATTAAGAAAGGATCCTTAGGTGGTTTGGTCATATGGAACAGATGAATGAGGAGAGAATGGTAAGAAAGATATATGACACAAGTGTTGATGGCACCAGGAATAGAGGACGTCCGCGGAAGTCTTGGCACGTCCAATTAAACCAGATAATGGAGGATGGTTCTGTTAGAAGCCTCAACAATCAGCGATCTTGTATAAGAAGATGTATGAATGTGGACGAGAATTAGTCTCAGAGATATTAAATAAGTTTACAATGGTTTCACAATAAAAAAATAATTACAATGGATATAATATTTTTTATATTGTATGGCTGTTTGGATGAGCCTTGTTGCTTATTTATAAAATATAAATGACACTCCGACAATTGCACGCAAGACAACTGCATATGGCACCCCGACAATAGTGCGCAATACAAAAATGAGGACATATATTCCCATGTATTTCATTTTAAATGTAAAATTACACGACAAAAATAAGAAAAAAAAGATCGTTCGGAAAGAAAGCCAGTTCTTTTTAATCAATTTTAAAATTGATTTTTTAAGTTTCATTATGAATATTATTTTATAATTTGATTTCCATCATTTTTTACAAACATCTTCTACCTACTTTTCAGTTTTTCATTCTCATTTTTCAAAAAAACTTGGTGGTTTTAAATTAAAATATGCCTTAAAAGTAAATAATCATTTTTCCACCAGTTTTTTCTTTAATGTATTCTATTGTTGACGATTAACTTCTTCATTTATTTTTATATTGCGCGCAATTGTCGGGACACCAATACAAACACTTGAAGAATATATTGGGCGCTTAAAGTAATACTCCAACACCAAGTAGATATTATCAGTTTCCATCAAAGTAAGGCTCTTCTCCAGAAATATATGTTTTGCAATGACTGATATCATTTTCCAGTTAAGACTCGTCAGTATTCAGTTCTGGTTTTGGTAATTACATCCATGGGAAATTAAAATGATGTTGACAATCAACTTGTGAACTCGTTTAGTGGTCACACCTGCATCTACTTCATGCCATTAATGATGAAATTGTTTGTAGTAAACAGCAGATACAGGGTGAATATTATGTTCCACGCCGATGTTGTTTTTGAATAACTGGGAAATGAAACTCAATTTTTTAATTTGGATTTTATTTTTCGATTATTTGGTTTATTATAACTACGTAAGGAATATGACATCGGCCAAGCGACCGCCTCTGGCAGCGGCACAAATACATGCTCTTTTAACCATATTTTTCATAACATTCTCGCACACTTTGGGTGTTATTTCAGCAATTCCATTTATAATATTACCCTGTAACATCAGAATTCTCGTTGGCTTCCCTTCAAGTATCCCCACATAAAATAGTCAGAAGCCTGTTATATAGCGATCTGACTCCGACCGATCGAACGCCACCGGCTAGGCTCGTGAGGGGCACCGTCTTGTTGAAACCACATGTATTGCAGGCCCGATCGACCCAATTCGGCCACCAAGAAGTTTTCCAAAATGTGACGATAGCGTTCACCATTGTCAATGGAGGATTTTCAGTGCCCCAATAATGGCTATTTTGTTTATTAATAAAACCCGCCAAGTCAAAATGATCATTGCTCATGATTTTTTTCCAAAAGTCGGGGTCATCAATATTGAGCTGCAAAACATGTGCTGTTGAAGTGTTAGATTTTTTTTATTTAAAAAAAATAGAGATGCGTACACAGAATATATGTCACCAATATTCTTACTATTTTCAAACTAAGCTAAACGCTTGTACTATGAAAATAGAATGAACCTGCGAACCCCCAACCACCAGATCACTAGGCTAGTGTCTTAAACTAGACCAACAAGATGCTCCATAATAAATTGTAATCAACTACTCTCTACGACTACCAAACACAAACTGACAAATGTCTGCCAAACAAAATCAGCCTGGAGCATAATATTCACCTGTACCAGTAATTTAGGGTAAAATAACACACTTTGCAAGTCCATTGTTAATATAAATAGTTACGCTGCCAATATTCATTTTTTAGCTTGCTCTTTTCATATTATGTGTCAGTCATTCCAACAGATCCACATTTAAATATTTAAAACCTACACAAACATCCTATTGATGTTTTCATAGTTTGTGAATATATATTTTTCAGTCTTTAAAACGTTCCTGAATACTGATAGTAAGTGTTGATAAGAAAGACAATTCAACATTATTATGCATCATCTTTCTGTATGAGATCAGCAATAATGGCTCAGTACAACTGGTAGAAGATTTCGGTACATTCTGTAATTACAATTCAGTATTAACTCACTTAAAAGTGCAACTTGTTGTCGAGCAACAGCGATAATTAATTTATACTATTTCCCATATTATCGTCTCGGTAATGCTTTACTGGAAAAAAGACTGAAATATAAAATACACAGTGATAATTTGAAAATAGGTTAACTTCTGATCTTTATGTTCCCATCAGTGATGAGCTAAACGTTATTGTGACTGTGGTGGTATTTCTTTTATAACGATATTTAACTATTAGAGGTTTAGTCTCCACTATATCAGTGATGGCTCGCCGAATTACGAATAATCAGTTACTAATCATCGTTACAATCGAACACAAATCTCATAATTTCACATACGATTAAAATAACAGTTTAGCTCATCACTAGTTCCCATGGTATTAAAATGCATTGAACATATTTTATCTTTTATCAATACACCAACTTCGGAGAAATATAACGTGTTAATCATGACATGCAGGTCTGCACTTGCGCAAGCTTATGATACCACCGGAAAAGCTTATGGCTATTGTAAAATTATGTGAGGATCTTAACTCTATTGAAAATAAAAATCGGATTTTGAAAGAAATTGATTCTAATGAAGAGTACACAATCAGAGCAAGATAAAAAAACAGTCAATTTCTCATTATGAAGAAATTTTACTAGAGAAGAAAAAGTTGTCAAAGGACTCTCTTCGATTTCCTGAAACCATCCATTTCAAATAAATAATTTTTATTGCGTTTTTACATATATTTTATTTATTTGTATATATGTATGCAATTGCATAGTGCATACATATTTTTTGTCCAACTGCATGGCAGCTTTACGGCAAAGATTGCCCTTCAATTAAAGTAATTAACATATTAAATTAAGGTAAACTAAAATTTTATCGGTGACATTTTTTTTTAAAATGTAATACAATAGAGAAATCAAATAATTAAATAAGAATATGTTTGACTTTCAATTTTAGTGTTCAGAATATTTTTTAATTGCAATATTTCATTTTCTGATTTGTTGTTTACGAGTCTTTAATTACAACTACATATTATGTATAAACTTTTGTAGTTTGTTGTTTTCTTGGCAATAAAGTGGCAGTTGAGAACCTAATATGTACCTGAAACTAGATTTGGGAATCTGTAAGTACCTCGACTTACGTTATGCTTCCCGGTCCCACATATTGTGTAACTTCGGGGTACTTGCAGAGCACAGTGCGAAGATTCTTCATTAGTTCTTGAGATAATCCCTGTTAAAAGAAATGAGGAAAATAAACAAGAAAGTAGACCAAAAGAATTTATTACAGAGAATGTAATTACATATTATTATTATTATTATCGGAAGTAGAGAAATGCTGACAATGGATTCCAAGTAATATATCTACAAACAAAGAAGACTATAGATCTGGCGTGAGCTTAATTCTAGTAAATAGCCCTCACAAAAGTGAGAGGCTGATAAAAACAAACATAATCGAGTATGTATATAACAAAGCAACAATACAAACGTAAAATTTAAATAAAAGTAATGTAATAAATAACAATATTGCAATTCAGTTGGCATTCATATTTTATTTTCCATTTAAATCCCTAATTTAACAAGACAAATGCATCAAACTTTGTTACAAAAAGAAATGCATACACTTTAACCTACAATAAATCCTTAAATAACAAATTATGCTTCCATAAATAATTTCACAAAAAATGAACTGCATTATACCGATATATAGTTTTTTGAATGTGGACCAAAATTTAGGCCTAAGGGCGAGGAATCTTAAATAAGTCGGTTTACATTTTTTGATAAAAGCTTACATCGGTGACTGTGGCCGACCACCACACTCACACTAGAGCTACAACTCTTAAACCCTGCAGTCACCAGCACGTCATTATATCATTATATTTAATATTAGGTAAAGATCTGAAAAATACAAAAAAAGAATTAATACTTATATCCTAAACCACTTCATGTAGTCGTAATAATAAGGACTAGACTGTTTTAAGACAACCTATACAGCTATTGGCACTCAAGTCTGAGGGCACTCATGCAAGGCTGCAGGCACCCGCGCAAGTCTGCAGGCACTCACGCAAGTCTGCAGGCACTTGCGCAAGTCTGCAGGCACTCGCGCAAGTCTGCATGGCACAAGATTTGTTTTCATTCTATATAATACTTTCAATATCTCATTTTTGGCAATATATCATACTGAATACCTATATTTTGTGAGAAACATATTGTTACTGGCTAAAACATTAGCATTTTACATGAATCTGAGATAATTTATAAACAAATTTTGGCAGTTAGGTTTTATATTTTATGGTTAGCGCACAATATTAAAGTTGAAGCAGGTCCAAAGTTGACCAAAAAGGAGTATTCAAATAAACAAGGTTATAAAATAATTATTTTACTCCCTCTTCTCTTAACTAAATAAAATACTTAAAAATCAAGTGACAAGCGATAAAAATAATTCATATCGTTAAAAATTTATAAAAATAATATAAAATACTGTAACAATGGTATCTATGTATAAATTTTAACAATTTTTACATTTGTCCATTGCAAGCAAGAGGCAACAATGAAATTAAAATACTGAGTAAAAATCCTCTTTGGATGATCACAGATAATTTACCAAGAGAATGTACGGCAGATAACAAAGTATATTCAGGTGGATTATCTTCTTAAATTATGTTGCCAACATTGGTTTCACCTACGTGCAACAACCAGCAAATACACTGTGTCTAGTGTGATGGTATTACACAACTAAATTAAAATCACGTATACATTAAATTTAAAAAAATCTTATTAAAGCATGTATATTATGAATTTGCAAAAGTATCATATTCCTAAAATGAAATGAACATATTACGTAACTAAAAATTGGATAAGTTAATTAACTTTTGATTGAATTATAAATACTGATATCACGAGAGTGGGACAATGTGATGATATAATATAAGTATAGTGCCAATAACTGTATTTTATCACTTGTTAATTACATATATAATTCTTACATTCTATTTATTTAATAACAATCCACAGAGTAAAACATGATTAAGAACACCTTGTGTACAATTTAAGCACGACAAAAAACATTTATAGATAACATGTAAAGAGAGACGAATCTTCCAAAGAATGTGCTAAAAGTACTCTATCTAAAAAAGTAATAATAATTGTATGTAATAGGAAATAAATAATTGTTCAGTTGTGTTTCATGTTGAGCTTAACAGTTACACCGGAGGGCTGATAATTCTCCTCGGCGACAATTAAGATAGAAGAGAGAACGATTGGTATTACCTCTGAGTCTGGTTCTGACATTCGTTGACCTTATTTTCGATTATTTATAGGTAAGGAACAACTTGAATATGATATCATACATAAATCATCTTTGAATTGAGACAGAAAAGATTTGAAGCAATGGAATTGCTAGGTATAAATGAGAACATCCCCTTAACAGTAAAAAGCATATTCCCATAAAGGCGAAATGACTGATCTACGGTCTAATTATGGGCTATTTTACAAAAGATACAGAAATAAAGAATCAGTGTACGCTTAGATAACAAGTATAAATCAGTACCGAGTTATGTCAATTGGATTAATTTAATACAATAATAAAGCACTTCACTTTACGAAGCTAGCAATGAGTCCATAGCACGAGTAATCTAAAATGTCAAAAATAGATTTGTAATTGAAAATGAACTATACAAATATGTAATGTGCAACAACTGTAATTTACTAGGACTAAAATGAATAGAAAGCGATCTAGAATTGTCTAACAATTTTCATCAGTTCTGAATGAGGTGATGAAAAAGAATATAATTAGTAATAAACCTAAAGTCATGGCTGAGGTTAATAACCACTGTCGAGTAACAGTTAGAGATCTGCATTACATTTTGGTTAGATACATAAATAACTCCAAGATCATCAAACACAGCGTCAGAGCTGACATTGGTTTTATTATAAAAGGAATTTATAAATAAGTTTGAGCACGCTAAAGCCGAAAGGTGCATTTGATTTGAGTGCAAAATATGTCAATTTAATTCAAAATTATCAGGATCAGTTCACCGTATGGTCCTGTAATATATAACGCTAAGGTTCCAACCAAGGCTTTCGACATCATCTATCGATTGATATGATTCACACCAGACGACATTCTCTAACGTATCGGAAAACTCTACACAAAATGTGGGTGTGTGTCGACTAACACGGAAACCTTTCTTGCGATGCTGGAGAGGGGAGAGAGTCTGATGGATCGGCAGAGTTAGGAGCGGTGGAAGTGCACCGAAGTCCACTTGGTTTGACGCTTGTGCCACACGCGCGTCTCCTGGTGTTGAGTGGTGTGCGGGTGGCCATGTTCGTCTAGAAACTGTGTCAGGCGTACGTAAGCGATACACGCTGCCTCCTCACCCAGCAGATGTACGTGAGGGTTAAGAATAGTCGTGTTCATGGGCTTGCTGCTCTTGCCCGGTACATTTTCAAGATAGAATTTGTGAAAGTCCATGCCTTCCACTAGATTGCCCAAGGCTTCTGGTTCGAAAGCTGTAATGTGAGGATCACATATTTTGGCATATGTTTCAAAATCTCCATTGTTGATAGCATCAATGAGCTGTTCTGTTATTTTGATAATCTCTTGTCTCCTTGCCGACTGAATAGATTGCCCTTCTGCAGAGCGAGTATTTTTCCCAAAAGAATCAGCCTTACTCAGGCCTACCTCATCATCATGCTCCTTAGATATAACAGTGCAGGAGCGATCTACGCCCGCCTTCTTATCCTTCTCCACATCGTCATCCTCCAAGGTGGTGCTACTATCTGTAGACTCTTTCACTTGAGAGCCTTCTCCTTTCTTGGCGATCATGGAGCGCCCTGAGAAATTTCGAGTAGCCAACATGGTCGTTAAGATGGCTCCTTTAAGCTTGCGGCGAGCATTGAACTTCTTGAGGCAATCCACAGTCTCTTGACGGTGCATCACGGAGGCGACCCTCTCGCGGTGACATATCCAAGGGTGCTTCAGAGCCTCAGATGCGGTAATTCGCTTAACAGGGTTTACAGTAAGCATTTGGTTTATGAGGCTTTTTGCTTCGGGGGTGACGGTATCCCACTCAGGTGAAGGATAGTCATAAGCACCAGCTTTAATCTGATTGTACAGACGATGCTGTTCTTCATCCCAGAAAGGCGGATAACCGACCAATAAAATATAGAGAATTACTCCGCAAGCCCAAATATCAACAGATTTTCCATAGGGCTCCTTCTTCAATACTTCTGGAGATAAATAGCCAGGTGTACCGGCAAATCCAAACCAGGCTTGTTGATCACCTTGAACTTCTATAGCCAAACCAAAATCAGCAAGTTTAACAGCTGCTCCTTTAGCCTTACTAGCTAGCAGCAGATTTTCTGGTTTTAAATCCCGGTGGACTACACCATAATGGTGACAATGGTGAACAGACTCCAAGATCTGTTGGATGCAATGAGATGCATCTGATTCGGAATAAAATTCTCTCGCAACAATATCTTCAAATAATTCTCCACCGGTGACAAGGTCAAACACCAAATAATGGTAATGCTCTTCCTGGATGGAGTCGTGCAACCTCACAATATTAGGATGTTGTAATTTGCGGCATATTCGGGCCTCTCTTTCCAATTTAGCAAAATCACGCTGTGACAACTTTCTGGTATTAATTATCTTTGCAGCGAACTCCAGCCCTGTTGACTTTTGAACGCTCCTTCTCACAACTGAAAAAGCCCCTTTCCCAAGTTCTTCTTTTAGTTCGTAATTATCGGAAAACCGCGTGCATGGGGTAGCCATGGTGTAAAATATTATCTGAGTTCAGATCTTCAGTAGAAAGTTGATCCAAAAGTGATGACGAGCTCCAGCAATAGGATCAATGACCAAAAGGATCAAATTAAGAGCCACTCCCTAATAACTGCGTTCTTGAGCAATCTGTAACAATTTCAAATTGAAGCATTATTTTAAATGTTATTCATATATATTGTACAGATTACAATAAAAATTTGGGGACCAGCGGGACTAGCCATGTATATCATTATTCGTATTTTGGTGAGCGATCATAGGTAGAGTAAACGTCTTATAACTTTACACTCCAATTCTACGGTAACCATGATGTAATATATATTTATTTGTTTTTATTTATTTAGACACATATAATATATAAGTATTGTATAGCTAAAAAAAAGACCGTTTGTTAATATGCAGTAAAACTCCATGTTTGATCTGTCTGAAGATATTTCTTCCTTTGTCTACAGAATTAAAGAGAAGTAATTAAGAGGTGTTTCTCATATCAAAGTTTTATTACTTCTGAATCACATACATCGGATGACAGATGTCACCCTTTATAATTAAATATATACTTAGGGCGAGACATGTTAGATGTCGCCCTACCACTCTGTTAATTCGTAACTTACGGGGCCGAAATTAAAAAAAAATATATAATTACGAATAATGAGAACAATTTTTTTTGAAGGCAACATTAGAAAGAAATCTTTAAAAACGCATCGTCAGTTTTTGCTTCCGCATTTTTGCATGCGCTGCCGCTATCAACATGTGAACATACTGAAAAACATGGCAACTATATTATTTCAGCTTTTTATGTGTCGAAATGATTATCAAATAATTCATTTCTCCTGAATAATGAAGGTATGTATGTGGTGACGTGGCGAGTCCAATATTAAAAATAGGCTTCTTCAAACGATTCACCAGTGCTTGGGTGCAACAAAATTAAAAACATTTTAATTTGATTAGCGGTCGAACACGCCTTTTCTGTCAACAATGGAATATTAAAAAGCCCGTGAAAAATAATGAAAAACTCTTAAATCTTCGTCGTTGAAGCTTATTATTTTTCTGTGTTTTTTCAAGTTTGAACTTAGAGAGGTATTCAGGATTGAAATTTTCCTGCTAATTTTATCTTTGACATCAATTTTTGACAGTTTTTAAAATAAGTTCCATATTTTCAAATGGTCACGAGGTACGAGTTACGGGATGTTCGCATTTTAGAAAACAAAACACGAAAAAAAAAATTATAAAGTAGGTTATGTATTAAAATTACAAAGGTTTCAGTTTCTTTATTACATTAAACATTTCATAAACAAAAAACCGGATATAAAATCAATAGAACTGTTGCAGACAATTCATTTATAAATTACGAGATTCAACGAAAATTGTTTAAATTATTTTTATTAGGGGTTTCAAGGGCGAGTAGAAATATATAATTCGCAACGCGCCGACAATTATTGTCAAAATAACAACAAATCTTATAAAACGCACTATAAAATTTGGTATACATAAATATGGTATCACTCAGTTCGGCCGCGGTTTTGTGAGTTCCGAGCTCTAAACGCGCCGTTTTATTGCGATAAGGAACAGCGCCATGATTGGCTAGGGAGTGGAGTTAGCTACAGATGTTTACGAAGGGATAATGAATGTGTAGTGGCGCAAGTTTGGATTTAAAAACACGTGAATATGCAAATTACATGAACAAATTATTTACTTTGGGTATAAAATAATATGCATACGAACTACGAATAATAAGGTTTTACGAATTATCGGTAGAATTTAATATGAAATGTTATTTTCAGGGCTAAAATTTTAGAAAAAAGTGTGAATTACGTGAAAATACAAAATATGGATACTGTACTGCATTTTACACAGATTTTTAAATGCATTGCCCAACTAGACAAGCCTGTTAGGTCAAATAAATTATATTTCACAAAACCAAATAAACCAATATAACTCAATGAATACGAGGCAAAACACAATTAAATATAAAATGAAACATACAAGGCAAGTAAATATACATATATATTTTAAATAAATTAACTGTGAGTACTGATTTTCAAAAGTAATTATTTCTTCTGTTTCCTAGCGCTCTTAAAATAATACGTAGGAATGTTATTGATAATCAGATGAAGAATCAGAATCACTTGAATATTCCACTCATTGCTTGTAATTAAAGACACTTTCTCGTTGACCAACCTTTCGACAGAATTCATAGAAGCCACATATCCCTTAATAGTAACCCAAACTTTTTCTATCACGTTAAGGTCTGGAAGATATGATGGAAGTCGTAAAATGCCGTGTCCGTAATCTTGAAGAAAATTGTCAATAGCGTATTCCTTAAACACACCTTTGTGCATTACTATTAGTCGATATAATTCTGGCCTAAGCACTCATTTCATTTGAAAAATGAATTATATCGGCTAAAGTAATGCACAAAGGTGTGTTCAAGGAATACGCTATTGACAAAGTTTTTCAAGATTACGGACACAATATTTTACGACTTTGAAAAAGGAATTATGGTCACCGTATTTTTTAATAAACAAATGAGCATGCGCCCACCCGGGCCATCAATCAACCACTGCAAGGGTAACTACTAATACAATTATACTGTGTATTATATGTGTATCAGTGTATTAAAAAGTGCAAAGTTATGAAACACAGACTCAACACTAGAAACTAAACCTCAGTTGAAACTCATTTACCAACCAGTTACAATCAAATAATCACACAATAACAGTTTAGCTCATCACTAATTGATATGTATTTTGCAACTTGTACAAATAATGCATGTAGGATTTAATGATGCCTGAAATTGTATAACACTGGTCAGGACTTATTTTAATGTCAATTATATTAGAGCCATTTTAGGGCCAGTTTGTGGTGCTGGAGATAGGAATCATTTTGCTAGATTCACTCTAATTTTCGAGTTTTTTTGAATAATTATGGAAATTTAATGGTCATGTGGAGCTGTCTTACAAATGGCATTGAAAGTGTCGCAAATTGTACAAAAGTAAACATATGAAATACGTAATGACATATTATTCGGCGTAACAAGAGATAAAAATGGTAAGCTGATTCAGTTGGTAATCACAATTAATGCATAGTAAAAATTGGTTCAGTGCACATTTAAAACAAAATGTATTGTGATATAGAACTTGATTTATGCAATAATGAATACTTTAATAAGTGTCCATTTAACACATCATGTAGTTAGGGTCATGCAGTCAGCTGTACTAAATGTGTAATGTGTACGATTATATTAATATTTGTAGATACAACACTATTAAAAATACAAACATGAAATATGTCATATAAATATTGTTAGTATTTTTTAAAACTGTACACTTGTGTTTTCAAAAATATTACTTCTAATTATACTGTAATTAATTTTTAAATATGCCTTTCATTATAAATAATAATTGTGACTTTACCAATAATTTTATTACTTTGTTTGTTGAAATAAAATCAACATTGTATAAATACATATATGAATGTGGTGCCGAGGAGGAAACCCTTGACCATGACCACTTTTTTGCCTGTCCATTGCGGATCACAGGTTTTTTTACAATAATCTTGTCAATGGTAATTTTCAACTCCCAGTTAACTTGTGTCATCTTCTTTCCCTCAACTCGCCACATTTAAGCTATATAATAGCAAATTTATTGAATGTCAACTTGTAACGCAATATTCCCTATTCTATAATATTGTTGTACTGCTTTCTATGAAATAATGTTTAAACTTGTTTAATGGCACAAATCACTCTTGAAGGGTGGATTGCCTGTTTGAAAGAAGAAGAAATACAATTACAACTTCACGATAAGAATGTGTTCTCCTTAACAAAATATATATTTGTATTTTTAAATTATACAAACTTCACCAGTTTGTAATAAATGTTTACACACTTTGAAGGATTATAAATAAAGTTAATTGAGTTGACATATAATATGCTATTTTAAGGAATTATTAAATTAGATTAATAGATGGCGATGTTGTAGTGGTACTCGAAGCGAGTCCATGTAATAACATATATAAAGACAGGTTGTAAGCCCTGTAATTACCCCCCATATTTCTATATATCATTCCTTTAAAAAAATATAATAAAATAACATTGTCTCTATGAGATATTTGACATTTATTTTATACAATTCAAATTGAAGAAGATAAATTAATCACTTTTTTTAGTTATTGCACGTGTTGAACCGATAGCCATTTTGGTCCAAGCACTACTGATAATTCAAATCAACAGAATTCCAAACATTTAAATTTGTATTCTTCCCAATTGAAGCTGTTAATTGTTTGATTGCTGTAAGCCACCAAAAACCTTATCTTTGACACGGTAACGCAATTTCCTAGATAGGAAAAGGTCCGGCTTTATCCCGGTAGCAACCAAATATTTTTTTTGATAAATTGATTTTTTCTGTACATTTTTCTAATTAATTCATTTAATTTGTGTTATATCAAAAATCACATATGTAAAAATAAAACATAAGATTTTGATTCTACTTGTTTAATTTCCTTGAGACGCATTTCACCTTGTAAGGGCATTATCAATCTAACAATGTAACTCAACAACTTGTATTTATATCTATAGCTGTGTCTATCTATCTATACAAGCCTTAAAAACATGAGCCAAAAATGTTCAAGTTGCATATGCCTAATTTCAACCACGTCGGAGATTGCAATTGTTTAGATTAATTGAAATACTTTATTGATTCCAAACTATATTTTGAATACAAAAAAAAACATTGTAGAACAACTGGGCTACTTTTGTTAGATGATTTAGGGTCTTAAGCAAAGATATAGAAGAATAGGTCAATTTTGCAAATATTTATTACGAAGTATGTAAACTTAAAGCGTAACATGATTTTATAAAAATCTGACAATATTTTTCGTAACGGCACATAATTTGTACATAGTCCTTGAATATTTACGACTCATAATTTAGTCAGGTATCCACCCTTAAAATAGGTCTAATAATAACTAGGTCTGCTACACTGCATATATTTCTCATAATAACTAATTGTTTTCCAGTGAAGTCCTGTGATCTCAAGCAGAATACTACATGCGTGCTATTCAGTGAGTTCTCCACTATACAGGATACTGCATATATACAGGGTGTAGATTATTTATTGAAAATATTAAAAATATCGCCAGCAATATTCTGTAAATTTGTCAGAAATGAATAGTCCACGCCAAGAGTTGCTTAAGTTAATTCTACTAATTATAAGAAAGAAAATACCCTCTGATTTCTTAATCTTTATATTCTTAGACTTTATTATATTATTGGCGCCAACCTTGCATATTTACAGCTCTGGTCTAATTTTAATACAAATTTCAATTGGTGGCTACGTCGTCATCAAATATCAATTAAATCCAGAAATTGGAGTAATAATCTAATGTTCTTGAAAAAAAAAATGCATACACCTGTCGCATCAATATTTTCACTATTATCTAACTAAGCTAAGTATTTATAATATATAACACTAACCTGTTTTTTTTTTTGCTTTTTTTCCCTTCGCAATACATATTGTACAATGAATAGAAGCTCAAGGAAATTTTGATGGCTATTGATAAAGGGTCACAGATAATAATTTAATTTAAAGCAAACATTTTTCGGCAACTTATCACCTATTTTATTTTCTGTTACAAGTTTCTAAATTATTTTTCTACTTTACCTTTATGTTTAAGGAAATCAAAATGTGGCTTAAGATGCACCATCACCACTCGCAATGATCAACAGTTATTTATGAATTTTTTAAATTAATGTTAATTTATTAGAACAACTGAATAATTCACAGCACCAAGGTTGATAACAAGTTCCCGTCGGCAAATGTCTCTTGAAACAACTAAACAGAGATATTGTTTTGCCCACACTGGCAATGTTGCAATCACAAAGCAATTTACATAAATTGGAATATATTGGTACTGTCATAAACTGAGTACGTTTAACAACTATCCATGTTTCTATGATGATGAGTGACAATCTTTTTATTGAATGCTAATTTGAGGCAATTGCCATTGGTTATATTTACCGCTGCTGGTAAGTTCTTTTCAAACTCAACAATAGATGACAAGATATTGCACACTCCAAGTTCAGCTGTAGTAGATTACATATATATATATAAATATAATAGAAATATCAGTGAATTAAGTTTGAAGTGAATGAAGTGAAGAACCAATGTTCCAAAGTAAAAGGTCACACTATCAAAAATGTGGTTGCAGTACACCAGTGCAGTGCGCAACATTTTTGATAAGTGAGGGAGGGGCTGGCGTTAAAAATGTGGAATCCCATAGAATAAACTATTCAGTCCGACACAATCTCTCAATACTGTATTTGAGGGTTAGGTCGGTGGTTAAATGAAAGAGTGGTGATTGGCGTGTTGGTATTTATTGTGACAGTATGAACGAACAAGGAAGACAGCTATTACGGATAGAATGAATAAATGAAGTGATGCAGAAGGTGTGCGTGTATTATGAAATGAAATGAGTCAGCGGTCTCGCTCGTTGCGCGTGGATCAGTAAGACCGCCGTTGTGGAACGATGAAATAGGAGAGAGTTCGATGGTGAAGGATCGAGCCAGACCTGTAGCGGCAGCCGGCAGCGCTGTTGCTAGCATCGATGCCGGCTGAGATGGCGGTAAATATGAAATCTGATCTCTACAGCACTCCCCCTCCAGCGACCTAGTCGCAGGTAGAAGGTCGCGACACATCTGTATGGTCATGATGGGTTTTACTGCTACATCATGGATAGTGGGACGATTTGTACTGGCCTGGGTCTTCACCAGTTTTGATGACATAACGGCTAGTTTGCTTGAAGTTGATGACCAGGGCAAGGCGGAGAAGCGAAATGGCCCGAACTTCCTGGATGCCCAACTTCATTGTGGACGCAAAGGCAAGTTGGTGTTCGTGTTGTTGCTGACGAATGCCCAACCTGTCGCTATCCAGTGAGTCGTGGACGCAATATCAAGTTGGTGTTTGCGTTGTTGCTGACCGCCTGACATGTCGCTGCTCGATGGGTCGTGGGCGCAAGGCATGCCGGCTCAAACGGTTGCTGGGCTCATAGATACGTCATGCACCCACGGGTAATTAAGGCAGTGCCTGCGGTTGCATGCCTTGCATGCACGGCATTGAATCTGAAGATCGTACATCGTGCGGACCGAGCACATACATGATGCAATAGATGCTTCAGTTGCTGAATGAATAAGCGCACGGTGCATCGGCGCTGTATGTGTGAGAAATGCTCGGTGAGTCGGCGTTGGTGTGGATGAAATGATATGGCTCGCTATCTCAGCCAGTCTTGTTTATCCATTTAGTCCATGTTGAATATGCAGACACGCGTGCGCGTCTTATCGCCCATCTAAAGTTTGTTGACACACTTTTTCGATGTTCAATCAGGAAGCACAATTATAATCTCTTGTCACAAATTATTAGTTGCGTGTTTTAACCACTGTTATTCCCCACGTGTCGATTTCATATCAGTAGTCACCAATTTTAGGAGTTGGGTCAGTGGTTAAATGAAAGAGTGATGATTGGCATGTTGATGTTTATTGTGACAGTATCATAGAACAAGGAAGACAGATATTATGGATAGAATGAAGAGATGCAGAAGGTGCACGTGTATTTTGAAATCAAGAGAGTCAGCGGTCTCGCCAGCAAGACCGCCGTTGCGGAGTGATGAAAGAGGAGAGAGCTCAATGGTGAAGGATCGAGCCAGACCTATAGTGATAGCCGGCAGCGCTATCGCTAGCATCGATGCCAGCTGAGATGGCTGTGAATTTGAAATCTGATCCCTACATGCATATATCTCTTATACAGTAAAATTCCGTTTATTCGAAGTCGAAGGGACCGAAAATCAAAAAAAAAGTTTGAATAACGACATACGATAATAAAATAAAAATTTCAAAAATGCAATATTTTTTACATGGGTACTAACATTTTACAACTCGAAGTAATTAAATATACATACGCACATTTTAAAATAACAAACAAGTTATTAAAATACAGCATAAACAAATCACATTATTTTTAAAAAACCTGATTATAATCGACTATCTTTTTGCGCCATTTTTAATAATGACATAATTGTCGAACTAGTCAATACCGTAATTTCTCTGATGTATTGAAGTTAGCAACAAAAGTTTCAGGCGCTTTTAAAACTTTGTTTTGTGGTGGTCGCAGCAGCACTCGCCTGTGACGTCTTGTTATTTTTCTTCTTCAATCTCCGCTTCCTTACTCCTTTTCCCTCCATGACATTTCTAGCCTTCAACACTAAAATTCTATGCGTTATCATGTTTAATATTGTCAACAATGTCATTAATGGGGTCGTGTATTCTTCTGTTAATATTATTTTAGATAATATTTTTTGACAATCTCTTATATTAATTTGAATTTTTAGCAACTGTTGACGTTTTGTACGAGTTTTGCATTGGTGCTATTTTTGAGAATATAAAATTATCTGTCAAAATCATATAAATGTTATAATTTAATTTTAATTTGTACAACAAAATATACAAATGCTACATAAACAAAAATAATGATGGTATTAATATGGAACAGAAGATTGGCAAGCACTGACATTCGCAGAAACTGGGAGAATTACATTACCTATAAGGACGTACGGATCTTTTTCTAATGTAAAAAAAAAATTAGCGAAAAAAAAGGCATGCGCATTAATGTGTCACGGTAAGAAAGATAAAGATTTAAAAATCGAGGATGCACTAGATATGTTTGTCATCTTTTTTAGTATACTGAAAATGAGAGAAAACAAACAATGCAAATTAACTTTACGCATCGTGAATCAGTATAGAGGCGGATACTACCCATTTGGAAGGACTTTGACATTTGACAGGCACATTGTGTAGCGTACGTGTATTTTGCAGATTACGGACATTTGACAAAAAAAAAATTATTGGCGAAAAATAGACCGACAACTCATCTGATAAGAGTCCAAAAATAGCTTTGAATAACGATATTCGATTTATAAGTACAATTTAGTATGAAAACATTCCAGAAGGACCACATTCTGCTCCAAAACTTAGTATAAATAGGATTTTACTGTAAAATATTTTCTGTCTCCTCCAACAGACAGCAGTAGAACAGTAGAATAGTTATTAAAATATTCTAAATAGCTTGTAATACTTTATTTGCTATTAGATATTCTATACACAATGTCCCAAACATGTGGGATCCTTGTAGCACGTAAAAACATATACAAATCAAAGGAAACAGTGATGGGGCTCTTGGTGTATTAAGTTATGTTACGTTACTTACTTACCATCATGCCGTTCTGCAGGGGTAGGCAGAGAGGATAGAGCGCCACACTTTTTACACAATTTATACACTTTAGAACACACTATATCATACGAAATACACTCAACGTATAAAAGTTTAATTATTTTTTAATAAAAAAAACTTTATAGCAATATTTGCTTGCTTTACAAGCGTACATTAGCACTCTGTAAAAATGCATAAAACAACAGCAATATTTCATATAGTTAATAAACATACATCTTAGCTGTCATGCACATGGGGCATGTATGGACACATGAGGCATGTTCTCAACACCGATTGGTTGTGTTAATATTATTTATCAATTTCCTTGCGTCTGGGTTTCGCTTCAGCGACTTATTTTCTTTCTAAACAAATAATAGATATCTCATAGAGACAAAGCTATTTTTTATATTTAATGGAAAATATATGGAAGTATGGGCAATTACAGGGCTTACGACCTGTCTTCAGCTGGCTTAAGTGATCACTTTATATAAATATAACGTTCACTATTCTCACCCATCCATCTCCAGATCTATCAAAAAAATTTAAATTGTACGTATGTTAATATGTGGACTCGCTTCGAGTACCACTACACCATCGCCATCCATGGACTAAATTTGATCATTCATTTTACCTGAAACAGCATATATGTCACAATGAGAATCTTATTATTTTTTTTAATTTAAAGCAATATTCTTTACCTGTAAAATGTTTTTAACACATACTAGAATAGGCCTGAAAAATCAATATTTTTCAATTATATATATTTTCTTATTTTGACCAGTATATTATTAGCAATATTTGAATTTGTCCAAGAAAACACAACAAATATTTGTTTAATAACAGTGCCTTTGTAGGTGAAAATCCAGTAATTGTGTGTTCTTGGACATATTCAAATATTGTTATTTTCTTCCTTTTTGTAAACAAAATTAAAATAACCATTTAAACTGTATTAGTATTATTTTACTTGCTTTTTAAACGGGTCTCTAATATGACCTAACCGAATCTTTAATTTAGGATTAACTTTCCGAGGCATTCTCTTGTCCAAAACTACATAATTACTAGATTTAAAAAAGTAATTTCCAAAATTTTAGTATCATTGGTGTGACACAGATTAAATTATTTATGGTCTGTTAAGACTTAGAACAGGTGTATATAGTGCTATATGGGGGCATTATGATAGTACCCGTGTTAAGGAAGGAAATGTATTTAAAAAATATATTTTTATTTATTTCTCAACATAGTCTCCTTTCAGTTCGATACACTGTCTAGCGATATATTTATCGAATTCAGCAAAATAGGTCTCTGTTTCGGCGATGACTTCCTCGTTTGACTTGAACCGCTTTCCGCCAGGCCACTTTTTCATGTTTGGAAACAAAAAGAAATCGCATAGGGCCAAATCTAGAGAATAGGGTGGATGAAATAGCAATTCATATGTAATCCAACCAGTTTTGCTGTGGCGATTGTTGTGGTGAAAGAGCATTTTTTCTCATCAATTCAACGTTGAATCGGTCCAATAAACCAGCATAGTATTGCCCCATGATTGTCCTTCCCTTATCCAAATAATCGGTGAAGATGATGCCTCGCAAATCCAAAAAACAGTGGCCATGACCTTTCCAGCCGATGAAACCATTTTCACCATCTGTGGAGCAGGTTCGCCAGGTAAGTTCACTGTTCAACTCTTTCAGATTGCACTAAAACATGTCCGAAGTTGTCATTTCAGTGTTCATGTCAGATTCCATTTTTGTTCCAACGTGAGCAAGCGTGGTCCCCATCTCGTGCCCAATTTTTCGTGTAGTATATTTTGTACATGTTCAATTTAGATGTTTACAATGTCAGCAATCTCTCTGATCTTCACCCTGCAGTCTGCTAACTCAATATCATGGTATTTTTTTACCATATCCTCCAGTCACCTCAATCGGATCGTCTAGGCGCTCTTCATCAAAAACAGATGTTTGACCACGCTTGAATTCATTAAACCAATATCTGATGGTAGTCATCGAAGGTGCACGCACGGTCCTTATAAGCAGCATGCAACTTCACTTTGATTTCTTCACACGTTTTCCCATCCAAAAAAGGAATCGAAACACTGACCGACATCGCTCTTTTCCCATAGTTGTAAACAAACACAAACTTTTAACAGCTATCAAAACAAAATACTCGATAAATCTGTTTGAAATTTTGACATACGCCATTCTAAAGATGGCATTAAACAATGGTATAAAGATTTTGCATTAGTGGCACCATCAGTGGTTAAACACGGGTACTTATCATACAGCCCTCGTAGTGAGTATAGTTCAGTATCACACAGTATTGTACTGAGTGAGCAGACCCAGTTAAATGTAATCTATCAGTCTCCAACTGTTTATAGTCGGTACTGAGATTCCAAAAATCCTCCCCTTCCCCCGCAAATGTTTTGAATGATAAATGTCGATTGACTTCGACTATGTATTTCAAAAATAACTGAAAAAATGACCCGATATTCATCTGGAACTGGCAAATTGGCGATAACATCCATTGCTAGTTAGTTTAAGAACTCAGATATTGCAACATATGCTTTACCTGAGATTCATAATAATTGAAATGGATGAACATAAGTGAATGAACAGAGTTCCAAGGAGGTTATTTTGAGGGCTGAAAAACACATGTTCTGAAAAAGCTGTGTGTGTATTAAAATGCTAAAATCTCTTATTCTTATACATAAATATTTCTATAATTTAAAAAAGAAAATTATTTACACTTTGAATTCAGTGTATCCTAAATAAATGACATTCACAATATATTAATTTTGAGAGAGCCCGTGGATAAGCTGACACTTGAAAGACTTCCACTTCATAAGCTTGAAAAAATTTTAACTTTGTAAAACGTTGAAACATTCTTATGTAGCATTAGGGAAGATGTATTAAAATAACACAGCTGTTATCACATAAATCAATACGCAGTTAGGGGTGTTACTTTACTGCAGCATGGTTGATTAGGTATTGGCAACTATTTTGCATTAAGTTGAATAATTAAAAAGAAAAAAAGAAAATTTGTTAAATACAATAAAAATCAAATAAATAATAAAAAATTGAATAAAAATTATAGTAAATCTGTATACTATATTGCTTTAGAAATGCATCCCGCATTGTCTTTAATGTCAGTAAGAAAAAACACCATAGTATCCAGATTGTATGTCTTATACATAGATTATTTTAATACACGAGGTTTGATCAAAAAGAAATGACAAACTTTAAATTTGTTTTTAAAAATGACCAATCAAAGAATTTGTATTAAATTTTGGGTTAAAAATAAAATTAAGTGTAGTGAAGTGGTGAAAATGTTGCATGAAAGAAGAATTTATGAGTGGTACAAACGTTTTATAGAGGGCAGTGAAAATATGGAAGATGATGCCAGGTTTGGATGACCAAGCACATCAATCAATCATGAAAACCTTGCAAAAGTCAAGGAAATCGTTCTTTTAAATCAACGAATTACTATTAGAAAGCTCACAATTAACATCTCGTTCGGGTCATGTGAAGCAATTTTAACCGATAGTTTTGGCATGAGAAGAGTGGCAGCCAAATTTTTTTTTCTTATTCGATCATTTATGGCCAAAAACATGACCACAGTGCTGCAACAGCCTCCGTATTCACCTGATTTAGCTCCCTGTGACTTTTTTCTCTTACAGAAGATCAAAATAACATTGAAAGGACGTTTTGACACCATAGATGGGATAAAACAAAAATCGCAGGAGCAACCAAACACCATCTCAAAAACCGAGTTTGTGAGATGTTTTAAACAATGGAAAAAACAGTGGCATAAGTGCATTATATTCAACGGGAACTACTTTGAAGGAAACGCTTCAACGGAGATGATTCAGCGGTTTAGATGGACAATTGACACAGTATGTAGCCACTTTTTAATTTTTATTTTTTGCAATTTTTCTTCCGAATTTTACCACATTAATTTTATAAAACCCCCGACACTATCTTCTTGTATTCCTAACTGATCCTTCCTTAGTTTTTAATTCATGTCTTAGTCTTTTTGGACAAGTATCGGGACTAGATGAATGATCTTCCTGTGCAAGATATTTTACAATGGCTGTTCTAAAATTAACGACTGATACATATTTTTTCATTGTAGTCTTATGCAAAACCAATGCATTTACTACTGCTGTATTTAAAAGCAATTCAAATGCCATCTTCTTATACCATTTTAACAATTTTCGAAGAGCAGATGGATAATATGCCATTTGGTCCGAAAGATCGACTCCTGATTTTGATGGATCTACCACGATTATTGGTTTTTCTGACACCTTTTCTCTTCTATTGGTTGATTTTATAAATTTATCCAAATGCTTTGCGGATAAAAGGGCTACGTCTCTTTTATCTTTCCACTTCATCACCGTGATTCATCAATCATTTTCTGCGGCTCTAAATTCTCCCTTTTTTAATTTGGCGTCCATGACTTCCTTGGGTAAATCCTTACGATTTTTCCGTAAAGTACTCACAAAATTCGTTTGCGTGTCAAGAAGCTCATTGACTAGGTTTATACATGTATACCTATATAATGTATGACCTTTATTAAACAATACTTCCATTAATTTCATGACAATGTTTCCAGCATATATTTCCAGTTTGTAGTTATATCCTGGTATAGTGCATAATTTAAAACCTTGATATTATACTTGTCTCTGTGTTTTAAGTATTGTCGAAAAATTATGCACCCCCGAAATGGGATTATACTTACATTATACACAATGACTCGTTTGGTTTAAAGTACGTCTCAAATTTTTTATTCAATTCATTTACCAAGTTCCTGATTTTATAAAGTTTGTCGTCATTTGAGGTTTCACTTTTATTAGAAAAATGTAAAACACGCATTAGTAACTCAAATGTGTTTTAACTCATGTTATTTTTTTACAAACGTCTGTCCAAAAAGAGGATCTCTGGACTAATATAGGCTCATTTTAGGTAGTTTAACCAGACCCACACACAAAAGTAAACCAAAAATCTTCTCAATTTTAATTTGATGGTTTTCACTCATTTAATCGTGAAGACATCCTATTACCTTGCAATAGTTGGCCAGCAAATATATTTGTTCGATCAGAAATTTTCTCAAACATTTCGTCGGACACCAGGAGTTGATAAAGTCTTCTGGTTACGAATTAGTCTTGGAATTTTTCAAGCTCATGGTGGGCTTCATTCCTGGACATTCATTGAAAGGAATTATGCTGGTTTGCTGTCCCAAAGCTGTAGACCAACTGGTCAAACTAGGAGTATGTTCTGAAGGTGAAGGAAGTGCAACGTCATCATTGTCCTCACTTTCCCATAGGATGCGTTGACGTTTTCGACTCTTCACAAGGGCATTTGATTTCTAACACTTTCTAGACACTCACTCGGTTATCACTCAAATGTTGACGTTCACTCTTCAATTGTGATTCTAAATTGTCCAAAACTGCGATACCATTTAAGTCTTTAGAAAACATGGTTATAAAAAAAAAATGAGAATTAGAAGAAATAAAACACAGACATGTGGGGCACACAACGATACAACAGGATGACTGATTTGCAGGATTTTGCCTGCGTGTTGTTAACAAATGCGATTGAGACAGGTGCCGGCGTTGTGACCCACGCGGCGCCATTGTATTATTTTAGTCAATTTATTACATTAGTGCCGCGACGCTCACCGGTGTCCGCAAGGTTTATTTTGTCAAAATTAGCGCTCCGATCAATAAAATATTTTGCACCTATACATTTGTATATTTGTCTAGTATATCATTTACACAAAGTGGCGATTTTGGGAATTTTTGATCATTTTTTTCTTGGCGGTCAACGTGTTAAATACTTAAAAAACATTATAAACATTAAAATTTTAAAATTGTTACCATAATAAATTCTGACATTTAACATACATTTGTCCCTGCACAATTCATGAAACTGAATCAAATTAAATGTCACATCAGAGTATTAAAGCGTGACTTGTAATAATAATTCATATTTTCGCGTTTTTTACGAAAATGTGGGTTTTTATTATTCATTTATATCAGAAATTATTCAATAGATTTGACTTTTTTTTCAACTATTACTTAGATTGGACCTTTACATTAATATAAAACTAATAAACTGAATGTTATTTGCCATAATTAAGACGATACAAATATTATAGGAAAGACCACGACCATTAGATGCATTTTAGGCATAGTACGAAATTGAGTCAATACGCTAAATTAATGCATTAACAAAATATGTTTTCTTATAATCTTGAAGCCAAGTATACAAATCTGTAAGAAACCAAATTAGCAAAATGTTAAAAATGAATAGAGTTATAAATCATTCAATTTGCAGTACATTTGATGAATTTTTGATGTTTTTAAAATACTTTGTTTTAGTAAAAACATACATTTTTAAACAATATACTATATTTACTCACATATTTTGAGGCTTCAACTACTATTTAAAACTAAGTTTAATATCATAAACACAATAATCAGTTTTTAAATAATATATTTTCAGTCTTATGTAACAAGATAACTTTAATTATCTCTCAAAGTTTTAATACGCCGTTCAAACCGGCCACAGCAGTCGTGAAATCCGTGCTCTGTTAGATTTTAATTAAATTTGCCTATAAAACACACCTATTCTCGATACCAATTGCTTATTTTTGTAAATTGTATGGTTTTGAGCTGTTTTTATATGAAAACAGATTATAATTTTGACATTTAAATGTGAAACATGCGTCAAACTACATGTCACCGATCGGAGCATTTTAGAATCTGACAGCGCATGCGCGGCTAACGCATGGCGGGTAGCACATGCGCGGCCAGCGCATGAAATCCATTAATTCACAAGATTCAATGTGAAATTTGATTTGGTTCGGTTTGGTTCTCATTAAGAGTCAATAATATATTATTATATATATTATTGTTCTGAAATTACTGCCTCCTGTGACTCAAGATGCCTAAGGTCAAAAAGTATCCATTGACACGCTCTAGGAAATGTTCCAACAAAATTTTAAATGGTTATAAACTTCTTTAAAAAAAAATCGCAACATAAGTTGATAATTTTTACCAATTCTATAACAATTATCTATTTGATTTAACAATATAATTTACATAGTTCAATATACATATATTATGTAGTGCAGATAAATTATTTTTTATTAGAAATACATATCCTTAAAGATAAATAATTTTATCAAAAGAATTATACATGACAGACCTGTCTGATTGATACAAATGTACTTGTTATTGTTATATAAATGAATAAACACGTATTTTAATATTTTAGACATAAAAATACTGATAACTAAATAACAATAATAATAATATTATAAATTAGTTTTAGGATGTTCCCGAACTGAGCATCGAATGTGTGGACTCATGTGAACTTCCTAAATTGGATGGCAAAAGAGTGGTTGACACACACCAATTCTTTTCTCAAATTAATCAAATTTACTCCCACAAATTGATGTTTGGGTGCACAGGAACGAATATTGAATATGTGATAGAACTTAAGGTTTTATTTCTAAATTCAGTTTAAAGTGTAATATGTGTGGATCAAAGTTTGTTTTGAATACGTGTTAAGAAAAAAACAATGAAATTCTGAAGAACGATAATATGCTTGATGAACAACTAATTATTTAACAGTGAATAATAATACTTTTGTCATATTTTATTAGTAAATATATATGTAATTTATTAAAACAATAAATAAATATTTTTAAAAAAAAAACAGTTTTTTTTATTACAACTGGAGAAAGATTATTATATAATATTAGCATAAATAGTTTTCTCTTCACAAATACAGCTGCTTCAAAAGTTATCAATATTATTTATCAGCATGAATTTACGTCAATTTTTTCCTTATAAATCGGGACAAAATTGTAATATTTTATAATCATATGTTTATCGACACAAACAATGGTTTTTATCATAAACTTAATAATACTTCATAGTATAAACATAACAATTCTTAGGTGAGAACTTTAACAAATTATTTATTTTTTGCTTGATAATTTCAAATGGCAACACATATGGATTATGAATGTTGAAGAAATGGCTATTTTCTGATAGCTTTATTACCTAGGAATTTAAGAAAACCAATAATTGTATTATACTGGTCCTTTTCTATTGATACCTTTCACTTTAGCAATATTTATATAAAAAATAACGCACTTTTATGATTACTTGATATTGTAAAAGAATTAACTATTAGTCTCATCTTGAAAGGGTATGCAAAATATCTCGAAATTCAAACTGGAAAAATGAAAGTTGCTTCTTAAATCACTTTTCAATAATGTCAAAATAAAAGTGTAATAAATTTTAAAGATTTAAGATTCAACCAATTTTTTTTTTTAAATAAGGGCACTTGATTCAACTGGAAAACACTTCCTTCTGCAAAAATCTGAGAATTGGAATTTATTATAGGCCATGATCCTCTCTTATGGTTTGCATAAAATAATATTATCCTTGAAACGTCAAAATGTATGGTGAAATATTTGTAACTCAATCATTTTTTTAAATCAGGGGCATTTAACTCTACCGGAAAACATCCCTTTTTCAAAAATTTTAGCATATACTGTATCTGCCAGTTTAGTCTTCACTTTTCGTAGTGTACATACTTAGTAAAAAAGATAATTAAAAATGTATTAGTGTATACACTAACTGTTAAATTTGAAAGACATTATTTCATTTTTCAATGGTTTTTAAATGCTTTGTATTCATATAAACTGGTAATTTTAACATTAATGTTCCCTCTAATTTAATCATTTTTTTGTGCAATTTTAAGGAACAATACAAATTTGTGCACTAGGGGAGAAAATAATAAAAACATTAGCGTACCAGTATGAGCCTACTGGCAGGACCTGGGCCGACCACATTAATAATGTACACATTTGACATAAGTCAAGAGAACTAATAACTATCAAGTAAAGATGTGCACATCGCAATAAAAAATATGCTCTTTTATAACTCATTATGCAGGGGAAGAAAGACGTCAGTAGATAGAGATTATCTCCGATGCGTAACCTCAGTGGTTCAATGTCTAAAATGTTGGTGATCTTGCACAGGATAAATCAACACGGTCGCCAACCTTTCATAGAAGGTAGCACACGCACGCACAACTTAACCTCGAGGAAACCTCGACCCCAACCCAGCCCGACTCTGCCAGGAACACTAATACCCTGGAGTTACGTAATAGGTGGGACTGGGAAGCACAACCCAAGTGGAAAATGACCTAAGTTGGGGTACCTACAGATTCCTAAATCTAATTTCAGGTACATACGTACAAATTACAAAATTTTATAATATGTAGTTGTAATTAAAGACTCTTAAATAACAAATCAGCAAATTAAATATGCACTATATAGTAAAATAAACAAAATATATATCAAAATGCAATAAAAGTTATTTATTTGAATTAGATGGTTTCATGAAATCAAGGCGAGTCCTTTGATAAAACTCTTTCTTCTCACGTAAAATATTATCATAATAAGAAATCTGTTCTATATTGCTCTCATTACGCTGTCTTTATTGGAATCAATTTCTTCCAAAATCTGAATTCCATTTTCAATAGAGTTAATTTTGCAATAGCCATAAACTTCATCGTAAACTCACTCAAGTGCAGACCTATATGTCATGATTAACGCATAGAATTTACGTATCGCTGAATTTACATAAGTCGGGGTATTGTATATATATTTAGAGACTGAATAAAGGTCCCTGATAGATGTCACGATTCAAAGCAAAGATAAAATACAAGATGTGTCAGATAAATAAATTACATCATTATAAATAAATATGTCGATGGCCATGGTTGAAAGTTTTTTGTGGCTGATATATTTGGCGCTGTGCCGTAGATTATATTTACTGATGCGCTTTAAGATATCTAGTATTTAAAATTATATTGTGTATAAAAAATACAATAATTTCTTACTAAGTAATATTTATATCGGTCCTATTAATGTGTATTTTTTATTGCTTTATTATTATTAATGCACGTCAAATTTGCGCTCTCCTATTTTTCAAGAGAAAAGTGCCAATTAAATGTTTTTTACATATATTTTAGTCACAATTTTAAATAATATTGTACTAATTCACAAAATAGATTGCAAAATTTGTTAATGATACAGTTTTGCAAAAGTCTGTACATATTTAACACCTTGTCCTTAAACACCAAACAAATTATGACAAAGTGCAAAACAGCAACATAGAATATTTTAATCAATAAAAGCTACACATACAAGTGTTGAATATGTTTGATCTGTATATTATATGTAATCTCAACCATGTCAGAGATATAAGCATTTTAAAAAGATTTTAGTTATGCGTATTGATTAATTGAAATATTTAATTGATTCTAATTTATATATTGAATACAAAAAATAAAAGGTCATCGAACTTTGAGTGGCCTGACTATTTTTGTTAGATGATTTAGGGTCTGAAGCAAAGATATAAAATAATATTAGGTAGGATTTTGTATAAATCTCGTACAATAATATTTTCCACAACGGTGCAGACTTTGTACATAGTTAGGTCAGGTATCTACCAATAAAATATTGTGGACTGGGTCTGTTACACCCATACATACAAGGGCTGTCTGAAAAGTTTCCGAGATAACAAAGAAACAAGACATTTTTTCTTCAAATTTATTTTTATTTTTCTCTTTGTAAGTCTATACACATCTTCCAATGATGCTCCCATCCCTTTAACCCGTCCAAATAGCTTAGGGAACAAAAAAAATCGCTTGGAGATAGATTTGGTGAGTAAGGAGGGTGGTCAAGCAGTTTAAACCGTAATTCGTAGATTTTCGCCTGGGCAACTGCTGAGGTGTGAGGCGGCGCATTGTCTTGGTGAAACAATTATTTTTTCTGCAAATGTGGCCGTTTTTCCACAATTTCTGCCTTCAGGCTGTCAAGTAATGATGCATAATACGCTCCTGTAATAGTTTTTCCTTTTATAAGATAATCGATTAAGACCATGGCTATCCCAGAAAACAGTCACCATCACTTTTCCAGCCGAAGGAACAGCCTTTGTCTTTTTGGACCCAATTCTCCCTTCGCAGTCCACTGTTTTGACTGTGTTTTTATTTCTGGATTATAATAGTGCATCCAAGTTTAATCTACAGTAATTAATCGGCGCCAAAACTCTGATTTATTGCGCCTTAACTGCGCCAACAGTGTTGAAAATGTTAATTCAAACACGTTTTTGGTCCGGTGAGAGCAAACGTGGCACCCAACGTGCGGCCAACTTTCTCATGCCTAAATCATGATTCAATGTGTGACAAATACGTTCTTTGGACATGTTCATAGTCTCTGCTATCTTTCTAACTTTAATTCGACGGTCGTCCAGCACCATTTGGTGAACTTGAGCAATGTTATCAGTGGTTGCAGTTTTCGGCCGCCCCAAACGTTCATTGTCACCCAAGCTGGTACGGCCACATTTAAATTCAACTCCCCAAACTTTCACCGTGATAAATGATGGTGCAGAGTCCCCGTACACAGCGTCCAACTCGTCTTTAATTTGTGTAGGAGTATTGCCTTTCAAAAACAAATACTTAATGACAGCTCAATACTCGGTCTTTTCCATTTTCACAAATACACTCACATCGACTCACTCAAATGATTGTCAAACAATAACTGCGCGTCCAAAATGACTGAAATTTTAGTGAGTACTTTTCAAAGCATGTGCAAACATGTTCCCTAACTTTTGTTGATGAGTGCTGCCATCTTCATGTTGAGGTCGGAAATTTTTCAGACAGCCCTCGTACATACATTATTACATAATATTTCTTAATTTGAGGATGTTTTGCATATCATGTTATTGTGTTATTTAAGAGATGTCATAAAAAAGAAAAAATTATTGAAATGTGATATGAGCAAGAGCCAAAACATATTACTAAAATTGCCCAGCTCTACATATAATGTACCGAGAAGTATGCTCACTACTAAAATCTAGAGTAAAGAAAAACCAAAAATGGGTCTATGACAGTTTTATAGTAGTTGAAACCTAAATAATCAAAAGTCTATTTCCTATGAGAAAGTACTAGAGACTCAGCCTTCTGTAATCTATGACATAATTCCCTTAATAAATATAGATAGAAAAATAAAGAAGACTGGTTATTTAAAAGTGACACTGAAATGGAAACTGACTTGCATAATAACTTATTATAAGGATAATTCAGCGATGACAAAACATCAGAAAAATTACCAAAATAAAGATGTGATTCAACGAGAAAATTACACAATCCTTTGCATTTCATTATGTGGACTCAAAAAAATAAAGTTTATTCTATTAGAATATTTCTTCAGAGATAGCTTTATATGACTACTTCAAGAAGATAATAATAAGGCAAATTGCCACTGACTGTATTTTTTAGATCCAATATATTTAATGGGTAATTAATCCATATATTACGTATTACGAGAAGATTTATAATCATAACGTAAAGACAAGATTTTATATATTTTTTTGGTTTGTTCTTAGTTTGCCTTGTTCTTAGTTATATAATTTTTTATGAAAAACTTTTTTTTATATTGCTTTAATGTTATTTCATTTATTGCATTTTTAACATTTTATAATTGAATTTTGTTATTTTACTTCCGATTATATTGATCATGTCTATATTTTATTTTACTTATGTATTTTCAAATTTCCTTCCATAATTTTCAATTTTTTATGTCTTGTTTCAGTTTAAGGAATAAAACTTGAATTTATTTTAATTTTATTAATAATTTTCCCAAACGTCTTAGTTATGTTAATGAATGTATTTATTTCCATACATAAGTGTCTGGAAATGATTTTAGTGAAGTTTCAGAGTATACACATCCTGTTTTCTAGGAAATAATTATATTTGAAAATTTTGTCGATGATTGGGACAACATCATGCCAACTATACCATTCCATTCCAATTTTTGATTTCAAACAAATTTATGCTTTAATATTAATTATAAAATGTAAGTGATAAACACAATTCTACAAAATTAGAATATATTTAGTATGTAGCTAAGATGCTTATCTTTTAACCCCAAGAAGGCCCGAGTCGAATATCGCCGTCCAAGATAAGGACAGCTATAAATGTCAGAATATTTAGCGCTACACCATAGACAAGAAGACGTTGCACCACGTGATAGCGTGCGCGCGCACAGTTGCCGGTAATTTTGTGTTGCCAGATTTCTTCTTTATATCCAAATGACAGGATTTTCAATAATATTATATATGATAATATATATATGACAACAAATGCATTGCACATGCACGCACTTCTAAAATACCAGAACTTTCCATATGGAAAGTACTTGTCAGTTACATTTTGATTCTAGCCGGTACGGGGTGTTATCAGGATTTATCCTGAAATACACGTATATTTAGAATTGAACCCTTATTTTGTGATACTTATTTGTTTGTAAGTAATTAAAGTGAATAAGATATTATTTTTTAGTTATTAAGCACATTTTACTACAAAAATACACATGGGAGAGAGGAAATGAAGGGTCGAGGATTGATTTTGTGGTGGTTGACTCTAGACTGAGATCCGCTACTGTTGGTACTCGAGTGTTTCGGGGCGCCGAGATGAAAACTGACCATTTCCTCATTGTTTGAAGAATAATTTTATTCCAAGGATGGCGGTCCATGAAAAAAACAGTATCGGCGCCATCTAGAGTCAAAATTGAGAATCTGCAAAGGCATGATGGAAAAGAAAGTGTGTGAAAAACTGATTGAACAAGGAGCGAGTGATCTGAATATAGACAATGCATGGGAATACATTAAGGTTACTTTATGCGAATCAGCGAAAGAAACCTGTGGCATAGCTACCCAAGGAAGGAAGAAAGGTGATGCATGGTGGGACGATGGCATAAAGGAACTTGTGAAAGAAAAGAAGAATGCGTGGCGCTATCTGTTGACAGTAAATGGGGATGAATACACAGAGCAAAAGACCTGTACAATGCCTGTAAGTTAAAAGTTAAATCTGGTTTGAAAGAAAGGAAAGAGCGGCTGAAAAGAGAAGAAGCGGTGAAAATGACAGAATTTTCAGGATAAAATAAAATCAAAAAATCACAATGTCCAAAAATCCCAATGTGGTGCTGAAAGCAGTAGTATGAAAGCTATTAAGTCAGTTAATGGAGAGATGTTAACGAATGAGAATGAAATAAAAGATAGATTGATAAAGATAAATGGATGAAATATTTCCAGGAAACGTATGAGAGTGTAGAGAATGCAAATGAGGAAGTACCTGAGAGGCTCTCTGGGGTAAGTATGAATGAGGAAAACGATAGAAATGCAATAAGTATGGAAGAAATAAAGTATGCAATAAAACATATGAAGAATGGTAAGGCTGTGGGGTATGATAATGTTGCTGCAGAGTATATCAAGGCTGAGGCCCATTAGTTATCTTGTGGCTTCATACGCTCTTCAATCAATGTTTGGAAGAGAGCCACACCCCGTTAGATTGGAGGGTTGTCATTATGCCTCTTTACAAAGGCAAAGGGTCGCAAAGGGTCAAAAACGGAATGTGGTAACAATAGGGCTATTAGTCTACTGAGCTCTGTCGGTAAACTGTATGGAAGAATTTTAATAGAGAGAGCAAGAATGGTGACGAAAGAAAAAGTATGGGACGTGCAATTTTTTTGTGCCTTCGTAGATCTACAGAAAGCATATGATAGAGCTATAAGAGAAAGGTTATGGAATGTACTCTCTGATTACGGGGTGAATAGTAAACTTATACACGCAATCGCATCCCTATATGAAGGAAGTTCTGCGTGTGTAAGAATCAATGGAGCACTCACACCATGGTTTGACATTACAAGGGGTGTCAAGCAGGGTTGTGTAATGTCTCCATGGCTGTTCAACTTGTATAGGGATAAATGTGTGAAAGAACTGGAATATATGAATGTAGGAGCAAAAATGGGTGATATGATTGTATGCTGTTTATTGTACGCCGATTATGCAGTACTAATGGCGAATAATGAACAAGAACCACAGAATCTCGTGAGTAGAATGTACGATGTATGCAAGGAAAGCGACCTCATGATGAATGACAAGTCGAAAGTGATGGTATTTGAGAAGGAGGAAAGCAAGACACCGTGCAAAATACTTGTAGGTAATGAATGTTTGGAACAAGTAGATGAGTTTGTATATTTGGGAAGTATGTATGTTTGATAGAAACGAAAAGGCTGAGAATGATATCGAAAGGAGGGTGACTGCAGGAATTAAAGTGAACGGCGCTTTGAATGGAATTATATCTAACGGGAATTTGTCAACCGAGGCAAGACTAGCGGTACACAATGGAATCCTGGTACCGACACTGATGAATGGAGGTGAAGCCTGGAGCTGGCAGAAAAGGAACGAACGTAGACTGAATGCAGTGGAAATGAGACACTTAAGCGTATTTGTGACAAATCTATTTATGAGAGTAAAGAATGAAGAAATAAGGAAAGAATGTAAAGCTGATGTTAATATAGTAAGTAAGATTAAGAAAGGATCACTTAGTTGGTTTGGTCATATGGAACGGATGAATGAGGAGAGAATGGTAAGAAAGATATATGACGCAAATATTGATGGCACCAGAAATAGAGGACGTCCGCGGAAGACTTGGCACGACCAGGTAAACCAGATAATGGAGGATGGTTCTGTTAGAAGCCTCAACAATCGATGAGCTTGTATGAGAAGATGTATGAATGTGGATGAGGCGAGAACTGTGTGTCAGGACAGAAGAGTGTAGCGCTCTATCCACTCTGCCTACCCCCGCGGTGAAACGGCGTGATGGTAAGTACTACAAAAATACAGTGAGTGCTTCATTATAGACCATGTTGGCTATTGGCGCAAACGGCATTTCATGTGTGTTAATGCTATATCATAAGTTCGACGTGTGATGTGAAGTGCTAATATATATTTTTTCGTTTACAGTTATCGAATTTTTTAAATAAAAATATTTTATACATTTACAAAAATTTTTTTACAAAATGGCGGAGGGTGACTTTTTCGCTAATGGAGATACAGGTAACCCCCGTTCATCGCGACCCCAGCGAGTGTGGATTCATTATATCGCAATCTGATTTTGTATGTCTCGGCACTTGTCTAACTTTGACATAAGCCAGAAATGGCCTTGAGTGGTTGCATGTATGTGCTATCTTTCTTTCTCACTTACTCACATCATATACATAAAATTATGAACGTGAGTGAGATAAAAGAACGCCAGTAAGCCGGTGCCCGGTACGGTTGAGCCAGTGCATCATTTGGGTAAATCCTTCAGTGTAATCTTAGCTGAAGTGTTAAACGCACACTAATTAAATTAACAACTTACATATTTTATATCCCTTCGTAAAATGGGAAAAATCGGTCGGCTGCAGGAAATGAATTGGCATACTATGTACCAAGAAAATGAAGTCTTGGAACCTATTCCCAGGTGAAAGTTAAGTTAGTTTCTCTTCACAATCAGTGCCTGGAGTTATTAGAGGAAAATGATGAAGATTAAGAGCGAGTGAGTGCTGTAAAGCTTGGTTGTAATGGATTAATCGACAGTTATTGGCAAAGTTTGCATAATAAACGCAGGGAATCTAGATTCTCTTTAGCAACGCGGAACAAAATGAATTTTTTTTTATTAATATTGTTCATTTTATTAATAGTGTTTTTTCGAATTTTAATATGATTTTTTTAATCCCTCGTTGATAGCGAAATTTTGGTTATCGCAACCATGTCCAAAACGGACTTACTAGAAATATCCGATATGCTTATTATTACCGCATAGTCCGATGATGAGTTGAATAATGAGAACGAAGTTGAGGATGATTATTTTGAGGTTCACATCTATGATGAAGAAGACTTGACAATACTGTTGATGAAAACCAGCCATCAACAAGTACAGGGATTAGGCCAGAATTTGAATGGGATAATTATTTTGTTCCAAATGTACATACATTTTCAGCGACTCCTGGTTTTAACTCGGACCTTGCAGAAGATGCGCGGGAAATAGATCTTTAAAAATTGTATCTGAATACAGCAGTGGTCGATACTATTGTGGATGAAACAAAGTGCCAATTTAAATTTGCCACAAAAAATATACCATTGACTGAAAGATTGAGATGGGTTGACACCACAAGCAACGAAGTACATGTATTTTTGGCCCTGACCTTGTTAATGTCCAGAAATACATTGGTCGATAAATCCATTGTTGAGTTCATCGATGTTACATTTTTCCATAAGTGTGCCTCCATAAGATCAGTCCTATACTGAATGCAATGAAAGAAAAATTCACAGAACTTTTGACGCCTCACCAAAACATCCGCATTGATGAAAGCCTTCTGCTCTTCGAAGGTCGGCTTTCATTTCGTTAGTATATTGCTGTGCTTCGAATAATATCACACTGAAGAAGAGTTTTAGGTAAGCATCACATTAAACACAGTAATATTAGTGTAAATAAAATGTTCTAGGTAAAGATCAAATTAAATATAACAATAATTGTGTTAATAAAATCTGAAGTCGTCCTTCCAAAAACGAATACAGAATAAATAATAATTTCCTAAATTTTATTGCCTGGCAACACTATTAACTTTTTTCCTTTTTTCATCTCAAAACCGTACGAAATCGTGGTTGATGGACGCTTGTAATAAAATAGAAGCTCCATGTTTTTTATTTATTTATACCAACGGTTTCATGGTTTTTTCATAAAAATAAAATTCTGAAAAATCTATTCAATGAATTTTGAATTTTACGAATTTTGGCGCCAATTGGTGGTATGATGCTGTTTCACCTAAGACTTTTTTTGGGGGGCTAACAGGTTAAAAGTCACTAATACTAAATTAGTCCACCAAAGTCTATTAATTAACAAGAAAAAAAAGTATTTTTTCCTTAACATGTCAATATCTTGATTTCCCTACTATTAATTGGATATAAATATTAATACAAAATTATCTCAATTTTGTCTAGATTTTTGGTTTTTTATAATTTTACTTATTGTGTCCGTCTCAATAAAATTATAATAAAATCCAGTGGCGTGCACTAGGAATGGATTTAGGTTATACCGCTAATAAATACAGTGGTACCTTGACATACGAGTCTCCCAACTAATGAGTTTTTCAAAATACAAGCCGTCTCTCTGCTGACTATTTGCTTTGAGTTGAGTTAAAATTCGGGTTTCAAGCCAGCTTCAGATACCCCACCGCTAGTTGGCGCAGCGAATGCCACAGTAAACACCGCAACATCCCACATCTCACTCTTTCACTTTAAGCAGTTACGCAGTGGGAGCAAGAAGAAACTTAATTTTTCCAACTATGGATCTGAAACATGACCACGGTGTGGGTGTAGTCGACTTGGTGAAGCAGTATGAGCGTAGCACTTCTATGATCAGCACCATACTGAAGTAGAAGTAGTGGATAAAGGCCAAGGGGGAGCTAAAATAATTTCTAAACAGTGAACATCTATCCATGAAAATATGAATAAGCAGCTCGCAGGAGATACCGTGATGGAGACTATAATCTGCAAAAAGGCATGAGATATTTACGCTGATTTGCAGCAGCAGACCCCAAGCACTTTGACGGACAAGGCATCGGACAAACGGTTTAAAGCCAGTCAGGGATGGTTCCAGAATTTTAATAAGAGGACCGGCATTCACTCCGTTGTTAGACATGGTGAGGCATTGAGCGCGGATATGAAGGCAGCTGAGGATTACCTCAAAACTTTTGCTGAAATTATAGCAGCCTACGACTATGACGAGATAGAACTTTTTTTAAAGAAGACGCCAAGGAGGACTTATATATAAGTTGTTATAACAACAGAGGAAAAAAGGATGCCAGTCCACAAACCCATGAAGGATGGGCTAACCCTCGCACTGTATAAAATGCAAGTGGCGACTACAAGATTAAGCCGCTGCTCATTTATCATTCGGAAAACCCCAGATTTTAAGGTACATAAGATTCTGAAAGAAAAACTGCAGGTTATGTGGGGGACAAACCCAAGGGTGTGGGTCACCAGGAAGTTCTTTATAGAGTGGGTGAATTTGATCTTCGGTCTTGACAATAAGAAATTTCTCCAAGCAACCCCCTGCAATCCCTTCTCATCCTGGACAATGCACATACTAGCCTACCTAACCTAACCTAACCTTGAAGAGTTCAAGTTTATAAAGGTTCTCTATCTTCCACCCCTATCCTGTAGCCCGTGGACCAGCAGCTGATTTCTAATTTCAAGCAGCTCTTCACCAAACACCTGTTTCGCCGCTGCTTTGAGGTGATGATGACCACAAACCTCACCCTTCGAGAGTTTTGGAAGGACCACTATAACATTGTGATATCCCTCAGAATTATCGATATGGCCTGGCAGTGTTACAAAGAGGACCTTAATCTCTGCGTGGAAGAAGCTGCAGCATAAGGTTGTGTCTGAAACTGATGAGATCCTGATCACGCAGCAGTCACCAATTTCTGTGTAGCGGCCACTATCGGCCGCAACCGTCCATTAGTCCGTAGCATTAGATAGTTTTAATAAATATTACATTAACCGAATTTTATTATTTCGTTTGCGTTACAACTTCCTTTAGATCCAGAAAAAAAAAAAAATTATATGCTTTTTGCTAATAAGTAATCAGCAAAAGAGTAGTACCGCCTTATTTAAAAGTTGATAAAGTATCAAGCTGGCCTTTTATACAAAGCGCTTTGAATGGAGATATCCTAATGGCTTCTTTGATATTTTTTGCAAGCGGTAGAAAATGTTGAACATTGAAATAGAAATTGATAAATGGAAAAAATACCAATAATAATTGTCGATTACCCGATTTCATACAAAAAATTAATGACTTTGAGTGTGGTTAAATCAAAGACAATATTAATTTTAAATTTAATCATGAATAAAGGTAAGATTCTACAAAATGTTAAATGGCTAAAAATACTGCTACAATAATAAATATTAGAATATACGGCCGGCGGGATAATTACGTAAGTCAAATTGTGTTCCTATTCGCATCAGTTAGATTTATATAATTATTCTTCCCTATTCCTATAGCAAGATAGTTGTGTGATGAAGAACAAAGAGAATATCATCCACAGCAATATATATTTCGGAGACGAGTGAATATAATTGTACACCACAAGATGAGCAACATAAAAAATATAATTATAATATACTTCATAAAAAGTATAAATAAATTCATTACAAAAAAATTAGAGAAAAAAAGAATGAAACATAAAAAGAGTTTCTAGGTATTGTACACAAAATAAATACAACACATATTACTATATTGATATGTAGACTGAACATTTGGTTTGATCAATGTTCAATTGGTATATATATTTTAAAAAAAGCACATACGATAATGTAATAAAATGATCAAATTAATAAGTTTATGTCATAAATCAGGATAATTTTCTATAAAGTTATCTCTATAATTTTTATTCATGTCTCTAGCAAAGCAACCGGTTTCGGTCTTGCTTGGCAGTGGCCGCTTTGCGGCCACAGTCAGTGTTACCATGGTAATTACTTTCAAAAGGTAGCGGGTTCTTCGCGGATGACGTTGGCCATTGCGCGGCCACAGCTACAATAATGCAAAAGTCAGCTTTTAAGTAACCCAATAATGGATCTAACATAACAATACTGACATGTGATGACATAATCTATCATTACAGTGATAGCACGCACCGCTCAGTTATGACTATTTAAAAGCATGCCTTTAAATAATCCAATAGTGAGCACCACACTGGCCAAAAAAGAGATTTTGCTAAATTGTGTTAGTGTTTTTGCTAAAGCAATTGGCAGGCTCCAGATTAGATTCTGATTTCTGAACTTGGCATCTCAACCCACTGCGCTACGATTACTTCTCGCACACCTCAGTATTGTACAATAAATGTACAACTGTGCAATATGATTACTGGGTTACATGCATTCTTTAAAGAATCAAGTTTATATACTGATTACACATTTATATTACAAACTATTATAAATGTGTATCTGTAATCAAAAAATATGTATATAAACTAGCAGACACGTCAATTATATACTCATTCTCTATACACGAGTCTCCGACTAATAGAGAAGAAAACAATGTTAAAAAATCATATATATATATATAATTATCTGATTATGTTTATATAAAATGTGTTATATCTGATTATATCTTCTAATCATTTATTTTTTAAATATATATTATTGACTTTTTTGATTATTTGTGCTTGTATTCTGTATCCTCAATTTTATATTTGCATGTCACAGAACGTAGGACAGTTTTTGTTTTTTTTTTTTGGCAGATTATTCAGGTATTTTTTATCCGGGTCAACTTTTTCTTACTAATTTATACAGCTTTACCAAATGAAATAGAAGTAATAAAAATAAATAGTCAAAAATGAACAGTAATTAGGTTGTGCCAGTGTCATAATCTAATCATTTTACAATCGCGATTCTCTATATTTATTCATTTTATAATTAATATTACGCAATAAAATCTCCCTCAATTGATACAACCTTCTCATACGTTTATAATAACTTTGTTATACCATTTGAATTAAAATCAGAAGATAGCACCGATTTAGCATTAGATCAGGAGATTGTTTAGATCATTAGGTTTGGTTTACAGTTGCATTTGATATAATTTCTTTTGAAAGGCATGGTTTGAGTACGATTGACCTTTCTTCCCCCAATTACAAGATACTATACAAGTGGTGAAATCGCTTCTAACTCTATTAAGTCTCACCAAATTCAAGCAGGCACGGATGTGTTTTTGTTACTTAAATGGTGGCCTGTATATGAATCCCATATTTTAAATATATTCTTGTATGCTTGGCCACGAGGATCAAAGTGTATTTGCAATAGACTTGGTAAGATTTGCTCTGACTTAAGTATGCAAAATGTCAATTTTCACTACCCTTTCTCTTCCAGGTTTATTTTTTAGAACAATATTTCCACTTCAATTTTCCCCTCTGACACTGTCCAATATTCAATACATTCCCATAAACATCACAAATGTTGCAGTCGTTACACATACATTTTTTTACAATATTTGTACAAAATGCATTTTCCATAAATCTCTATATGAAACATAGTCACAAAAAAAAAATCTTTTGTAGGGTATTTACAGATGTCCACTGACCTACAGAAACAGATTAACAACCGAAACATGGTGTTCAGAAAAATTTTAACAAAAAAAAGACATTTATATCATTTTTACAATAATGGCAGAAAACTTTACTTGTAAATTTAAAAAAAAAATTGTAATAATCCATACCTTACCAAGTTTAATTAACTATTAAAATGCAATGCTACATTTTATTATGTTAATTAAATCATACAAAATAAAAGGTATTGTTTTTTTTATTATTAAAATATAAAAGTAGTTACCCTATCATCGGTTTTTTTTTTTAAACACAAAAAGTAAAAACAAATTCAATTAACTTGAACCCAAATGAAAAACAAACATTATTGCTAGCACAAGTAGTTTAATCAATAACTAAATCTTTAAATAAAAGTAAACTTTCACACTAATCATTATGGTCAAGCATATTTATACACATAGTAAAAAAAATATAAATAATCTTTAAATGAATTTCATAAATTCCGCAGAAAAAATTTAATATAATATATTTTATTTCAATATCAGAATGATAACGGAACCGGTGTATTAATTCAGTATAAATTAATTATAATCAACTTTGAACATCTTAACATTTTTAAAAAATCATTTATATATTTTCTTGCAGTTTAAGGATAAGTCAAAAAAAAATTACAGCAGAAAAAGAATTCCCGCATGATGCATATATATAATCAATTAAAATATTGATGTCGCACATATAGCCCACTGGCATCGCGCTAGCTAGATGCCTAAACATCGGAATACAAAAATATCACACGGTGTATAAATATCTTACGTTATTTGAAATAATAAGAACATTATGAACCAATAAAAAGTAGCAAACTCTAATTTTACGATACTCACGGCTAGAGACGACCAGTCAGGAACCGCTTGCAGTGCATTTATAATGAAAATGTATAAATATAGCGATACAGGCTACAAAGGGACATGCTTGTTAATTCATATCACGTAAAAATAACACTACTAAAACAATTAAATGCTTTATATTCACCTAAGTCGTGCCCATATTTAAATTTAGCCCAACACAACGCACGACAATTTATTTCCAGTAGCCCGGCCCAACGTAAGTATCAGACCTTCTAGTCCGCAAGCTTGAGGTCAATCATAGACAGTTCCAATGTTACCAGATATTAATATTAAAATATTTCCTCACGAACACATAATTTCGATTTCGTGGTGAACCGGATTACAAATTAAATGTATCGAAGGAAAATTTATTTTTTGTTTTCAAAATTTAAGCTTTTTTCCAGATAATAGACGAACTAAAACCAATTGTTGCTACGGTTGACAATACCGTAAAATCGATGTAAACCAGAAAACTTCAATGGCGACTGGCGACATCTGTGCTACTGCCACCTATGAACGAAAAATTACATTTTGGAATGTATGCGTATTATGGTAAAACAGAGATTTTTCAAATTTAGACATTCAGTTCAATTTTCAAATACTTGAAAGATTTTATGAATAATAATAATTTAGAAATTCAGTTACAGACATAGAAAAGAAAAATGGTTCTAGAAGTGGATAGTATTCTATGACAATATGTTAAACCACACTAGACTCAAACTGAGATATTTAAAGAATTAAAACCTTTATTTTTTTAAATAAGAGTGCGCGCTTCATTGTGCAGTGTTACACAACGGTTCCACGACAAAATCTCCGCGGAATATTAGCCCATCGACTATACGTCCGCGACAAAAGATCCAGCCGACAAAAATCCGGCCGACTAAAGCTCCAGCCGACAATTGATCTACGCAGCCTTAGATCCAATGATAACAAAACCGCCGCAAACAAAATTTCAGAATGATTATTTTTAAGAAAGAACTTTAAAGAAATCGATGAATCAAGGGGTGACTGAAATATGCATATAACCTTTCGTAGATTACTCGAACCTCGTACTCATACGGTGCTGTCTATAAAAAAAATGTTTATGATGAATGGATAACACACATTGATCCCGCATATATAATTCCATTGATTTTCAAAACCATTTATAATTAACACTCGTTAAAAAAATAATAACAATGGGGTCATTCCATGTCCAGAAATTAAATAAATAGTTGCTTAACCATTTTTAAAAATTTAATATTTTTTGTGCATTCACCTCAACTAGTAGTTCAAAATTAATATTATTTTAATTTTATTGTTTTTGGTTTTGCGTGGCGGCCATATTTGTTTTTCGGGGCATAGCATATTTTGTTATATTTATTAAAAAAAACTTTACACGTCAATGAGTGTATGTATGTTATATTTGAATTACCTAAACTAATAAATATTTGGTACATGTACAGCAGAATGGGTATTTTAAAGATACAAAAATATATGTAGCGATCGGAATTCAAATCTACCGCCATCTCAGTCGGCATCGACGCTAGCGACAGCGCTGCCGGCTGCTGCTACAAGTCAGGCTCAAGAATTCACCGCCAGGCATTCTCCCCAGTTTCAGTGTTTCACAACGGCGGTCTTGCCGGCTCGCGCTCGCCGAGCAAGACCGCCAATTCATTTAATTTTATAAGACACGTGCACCTTCTACATCTTCATTCATTCATCCACTGTATTCATTCTGTCTTCCTTGTTATTATCATACAGACAATAAACCTTCAACATACGCCAAACAACATTTATTTCATTTAACCACCGTCCTAATCCCCAAATATATAAGGTGCGAACTAGTATGCATTAAACAATTTCTTCAATATCTAACTAATATGGTAGTAAAGGGTGTGCAGCGGAAAATTTTTAAGAATAATATTAAATAATAAAAAAACTACAATGTTATTCTCATATTTTATTTATATAAAATGGAGTTCAACGATTCGGATTTTACGTTTTACAAACAATATCGTCTAATTGCCGTTCATTTCTCTCAAGACACTCTTGCAATCGGACTCTTAAATTTACGAACACGCGAGAGCAAAGCGTTGGTTCAATGGCAGCAACTTTACGGCGATATTTTCTGTAGGGCCTGAATTGTTCGATGATTGTTGCTGTAAACTTTCGACTTAAGGTATCCACAAAAAAAAGTCGCACGGTGTAAGGTCCAGTTCCCAGGGTATGTCTCTGTACTTGCTGATTAATTTATTGGGAAAAATTCCCCTCGGCTTCTCCATTGAAACTCTAGTTGTGTGTGGAGTGGCCCCGTCTTGCTGAAATTGTGTTCTGTTGTTGAACTCGGGAAACAGCTGTACCTGCAGTTGCGGTACCAAAAACTCGTCGATCATTCGGCAATATACGTCAGCAGTGACTGTCTCACGCTGATTTTTTCAAAACGTTTTTGATTGCATTCCCTTGGGTCGTTGGGGCACCAGTTTTCTGTGTTAAACAACACTGTGGACAACAGTGTCCTGTTTATTAACGTAGCCATCAATATTAAAATGTGCTTCGTCAGTCATCAATATGTTTCCAAGCGTTCGCGCTGTTCCAAAACGATCCAACATCGTTCTCGCTAAGGTTTCGCGTAAAGAATAATCATTTTCGTTGAGAAACTGCACGATTTGCAGATTGTATGGGTGAAACTGTAGTTTCATTTTCAAAATAACGTGCACTATTGATTTTTTTATTCCAGTACAGGCTGCAATCATCCTTATCGATTTACGCGGATTGCGCATAATTTCACGTCGAACTTGAGCCACACGTTCTGGCGTCGCTGCTGACGTTGATGGTCCCGGAAGAGTTTGTTTAACCATTGTCCCTTCTTGTCTGAACTTTTGCACCCAACATCAGATAAGTTGCGTGTTCGACCCATCACCTACTCATCGAATATTAAAGTGAATACAAAAAGCGCGACGCGCACGGACCAATGAATCACCGCATATTAAATATTGCTCAACCGCGAACGCGTGGTTCGCTCTCGACCAGTGACTCATTGCAACTGGCAAATTATCAAATTACGCTCGTCGAACAATACCCCTCCCACTTACCTCACCCTGATGGTTTATGAGCGATTACAATTTAATCTTGAAATTTTTCCGCTGGACACCCTTTATATATAGACGAGAGTAAGTGCTGAATTTCAGGTTTCAGAACGATTAGTTAAGAGTGACTAGGTGTCTAAATAGGGCTCAGGGAATACTACCTGAGTTATAAAAAAGAAATGGTGGTGAAAACATTGATGAAGACACTTTTAGAATATAGCAGGATCCTTCCCGGTAAAAAAGATTATGTGTATGTACAAATTAATGGGGTGAAAGAATACAAACAGAAGCAGTTACTTCTTTGTAACCTGAATAAACTGTATTTACAATTTAAAGAACACCACCCAGAATGTAAAATAAAGTGTTCAAAATTGTGTGAGTTTATGCCCAAGATAATTTTTTTAAATTCCAACTATATTTCATACATATTACATAACTATTTTTATTTTTTGCCGGCAAGATTGCCCTTCAATTAAAATAATTAACATAGTATATTTAAGGTAAACTAAAATTTTATCAGCAACGATTTTTTATTAAATGTAATACAATAGAGAAATCAAATATTAAATAAGATTCTCTGTGTTTTCCATCATGTTTAATAATTCTTTACTGATTTAATTAAAAATGCTTTAAGTGGTGTGTAATAGCAGGTGCATCGGGGACACATCGTGTTTGCATATGATCTTACCTACCATCAAAATGTTAAATTAATGATAAATGGTGTAAAATTCAGTCAATCGCGAGCACGCGTGATAGTCGGTTGCGTGCATGTGTCACTCTATTTATTCAATAACCCTTTTAAACTGAAGGGCGTGTCCTAAGATAAATTAAAGTTTTTGAAAATTACCAACATTTTTCTAATATGTCAACTAGAGGTCAACATAATAAAACTCAAGCAACTAATCTTGGAGACTCAAAATATGAGGATAATTTTCTGCAAAAAATCACAAAAAGTTATGAAATAAAAATGGAAGAACTTAAAACCGAGATGTTTAAAAAACTGGAATCGGAGATGGCAGAAGTGGTGAAAGCGCAAAACTTTGTAGCTTGAGCATACGCTTTGTAGCTTGACAATACGATGAAATTCTGCAAAAACTGACTTCACTGTCGAAACTGGGTAATAAAGTGAAGAGTCTTAAATAAGAACTGAGTTGCAAAGATATTTTACACACACAGACACAACTGTATTATACCAAAATTAATAATAAACAAAATGATAAATCACACCGTAGATGAAGTACACGTTAAACAAACTAATTGTTTACGAGCAATTCTAAACAAACAACATTGCATCCTTGAAATCCATAGATATCAATCTGAATACAACATGACACCTTTTTTGGCATCTATTTCTACAATCCTCGAAACATCGAAAAATATAAATGAATATGTCATCGCCGGTGACCTCAATATAAATACCATTGACAACATACATCCACGGGCTAACGACTACCTGTCTATGTTAGCATCATTTGGCTTCGTCTCCAGCATCAACACCGTTACTAGAGATACCGACTCTTCCGAAACCTGTTTAGATCACATATTCATCAAGACTAAAAAGCCTTTTGAGACATTTGTTTTACTCTCCACAATTACTCATCATTACACAACGCTTATAAACCTAAAATCAAAGACAATAAATTGAAAACCTTAAATTGTACTTCTGGTCCAACTGGACATCTAATGAAAATAATCAACTATAACAAACTAAAAGAAGATCTAAAAAGTGAGACTTGGACATCTACTTTAACAATACATGATACAAATGAAGCTATGGAAAAGTTTACCCATACACTAAACACTTATCTTACGAACAATACTGAATTTAAATATGTACAGCATAATATACGCCATAGATTGGATAACTCTCAATTTCTCACAAAATTTTCAAGCGCAGCTCGGGCTTTGTGTGAAATGGCGCCGTCCTGTTAAAACAACATGTGTTGCAGGCCCCACCGACCCAATTCGGCTACCAAGAAGTTTTACAACTGTGACGATAGCGATCACCATGCCATTATTAATTAACGTTGCTACCGAGTATATCAAGGCCGGTGCCCGATCGGTTATCTCTTGGCTTCATACACTCATCAATCAATGTTTGGAGAGGTGCCATACTATATAACATGATGAACATAAGATACAATTATATTGCTATTAAGTATAATACTCGTAGTTTATTGTGTGGGATGGAGTATACTCCACCTCTGACATATACAGCATTGTTCTGGCTACTTTGCTAGACTGCCGTCTGTGTTAAAGTAGACAGTTTTTTTTCGTACTGTTGTGGTGTTATTTAATTCAAGAAAGATAAAGATTCAACAGGAATAAAAAATAAAAAAATGTATTAAGAATGTTGTAAAATTAGTGAATTATTAGTGTAGGTATTGTATTACGATTATGTTGGAATGTTAGACAGCGATGCTTCTGATTGATGAATACAGAAATTACATACAGGGCAAATAGTCTATTGGACTCGGTTGACAAATTACTTATTTATGGGAGAATTTTAATAAAAAGAGTAAAGACGGTGATGAAAGAAAAAATAAGAGACGTACATAAAATCAAAAATGTTATCATATCAATTGTTCAGTCTTCAGCGGGGGTTAGGCTCATTCCCGTTTGTAGAAATACGTTTCTGAATATTTTGCATAAAAAGGGAATGTTTTGAGTGCAATGGCCCGTATCCGTGATGGTCATCTCTCAATGAGCTTTGATTTCTGAAAGTCGATAAAGGTACACATGTTCTGCACGCATCATTCTAATCTGCGAGCGAAACATCCGTTAATGATTTATACTCAAGCTGAACTCTGTACTGTTTCTTTACACGTACTCGAGTCGAACCTAAGGAAGAGAGAAAGATATCTCATCCGTGGATACGGGCCATAATGATGAGACACCACAAATCATTAGCTACTTCCGCTTCTGGAAGAAAGGAACAAAATCACATATATTGGTTAAAAGTTGCCTTTTAAGAGTTCATTAAAAAAATTAAGCCACTAGAAATACACTATTGTTGAAGCGAGATAAAAGAACGTACTTACGTACTCTAATTAAGTTAGTAAGTTAGGGGGAAATAATTGTTTCTCCTAACTTTAAATATGATAAACTATACAAAATGTTCATTGAACAAGCATCTGAAGAATTAAAACGGGCTATTTGAAAATGGTATTTAAAACATAGATTGGTTTTCAAATGCCAAGAACTGAATGAATTCTCAAAAAGGATCAAATGGAAGAAGATTGAAAAATACATTCACAATTAAAGAAAAGTATTTCTTGAATATTTACGCGAAGAAAGGAATGATTTGCTAACATTTAGTTTTGACTACCAAAAGAATCTTCCGTTACCAAGGTACAAAGATACCGGATCTGTGTGTTTATTACTCCCATCAGAAAAGAGGGCCCTCGCTGCGTTGTGAAGAATGACCCCTGCGAGCTCGAAACAAAGATTCTAAAGCACATAGAAGCGTTGCAGATAGCTATGAGAACACAGATAGCTTTAGGCGGGAGACATTTTAGAATTTTGTTTTTCAGTGAAGAGATTATATTGAAGATTTCCTGTAGTATGCTGAACTTTATGGAGGACTCACAGGCGCAGAGTTGAGAATAGATTCGACTTGTGTATGTACTGAGGATACAAAGGTTGGGCCATCGTTCCTCAAGATATGATTTTTTCACCATCGGATTATAATAATAATAATGTGTTTATTCCAGTGTGATCGGGTTTTTTATATTTTAATGAAGACTCGAATCGCCACAAAGACATACAAATAATATCATACATTTAAAGTAACAAAATAATATTTACGTTATAAAAAGAAAAGCAAAAAAAGTTCACACGCTTATGTATAGTATAAACAAAATGTAAATACTACATTTCAGTCACGGCTATTATTGTATTGTGCTGTAGTCGTTGCCATTTTCTGGTCAGGGAACCAGCTTTACTCAATTATGGTATACTACTCCGTTTGGGCATTGGAGAGGAGTTATTCTGGTATTGGCTTACTCTGGAATATTAAAAGTTAAAGTATAGCCATGTCGGGTGTTGAACTAAAAGTTTACGCGAATTTTGTCCATAGGAATGCGGTAATTTTGCTAGTTTTTTCGGGCAAGATTTTTTCGTTAACAAGATCTTTGAAAACTTATGATGATAGATTAAAATGATCTTTGTAAGAATTTAAAATCAATCGTCGATTAGGACTTTCATTTTGTTTTATTTATTTCTAATCTTAGTTTACAGCTCTCTACTTCTGCAGGCATTTCATCGTCGTCATTGGCCATTAGCGTTATATTATTTACGAATCTAATTTAGGAGATTTTACAAGCTTCTACAGCAACACCGCCTTCCAACCTGTTTAATTTGTATTTTCCTCGTTATGTATGTTGAAAATATCAGGAGATAATGCTTTCTGTACTTGGAACGGTTGTGAGAGGAATTCATTTACTCTCACGGTTGCCTTATTTTGTATACAGGCTGTGAATCAGTGCAATCAGCTGTCTTAATACTCCCATCTCTGTCAGGACTATCTATAGCAGTGGCGTATTTGAAAAAAAATTAGGCTCTAATACAAAAAGAAAATAGGCCGCTGTTTATATGTTTTATTTTATTATAATTTATTTTGGGGAAACAAACACTACATAATATATGTGGGGATCAGATTTTAAATTCACCGCCATCTCAGCCGGCATCGACGCTAGCGACATATCACTGCTGGGTGCCGCTACAGGTCTTGCCTGATTCCTTATCGTCGAGCTCTCTCCATGCTCTCTCCTGTTTCATCGCTTCGCGACGGAGGTCTTGCCGGCCCACGAGCACTGAGCGAGACCGCCGACTCGCTTGACTTCATAATACACGCGCATCTTCTACATCTCTGCATTTCTTTATCGTATTAGTAATATCTGTCTTCCTTATTCGATCTATCCAACTCAATAAACATCAATCAATTATCACTCTTTCATTTAACCACCGACCTAACCCCCAAATATATATATTAACTTATGACATAATATATAAAAATATGACAAGTGAAGTTTATTCGAAGCTGAAAAAAATAAAAATATGATACAAACTGATGAGCTAAAAAATCTAAAATGTATAAAGTGGAATGAACGGGAAGGTCTATAAATGTCACATGTAACAGAAGACGTAATTTTGTTATATTTACGGTACTGCAGTAGTTATTTTATAATTACCTAAATAATAATATTATTTTAGTGGTTTTAAATCTAAAGTGGGTGCACTGGCAAAATCACACAAGTGGAGTATGGGGTTCACAGTGACCCCCAACTTATTTTTTAAATTTATGGTAAATCAAGAGGCATTGAAAAGTGAAAACGAGTAAAGTATAATTGTTAATCAACAATTATTACTTATACAAAAATTAAATAAAACAAGACATCTCAATTATTATGTAGCGATCGAAATTCAAATCTACCGCCATCTCAGTCGGCATCGGCGCTAGCGACAGCGCTGCCGGCTACTGCTACAAGTCGGGCTCAAGATTCACCGCCAGGCGGTCTCTCCAGTTCCATCGTTTCACAACGGCGGTCTTGCCGGCTCGCGCTCACCGAGCAAGACCGCCAATTCATTTCATTTCATGCACAGATGCACCTTCTACATCATTCATTCACTCTATTCATTATGTCTTCCTTGTTTTCATTGTCATTGTCATAATAAACCTCAACACACACAATCATATTTATTTCATTTAACCACCGTCATAACCCCCAAAATTACATGCGGACTGTTGTTCATGGCACTGGCAGCAAAATCTAAATATTTATTATAGGTATTGAGGAACTATCAGAGATCAATCATTTAAATTTTTTATTTATTTATTTTAAAGTATAAAAGTTCGCAAGTGGGCGCACGTGGTCACGGCTCACCTGAGTAGCGACACGTACACGCGATCACTACCAAAAACAAAATGGCCACATAAGATAGGATGCTACCGGAAGCGGTGAGTTTGCAAACCTATGCGTTTTGTATTTTTAAGCGATTAAAGTGGCATTGACCTCATGCTTAATGACTGAGCACTCGATAAATTGGTTAACATAAGTGTGTGTTGGGCGTTTACGATTTTCGGTTTGCGACGATGGTTTGGTCTCTACTCCGCTTTATTTCAATGTATGATGGTCTGTACTTTTCCATGCGTATATTGCATATTAGCGCCGGGAAAAGCATCGGTAAACCAGTTTTCATTTAGAAAGAATTAGTATGTGTAACAGCTCGTTGAAAAAAATGATATCCAACTTTTTTTTCAATGTAATTTTCAAATATTAAATAAATACATGGTGCTGAAAAACTCGTAGGAAATAGAACACACAATGCATACAGAGCTCAAATTTTCATGTAGGTATACCAGTTTTTTTTTTGCTATAGTATATATTTTATGTTTGTTTTATGAAATTAATGTATGAATAATAAAATATATCAAAAATGATGTGATATTTAATTTTTCAATCTCAAAAATATTTTCTAGGCGTCGGGTAACATATTTTATTTTTTAAATATTTTACAGGTGAAACAACATATTTTATTGATAAAATAATATTTTTGCGTAGCAATAATTAGAGCGTTTGTGTTTCTCATATGTTTTTTCGTTGCCTTATGTAATCTATAATATTTAGTGCTTTTTATCTTGTTTTTTCAAAAACTCTACTTCCATAATGGACACTGAGTAGTAAAAGTGTTCATAATCACATTATAAAAGGAATAGCTATTTTTTGCAATGTGCCAATCTGGCCTATCCAAAATAATCTAAAGTGAAAAAAATCATACGTTATTCAGTTCAGTAATCATTGCCTGGTTGTCAGCGTCAGTTGATGTCAGTTCGTCAGTTCGTCAGTTGGTCCGTGACTATTCGCTATCGCTATTCGTGACAAGTAGTGGCTGACAGCTGCGTTCGATTCTAGCTTACGTAGATATTTTCTGCATACAGGTGAAAACAAGTTTCATTTTATTTAATATTATTATGCAATTTTTTTATTTACTTGACTTGTTAAATGAATGCTGCGTATTTTAAGAGTACGGTATTTTGTATTATTTGAGAAATACATAATTACTTAAACTTTTGTTTAGTGTTTTTTTGTATATCTGTAGTTAACATGTTTTTGTACCATATAAAATTATTTTGATGTGAATTTTTTCCAATTATATATAATATTAAAAAATATATTATAATATTAACTTGATTTCAGAGACAGTAATTTACTATGAAATTTGTTTGGTTATTTTTTAATAATTCGTGCGCAAATAGTAGGCACGTATCTAAATTTGTATATTGGATTAAAAGTACTTCATTTTAAACCCCTGGTTAGTATGATAACAAATAGTGATTATGTATTTATTGTAATCATTTTAATAATAATGTTATTCAATTAGCTCCTATTTGTGTGAGATTGACCAGAACAATTTATCTGTGTAAGGTTATAAAACGTCACATTGATAATTTTTGCGTCATACGCATGAGTTATTATGGCATAATATGTAAGATAATGGGAATGAGTGGGTGCGATTGTACGTCAATGCCCACGTGGATACAAAGTATATTTTAGTAAACTTACGAATTAACTTATTTTTATTTTCAGTAGGTCCATTTATAGATTAATGTTTATAATATTTGTAAATTGCATTGGGTTTTCCTCTGCGGGATTGGGAGTCCATTAAATTGAGATATTATTGTTATATTGTTAAAAATAAAATAATCATTTTGTCATTTAACATTTGGTTAATATCAATTTTTAATTGATTAAATTTTGCCTATTAAATCCCAATATTACACATGCGTAGAGGTGTAGCGCTTTTGGCCTAAATAAACAAATTATAATAATATTTTTATATAGGTACTCAATATTTACATCGGAACTTTACTTTTGATTTTACAGTTACGGATGGAAAATTCTGCTTGCAATATAATATCATGTCAGTTACCAATATCCTATTCATTCATTGTTTTTCCATACCTCCCATGGAACATTTTTATTTGTAATTTATATTAAAATGTTGACAAGTGGTGTATATCGAAGATGTGAAAGATGAGTCAAAATTGAATCTGTAGAATTTTATCCAGCTTCTTATCTTTTAAAAATTTGGTGTGTACAGTAGCAAATTTATATAGTTGCACACGTCATAATTGTTCAAAAATAAAATTACTAGTAAAAACAAAAGTAATAAAAACCACCACAATGTTGATTGAGAATTGTATTTATTCACTGTTTTTATTTCACTAATAGGTAGATAAGTGCACTTTGCTTTCTAAAATAACACAAAATATGTGTATTTTAAACAATTATAGTAAACAGTGCAAATGAGATTAATGTTCCATATCAACTGATTATTTATTTCAGTTATTTTAAGAGATATCATTTATACTGCTGTATTAAAATATGTCATGTATACATATATGTATTTTAAAGTATATTATTACATGTGTTTTATTTTATTTTCTATTTATACTATAGGAATAATAAAAAACACACTTAAAATCAAGTTATATGTCTTGTAAACCCTTGATATATAGTCAATATTAAATACCTTTTCTAATTTAAGCTCTTCACGATGGCCGATCATGGATTTCTAAAACAAGTTCCTGGTTTTGCAACCAAAGCTATTCATGTCGGACAGGAGCCGGAGCAATGGAAGTCTGCCTGTGTTGTGCCTCCCATCATAACGTCTACTACCTTCAAGCAGGATGCTCCAGCAGAGCACCGAGTTTGTTTTTTATTTACTTATAATAAATATATTTTAAATTATTTTATCATCCCGTGGACTGAGAATGTGTGTGGTTAACAATTTTGTATGTTTAAAAAGGAAGTTTAATAAATAACCTTTCAGTGGAATTCTCAACAATCCATTATGAATAGATAATACTTGTACTTATATGAAAACATTTAAGTGGGTAAACATGTATGATGGACAGGGAAAAAATGCCAATATAATAAAAAAATAATTAAAGTTTGAGATGAGAATATGTAATAATTTTAAAAAGATTTTCTCAGATGTTTCAGGTGAATGTATGTAGAAGTGTAGGTAAGGCTGATTGAGATCGGTCATCTTAAATCTGGCATTATTGTTTAAGACAGAGGTCGGCAAAGTGCGGCTCCGGAGCCGCATGCGGCCCTTTGGCCCCTTAAGTGCGGCTCTAGCACAAATGTCCACGGGCAGGCGCGCAAGACGCGCCGATAGTATCGGTCGGGTGTCGGAGGGTACGCGGCGCGGGGGAGACTCGCGCATTTCAACAAGTCTGGTTGGCGTTGGCCAGCAGTCGCTGTGTCAATCGCATTGCTAACAGTCCTGTCTATAGTGGTCGGCGCTTATCGTGTCTGCAAGTCGTGTGCATGTTACAAAGGTACCTTCTTGAAGAATAAAGTTATTGTATTTTTCCATCCAGCTGCACATCCTACAGGTATTTTTGTCATCAATTTAATATGATAATTATTTTGTATTGGTGGCTGTTGAAAAAATTATATTTTGGAATATTTTTATAGGTGCCCTATTTGACATGGCTACCAAAAAGAAGCAAAGAAAAACGGAAGATGAAAACTGTGAATTTAGAGTTGAGTGTACCGAGACTTCCACGTTAATTCAAAACTTAAATAGCCATCTGACATGTCTTATTTGTAAGAAAAAATTTGTGCATAACAGGAAGTCAAATTTGGAGAGACACTATAGAAATAAACATGTGTCATTTAGCACTAAATATCCTGTCGGTGATGCAAGGAAGAAAGCGGTTAAGGAACTTCAGAAGAGTCAAGAGACATCAACTTCTGTATTTAATAACTGGATGCAATTTTTCAGCAATATTAATATGGCAAGTTTTGTTGTTAGTCAAGAGATTGCTAAGAGAGGGAAACCGTACACAGACGGCGAATACAAAAAAGTGGTTTTATAAAGGCGTTCGAAGAGCTATTTTGGGATTTTAAGAACAAAGCAGATATTCTAAAAAAAATTAAAGAGTTACCCTTGGAGAGGATATCGCAAATGCTGTTATTGAATATATGGATAAACATCATATTCCTCTTGATAAAATTGTGTCGATTTCAACAGTTGCGGCCAATAGTATGACCGGTGTAAGAAACGGGTTTGTTGCTATTTTTAAAGAAAAACTTAATCACAAGATACTTGCTACCATTGCATCATTCATCAAGAAGCGCCGTGCGCAGACATTTACAGAAGAAATTTGCAAAGTTATGGAATTGGTGATTACAATTATCAACTCCATTTTAGCTAAAGCTCTTAATCATCGCCAATTCAAAGAATTTTTAGTTTAAATGGAGAGTGAGTACGATGATCTTCTGTTTCATAACAAGGACGTTGGTTATCAAGAGGGAACATTTTAAAACATTTCGAATCCCTATTACGAGAAATCAAAGCATTTCTCCTTGAGAAGGGTGTTCACTATCCAGAACTAACAGACGATCAGTGGATCCAAAAATTTTATTTCATGGTAGATGTTACGTCTCATCTAAATCAGCTTAATCATAAGCTACAAGGGAAAGGAAACACAATTTTTTCGATGTTAGAAGAAGTCTTTTTATTCAAAAACAAATTATCCCTTTTTGCTCAAGATTTTGAAAGGGAAACATTGTTTCACTTTCCGAGTCTGCTGAAGCATCGCCAAGAATATAATTCCTCTATTGACAAACACTATTTCAAAACAACCATTTTAAATATGAGGGAAGCATTTCTCAGCAGGTTTCAGGAATTTAAAAACAGCAGAGCGACCTTAGCATTCACCATACACCCTCTTAATGCTACGATAACAGATTTAAAATTTGGCATTGACATTGGTAACTTTGAAATACAATTGCTGGATTTAAAAAACAAGGAAATATGAAGTTCTAATTTTGAACATCTTTGTGTTGATTTGGAAATATTGGAGAATAACAAATGTGAGCTTAGTTCACAACACAAGTGGTCTGCTTTGAAAGACCTGGAGAAGGAAGACATGATCATCTTCAACGCCTGGATAGTATTTCTGACTTTTATGATCAGCTGAAAAAACTTGCGTTTGCTGTTCTTTCACTTTTCGGTTCTACATATTTATGCGAACAATCTTTTTCAAGCATGAACTTTATCAAGAGTAAACTGAGAAGTCGTCTTATTGATGAGAATCTAGAATCGTGCCTAAAATTAAGAATAACAACATACAAACCTGACTTACTCAAACTTTCCAAGGATGTAAGGACATTGTTCGCATTAAGTGTTTGTCAGTCATTGTCATGATTTAAATTTATAGATTCCTTAATTACATATTATTTTTTATCAATGAATAAAATCTTTATTAAGTATGAAATCAAGTTTTATTCAGTGTACCCGTAATTTAATGAAGTGCTAAAATTTTAATAAAGGTTTGCTAAATCAATAAACAGATTTGGCTCTAAAATTTTTTTTTAATCTTTGTAATGTACATATTTGGCTCTTTGGCTAATAAGTTTGTCGACCACTGGTTTAAGAAGATGCAAATTAAGATTTTTCATGCTCAACCAAACCACAATTTCTTTCTCACTAGGTTCATTGTTTTTATTTAAATATCTGTAGGTATATTGTGTATTTCATAATAATTACAATAATATTACATCCGCCTATGTCAGATCTCTTCAACATTCCATTGATAACAGCTTCATTCTCAAATGAATGATTTAATGAAGAATTACTAATACGTAAAATAATACAATAAAAATGGTTTCACTTTGGGTCAACGGGGGTAATGACTTAGATAATTTCCCTCATTTTATTAAATCAACAAGTTTCATAAAAACATTACTTAATTATAAAATTTGTAAATAAGTGAAGATATTAATTTTTGATATATCATTAATTTATCAGTCTCAGCCATTCAATGTTAGTATACAGTGTATTACAAATGTGTTCTCATTTGAAATGTCGAGTTTAATTACTTGTTTAATAATTCTGATATGATTAACAAATAATCTACTGTGATACCAGGGGCGTGCATTGAAACTATGCATTAAATAAATATAAATTAAATAATCCTTAACTTATGAAAATACCATATCAAATTCTACCTGTTATTATACAGATTATCACATATGTACATATGTTGAAACATGCTTTTCGACTAGAGTTTTTAATTCTGACATTCCGTCTACATGCAACGTCATATCAGTGCTTCATTTGCTTCAAAACAATTAGCTTGTTTGTGCAAATCCAATTTGTTTTTATCAATCTGCATAAACATTATTAATTTATACTGAAATTAATATTTCCCTACTGATGACGCTGTGTTTTGTTAAGGCCGTCTTTGCGTCTGTGATTTTCGTGCATTTTGAAAACAATTTTTTCCTACTGTATTCTGTTTATTAAAAGGGATTATCTTGACTAAAATAAATAATGGCATCTTTTGCTAATTCTACAGACTAAATGGGTTTTTTTCAACATTATTTCAAAGTTCATATTATTTATTATCTACATTTAATATTGAAATATTAAATGTTGTTATAATTCTTTCTATTTATTTTTTGACCTTATGACATTAATGAAACTATTAAATATTTGTCATCCGAAGGAGACAATTGTTAAGAATACTTATATAACATGTAAGAATAGTATGTATATAACATGTTACTTATTTATAGAAGAGATTGATACATAATTAGATCAAGCACAACATTGTGAAAATTTGTGACATTAACATAGTAAAATTCATTTATGTGATTAATATAATGTTCTTTCTTTTAAGTAAACAAGTTAGACTATAATGTTGACATAAAAATAAATAACCGTATTTCTGATATTAAAACAAATGTGGAGTTTATCTCAAACATATACGTCAGTTTATAATTTTTTTTGTTTAACTTCTATGTGCAAGTATCCACCATCATTATTTACAATAAGCAGAAATCAATTGCACCTTCTTCATCATTTTCTTATCACATTGGTATAATAAAAATAACAATTTTATTTATTTCATATATGTAATACGTAATTATTGTTGACTCCGACTAGAAGTTTACCTATTTGAAGAAAGTCCATTCTTTTAACAATCACCTATTAAAAAATATTTTTTATAACATTTCTTGAAATATAGGTGTTCAGCAGAAAAAATTCAAGATTAAATTGCTCGTGAGGTGAGGTAAGTGGGAGGGGTATTGTTCGACGCACGTGATTTGCGGATTTGCCAGTCGCAATGAGTCACTGGTCGGTAGCGCACCGCAGTGATAAAATACAGTGATTTGTTGGTTCGTGCGCATCACAATTTTTGTACTCACTTTAATATTCAACGAATAAGTGATGGGTCGAACACGCAACTTATCTGGTGTTGGGTTCAAAAGTTCAGACAAGAAGGGACAATGGTTAACCAAACTCCTCCTGGACCATCAACGTCAGCAGCGTACCTAGAGCATGTGGCTCAAAGTTCGACGTGAAATTATGCACAATCCGCGTAAATCGATAAGGAAGATTGCAACCTGTACTGGAATAAAAAAATCAACAGAGCACGCTATTTTGAAAAATATATGCAAATCGTGCAGTTTCTCAACGAAAATGATAATTCTTTACGTGAAACCGTACCGAGAACGATGTTGGAACGTTTTGGAACAACACAAACGCTTGGAAACTTATTGTTTACGGACGAAGCACTTTTTCATTTCGATGGCTATTTTAATAAAAAGAACATGAGATACAATTCAAGGGAACGCCATCAAAAACGTTTGCATTGTCCAAAAACGATAATGTGGTGTGCAATTTTTGCCCGAGGGATAATAGGCCATTATATTTTTAACTAGCGAGAAACGACGATCACTGCTGACGTGTATTCCCGAATTATCGACGAGTTTTTGGTACCGCAACTGCAGCTGTTTCCCAGGTTTAACAACAGAACACAATTTCACACAGCTGGAGTTTCAATGGAGAAGCTGAGGGGAATTTTTCCCAATAAATTAATCAGTAGTTACGGAGACATACCCTGGGCACCTCGGTCACCGGACCTTACACCGTGCGACTTTTTTGTGGGGATACCTTAAGTCGAGAGTTTACAGCAACAATCCTCGAACAATTCAGGCTCTACAAGAAAATATCCGCCGTGAAGTTGCTGCCATTGAACCAACACTTTGCTCTCGCGTGTTCGCAAATTTAAGAGTCCGATTGCAAAAGTGTCTTGAGAGAAATGGACGGCATTTAGACAATATTGATTATAAAACGTTAAATTAGAATCGTTAAAACTCCATTTTGTATAAATAAAATACGAGTGTTGCCAACCAAACAAAAGTGGTCGCCTCAAGTTGCTTCCGCTAGGGTGCGAGCGGATTTACTCAACCGAAGTCGAGCTCGTCACACTCGTTCCAAATCGCCGGTGGTCGCAGATCCAAAAATGTCTCCACTGGGCCGAAGAGCAGGCTTGAAAGCGGCTGGACGGCGAGGCTCCGAAGGAAGAGGTGCGGAAATGAAACACTTGCTAAAAGTGTTTGTACTTGGCGCACTGCAGACGAGACAAAACGAGTGAGCCCCGAACTTGGAACTTGGATATACTGGTTTTATGGAGTATCGGATTGGGTAATCCCTGCCTCCTTCATCTTGCAGTATCGGGGCGTTGGGAGTTGGAATGATGGTGTCAATTTATTTTTAGGTAAAGGTTGAAAAATAATTGAATTTAAAATTGAGTGATGCAATGTCAAGATTTTGGGTTGGGCCGAGGTTGCGTAATGATTTCATAATTTGAGATACGGTTAAATTTCGCGAGTTGAGTCTTTAGTCAATTTTAAATTGAATTATTTTTAAGGCGACCGGGTGCCTGATAGGTATTTTGATGAATTTATGATTGAGAGATTATAAGAGTACCGTTTTTGGCCTTTTGTGTTTGTCTTTTATACGTTCGTCGTAGTCCCCCAGTAAGCTTATTATAGGGTTGGAGTGGTTTGCAAGGCTTGCATAAAATGGTGTTGAAATTTTTTTTATATATTCTTTTATGAAGGGGATTCCAGTGTCGTGGACTTGTATCATATTTATATTTGTTTTGGCAGCATTGCCCCATATGGGGACTGCATAGGTCATGATGGGTCTGATTACTGATTTATAAATTAATAATTTGTTTTCCATTGATAGTTTACTGCTTCTACCCACCAGTGACCAGTGGGTAGAGAGCGGACAGGGCTTTGGATGCCGTGTTGGCTTTATCTTGGATATGGGCTCGCCACGTTAGGCGATAATCGAGTGTTAGCCCTAAATGTTTTATTTCCTTTTTCCAAAGGATCTCCCGGCCGAATAATTTTATTTTTGCGGGAGGAGCTATTGATTGTTTTTGTAAACTAGATGGCTGCTGTTTTACTAGGATTGATTTGAGTTCGCTAGTCGATACACCATTTTTCAAATTTGGCAGTGTGTTCTTGGACTCTGACTATGGCCAGGGGGGGTCGCGTGATGAGGAGGATACTGCAGTATCATCTACAAATTGTGATATTGACGTATTGTGGTCAATGGGATCGGTACATGTTTTGTGAAGAATGTGTACAAAATTGGAGCTAGTACGGCTCCTTGGGGAACTCCGGCGGTTGATTCGCGTGTGGAGAATAGAACGCCTTTTACTGTTACTGCAAATGTCCTGTTTTCAAGGTAATTTATTATAAGGTGGGTAATTTTATTTTTGAGGCCTGCCCTCACCATCTTGACGATTAAAGCTTCTCTCCAGACATTGTCAAACGCGCCTGTTATGTCGAACGAGATTAGACTATCGATTTTTTTATATTAAATCCAAACGTTATTTGTTCGGCGAGTCGTAATAGTTGATGGGTTGTAGAGTGTCTGGTGCGAAACCCGTATTGATGGTCTGGAATTAGTTTTTTGTCTTCTAGTTCTATTTTTAATCTTACTGCAATGATTTTTTCGAATACTTTGCCTGTCGTAGGCAGGAGACTGATGGGTCGGTAATTTTGTGGAAATAACGGATCTTTATTATGTTTGGGTATTATAATTATTTTAACGTGTTTGAAAGAGTCGGGGAAGCAAAATAGTCGTAGCCCTGCATTAGAAATTGCCGTGAGGGCGCAGATTCCTTTCATTGGTAAATGTTTTAATATTTAGTTGGGGATTGCATCAGGTCCGGGTGCTTTTTAATTATTTTTATCACTTCTTTTGGCGTAGTAAATTTTAACGGTTCATCAGTCGGTAGTGGTTTATTATTTTTGATTTTTCCTGCTTCTTTATAGATTTCTGTTACGTGAGTTTTATTGTCGTTTCCTGTAAATGGGGAGAATTGATGTTCTAACGAGTCTGCGAAACTATCCGCTTTGTCTTGGTCCGTGTATAAGATGCCGTTTAGTCCGTGAAGCGGCGTCAGGGAGGTTTTTGGATTGCGCAAGGATTTTGCTATTTTCTATACAGCGTTTTATCCTCCTCTGGAGAGATAATACATTCGTGCCATCTTTCACTTCTGAGTGAGCCCCAAACTGTAGCGGCCCAGTATTTATTCTATCCGGCGGGCGCGCTATCGCTCGCAGCGCCTGCCACTCCCAAATCTGCTGCTGAACCAATCAGAGTGCGCTCACAGTCCTAGCCACGCCCTGAGCGACGCAGCGGCCGAACCTCACAACTTTGCCTCATTTTTCGGTCACGAGCTGGCAGGCGGCAGAAACACTTTTTTGGAGTATTTTTATTGTCTAAATATTACAAATAAAACAGGCGGGATATCACGAGTAGAGGAATCGGTAATTTGTACCGCGACCCGTAATATCCCGCAACAAGAAAGACCGGGCCAGCGCTCCTTCGTCTGTTATTTGGTTTTTTAGGGCCGCTGACCGGAAAAATACTGTCTGCGACCCTGAAAAAGGCCTTTTTTTGGGCCGGTGAGTAGAAGGCTCACCGGCAGCCTTGATAAAGGAATTTTTCAGACCACCGAGCAGAAGGGTCACTTGGCGGCCCTGACAGGAGTGCTGGCGGGGTAATTTTATTTAAACAGAAAATGGGTGCCGTGGACTATAACATTTGTTTATTCTATTGTGTCCACGGCACCTTGACAAAAACAAAAACGGAAATAGGCGACGTACCGACGGGTGGGCGAGTATTTATTGTGCTCCCAATCCCGCGGCACGCCGCACAAAGCAAACAACAATGTTATAATTATAAGCAACAAGTTAGTTAATTCTCTGTGTGCAACAAGGAGAATAACATTATACTTTTATTTTATTTAATATTAATCTTGAAAATTTTCCATTGGACACCTTTATAATATAAAATCAAAACCAAAATCTATCTCTAAATATATGTATCTTTCCATAATAATATTTCGCTTCCCTATCTTTTATCTATAACTTATTGGATTTGTACTTTGGACTCAGATTATTAAAACACGTACAATGAAGTATATTTCCTACAATAATTTTTATGTGCAACACCATCGCAGGCGTGCTGACAGATTGTCGCCTGGGCCCTATGTAAAAACTCTATATAAAAACCATTAAAAATGTGATCAATGTTTAGGGATTTGAGTATGGCAGGTCGGGAAATCCAACTCGTAATGTTTTGGAAGAATGCATAGCCTCCCTGGATAACGGAAAGCATGCTCTATGTTTTTCATCTGGCTTAGGAGCAACCACTTGTATTTCATCGATGCTCAGCACTGGAGATCATATTGTCTGCGGAGATGACATGTATGGTGGGACCAACAGGTTATTTAGGTATGTATCAAATCTTATTTTTCATAAGATTCCATAAGAATGTCATCAGATGTGGTATTTCTTTTGGAAAAATTCTTTGTAGGTACTCATTATCAAATTGATTTTTGACTAACTTTACATTGCCTAGATAGTAATATTGCCTAAATACACATACATGTACATAAATAGTAATTGAATATGACATTACTTCGCATCTGGAATAGGTTTCTTGAATTCCAATTAAAATATTATCTCAGTTCAACTGAAGTCAATTGATAAATTTACTCCTGTCAATTGACTTATGCTTTGCAGAACTGGCAATCACATATGTGTACTTTTTGTGTATGTTTGATTAATAATTATAGTTAATATATATGTTATATTTTCAGAAATGTTGTCGCTAGAATGGGCATTGATATTTCATTTGTTGACTTACAGAATCCCAAAAATATTAAAACTGTATTGACACCAAAGACCAAGGTAAATATTTTTAATTTTGCTAAACCATTGAGATTCCATTAACTAGAAAACAGCCTAGACTTACTAAACTAGACTAGAAAAACTAAAGATAAATAAATATATTCTTAAAAATTACTAACATAACATTGTGAGACGTTATGTAGAAAGCTTAAACCATCTGATATTTGTTTTTTAATTCACCTGATTATCTCTTTTCAAATTATTTATTCTAAAAGTTTTTTTGTTGCTGCTTGGGCATAGCACACTCGTCTTGTTGTTTCCTACTTTTGTCAGACATTTATTTTTAAAAGAATACATAATAGTTTAAAGTATTACAATAATTTTTTTGATAATAATATTAATAATTGGCATGCCCCTTTAATACAGAAATTAATTCTCATATTCTAAAAAGGGAAAAATGTGCCTCCATGCTTCTTCTCTCTACACACCATTAACCGACACTAATCTCGTGACTACCCTTATCACTTTCTATAAGTAGTATTTCATATACATGGTGTTCCAAAGACAGTAGCCTTAACGGAGCCTTCAGTTAGGTTAGACATCACTAGCAACCCATTAAGTGTCAAGTAAAATTATCTGAAATTTAAAGGTTTTGAAGTTATTTAAACTTTTCCGATTATCAGTAAAAAAGTTAAAATAACTTTTTTTAATTAGCCATATATAAAAATATGGTAGCTTAGGTTGTACTACATTATCACAGCATATGCATGCCAAATTTTTTCACAATAGGTTGAGTATTTATGGCACAGCACTCACTTTTAGTAATGATAGGTTGCAAATTTCTTGAAAATTACAAAAGTTTGAATAACTAAACAGTAAATTTCGAATAACTATTTAATGCTCAGTGGTTTGCTAGTGATGTCCCCTAACCGCAGGCTCCGATTAGATAACTGTGTTTTGGACACTGTGTATATATTTTAAAATACATACTTATTCTTTTAAATTAAAATGTTATATGTATACAATTTTTTTAATTGCTTTTTTATTTAAATCATTTCTGTTGTTAATGATATAGCTGTACCTACAAAGCAAATGGATGGTAGTCACAAATGACCAACTTTCCAGGAGAGCACTTTTTGTATTCTGCTTTAATTTATTTTTACTTTATGTATATTTTAGCCAGGTTTAATTTTTAAAAATCCCCCATAATCGATAGATTTAGTAATCCCTCATAATATAGAAGTGGTAATATGTAATATTTTTAAGTTTATCATAATTTTTTTAGAGGTAGAGGTTTTTTTTAATGAAAAACATCAGATTGTATGGACTCCATTTATTTAGCATAATTAATTACGGTAAAAAAACACATTAAGTGTTATTTGTGGTTTTAACATACTGTAGAAGAAATATTTTTTTTACATAATAACAAACAGCCTTATAATTATTATTTATCTGGAAATAGAGGTATGATGAAAAAAATTATTCGCTATTGTTTTGTTCCTCTTCGTGATTTATAAATAAGAATATTCCTATAAAATTAATGGTCCATTGAATTTATCCATTTTAGTAATTTTAATATGTCGTTGTATTTAGACCGTTGAGACATTCGTTTTACTGGAATATTATGAGGCAATGAAATTGTTTTTCCGGTATACTATTTGACAGACAATTGTTCATCAAAATTATTTTTGTAATAAAAAATTGATGACTCTTTCTCACTTGGAATTTAACAACTTTTGAAATTTGAAAAAGGTCTCCATCTTTTTTTTCTTATAATAAATGAACTAAAGTTAGAAGTGAGTTGTGAAAACACTTTTTTTTCTTTGTCTTCCATTTCATGAACAATGGAAGGTTTGTCGACTTTGCAAGTTATTATAAACTGAGCCCAGTCCCTGGCTACTTCAAATCACATAGAAGGGAATTTGTTCTTAAATTTTTTCATATAATCAAATGGATAGCATCTACTTCGGAATGCGTATGGCCTTTTAATGGAAATCTGTGACGAATCAAAGACAGTGTAAGATGCTTGTCTAGGAAGATGCTGTACATTGAAATCATGTCAGAATTTATGTTGTATCCAGAACAATTATCGGACCATTCTGTAACTTCTTGGACCCTATGGGAGAATTTAATTGATTGCTCATTTTATAAAACAGCATCTTTTGCTTTATCTTATACCACGCGGTACATATTAGAGAATTAATTTCAAATTGTGTATATCCATAACTATCTTAAACAAAAGGATGAACTGTCCATTCATATTAGAGTTTCATCTATTTTGTAGGTCAACCTTCACTAATATCTTATTTACCGTTTACCACGGCGGCAGGTAGATGGATACTAATGTCTTGTGACAAAAGGGTGCAAGCGGACTTCCACCCGTTTGCTATACATAAACAATATATTTTTAAAGGTTTTTGAAAAAAAAACACGATTGTGAAAGAAGTGGACCCCATCCTTTTACTTTGTAGGTACAAATATATAGCGAAACAAATACTAGTTTGTATGTATTTGAATTTGGAGTTACAAAAATAATAAATTCTTTTATGTAAATATTCACCTATCGGTGAATTTATTCAACGAGATCACTCGTAATTATTCAACTGCTTTGTGCCAGACACAATACTGGTTTTCTTTTCATGGCAAATGTTCTTAAAGAAGTTCAAGGACAATGTTATATCTTCAATATATGTACTGGCATTTAACCTTTACTCATGCTTACTAGTATACATACTTATAATTTTAACCGAGTAAATATTTTATATTACCTTTGTACATACGATGAACGTTTGTTCAAAAATTATTTTAATGAAAATATTGATATATTTTATTAAAATATTGAAACTCGGCAAATCAAAAAATACTTTTTATAAAACTACAGCCCATTTACTAGAGATGAATTTAATATAAAATTAAAAATATCACTTTGTTGAGATGAATTTACTAGGGTATATTGGAAATGTCATGAAAGCATTTTTGAAACTAAAATTTGCATTACAGTGTTCTCGAAAACATTCTAAATAATTTTCCTTTTATTTTTTACAGATGGTGTGGATTGAAACACCGACAAATCCACTCTTAAAAGTGATTGACATAGCAGCAGTTTCTTCATTGCTCAAGGCTACTCCTGGAGTGTTTTTAGTTGTTGATAATACATTCTTAACTTCATATTTTCAAAAGCCTTTAGATTTAGGAGCTGACATTGTGATGTACTCTCTAACCAAATACATGAATGGACATTCGGATGTGATCATGGGAGCAGCTGTCACAAATAATGATGAATTGCATACCCGATTACGATATTTGCAGAATGGTAATCAGTTATTAATATTATCCTAACACAATATTAACTCTTCTAAATCTAAAAATAAGACAACACCTCTGTTTAAATATGATATAATATGTACATATATTTAATTGGGTCTCAATATGCACGAGGCATGCGACATGCATCAATATGCACAAGGCATGCGACATGCATCAATATGCACGAGGCATGCAACATGCATCAATATGCATGAGGCATGTGATATGCATCAAAAGCACAACACTGAAAATCTGGTCTAAATCAGTATGATTCGATATGCGTTCTTACAGATTAAATAAATTGGGTATTACCTCGCTTTACACACGTATGGTTGGATCTCCAGAGCTCTGTGACTAACAACTTTTTTGTATTTGGCAACATTGCTGGTCTATATACAGTAGACTCCCGATTATCCGGGATAGATAGTGAAATTTTTTTCCGGATAAACGATTTTCACAATACAATTTTACAATTAAATTTTTTATTTTGTTACTGTTTTCTAAATCGAATCCCTGTTTATGAAATAATGCTTCACCACCATGCAAATAGTGATTTAGATCAGTCAAAAAGTGTGCAAGTACCTTACCCGGTGTGATGTTGATCCATGATGTTCTACATTCAAAGTTATTGTGATGCATTTGCTTTCTGGTTTTGTTTAAAATAATTTATCCAAATATATTATGTTGTTGGTGTCTGATGTGTGTGTGTGTGTTTCATAATTAATTAGTATTTTGATCTTTTAAAAAGACAATGATATGGAAATACAACAATGTAACAAAATGTTTTCTGAAAATTATAAAACAATGTTTTCCATTAAGATCTGTGTAAAACCATCTAATTTACAAAATTATTGATTATATTGATAATGGGTATAATATGAATTCATATTATTGACTTAGTTGTCCGATTTACCCAGCCCTCAGAATCATCGGGAAGAATCGCAAGTGCCATAAATGTGTATTGGGTTCACCATGAATCCTGCCTTAATTAAAACAAAGACTTAGTGCCTTTATATTTTATTCTTATTTCTATTTTCCATTTATAAAATCATGTTAATTTTCTTTCTACTGTTATAATTTGTGTACAAAAATAAATAAATTTTCTGATGTCTTTGTTTCCATGCCTTGTCCAAACTTGAAACATTTTCATTTCAAATGCATTATTTAATTGTTATTGTTTGCTTTTTAGCAATGGGAGTTGTGCCTGCACCTTTCGATTGCTACCAAGTTAACCGGAGCTTGAAGACACTGGCTATTCGTATGGAACAACACATGAAGTCTGCTTTGATAGTTGCCGAGTGGTTGGAGAAACATGAAATGGTTGAGAAAGTTCTCCATCCTGGTGAGTTTTTTAGGAATTTCCAAATGGCTTGTTTTTAGATTTAGGTGATGTAATGTACTTGTGGGTGTTTGCAACTTTACTTTGAAAATTTGAAACCATCGTTTTTAAATAAAATGATATGTGATATTTTTCAATCCAAAGTTCATTTTCTCCAAACAAAATAGACTCCTTTGTTGTTGTTGCTTCTTGTGACCTCCGAGCCTTTCATGAAACTCTTGTCAATATTAATTGTGCTGGGCTTTGTTAATTTATTCTTACTTTTTTACATATTAAAAAAAAATCTTTGATGTTCACAATAACAAAACAGTGAATTACAAAGTGAGAAAAATATTAATCAAAAACATTTTTAACAAATATTTATGCAAAATATGATTTTTAAAAGGACCATACATAACTATATGAAAAATAAACATATGGGGTCAAAAGTTGACTATACCAATAAATATTTGATTGCACTTTTGGATACTTAACCCGCCTGGTGCAATTGTATCACATTTGTTGCGGGATGCTTTAGGCCCACACTGCGGTTGTATCATATTTGGTATATGACGTTTAGATGTTGGTTAAATCGGGAGTATTCGTTATAGAACTGTCAAACTTTCACAGTGATTTTACTTATTTCATCACCTTAGCAACATTTCTAAGATACACTCGAGACTATTTTATTAGGTTACTAAAAATGTCATTTTTTGGGACCTCATCCGTCGATCTCAAATCCTTATCAGTTTGAAAAATTGCCCCCATAGCTGTGCGCACACGCAGTTTCGAAAGAAAAGTTGTCTGAGGTGGACTCTGCTCGGATGCATTATTTTCAGTATACATTGGTTTAATGGAACATTTGTTTATCACAAATTATTTGAACATTTTTTTGCAAGTGTTAGGTGTGCTCTTTTTCTATACATGCTGTATTTCGGGGTTGTTATAGCGAGTTGAATTATTCAGAACCAATACTTTTATGTGAGTTTACATTTTATGTGGTCATTTTTGTCAAATTTGAATAATATTTTATATTGCTTTCCACTGTTAAATTTTTTTTTCTAAAATGTCATGTCAACATTTACATGAAGAACAAATCGGTGACCTTATTCAAGAATTAGACTCTGATTATGGAATGCGTGAAGAAGAATTAGAGCCATGTAAGGTAGTTAGTGACGATTTATATACTGAAGCACAACCTGTCGAGGAAGACGTTGGGGAATATTTGTAATCTTGGACTTCTGGACCTCACATTCCTATCATTTATGAATTTGATGATTTCCAATCTGGCATACTGATCAACATTTTTTCCAAAAATTCACCAGAATCAATTTCTTCAAATATTTCCTCGATTTTTTGATCATGTCAAAAATTGTGGAGGAAACTAATAAATTTTACTATTTTAATATAAATAAGGGGGAACACGGGCCAACATCACGTTCACATAAACCATCGTACATGAAATGTATGTATTTTTTGCAACAGTAATGTTTATGACAAGAAATAAGCATCTGTCTATTGAAGAACACTAGAGTACTGATCCCTTACTCGTGAGTCCAATTTTCAGTAAAACCATACTGAGAGATCAGTACCAATTGTTACTACACAGATGCTTCATTTTTCTGATCCATGTGAACTAGCTTTGCAAGATAAACTCGTTAAACTTTGCTTATTATTATAATATATCTGTAAAATATTTAAAGGAACAATGGTCCAACATGAAAATTTGTATATTGACGAAAGTATTATTTTTAAAGGCTGGCTTAAATTCAAACAATATCTTCTAAAAAAACCACATCATTTTGGCATTAAAATGTTTGTTTTATGTGACGTGATGGCTGGGTACATTGTTGATTTTATAATTTAATAATGGACAAGAAAACGGAAATAGTGGATGATCGAAATATTGGAGTTTCTGGAGCTGTTGTTACTATCCTCTTAAACGATTATATTGGTAAAGGCCATAATTTGTGGCGTGATAATTGGTATGCAAGTCCGAGATTATTTATTATTTATTATTAGAGGCTAAGAACAGTCCATTATTGGCTCTTAAATGGTGTGACAGAAGAGATATGCATATGCTTATCATCTTTCATGACAAATCTTTTGAGTCCACTTGGAAAAATCATTTCCAAACGGGTGATCCTACACAGAAGCCAAAGTGCAAAATAGGGTACAATAAATGTATGGGTGCAGTGGACAAAACTGACATGATGCTTAGTAGCTTGTCATGTATGAGAAAATCTGTGAAATGGTACAAAAAAGTAGCATTTCACATGATTCATTTTATTTATTAAATGGCTATAATATGTATAAATTTGTTACCGGTGACAAAAGAAATTCAGCTAAGCGTGATTAGGCAGCTCGTAGAGAAATACTTTGCATCAATCATCAATACACCACTTACAAAATCTTCAACAAGCCATAATCCACACAGAATTTTGCCCAAAACACTGGCTGACCATATACCAGAACCCATTACACTGACACTAAAAATAATAAACCCTGAAGGCGTTGTCATGTTTGTGGTAATTCGAAAACTCAGGAAAAAAATGTCACAAGATTTATGTATGGTGCTTGCAAAGTATCCTTATGTGTGCATCCCTGTATTAAAATATATCACATCTCAAAACATTTTTAAAACTTTACAAACAATGTTCAGACTATTAATTCCAGAGTGGTGAGACATCAGTATGAGTTATATTTATTTACATATTCTGTCAATTCAAAGCATGTCTCAGTTTCTTTTAGTAAACAGAAAATATTTTTATCTATTATTGATCTTCTCAAGTGATAGCAATTATACAGTAGCATTCTTATACAGTATATACAAATAAATTTATAATTATTTTTATGAAAAGTAGTGAAACCACAATTTTTATGAATAAGGAGAAAAAATTCAGTTATTGGCCCCCCATTGTGATTTTGACATGAATTTTCTCCAATACTATTAACTCTGTACATAAAAAAATTATAGCCACTTAAAATATTAGTCAAATGTATTCAAATATTAGAATGACTAAAAATGACCTATTTATTATGTTTGATACTTTACATAGGAGGGGTTGAAGTGCTGGATGATCTGCTGAATTTAGCTATATGTTCTCAATTTTTATTTTCGTATACTGTACGTTTTATTTTCATTGCATGTTCCTTTAACATTGCAAAGAGTGTGTGATATTGTTCATTCAATATGGCGATTGTTCTTATGTGAAATGAAACAGGTTTAACTTATATGAAATACGGCAGGTCTCAACTAAAATGGCCATTAAAATATAATGAACATTTCCAGGTTTGCTGTCACATCCACAACATGATGTTGCTAAGAATCAGTGCTACGGTCACTCTGGAATACTAACATTTTATATTAAAGGCGGGATGGAACAATCATCAGCTTTTTTGAAATCACTCAAAGTCTTCACCTTGGCGGAGAGTCTCGGGGGCTACGAAAGCTTAGCAGAACTGCCGTAAGTTGAAAGATCCACTATTAATCACAGTACTAGCCCGTATAAGGCTATGCCTTTGACCTGTCGGCGTGCCTTTGATAACAAAAGGACAATAGCGCCAACCCATCGGCGCTCTTTTATTGATTCTCCCAAACTCCATTGTTATTGCAAATGCTGTGTTTTGGTGATTATTTTCATATTTTTATCATAGCTGCATTTTAATCAGTTTAACTGTTTCATCTTTGTTTTCTGTTCTGTGCGCCTGCAGCCGGAGCACTTCCTCTGGAGGTGTGAAATAATGAGTGATGCAAGAGAGGGAATGCTTGAGGGTTTGGAAGGATTGGGTCACCATTCCCCATGGAATGATGACCTAATACATAGTGGATGTAATCTCGAACTCTTCCAGTAGTTCATTAGTACATGGGTGTCGCGTTGGGAGATACTGAGAAGGGAGATTCCTGTTAGTATGGGAAGATTCCTGCTAGTCGGGGGTAACCCGTCTAGGCTGCACCAGGGTGGTTTCCTGTCAAGTGTGGCTTGCTGGTGTATAGACTAAACCGTCTTTATGCTGTCTGAATTTCCTGGAGGGGAGAGCTGTTTTTTATTTGTTCATGCTATCACTGTCCTACTGCGCACTCTCACCATGTTTACATTGTTCTTTTGTTTTGTTTCATATATGTTTGCCTTCCTATATATCGTGACATTGTGTTTCATCCGTCCACCGACTCGCTCAGGATATAGCATAAGGTGCGTGGTTCTGATGCACAGAATTCACCATGTCGCCTGCCACTCATATTAGCTACCATTCTCAGGGAAAATAATAAGATTAGTTTCAAGTTTTTATAACAACATAATTTAATGATTTAATCAGATACGAAAACATGAATTATAAGGTAGAATGTAGTAAGAATCCTGTCACTTGAATGTGATTACATAGAAGAAAGATTGATTGGCAAGTCTTGCCTTAATAAAATAATAGAATTCTTACTACCGTGTGAACATCTAAATCGACAAGTTATTATCTAAAACTAATGGTGAGATAAAACACTTAGATTCATTGGATATTAAAATCTTCACCTAAGAAATTATATTACAATAATTTAAATCCTCTGACGAATTTGTCAGGTCAAATTTAGCAAAAATCGTATCAAACAAACGTGATCAACAAGATTAGCAAGTTATTATTTGAAATTAAAAAGGTGAGAATAAGGACTACAATACTTCAAATATTAACAATTTACATCGAAATTTGTTTTACAACCATTTAAACGCGAGGTGTCTTCGTTCTTCGGCAGCGAACCACAGTCTTCGTCCAGAGTTGATGTTCCGAGGCACCCGTAAATAATTGTATCTCCTTACTTATCAAAACATCAGGAAGGCTGGGTCATCTTCTTCTATTTGAACTCACATGGAATCCCTTGCGTCCTTTTCTGTTGTAAAACAAGTTCAGTTGTGAAATAAAGAAGCGGAGGTGACCAAATCGTATCCCCATCCTGCTTTGTTCATGTGAAATCCTTCATGAAGAAAAAAGTATTGTCATCTACATGACCTCTCTGCTGTCATGTAAGGAAGGGATGCTTCACATCCTGCAAGCATACAAGTAAAATAGCAAACAAATCTCACAATATGGTGCAGGATAACACAAATGCCTAATATATTTGATTATTCTCACCCTTCCTTAATTCAATACGAAATCACATCTTCGTGATGTTAGCATCAGGACAACTTCCTCGTGCTCGCAAACTGTCAAAAGAAAAGAATCCTACTGAGAATTTCTTCTTACATTTTCATTTGGTAAATGTCAACTCCCAGTACATCTCGTGCATGGTAGGTACCAAATAAACGTCATAATATATTACAGTAAAATCCCATTAATTCGAAGTTGAGGGGACCGAAAAAGAAAAAAGTTTGAATAACGATTTAGGATAATGAATATAAAAATTTCAAAAATTCGATTCTTTTTTACATACTAACTTTTTTCATAGCAACTCGAAGTAATTATATACACCTATATCCACACATTTAAAATTAACACACAAGTTGTCAAAATACAATGTAAACAAATCATAATATATTTTTTTTTAAAAACACTTATAATGGACTATCTTTTCGCGCCATTTTTAATAACGACATAATAGTCGAACTTGTCAACCTACCATTTCTCTGCTGAAGTTAGCGACAAACGTTTCCAGCGCTTTTAAAACATTTGTTTTGTGATGGTCGCAGCGACATTTGGCACTCGCCTTTCAACTTTAAAGTTCTTTCTGTCATCATGTTTAATATTGTCGACAACCTCATTAATGGGGTCGCGTATTTTTCTGTTAATTTTGTTTTGGATAATATTTTTTGTTAATCTCTTGTATTAATTCGATTTTTAGCAACTGTCGGCGTTTTGTACGAGTTTTGCATTAATGCTATTTCCGAGAATATAAAATTATTAGTCAAAATTATAAAAATGTTTTAATTTAAAGTTAATGAAATACGAAAAAGTCTAAGGAACGCAAACCACGCATTCGCGAATTTCAAAATGTCTAACACGTAAATATTAGAGAAAAGCAAATAATGTTTTTTTACATATAAAACAAAGGCAATAAAATAATTAACAAGATATGAGAAACGCTAACTACACATTCTTTAAAATGCCTTGACACTAAACTTAAATAGAAAGAGAAATGTCTGTATTAAAATGAATACAAATTAAATTTATAAAATACAGAAAAGTCTGAGGAACTCAAGCGCGTATTAACGTTTGTACAACAAAATATTTAAACGCTACGTAAACAAAAATAATGATGGTAATAATATGGAACAGAAGATCGGCAAGCACTGACATCGCAACTAGCAGTTGGGAGAACTAGAGAACTGCGTTACCTATAAGGGCGCAAAGATAATATTTACTATCTTTTTCTAATGTAAAGAAAACGAGCGAGAGAAAAAAGCATGCAACCTTAAGGTAAAGCGTCACGGTAAAAAATAAATATTTCAAATCGGGGACGTACAAGATATATTTGTCATCTTTTCTAGTATACTGAGAGTGAGTAAGAAAACAAACAATGAGAATTAACTTTATGTGTTGTGAATCGGTATAGGGGCGGAACTACCCATTTTGATGGTCTTGGACTTTGGACAGGCACATCGCGTAGCGCATGTGTATTTTCCAGATTGCTGACATCTGACAAAAAAAAATCAAATTAAGCGAAAAATAGATTGACAAATTCATGTGATAGGGTCCAAAAATAGCTTCGAATAACAATATTCGATTTATAAGTACAATTTAGTATGAAAATTTTCCAGAGGGACCACATTCTGCTCTAAAACTTCGACTTGCAGCGAATTTCGAATTAACGTTCTTCGAATAAACGGGGTTTTACTGTATTAGGTCCATATGAAGTTGCAGATTTTCAGTTAGTTTAAGATCGACCGTGATTGAGAAAGGTTCTATGCAGTATTTTACCTGTCCGACTATTTGTAATTGACAAAGGTTCTGTGCCCTTCAATTGTCTTAGAAAGTGAAGTTATTTTTGTTATTGTGTATTTTTTATTATGTCCATTAACAGAATAGTGTCGGTGAAGGGTCTGATAGCAAGAGAACAATACGATTATGCTTTGAACAATTTAATTTCGGCAATATGAATCTCGAAAATGAGCCTCGAAGAAGATCAAGGAGTGTTGTAAACGAAGAAGAGTTAAAGACAATAGTGGAAGCTAATCCACAATGACATATGTGATCTAAGAGTTAGCGTTATGACTATATCTCACCACCTCGCTGCGATAGAAAAAATGAAAAAACTAGACAAGTGGGTACCACACAATTTGACTGAAAGTCAGAAATTTAGACATTTAATTAATGTTTGAACCCCGGTGAATCAATTACAGCCAATTCATATCGTCATGAAATTGATATTATGAATGAAAAATTGGAAACAAACATTCAATATTAACTAACAAATGTGGACCAATTATAGTGCATTTCAACACTCGATTGATATATCACAAATCACCATTAACAAATTAAATTCTTTAAGTTTCAAAATTTTTTAGTATCCTCCGTGTATACCCAATCTCTCTTTGACAGATTTTCACCTATTCTGCTATTTGGAATTATATTTTGTTTTTTGTTTAAAAAGTGTATTTTTAGCATTGCGAGTGGAGCTTATTTTGATGAAATATATATTTTTATATTGAATTTTTATTTTCACCCACAAATTTCGCAATTTTATATGGTAGAACCTAATACATATATATATTCTGTTTATTTGGATTTCTGTTTTTGTTGTTGTCGTATGTACAAATATGTTTTCTCTTTTTTAATTTTATTTATATTGTATTCAAATTATTCAATAAAGCTATTTGACACTGTTTTCGGACAGTGAATGGCGTTTTTATTAACCAGGCCCTTGCTGGCGGCGAATGAGTAAGACCGATATGAGAGCTTTTGCTATGTTTGTAAATTAAGAGTAAATATAATTATTAAGACATTTGCTTGAATGTTTTAATTTACATAAGGGCAAATTAAATATTTTATATATATATTTTTTAAATATTCATTTTTCAATGATAAATGTATGGGTACTTTGAGATGTGCCTGTTAAAATGGCATGGGGTTTCAGAGTTAATAATATTAGTTATAAACATATGTTAAATAAATAAAACATGTAAATTTTCTAAATATAGTAGGCTTTTGATTATCCAGGACAGTAATCTATTTCCGGATTAATCAGAAAGTATTAAAATAATGTTCAATAATATACAAAAGTTACAATAATCATGCACTATGTGTGCCTACTAGGGTTGTTAAATAACTTTCATCATAAATATTTTTTAAACAATTATTATTAATTTCACTATAAAAAGTCAACATAAAAGTAAAGAGGCTTAATTTTTGCCTTTTGCTTGGTTTTGATAATTTCTATTTCAAATATTTCTCTACATCACTTTTTCAGTGAAAGTGCTGTCATATTGCTGCTCAAGGTAGTCAAAAAGAAGTTTAATTACGCGGATAATGTGGTTGATTTTATTTTTAATAAATTAACTCCTCTTCATCATTATTAGGATGCAAAGTATTATTCGTTGCATGTTCTAAAATATCTTTGTCATTTAATTGATTCATTAGTTCTGTGATCAGCCACATTTCAGAGTTTCAATAAAGCTAATTTCATGCCGTTTGCTTGTTTCATGATTTTCTTCAAATTAGAGGTAAATTCTCATGGAACTTGATCATTGCTGTTTGGTTTTTCGCCTTAAATGGTAACTTGTCAGTTGCTGGGCTTCTATTTAAACCATGTTAACAGTGGCGTAACTACAAAAATTGGGCCCCAATGCAAAATAGAAAGGCTTCTTGAATATGTATTCTATGTATGTACAAATAAGAATATTAAGTACTGCATAGTTTCAAGATTTATTTCTTGTTGTCTACAATGTTCACACTTTCATAAAAAAACAAAATGATTATTGGCTTTTCAATCACTTGTTCTCCATTTGATCACTTTGCAGATGGGCCACTCTGCCGCTGTCTGACTTAAATGTATTCTTCTTAGGTGCCAACCTTTTGGGCCCTTATCCAACGTGGGCCTCAATGCACCACATTTGTTGCATTTGCGTAGTTAAACCCTTACATGTTTACTATCCAGAAGACGCGTTATAATCATCTTGCAACTTTAATTTGTTATAAAAATATTAAAAAATTCAAGACGATCCTTATTTTTCCTTTTATTTTTTAAATATGTGTGTCTAGTTCTGAATTTTCCTTCTGTAGTTGCACCAGAATTTCAGTTGCATAGTTTTGAGTCGTCCTTTTTATCTGTGGTTGCAATTTAAAATATACACACATCTGTTGATGAAGTGACATGACTCCGGTCCAGCTGAGCATTGTGTTACGCAGTTGTGTCACTATAATTTCATGCATTTAATCCTTTTATATTACTTGGTTTTTAGTGTGTTTTTCTTTTATGTTTCATAAGTTGTTTTGAGATTTGTTTTTGAACTTTGTGTTTTTTTTTTGTCATTTCTCATAGATTATATAAATTCATAATGTTATTTGTTATAATTGTGTTACTTGACAAAATTAAGCAAATTATATTATTTCTTCACTAATATCACAAATTGTGAAATTTTTTCTTTAATTCTGTGATATTTTCAGAAATTTCTAATTAACAGGGTTTTATGTGATTCAATTTTTCTGTCCCTCAAATTATAAATAGAGCATGTATTTGTTTTTGCTCTATTTTATATGGAATAATTATTTAGTAAGTTGACAGTAAAAATATGTACAGGTACTCCTCACTTAACGACCGAGTTTTGTTCCTACGACTAGGTCGTTAAGCCAATTGCTCGATAAGCAAGGAGCTTAGTCGTTTTTGTTTATTCTGAATAGGGATGAACAAATGGAATTTCACAACATAAAAATAAGGTTGGAACTCAGCTAATTACTGAATCAACCTGAATTATTAAGTCAATTTATGAAGAGATAGCTACAGAAAATTTGACCAGTTCAGATCATCTCCGTATTGGAGAGCTGGCCGTAAGTCCGAGCGGTCGTTAAGTGGGGAGTACCTGTATTATAATTTTATGAAACCAACAGAAAATTCCAGAAATACATATTAGCTCCTTAGAATCATGTTTATGTATTCATTGTTAATGTTAAATGAGATTAATGAGTCTTGTCTCGGCAAATTCCAGATCTGTGATGACGCATGCTTCAGTTCCGCCGCAGCAGAGAGTCGAGCTCGGTATAACAGACTCACTCATACGCCTCTCTGTAGGATTGGAAGATGTGGAAGATTTGATAGATGATATGGACCAAGCTCTTCGTATTGCTGCCAAGATATAATGTTTTTTTAAGCAAAGAAGTTGGGTTCACCATCCACAATGCTGTAGGTCATAATCTATGTCTGGAATAATACAAATAGCAGCACCTTTATATATGATTAAAGGTTTTAAAAATGAAATTATTATCTTGTTTAAAAAAATGATTCCTTTGATTTGAGTTAAATATAATTTTTTTAAATACATATTGATTTTATAACATATCGATGAAAACAATGATATATCTCAACATGATTTTTTATGATAACATGTTTTAATATGCTAATAAAAGTAATAATATTTTAGAAACTAAGTGAATCGCTTGTCCTATGGAAAGTTCCAATACTGATAATAGTTAAAAGGTTGCATGGACCTCTAAGATATATTGATGTTAAACTTTAAAATATTCGGAGTACAAATTCATTCTTGGCCTCTTTCCAACAAATTTATTATTTATTTTTGAAAAATTAAATCATATTTTAATCTGCGATTTAATCTTCTTCAGAATCATCATCAGAAAAGGACAGCAGTTTTAAGTCGATAAAGATAGCAAAGCTTTTATCCAAGGCTTTGAACTGGAGCTGAACCGAAAAAAAAATCGGTTTATTTTGGTTCGGAATATGTTCAAACATGCGCGTTAACACTATCTTACTCTTCACTAGACAATAGAAATTTCACAGTTCACACAATTCACTTCAAGACAATAGAAATAATTTAAATGAAAATACATTAGATAATATTTTAATAAGTAAAAGTAACTTTCATATTTTTTAAAATTATAAATAAATATACCCACGAATCCTGTATACTTAGACCGTGAATATACAAATTTGTTTTGTTTAATAAATTATATTATTATCATATATTATATATTTCTAGTTCTAATTATTATACCTTTAATTAATTATTATTATATTATTGTATCTGTTCATGTAGTATGCTTATTACAAAAGAAGGAATAAAATCTTCTAAATTATGGGAGAAAATAAATATTTAATGCAAATAAAAACGTTAAAAAAATTAAAAATTAATCACTCGGAGTTGAATCGAATACTGAAAAAAACATTATTTTTTCCAGAACCGAACTGATATACATACATTTAATTGAACCGGAACGAAAACAAAAATAAAAAAAATAACAGTTGGAAACTCTGCTTTTATCAACATCTTTGGGTGAATCAAGTAATAAGTGGGGTTGTAGAGACTAGAACAAATGGTCAGAAGGGAGAAGCAGCACGAGGGAGAACTTCCCAATCCAACGAACATAGGGTTGCCTTGCATTTTCATGTAGCGGTATCACTAGCCTAGTCCTATTGCCGGTTAATGATTTTTTTTGCTCATTGCATCACTCATATATTTAAGTTGCTGTTGATAACTCTCAGTAGCGTCAGTTTCATCTTGTTTAAGCAACTCATAATACAATACATACTTCATATCCCACCAAATGCACAGTAAGACTTATTTACATGAATATTAGTTAATATTAATGCATCATCAGAGTTAACCCATGATTTTAGCTTTTTTTGGATACAACACCTATGTCTCATCACTATTTGGTGCAAAATCCTTTTGTACCTGGACAATAGGGAAAGAGACGGCTGTAGAATCTCTTTGTTGTGAGACAGGGAATATATTGCTTATTGGGTTTGTGTGCTTCGAGTGCTTGAGAAAGAAGTTGATTTCGTTTAGGGGCTGAGAATTTATTTGTACACCTAATATAATGAACAGATTATCTTGACACAAAATTCATTGATGACATGAGGTACTGTATTGTGGATTGCAAGTATATAGAAATACATATATGCATATTTGTTTATAAGTGATTTTTAAAATAAATAAACACATGGTGTATGAAAATAATGAATTCAGTTCTTCTGTTAGCCTTAAGTGGAATTATAGAATCCAATCATCATGATTACCTTTAATTACCAATTACATATCCTGAGTTTTATCATACAATTTATTTTTCGTAGTGTAGTAGTAAAAATAATAGATAATTATTATTAGGAGAACACATTCTTATTGTGAAGTTGTAATTATTCAGAACTGACTGTCTGTGATATTTTAAATATGAATTAAATATATTAATTAGAAAGATATACATATAAAACCAATTTTATCGAAAAATATTGTTGTTGCGCCACCGGGATTCGAACCTGGGTCTCTTTCCTAACTGGGGAAGATGCATTATCCAACTATGCTACAGCGACAATATTTTTAGCGACAATTTTCGAACCTATATGTTACCTTTTTGATATTAATACATTTAATATCAAAAATGCATTTAATAAGGTAGATGGTTCTTTGTGATCTGATCGTTCCATTATTTGAAAGTAGATGGCTCTTTCAAATAATGGAACGATTAAATGTATTAATATCAAAAAGGTAACATATAGGTTTGAAAATTGTCACTAAAAATATTGTCGCTGTAGCATAGTTGGATAATGCACCTTCCCCGGTTAGGAAAGAGATCCAGGTTCGAATCCCGGTGGCGCAACAACAATATTTTTCGATATAATTGATTTTATATGTATGTCTTTCTAATTTAATTAATTTAATTTAATTTATTTAATTCATATTTAAAATATCACAGACCTATGTTGTGAATAATTACAACTTCACAATAAGAATGTGTTCTAATAATAAAGTTCAAAATTTAATAAAAATGATTTGATAATTCTGGCATCTGCTATCAGTTTACTTAAAGGTATTTGAGATTCTGTAAAAATAAGGTAGATGGCTCTTTCAAATAATGGAACGATTAAATGTATTAATATCAAAAAGGTAACATATAGGTTCGAATATTGTCGCTGTAGCATAGTTGGATAATGCAACAACAATATTTTTCGATAAAATTGATTTTATATGTATATCTTTCTAATTAATATATTTAATTCATATTTAAAATAATTATTATATACCATCAGAAAGTGTATCCTTTTTGTAAGGTGCCATGAAAAATTTGTGATAAAACTAATAATACTAAAAGGAGATTATAAGATTAGATTTATTAAATTTCAAATCTATTTAGCACTATGCGACATGCAAAGAATCACATAGTATGCTCATTGAATTTTATATGAAGTTCATGATAGGCACTAAACCTTGAGTAAGTCATAAAATATATACGTTAACCTCACTTTCACCGCCATGTCATAATTATTTTTGTTCTTTGAAAGATCATCTGATTCACACTGGTGTATCATAAAATTAAAATGATAATATAATTTCTAATGCTTCAGATTCCGAGGAAACATCTCGAAAATGCTATATTAGGAGGAATAATTAGTGCAAACTATTAACGCGGTTTGAGGCAAAAACTCCTAGTATTGTATTATTTTTAAATTAGCAGCATGTGGCTGCTGCCAAAATCAATCTATTTGATAATTGCTTTTATGCAGAGGGTGCTAAAATTGATAAATTATCAGCAGTGGGGACCGAGACATATAAAGGAGGTCCCATACGAGCGGGCTCAGCCATGTGGTTATTGGCAAGTACCATAGAACACAAGGCTCCACATAGGCAAAAAGTCGTGCGCATTGTCAATTTTTATAACTTAAAACGATATATCTCGAACTATGAATTACTGGGGTTTTTGAATTAACTATAAAATTGACATTTTGGGTCTAGTTTTTAGAAAAATGTCAAATTATGTTGACTTTTAATAAAAAGGGTTTTACTATACATGTCATGTGCAAGTCAAAAAACACTCGCCCTTGAAAGACATCTTAATTCATTGATAAAGTCCTAGTTATGGCAGCACAATTTTACATCAGATTATCTCTAAAACCATTATTTTATTTGTGATATGTTTTACAGTACTGTATATATCTGAAAATCATCCCACAAATAAAAGGTCTTTAATACAAAATTAAGAGGACCAAAGTTAAAAAAAAGTATTTTCAAATTAGGAAAGTAAAATTTCACAGAAAGCTTCAATAGGTGTACACAATACAAATATATTACAGTGAAACCCTCTTAATACGTTTTCCAAGGGACCATCAAAAAAAATAATTGTTAAGCAGGAAAACGTATTAACAGGGATTTCAATTATGCCATGATTTATTTGAACATAACATCTAATATTGTATTTTAACTAACATTACACTTTTATTATGATAATTAAGAAATGAAAATATTTTATTAAAATTTTTTTTTTATAAAGTTACCTATATGAATATATATTTGAAAATCACCCGAAAGAAATTAGGCCATAACTGAATTAAAATTTTCATCTTCATCCATAATTAAACGGGTAGATAAATTTAAAAAAAAGAACAATATAGCAATTTATTTATTTTTAAATATAATTGTGATGTAAAATTGTCTATTTCTAATACATTATCAATATTTTTTTTGGTACATAAAAGTACCTGAAAAGTAAAATACCTAAACTGCAAAAAAAGTAGAAAAAAAAATTATAAAACGAAATTAAAATTAATCTGACATTAAATATCTAACTACCAAAATAGAATAAATCGACATAGCAAAAAGTAAAAGTAGACCACTGACAAGACCAAAGTTTAAATTATTCGACGTTTTTGTAGTAGAATAAGGTAAGTCAAAGGTATTAGGAGATAAAATACATATGACAAAAGATGTCATCTGTAAATGCCAGTTGCGTCAGTCTGACAAAAGTTTGTTCTTTTTACAAAATGTAAAAAAATTTGCATGACAAGATGTATCGTATCTCTTCCTGGCCAACTTAAAGAATGCACATTTAAAAAAAGTATCGTTTGTAAACATAAACTTGTTGAACATACTTAAAATTTGTGCCTTTAGATGATTTTTAGATAATTTATTTGTACACTCAACATATCGAGACATTACAAACTTACAAAAATACGTTAATAGTATTTTTAACCTTAATTACGATTAAAAATTTTAATCACAAATATGATGATGTTATGTTTTCTTTGTTTATTTATTTTGTGCCGATGTAAAAAGTCAAGCAAACAAAAAGATCTGGTTATGTTAATTCAGTTGTCAGTGCCCTGTGGTTTGCTCTATTTTGTTTATTTGTTAATAAATTTTCAAATATGGATCGATCGCGAAAATAAATAATTTTGTAATTTTATTTGTCAAGAAATATTAATCAAAGCTGAACCAGAAGTAGTTAAAATGAAACAGCTCCCAATGGAAGCAGTTCCCTGTGGTTTCTCCGAAAACGGATGCTATCAGATTTCGAACAGTATAATAGAAATATATATTTTTTACGAGTCAAATTAATACATCAACCAGTTTCGAAAAATATATTTTCTTTTATGCAAAAAAAAACATGATTTTAGTTAGTTTATTTGACATTCTGATGAAGGAAAATATATTTTCCGAAATCGGTCAGTGTATTAAATTTAACCCATAAAAAGTGGTTTAAAACAAAGTTATAAATAATATATGTTTAAATAATTTCGTGAACTACGAGTGAGGGTACTAGTTGCAAAGTCAACAACCTACATTATTATTTGTTCTAACTTTTAATACAGTTGTCTTTTCATACAATTTTTAAAAGTGTTAATTTATGAGCAGTCAAACTTAACTCATTTCAAAATCGGTGTTAGTTGTAAAATCAGTTGCTTTTGCCGCTTTTTCACTACTCAGAAATTTAAATCGTATGTATGGAAACTAGATTATTTTTGGAAGAATATGTTGTATTTTAAACCAAATTATGGGGATTATCATTTATAATAAGAAATGCATTAATAAAGAGCTTCAAAAAGAACAGCTAGCTTTAAGCAAAAATTGATAATTGAATTTCTTAATAAAAAATAATTTAATATTGAAGCTATTTGTAAAAATTATTCATACTGTATGTACATGTATTTCACTGTTAATTATGATTTTTTCGATTATCCGGATTTTTCTTTATCTAGACTACCTTCATCCCCAATTAGCCCGGATAATCAAGGTTCTACTGTATTTTTATCATTGATTTGAATTTTTGCAGGGAATCGTTCTATATCACTAATTTCACAATAGCATCCGCTAGGGGCGTGCAAATCAAAGAAATGTAATAACCACATATCTGTAACCTCCCTGTCAACTGCCCACAAGTCAAGGGAATTGTACCTAAGTTAAGTTCAGTTTCAGTTTAGAAAGAGTCTGCTCCTCTTTATAACTCTAGAAAGGTAAGTAATACTTGAGTAATTCCACAAAAAACATTTAAAACTAGGTATGTCTCTCTCCTGTAAAGTACACAATTCTTAGATATGTGGTGTTGCTGCTGACGGTGACGATACATATCTTTATGGTTGTTGTAAATGTACATATTAAGCCTTAGCAATCGTCGAATCTTAACAGGGTTAAGGAACACAGGGTAGTATATATAAAGGTGAAAAGTTACATCAACTCTTGACCAACACTAAATATTTGATAGTATGGTGACCCTGCATGAGCCCCACAGATATGGTCATGTAGGGACTCACCTAACAGCCATATAGGGCCGAAACCAAACTGACTAATCAGCAGATGCAATAGATTGTGACGGAGGAGTCCGCGAAGCTAGTTGACCACTTCTCTGCAGACTGTCTTTTAATCGACATCTCGAGTGAGCCACTCCAGTATTCAACTTCATACGCGCATTTAACTGTATACTCGTCGAACTTGCCTTTGTAATTTATCCAGCAATAAATGCCAACTTTTGTAAGTGCTCTTTTAATTAAATACCTTGCTCTAGACACAACATAAATAATCACACACGCACATTCATATACATTGCGACCTGCACCAACACGCTTGAGACTAGAAGATGTTAGGGGTTATGGTCTCACCATGCACTAAGCCTTCCGTTACAATCACAGTTAATAATATTCTACAACCATAACCCCTACAATGGTATAGACCAGGGGTGGCGAACCTAGGGCACGCGTGCCAGAAATGGCACATTTATCAATTTAGCTGGCACGTAACAATTAACAGATATAGAAATGCAATTATTTGAACTCCAATCATGTTCGACCTAGAAACAAAAATTTGTCGATTGGAGAAATGAATTAGAAATAATTGAAAATGATAGATTATCGAATATAATTTAAAATAATGCAAAATAAGAAATAATAATAACTTGGAACACCATTCCAGAAATCTGTAGCTGTTTAAAAAAACTAGCGATGGTAATACTATCAATTTTCTCTTCCACATATGCTTATGAGTCATTATTTTCCAAAATGAATTTTATAATATTATAGTACAAGAAGTAGATTGACCGATGAATTGTGCATGTATTTTACTAAAAGTGACGACATGTGAACCGGATATAGAGTATTTGGCATCAAATGTACAGCAGCAAAAACCTCATTAATATTTATAACTTAAAAGTGTATTTTTTAAACTTTTTAAATAAAATGTTGAAAAACTCATTTTTTTTCATTTTTTCCCCAATAAAAATTGCTTGGAAGGGTGAATAAACCCATTCTATCTTATCGGACCACAATGTTAAATGACGACACGATTTTCGCATTATGTTTTTAAGTAAAAAACTAATTATAGCATAATTGCTAATTGTAGTTATTTAAATAAATATATTTTATTTAAAAAACTGCTGGGCACGTCAGACAATTGATATATATTATTTGGGGATTTTTGGCACGCGCATGTAAAAAGGTTCACCACCACTGGTATAGAATAACCATTTATTCTCATGTCCTTTTATAAAAACTTTTCAATTAAAATTTATATAAAACACACTTTTAAGTTCAGTTTTACTTTTATTGGCAATAATTAGTCTCATTTTGAAATGGTTTGCGATTTGAAAAGTGAAGAATGGCTCATTGTTTCTCATGTTATTGTCAAACATAAGATGATACAAGGATAACCTGCACGCGGGTAATCAAGAGAACATTATGTACCTGACTGGAAATTAATTCCTTAAATGCAAAGTGTTGAGTATGTTCATGAGAAAAATCAAATACCTAACACTTACGTAAGTCATTGTGCTGGTAGAATGTCACACTAATGTAAGTGAATGCTGGGCTACCTTAGGAATATACAATAAATTTTCTCAAACATAATTTATGTAGTTTACTTTTGTCTTTAATAAAAAAATACTAAATATGTACAGTTTAGTCTGCCAAATCTCCTTGACCAAAATATCTTGCAACTAAGCAGATGAACAGATTTAAAGGTGCAACAGCATCCAGAACATTCTCTGCATCAGGTGATAAATTTGATCTGCAAATAAAGAATTAAAACATTGTTATCTATAGTATATTATAATAATATCAGTGGCGTGCACTAGACTTGGGTTACGCTCCTGCCAACAATACTGTACTATGGGCTGCTTTATGTACTTTCCTTTAACTGATATCTTGAGGCAAAATGGAACTGTTTACACAATCCTATTGTTTATTTATTTGAACATTTAAATATAATTATCTTTCTAACCATATCTAATTTAAGAAAAAAATGTTTTTTAGAGCATTGCAATATTATCCCGTGTCTAACAAGTGGGCATCAGCCTCTTGTGATATTTCAGTGTAGGTACTTAATAACGATAACGATAATAATGACTTACGATAATGAAAATAAAAATTTCAAAAGTTCCATTTTATTTTCTTATATACTAACTTTTTTCATTACAACTCGACGTAATTATATCTACCTATTATTCACACATTTTAAAATAACAAACAAGCTGTCAAAATACAACGTAAACAAATCACATTATTTAAAAAACCCAATTATAATGGACTATCTTTTTGCGTCATTTTTAATAATGACATAAGCATCGGAATTGTCAACACCGTCATTTCTCTATTGTATCATTTCTGTATTGAAGTTAGCAACAAACGTCTTCAGCGTTTTTAAACTTTTTTTTGTGGTAGTCGCGGCGGCATTTCGCACTCGCCTGTGATGTTTGGATAATATATTTTGTCAATTTCTTGTATTAATTCGATTTTTTAGCAACTGTTGGGGTCCAATACGAGTTTCGCATTGATGCCATTTTCGAGAATATAAAATTATCAATCAAAATCATAAAAATGTTTTAATTTAAATTTAATGAAATACGGAAAAGTCTGAGGAACGCAAACCACGCATTCGTGAATATCAAAATGTTTAACACGTAAATATTAGAGAAATATTAATAATTGTCTTTACATATAAAACAATGGCAATAAAATAAGTAACAAGATACGAGAAAATCTGAGAAATGCCAACCACATTCTTCAAAATGCCTCGACACTAAACTTAAATAAAAAGAAATGACTATTAAAATTAATACAAATTAAATAATTTATAAATCACGGAAAAGTCTGAGGAACTCAACTGCGTACTAGCGTTTTATACAATAAAATATACAAACGCTACGTAAACAAAAATAGTTATAGTAATAATACGGAACAAAAGATTGGCAAGCACTGACATTCACCGACCAGCCACTGGGAGAATCACGTTACCTATAAGAGCGCAAAGATAATATTTACTATCTTTTTCTAATGTAAAGAAATTGAGTGAGAGAAAAAAGCATGCGAGCTAAATTAATGCATCGCAGTAAGAAAGATAAAGATTTAAAAATCGAAGATGCACAAGACATATTTGTCATCTTTTTTTAGTATACTGAAAATGAATGAGAAAAAAAACAAGGCAAAATAACTTTATGCGTTGTGAATCGGTATAGGGGCGGACACACCTATTTGGATGGACTTTGATATTTGTCAAGCACATCGCGTAGCGCACATGTATTTTCCAGACTACGGACATTTGACCAAAAAAATCGATTTAGACAAAAAATTGATTGACAAATTCATCTGGTAGGCTCTAAAAATAGCTTTGAATAACGATATTCGATTTATAAGTACAATTTAGTATGAAAACTTTCCAGAGGGACCACATTCTGCTCCAAAACTTTGACTTGCGGTGAATTTCAAATAAACAGGATTTTACTGTACCAATATTTTGATTAATTTTCATTCATATACTAGGTCCTAATGAATGATTTATTAATCATTGTTTAGAATGTGATTTATTTAGTTTTTAAAACACTGGCAGCACAGGGAGAAATGACATTGATTCACTCGACTACCTATGCAATATTCCAAAATATTGGAATATTTTCCACATCCTATATTGATTTTCTTTGTATAATACATATGATAATGTAGGAATCTTTCCCATTATCTTATTTTAATAAGTTATTGGTTGGCAAAGTAAACGGTACCTGATTTGACTGCATCTCCTTGCCATATCTCGAAGTGAGCTCACTAAATTTGGTTGCAGGGGCTGTTTAAAAGCTGCTAATAAAGCATATATCCATTGTCCTGAAATTAAACATTTGATTCTCTAAATAGCTGTAGTAAATCAGTAATCAATATTCTTAATAATACAATTATAATACATATATTATAATGAAGTACGCAAGAGAGGTTTGAATTGTTTCTCATACCAGACAATATACAACGAAAGTGCCTATTTGCAACTGTCGTAGAATAACCTTTCATCCAAAATAAGGTAATTTAAGATTGATTTCAAGCTGTTAAAATTTAGATTTCATTTCTCAGTAAATTTCAGAAAAGTTTTTTTTACATATATGTATTAAAGTAGATTAAAACGGAAAACAATAAATGTACATATGTATTGATACTGAAGAAAAAACAAAAAACATAAACTCACCACATTTACGATCAATACTATTCCCTGCAGTCACTTCTTCCAAGCTTATAATTAAAACACTAAGAGCAAATTCTAAATCTGCTTGCTTCATTGGAAAAATAATACTCGAAAGAGGATCATGAGTTTTTAAAAAATTCCTCCATAAAATGGGAGAATCTACAATCGAAATTGGAGGAACTCCAACTGGACTCTGCCAAATATCTTTCTCATTTCTCTTACTGGACAGTCGGCAGCGGACTTTGGAAAAATCGGATTCTTGAATAATTTGCCATTCCTTTGTTGGCAGTAAAGGATCGGGAGCTGGTATTTTTTCTGGTAACTGAAATGAAATAAACTGTTAGCAATTTGAAAGATTTACGTTTAAATAACCTATCCCATTTTGGGCCAAGAAGCGATCTACAATATTTCAACAGTTAGGCACTTTGTGAAAGGAGAAAGCGGACTAATAATCTAATGCTTGCTTCTTGAACTAATGCCATGCATCAGTCCTCATTTTCTAATGGAAAATGCATTTGAATGCAAATGAACACTTTGTTTTTTTCAGATTCGGAGCCCTATTTCAAGAATGAGTGAAAAATTAAAAATAAAGACTACTTTAGATATATTCCAGGTTCGTAAAATAATGGATAGTTCTGAGGAAGTAAAAATAAGCAAATTAATTTATTATGAAAATTAATTTACACTCACCATGTTAGCGAAAACATTTTGAAATTTGTTAAGTTTCTTATCGTATCCATCAACAGATACTATTCCGGAATGTTTTTGTCTTTCTATAATAACATTTTTTACATATTCAATACCGTCCTTTGGGAAAGCTACCGGATTAGCCGATTTTGGCACCTCAACATACAAAAAAGGGGATGAAATGGGATCCATTGGAAAACAGTAAAACGTGAATGTTAATCATAAAAAAATCTACGGAACTAACGGGAACATTTAAAATCGAAGCCTAAATACCATATTATCAATAACAGTATGACACAATCACATATTTATTAATTCAACGAATTCAACCATAGATAAGAATTCAACCAACGAAACGTCAAAACAATCGCGGTGTTGCCATTTGCTAAAATAATGAGGAACCTACTCACTTGCCAACTAAGGAAAATCTAAATAAAATTCAAGTCGATGTTGATAAAACGGGTTTGAAATGAGTGTAATTTTCTTTTGATGAGGTGCTCTTAATTATTTTATTAGAGCGGCCCCGTACATTGGCAATATTTTGCTCCGCGATTATTTTCAGGTATTACATTCTTAATTGTACTATGGTTATAGAAGGAGACAGGTGAATATTTAAAACACAGATTGTAATACACAAATGGACAGGTGGAATATCTTATAATTAACTTAATTTAATTCTGACTACGTTGCCAGAGCCGGCCTCACGTCCAATTCTCGAGCGGACGGTGAGCGGTACGTCGTCCGCGTTTCCTCTCGTCCTGATGTCTGCTGGGCTGAACGCCCGCATTACTTTGCCGCCCTGGCACTCGCTTGGTTAGGCATCCGCGCTGCCATTGAGGTCACGGTCCACTTTCTGTCTCTCATATCGTGATGCTGGCTGCCTCGGCTCGCCAGCCGCCTGATTCTCCGTTGGTCAACGCTTGTTGATCCATTCGACTCAACTCCGATAGTTTCCGCACTTTCTTCGTCCTTTTTGCCTGTTCGCGATTACAGGTGCACTTGACTGTGTTCGATTTCCTACATCTTCCGGAATTTGGTTTTTCTCTGTATGATTGAAGACTGCTGTCCGAGGTTAACTGCTAAGAACTATTGTTCACTGTCTGTGTCGCGGCTGTCTCCAGCGAATTTTCTTGCACGAACTGTTCTGAACTCGAGGCAGACTCGTGTCCGAGTTCGGCTGATGTGCCCTTCCGAATTCTGTGACGCACCTCTGTAAAATCTCTTTCGAACTATCGTCGGACTCTGTCGGACTGTTGAGATTAACTGCTGTAAAAAATTGTTTGAGATAAACTGCTTTTAAAAATGGCGTTCCCTTCGGTTTTATTGTTTGCGACAAGGGTGTGTCTCCACTTGTCGGCTGGATCCACCCCCGCAAGATTAGCGCCATTCTATAGGTCCATCCTTGACAGCGGCATTACGTCTTTACTTTAGACCCCGTCTTCGTCTTCTAGTCAGGTCATAATTATTCACACAATTTATTTGTGTCCATCTAATCACACATAATCACTTAAATTTCGAGTTCATCTTATCTGAAAGTATAAGCACTTAACATTCCCTTATTAATTAAAACTCCTAGTCCAGTAACCTCATTACCGCTATTCGTTCTTCTTACATTAAATTATGACTAAACTTTTCTCTATAGTATTTTATACCATAATTACTCGTTCCTCGAGATCTCTTATTCTTATTTGCATATCATTAATTTATTCTCACAACCTTAAATATAATTAATAATTCTACTATAAAATCGCATCCTGATTTTCCTATATTTATTTATATTTTTTACATATATATATTATCCTAACCTTGTTGCATTCATGTATACGTATTTGTACGCGCGAGTTCGCGGTACTACGAGCCTATTTAGTCTATGCTTTATTTCAATTTTGATTGTTTTATTTCTACACGTATTGCATGTACCTATAAATGCGAGGTTTTTCAGAACCGTTTATACAATTATACAATTAAAAGAATATGGGAAATGAATATCAAATTTAGTCCATAGATGGCGATAGTGTAGTTGTATTCGAAGTGTTTCCACATAGTAATATATATACAACTTTGGGGGTTAGGTCGGTGGTTAAATGAAAGAAAGATGAGTGATTGGCATGCGGGTGTTTATTGAGTCGGATAGAACAATGAAGATAGATGAGATTGAATACAATCAGTGAGTGAAGATGCAGAGATGTAGAAGGTGTGCGTGTATTACGAAGTGAATCGGCGGTCTCGCTCGGTACGCGTGGGCCAGCAAGATCGCCATTGTGAAGCGTTGAAACCGGAGAGACTGCTTGGCGGTGAATGATCGAGCTAGACTTGTAGCAGCAGCCGGCAGTGCTGTCGCTAGCGTCGATGCCGACTGAGATGGCGGTGGATTTGAATTCTGATCCCTAGAAAACTTTTAATGGGTGAGAATGGTGGATTTGTATAAAGTGATCACTTAAGTCAACCGAAGATAAGTCGTAAGCCCTGTAATTACTCATATTTCCATATATTTCCATTAAATATGATAAAAAATAGCTTCGTCTTTATGAGATATCTATTATTTGTTTACTCTTATTCTACTGTGAGTATCATCATTGCAGAGTTTTAGAGTAGGTACTGTCAATTTTTTTTGATTCTCCCGTTCAAATCTTTATGTATATATATAAACTCTAGTTTAACTCTTAATAATTATTTTAACTCTTTATATATATATTTTTGTATATTGAACATTGCACTTTGTTTAATTTGGTATCAAATTTTCCATTATTTGTCTAATGACGATGTTAAGACCGATTCCGCTGAAATCAACACTGATAAAGTTCTACCATCTCCTCATCATACAGTCACAATTTTGACAATAAAATTCAATGAGCGGACCACCAACTTTCAGTGGCAAGTCGATTAAAATGTAAAAATTTGAAAAGATCACGAGACTCGGGATCCGAAGAACTTCCACAGTTACAGAGCAGTTTTCTATTTGTGTTGATCGTTTCAGGTTCCATCCTAACTGACTTCATAGAATCTCTTCAAGATAAAATCGCCGCACAAATTTTGCATAGATGTAATGACTGAGAAAAATGTTGTAAACATACATAATATGTAATGAATGCAGCCGACGAAGAATGGATCGTAAATCTTCCAATTCAATCGATGAACAATTATTGATTATATTAACAAAGGGTTCTTTTAAATAACCAACTTAACTTCTTGAGTAGAATTTTTAATACTAATTTCTCTGTTTGGCAGAACATCGTGAATATTTAATTATATATTTCGATCATTTAAATAAACTACTCGTATGATGTTGCAAAGAGAAGTTATTTTATTTCATAAACTCAAATACCTCACTTGATTTATGATATTGCATATGAATATCATATAAATATTCTGATTATTTTCAGAGTGCTAAGCGCTTGTGCAACGAAAATTAGGGCTAACTCGGTAGTCTTCACGGAAAAGCTTGAGCTCTCCGACCACGGGATGTCTTCTCTATTATTCCTATCAAATATGTATATATATATATATATGTCCTGTAAACAGTGGTCCAAACGAAAACCATCGGTAGCTGAGAGCACGCCCTATCAGAATAACCCATCATAGGTCTAATGAATGTCACCGATTTTCGAGATATTTGAACTTTTATGAATTTTTGAATAATTGCTACCATTTGTTACTTTTTTTTTGTCATTTCCAAAACTTAAGAAAATATCGCTTTCTGTTTTTTCATTATTATTTCTGATAAGTTTTCCAATGAAAAGTGTGTCACTGTAAAATATTTAAAAATGTGAATTCGGACCATTTCACATTTTTCTACAAAGTTTAAAGCACTGTGATGTAAACATAAGTATCATGACCTAGGTGTCCATTAGCAAAAACTTTTACGCTTAATACCACTTTAGGAATAGCAAAAAAATTAATATTTCTACATAGAAAAAAAGTTATCGCTATTTTAATGCCCATGAGGGCATTTTGTGAAAAAATTCAAGGTCATTTTTTTAATTTGCAGGACATGCTTTTATTGCAAACTTGCAATAATGCATTGAAATGTGCAGTAATTTGAAAAAGTGACCATTTTTTTTATTAAAATTTTACAAAAAAAGTTAGATTTTGAGTATAAATGATATGTATAATTAACTAACAAATATTCCGTCACGCCGTTTCTCCGCACGGGTAGGCAAATATGATATAAAGCTACACTACACCACTCTTGTATCGTCCACTTTGTTGTCTTCGGTTGTTGAAGCTTTTAACAGAATTGTCCTTCAGTACTTGTTTTATTTGATCATACCAGGTCTTACGCGGTCATATCAGGCCTTACGCGGTCATACCAAGTCTTTCGCGGTCATATCAGGCCTTCCGCGGTCATACCAGGCCTTCCGTGGTCATATCGAGTCTTCCACTGTCATACCAGATCTTCTGCAGTCATACCAAGTCTTCCGCGGCCATACCAGGCTTTTCGCGGTCATACCAAGCCTTATTCGGTCATATCAGGCCTTCTGCGGTTATACCAGGCCTTCCGCGGTCATACCAAGTCTTCTTCGGTCATATCAGGCCTTGTGCGGTCATACCAGGCCTTCTGTAGTCATTCCAGACTTTCGGTTCCTAATGCCTTCATCACTCGACTTATATATTTTCTTTATCACTCTCTCCTCGGATTGAATTCAATTTAACATTATCCGATTCCTTTTATTTTTCAGTGAGAAATCTATATTTTAATTTGCTACGAACCTCAAGAACCGTTGAACCAGTGGCGTAACTACGCCAATGCAGCGTATTAGGGGGCCTTATATAGGGGGCCAAAAAGTTCGCGCCGTACAATGCATTCATATTTTGGCTAGTATCGAATACCTTTCTCAGTATTAATGCGCTAATTCCAACGCAAGAAATGGCATTATGAAATATAAAACATCGTTTCTCATGTTATTATGAAAAAATGTTAAAACATTATCGATGTATGTATATAGTAGTATGTCGAATTGAGACTAGACCATCGCCGTAAAGTGAATATAATAATAATACGAAGCAAGTATTTATTAAAATGCTTAAATGTTTGAGAATGCTTCTTGAGAAACGCTTTGTGAACATTATATGAGACAAGAGACTAATTTTGTTCTTACTATTTAATAGATAAGCCATGCAGTAGTAATATTCGTATATCTTATATACAATACTTATTCCTAAATAACCCCTAAATTCCCCCTAGGGCCTTTTATCCATTGCGCATTGGGGCCTCATTTTTGTAGTTACGCCACTGCGTCGAACAATCATGCTAGGTAACGCCGTGATTTCCAGTCCATTTTTATTTAATTAGAAAACATTGACACAGCCAATTATAATGCATTTTAATTTTGAATGAAACCATATTTTATTGTATAGTTAGATCATAGTTATTTGAAAATTAAAGCAAATTAGATGAATCTCTTAGAATGATACAAAGAACAGAGATAGAAAGTTTCGGGTTCGAGTTCTGGTGGTAAGTATGTATTTTTTCGAAAGATACATTTTATTTATGTATTTAGCGAGTCTCTCACCGGCAAATGTACTTGCAATGAAAGTTCTAAAAATAAACAATTGCAACAATGGCATCACACGCCTTCAACAGCAACATAATTATGAAGGTACGTATTTTGAAAATGTTGATACTTATTTATTTATGAAATTGGAATAATTTTATCGATGCATTGTTTGCAATAATTGTAGATGAACCCTAATTTTACATGCCGTTCCCATATTCCCTCAGTAGACTAACCTAACGAGAGTGGCGGAGACCCCCCTTCCCTCTCGAGCCAGCGGCAGGGCAGGGTGTACAAGTGTACAATGGCCGGCTAACAAAGGGGTGATACAAACAAAAACCCAAAAACTACCCCACACCCCCCGTGCGCAGAACTGGCTTAACGGCACGGCAGCGGGTAGGTACTCGCGTAAATGCGAACAGCCGGTTACAGGGAAACATGACGGATGTGTTTCTGATAAAATTATTATCCATTTTTAAATATCGTGATAAGTTCATGCGACGACAATCGATAGTCCCTCTCCAAGGACAGCTCAGAAGAGATCAACAATCGTTGGGTAATAATAATTGGGTTCAATTCTAATAGTGTGCACTTTACCATTCATCAGGAAACCAATCGATGTTCGAAAAATTAGTCGAAATTATGACGGCACGACAATCAGACATGATTATTTTAATTTACAAAAAATACAACTATTTATGTCGCGAAAGTGTAACCAATTGAATTAAATATAACACGTAATCGCACAATAATTTGAGTTCAGATTTGCGTCTAAAACTCTACTTTTGTAAACAATTTTGAAACGAAACTGATACATCGAAATTTAGTGTCAATTTCCTCTATAATACAAATGAGGTGGATATGTGATCTTTTTGTTTTGAAGGCATATTTTTCAAATAGAAAAATTCAGAAGAAAACTCAGAATTTAAAAATTTTATAGTATTTGTACCACTAACAAAACATGTTTTTGGTAATATCCCACATTTCCTTTAAAACTCCCTCGAGGTTCCAAAAATGACGCTATATCCATTCCGAATGTATTTAGCTTTTTGTAAATCATTTCACCATTTAAAGTGGAAGCTCAAGCTGTAACCATGTTTCCGTCTTACAGCGGGTGCGCTGCGTCAATCCTGATTTTTCGGCTACAATTAATTTGTTATATAATTACGCTTGTCCTGGGAAGCTGATTACTGGTTACCCCGACATAAGTGCTATAAATGAACCATATTTTGTGGATTGTTCATTTCACACATAGGAGAAATAATTTTAATTTATTTCTGTGACGTACTTACTCAATTTTAGAAGGATTTTAACATTTAAAACTGAAAATGTATTTTTTGAAATTAACATTACCATTGATACGCACATTATATAATATAATAATATGTGTAACTTACCTGAGTTATTCAAATGTTCTAATAACCCTGTAGGGTCGATTGTCATGATTTGGATTCAGGCGCCTCATCCCGTTTTGTCATATTAGACATATCGTCTTGCCGTCCCCCTCGCGCGATAGCTCCGATGATGCAAAATGCACTTATTCGCCATCCATCTCCCTCCTTTATCAGCACTATGGCGCAAAGGGGTCTCTTTCACTCACCCATATTTAGTTTTTTAGGGTAAGCTTCGATTTTGTAAGGAATATTTCATACGTCAAAAAAATCATAACGCACCGCACGGCGAGTAATTATCCTGCAGCTACACATGCCAAGGCGGCTTTGTTTTTGGCCCGCATCCATTTTGGATTTCAGTTCGAAAGGAGGCGAATTCCCGCCGTCGCGGCTGCCAGCAGTTTGGTTTCATTCGATACTCGCATCGCGGGTCACACATAGTGATCGACGCGGCGAACAGTGCGTCGGTTGTCGACTCCGTTATACACTCATCGAACGATCTGGTATGAGTTTCTTTTTCCGTATATATTATTAAAACCTTTGCAATTTTGTCGACGATAATCAACATAATTATTTGAAATTGCATCATTTATGAATGGGATACGAAGGCGTCCGAAGAGTTTTGCAACGTTTGTTTTTGAACTTGATGTACTCACCGAACTGTATATATAAACTTTTTCCGGAATAAATATCTCTCATGACCTGTGTACAATAATATATAGTCACACATAATGCTCGTGGTTCACTTTCGGTATAAATTTAAAACTATAATATATGTTTTACAATTGTACACAACAAATAAGCTAAGTATCCTTTAGAAAATCTCCAGAATGAATTCCTTTTTGTTTGTGGCCAGGTGCAGGTATGAGTTTAAAAATTTAATACAGTGTGATACAGTGTTCGTCGTATTTAATTAATTATGATAAAAATAAATGTTAGTCAAAAAAACACATTATAATATGTTTACGTTATGGATATGTATATTATATTTGGGACACTAATATTCTTATATAAACTGTTAATAAATTAAAGTTATAAATTGTCACTCATTCAGGATGGATTACATACAGTTGGATATAAATGCATGTTAATTTTTTGCATAAAACAGGCGCAAGATTGACTGCCCACGTAATTACAATTAGTGAAGAGTTAAACGTTATTGTGACTGTGATTGCGCGTTTGGTATTTATTTTAAAACGATGATTGGTAACTGATATTTTACTATGAGAGGTCGAGTTTACTAATAGTCAATTACTAATCATCGTTACAATCGAACACAAATCTCACAATCACAGTCACAATGAGCTCATCGCTAATAACGATTCTTTCAAATATTTTATCTTAACCTTTACCATACCCTGATATAAAATACTCGTATGCAGCCATGCTGTCAACTCGTGTTACCGTATACAATTAGTGTTCAATTAGATTTTAAAATGTGAAAAAATGGTTTTGAAAAATGGTTAATGCCATAAATTTATTTTAAGTATTGAGCATTAAATATAAAAAATATATATAATATTTTAATTCGGAGCATTCATCAAGTTCTGTAGAAGAGGTTGCATTGTATAATACAACCTTCCTACTTCTATATCTTCATTTAAATAGTGAGAACGAGTGTTATTGTTTTCACTGTGAAATTAATGTGTGATTTATTTCTGTCTTGCCACAAATTGTATTTTTGTTAACTTATTAATTTTATAACGGAATGAATTAAACATATTTATTTTTGTAGGATTCGAGTTATATAATTGATTTTTTACGAGTCGTTTCTAAGCTTAAATATTTTCCTTCTAATTAACTAAAATATGAAGTGTAAGTTGCGTATATTTACCGAAATATTACAGATTTAATTACAGCGGTAGATCTGTGTTACTGCATGGTTTGGGAAGGGTTAAAGAATAAAAAACGAATTTTTATTTACGAATGAATATATAATTAAGTGATAAATACTTTTATGCAAAATATTATTGCAATTATGTATGAACAGAGCTTAACTTTTTCATTTTGTAATGTATTTTTCCGAAGATGGCCTTGCTTTGACCAAATTTCTGTGTTTTTATGTTCGGATCAACATGAAACAAAATACAATTAACGATAACCGCGTTAATGGATAATCTGCCGCTTAGAGTCAGCGCACGCTGAGCGCAAAACAGTCGTACGACAGTTCGCCACCAACTGTTGTGTAATTTGTTAATTTTCTCATCGGTGTGCGCCCTGCTATTTACTCATATAGCTCTGTGATGTCTATGCGTGCGCACTGTCATATATAGGTGTTCAGTGGAAACATTTCAAGATTCAATTATAATTGCTCGTAAAACATCAGGGTGAGGTAAATGGGCGTGATATGCGGATTTGCCAGTCGCAATGAGTCATTGGTCGAAAGCGCACCGCGTGTTCGCGGTTGAGCAATATTTAAATTGCGGTGATTCATTGGTTCGTGCGCGTCGCGCTTTTTATACTCACTTTAATATTCGACGAGTAAGTGATGGTCCGAGCACGCAATTTATGATGAACGTCATTTAGACGATTTTGTTTATAAAACGTAAAATCCGCATCGTTAAACTCCATTTTGAATAAATAAAATATAAGAATAACGTTGTAGTTTTTATTTTTATTTAATATTAAACTTGAAAATTTTCTGCTGGACATTCTTTACTTCTATAGCCCCTCACCATTACGATAGAACAGTTGTACGACAGAAAGTCGTATGTATGCGCTTGCTTTTAGAGCGGAAAACAGTATCTGCGGAATGTGAAACGCGCTAATTTATTTTCGCGAAAATCGAATTCGCGTTAAATGAGGTTTTCCTGTATTCAAGTAGTCATTTTTTCGTTCAATATTTGTATCAAAATGCGCTCCTTGAGATTGACTTGGTCATTTTTAAATTACAGAGTCTAATTTTCAAGGAACACATATACATATTATAATTACCTCCCTCAGGATACTTTTTAAGATTCGATAAACAGAGAGGAGAATTTTCTATAGTACTATTAGGTTGGCGTTTTTATTTATTTATTAAAGTGCCAGGGATGCTGGCGTTGCATTCCTTATATAATATTTTAATTGAAGTGTACAGTTGGGTAATCTAGTTGTAATAGAGAAAGGAACGTACGCGTTATGAGTACCTAGAAGATAAGTCTAAAAAAATGTAATATAATGCGTGATGAAGTACAAGATAATACACGGCTCCATTGTGCAAGAAAAAATAGTTTTTGTGCAAGAAAATTTGACGTGATCACTTAAACTAAATATTGAAAAATAATTGTGAATAAGCCTCAACATTCAACAAGCATGAGTTGGCAACAGTTTTCAGGACAGAAAAGTTTGGATTTCCTTCGAATATTATCGAATTATACATCTACGTATGATTGTGGTCAGAATTACCTTTACACCTATCATCTAGTTTATCTGGTGCTTCTCACCGCATTATGATTTAAATATACCAAAAAAAAGATATTTACTTAATATTGGTGCGATACAACTAACACTATCACGCCATTTACCCTCGTGGGTAGGCAGATCGGATGGAGCGCAACTCTTTTGCCCTGACACACAATTCTCGCCTCATTCATATTTATATTTTACATCTTCTAATGCAAATTCGTCAATTGTTGAGGCTTCTAACAGGACCATATTTCAGTTTCTGGGTTATCTGGTCGTGCCAAGTCTTTCGCGAACGTCCTCTATTTCTGGTGTCATCAATATTTGCGTCTTATCATTTTCATCTCATTCATTCAACACGACCAGAGCGATCCTTTTTTAATCCTATCTACTATGCTAAGATTAACTTTACATTCTTCTAATTTGTTCATTCCTTACTATATCATAAATGGATTTGCCACATATATGCTAAGTGATTTTGTTTCAGCAGCATTCAGTCTACTTTCGTTCCTCTTCTGCCAGCTCTAGGCTAGCTGAGATATTTACAATATCATATACCAATATCATGTACCGCATATATCAATAATAATAATAACATAAACATAATCTAAATTACGTGTATATATTTAGACATAATGTGTATTTCGAAATATTGAACTTTAAAAGATGTCCAATAAAATATCTAAATTCAAGACTACTAAAGCATTTGTGCCGGAACTATCAAGCTATTTAGCGATAAGTAAACTTTGAGTGGTGGAAAGAGATATTGTAAATGTATTTTCAAATTAAAATCAAAAAATTTTCTTTACGTTGGCTGGGGTTTAAATCTCACCAAAGGGGCGACAGATTGCGTCGAATGAACGCCGCGTACTTTTATAATGGACGTTTTCCACCCTATTTAAAAAACGTTTCGTCTTCTAGTGAAAATCATTTCGTCTCTTCACTATCCAGAAGCATTTGCTACTATTACATCATATTATGTTACACCCTATGGCCACTCACGGCGCTGGGTGTGGAAGTGCTTCTTTTCAGGCTGGAAATGAAATAGTTGGGATGAAAATTACAGAATTTGTGTATTTTTTCTAGTCTCTTCAATCTGCGATGTCGTACATTACCGTGGCCCTTCTCCTGACAGACGGACGATACCCGCTTAGACCGAATCGGCAGGGTGAGGTGAGTGAGTGTCGGAGAAAAAAATGACGATTATGTTGCTACATCAATAGTTCAAAAATAATGAGACACTGCGTTCTATTACAATGTGGGAATAAATCTGTTTTCTATACAAGATTTGACTGCCGGTCCCGAGACTTAAAGTACTTGCAGTTAAAGCCCTTCTTCTCAGTTCGGTTGTCTTAGTTTAAACATATTGATTATTATGTCCAATCACAAAGTTAACGCAATAAATGATTGTATTATTTTTAAAATTTTCGGGAGTTTACTTAACTATCGTTGTTTTGAAAGCAGTAAGTAAATCAGTCAATTAACACATAAAACGTACATTTAATTAAATTTAAAATTGCGTATAAAACGTATAATATGCATATAAAACTTATATTTAATATTTGCAAAATTACTTTGTTACAAAATATTATATAAATAATAAAAAATAGCATTTTGTTCAAACCATTATTTATTGATAAATCAATATGTTTCAAGACCAATGGTCCCTTCTTCGGGATAAAACGTATACTAAAATTAAAAATATAAGCATAGACAAAAAACTAAACTATAAATATAAGTGATGGGTAACTAATTAGGAACACTGTGAAAACAAATTTAAAAGGTAACTATTTGTAAAAAGAATTAGTTTATTTATAATATTTAATTTACTATTAACACTTTTTCTTATTTATAAAATGTATGATTCGTCTTGTAAACTCGTGGTATTTGTATGTAAAATTTCTAAAATAATTGTTTGTTTCCAAAAGGTGATTGGAAAATTCAAAATAGTTATTGAGATATCTAAAGAACAATATAATTAGTTTAAGGAATAGAACTTTCGAAACCAATCGGCGTCAAAAGACAAAACACTATTAATCGGTAGAAACTATGTCGCACAGCGAAGTAGCACAAAATGCCAATGAACTAATAGAAGATGAAATGATAATGAGACCGTAAAGCGAAGAAACTCTCGAAGATGACATAGGCCAACTCTTATTTAACCTTCCTCTTGAAATAAATTCGTACCTTCATATAAATGTTTTTGAGAATATCTAGACTTCTTATAAAATAACACATAATTTATTTTTACACGATCCAAATACAGACCCGCCGTAGGATTTTCAGCATTGCGATAACACGGTGGTCGGCGTGTTTTGCGACCTGCGGTGTTCCTCACGGCATGGTTCTCGGGTACCCGGATGAAGGCTCCACCAGCCTTCTGTGTGTGACTGAGTTTCAAGTTTCCCTGCACCAACACTCGATACTCGATACCCTCTCCTCGTATCGGGTGACGCGCGCTCGCTGCTCAGTGGCAGGGCACGGAACGACGCTATCACGTGATTAATTTCATTTCATTTTTATTTTGAGCTTAAAACTTCACTAGAAGATGGAATTGCTTTTCTGTAAAATGGATACCGAGCGTTACGCAGTGCCGCAATAGCGGCCATGCAACACGGCATGGCTGCCAATCGATGACCATTCACTGTCCGTATATATTTATTCGGTAAAACAAGAATTAAAAAAAAGTTATTAGAACATGGGATCAATTTACAAGAATATAAACATAAGACAGAAATAAATCAAATGCATACAAAAGTTACAGTAATATATTTATAGACAGAGTATACATATAAGAATACACGCACTGAGAGGGACAGCAAATGGTGGTTCCTGAGTCTCTCACACATCCCTTAAAGGGAAATAGAAGACAATACACAAAAACAAAAAAAAGGTTCCATCCGGCAAAGGGAAGCCAGGACTGGCAGATATTCAACCTGAGGTTTTTTGAACAAGAAGAGGAAAGGCGGATGGCCCTCTTAAACACCTGACCGTATTAAAATCTCTCAGTGAGACACCCACACACCCACACACACACAAACCCCAGAAAAGTCCGAAATTCTTTTCGATCCTCATTAAGTCATCGTTCCGAGCCGGACGATGACCTACCACATTCAATCCCGCGACCATATTTTCCTGGCGTTCCTAGATATCTCATACACCAGCGTCTGTCTTACACGGCCACAGACGCACCACGGGTCCTCGGGGAGAGAAACTCGCCATGCCCCGAGACCATCTGCACCGTGTAATGACTTTTAAGCACAGTGAAAAATCACTTTTGAAAATCATTTTCAAACGTCCAGCTCTGTCTTGATTTGCGAACAATTTCTTCGGATTTGTCTCCTGCTATAGAAATTTGTTAGGCGTACTTAGTTAGACATAATTATTGACTTGTTTAAGCTGGGCTCAATTAACAAGAATGACTATCGAGTCAATAAAGCAGTTCATTATAACTTTAGTCTGTGAGGCGTTTATCTTCAAACCTACTCTTGTCACTGACTTCTGAAGGCCGTCTGGATCGTTTGAGAAAATCACAAATTATCTGCAAAACGTAGATGGCTTGAATACTCGCTATTTGTACAAATGCCTTTCTCCTTTCAGTTTGAATAGATTTTTGAGAGTAGCCGCTAACAAGAGTAAACAAACCTTGCTGGATACCTTTCTTGATAGGGAATCTACGGTATGGTTTATGAAGATTAACGGATGCCGTGGCGTTACTGCATACATTACGTACCATTTAGCAACAAAAAGTATTCTAAAGATTCAGAACTCGTTTTAAATATTTTACAATCAAATTTTTAGCTTTAAATTAATAATCAACTTTTCTATATGGCTTTTTTTCGCTTTTAGAAAGCCCATCGGCCTAAGGCCGGCCCTGCCTAGTGTGTCAACCGAATAACTAACCAGTTTTTTTAAATGACGTCACTTCGATATTTTTTCTATATTCAAACTAAGCCTGTGATACGAAAATAAGACTAATCAGTACGGTCGCTAGTGGGATCTATCGATTAGATGTGAAATGAAATTAATCCATACAAATGAATTATGTTGCAGCTAGCAGGGCACGGATCGGACGGAGCATTCGAAGAGGTGCAGCATTGTGCAGTGCGCTCGGTGCCAACACACTACAGGGTACACCCAGGACTGGTCCGTATCACTTTACAGGGAGTGAACATTATGCCTTATCTTCGGACTAGTTGTTAGAACTTTTATTTTCTTTCGCATTGTCCGCTGTCGCAGCTAGAGGAGGCTCTCGCCGCAGCCTGTGACAATGGATTGCGCGGGCTATTTTTCTGGACAAAGGAAGGGAAGATAATGGGATTAGCTAAAGGGCGGTTTGGGTTTCAAAGGATTGTCCAGAGTTCTCAGACTGTGACAATCGTCTCAATTTAAGGGGCAGTAGGAGCGATGTGAAGTCAGTTTGTATCGAGGACTGTACCGTGAGCGGCGCGCTACTGAGTTCTGATCACACTACTGGGTTGGCGACACACTTTCGTCAGTTAATCGTAAAGTTTCAGTGGATAGTATACACGACATGTTAGTTTTTTTAATTCATTACGCGATTTTCACCGAAAATGTTTACACAATTTAATTTTATTCGAACATATCGTGGATATTCTTCGACGAGTGAGTTATTATTTTTATATTTATTTCAATGTTAGATTTTTTTATTATAATTAGTTCGGTTAAATAAGTGTTCTCGATCATAAATAATAAATTGTCATGTCTAGAATGAAGAAGTGTGACCAAAATAGAATGCTGTATAAAATAACATCCATGGCATAAAGCATAAATTGTAAAGCCCGGTCCAGGTTCAGCGCTGACGCTGTCATCGTCCGACACGACCCTTTGTGACTGGTGCCAGAGACGGTCGTAGGGTTTCAAGTAATTAAAATTTTAATAAATTATGTGACGTGACATAACGTGATATAAGGTAAAAAATAAAAATGAACAAAGCTACTACTTTTAAGGTAAAACGTTACTTACCTTAGTACCTATTGTCTGATAATATATTTAATCGATAGAAGTGAGTATAGAAACGATTGTATGGAATAGTAGTAAGTAACCTAATCACTATATATGGTTCATTATATTTTATACGTTTTAATTATGATTTACTAATCTTTTAAATATTTCAAAAACTTTATATTTTCCTATTAAACTCTGAATATCTTAAAACATTCAATCGTGGATATCTCAAAATAAGCCTAAGATAGAAGAAAAGGAGTTAGAGAAAGGAAGAGCGAGGAGGTCGAGGATCATGATGAAAGACAGATAAAGTGGGTTTTTTGTTATAAATTTAAATAATACATTTTGTAAAATTTCAATGGAAAAGAAATACACGTATTAAAATATAAATGAAATCTCTCAATAATGGATGCATCTATTCTTAATCCTATTATTTATATATAGTAAATATGAACAGCTGTTAAGAATTTTTATTAAAAATGTGTAGAAATAGATGAAAATATTTAAGAAAAAAATATAAATAAAACATATAACCCTTTTTACACTAAAACAAAAAAACAATTACAGTAAATATAAAAATAAAGTATAAATAAAACATGAACATGACTCCCTTTTTTAAGTAATTTTTATTTATTTAGAACTTAAATTTTTCAAATATAAGTAGTTTTCAATTATAAATAAATCAATTGTTATCACAAAGCTATCAACATAAATCGACAGATGGTTTCTCTTAAAAATTGTCAATCTTTCGAGTAGCATGTTTACAAATTCTCTTAAATCATACTGTTTTGTCCTTCTTCATAGATATTATAGAAATTAATAATTCTCGCCGGTTACACGTAACATTTTTACTTTAAATAATGGGCTGCGAGCATGAGCCACACGCGCACGTTTATCGAATAAAATAATTGTATATCTAACAAATAAGAGCTAATAAATAATAAATAAATTTTGTGAATTTGACTTCGCTATTTTATGTAAATTTGAAAATGTAATTTTTAATCCAGTCATTATTAGCTGGCTGTAGAGTCGAACTCGACTCGACTGTGACAATTGATCTAATTAATGTTTAGAAATTACTTTCTTTTATAAATATGTTATTGGAGATATAATTCACCTCGTTGGAGTAGGAGACAGACCATTTACAACATCTGAAAGGAGTTCATATTCTCTGTTTCAAAATCGAATAGAACTCTAGGTTGTAGGTGGTAGGTGGTGCACTTTCATCTCTAGAACGAGTTGGAGTTATATGAGAATTTTATATAGGTGTCGGCAAAAAACATTCACTTAAAAATTCAAAATCAACGAGATCTTGAGGTATTCTGCAGCCTCGATGGTTTCAGATTGTTGCAGCCGCAGGGTGGAACAGAAGTCTTGCCAGTACAAAAAGTGATTTACTTTTTGTGGTGGATTACATTTGTATTTAATAACTGCGCAACTCTCCGGCGTTGAAAAATATGAGATGTCAATCGGCGACAATCTGACTCCAATGTCTAGATCGCGCTGGACTAGTAAAATCATTTTGGGCGGTTTCCGGCTTCATTGTTGTCTTTGATCAACTGGCGTGGATGCGAAAGGCAAAATAAATAAAAAATAAATTTATTAAAACAAAATAAATAAATAAAATTTTCAATAAAACAATACAAACCGAAAAATATAAAGTTTCAATATGGCCGCAGTCACGAGACACTCCACTCTAAAAATATCAGATCATCTCAGCATTCATCGTGAAATTGATAATAGAAGAGGCCCTGGAAAATGGAAAACATCCTGGTCGGTCTAGGTGTCATATGTAGTCATAAATTAATATATACAAAAGCATCCGGAACGTTTTGAACTTCGTTCGAACTGAAAAAACTGCGAAATCTCGAAAAATGAAGAGCACACTACAATAATTGAATAATAAAGAAATGATTATATTTGATCTGTTAACGTCTTGATGTAGTACAGAATTAATAGTAGAGGTGAAGGAAGATTTTATAGTTTCGACATTTCGCCGCCGGTTGATGTGTCGCGGCGTTATTGATTACGCGATTGTATTTAAAGCGACTTTTTTGGGAAATTAATATAAAAATTGTTTAACTCTAAAATTGAGCACAGCGCGGGTTAATCATCTGGTAAAATAGTGATCGCTAACGACGCTAACGTTCGTCGAGCACCAGAAGACATGCCACAGAAGAAGGCTATCGTTATGTGCCGTAGCAGCCAAGGCGAAGAGTCGACGTTTGAGAACTGGACTCGATTGAGTGAATAGATTTAATTAGACTATTCTAGCACCAGTCGAATTCAGTGCTTAAATTAGACGCACGACTGAAAACAAATGATGTCACATGCATGTTTTGCTGAAATAAACGGTATGTATGTATGCACGAGTTGCGGTGCACAAGTTTCGAGATCTGAGAATGTCGGGTACCTACTCCTACTCCATCTCTCTCAACTCTCGTGTGAATATTCGCTAATAACATCACGCGAAGGAGAGGAGATGAGATGAAAATGTACGGCGAATTGATCATTCAGAGAATGGTTGGGTGCAGATGGAACGGTTGGATTGGGCGTATTTATATTTACACAGAATATCACTAATATAAATGGATAGGTTGAAGGGTCGGGGTCGGTAGAAGATATTATGACTGCACGCTAGCGATGGGTCCACACTGTACGAAGTGTTTTAATTAACTACTTCTTTATACTCACGCTTCGCAGATCGTAACTTTTAAATCATGCTGACGCTTCAATAGTTTAACACTTCACACCATAATAACTTAGTTTCCTGCAGCGAAGCTCTCACTCAGCAACACACACAATTAACTGCGAACTGTGTATGTATAGAGAATGAAAGAGTTTTTCGCTCACTTCATGTAGTACATTGAAGTATCACACTACACACTTCGCTTCGCACTTCAGACATTTCATTGAAGTATTGTTTAATAACGGTTTAAATAATGACTTAACCACCTGCATTGAACTATATGAAGTGCGAAGCGATTTCGACCTGCATCGTGAGTGGGCCAACCGGTGGTACTAACATACTTCGAATAAAGCGTTCATTTTGAACGCTTCAAGTTGGTGATCGTGCATTTCGTGAAGCGTTCATTACGAAATGAAGTTTTGTCCTTTGCTAGTGCACGCCACAAATCTATTGAAATTGTAGAAATGAAAGAATACAAATAAGGTTTGCATTTATTGCAATGCATATTACAAAATTTGTAACTTAAGGGATTCTAAATAATTTCTACTACAATATCAATATCAAACTATTTTATTTATTCCTAGACTATAACATTTTGATAATAAGTATTTGTAATTCAGTTAACAAATTATCCAAAAGAATTATAACAAAAACGGTAAATTGAGTAATAATTGAATTGAATAAAGTTAGTCCTATTTTCATAGTACACGACATACACACATGGTATGTACATATTATAAATAGAATATATTATAACTTTTCGTTATCAGGTCGCGTTGCGCATTGAGCATGAGTAAACTTTATTTCTCTGCCCCGATGATAATACTTTCTGACCAATATTTAAATAAAGATTTTTTTTAACAGTGTAGATAACATATTTTAATTCTGTTATTTGATAATATTAATCCATTAATTTACATTGCTTATAAATGTTTATAGTCACGGATTTATGGAACAGAATAGTCAACAGGGCCACCTAGGCAAGGCCGCTTTAAAGGCCTTTATTTTTATCATTCAGATTTTATTCCCTATCCCATTTTCTTTTTCATTTTGCCTCGAATATTTTCTTAAGTTTTTTTATTCTCAACTTTTTTCTCACATTTTTATGCTTTATAGTCCTTCTTAAATTTTAAATTGTACTCACTGTAAAAAGTATTTTGTATCGCCTGAGAAAACATGTAACTGGTTTAATTATTGTTTATCTTTTATTGTAACTCTCGTATTTACTGATAAACTGTATGTTTTCCGAATAAAATAAAATAGCAAAAGCGAAGCGTTATTGGATTATTCATAAAATATTTATTTTTGAACCTGAGGATCGGGTGCAACAAAAAATTCAATATGTAAGAAGTTTTAATTTTATGAAACCCGTCAAAATTCGGTTTGAGAAATTTGGAAGACTGGATACATCCCTTCCAGTTTGCCGGATATTACGAAGTTTTCATTTTAGGGCATTAATTCAAATTAAAAACAACCTGATACCCTGGCATCGACACGATATTGACACACTCCGCTTTTAACATAGTATTGCAAGACAGTATGCATGATGGCCCAGAAATGGCAAGTTCGGAGACAGCATGATGGCCCAGAAAACTTAATATAGAAGATGAAACAGTATCATCATCATCATCATAGGATGCCGTCCTCTTCGAATGATGCAGTTGGAGACAAATATAAATCATCAACTAGCCATACTCGTTTTAGTACTTGTGCGTTTCTAATTTCATTTTGTAGAAATAATTAAAAACGGTAAGAATCATTCCAGGATGTTCCATAAAACATTTGAAAGATGTTCATCTTTCATTTTACATCAATTTGATGTATGATTCAATAAATAACAAAGTAAAGCCACAACAATCAGTGAAATTTACCTACAAGTATAAATATAAAAACATGCTACTTATTAATTACACCGAGTATCCTCATCCTTCCGTCCAACCTCACGTTATTATATTGTGTAGTTCGCTTGTATGTCTGTATGATCGACATCGCCCTCAGTCAGATTGAAATGATATTTTTACAGAGAAATATGTAATCTTCCGAAGATATATTATATTATTTAATCGACAATTCATGACATGATGGTATATACAAATTAAAACTATTCACCTTAATTGAAGTCTTTCACGCAGACAATGATTATTAGATTAGTTATTAATATTCAACCGATAACTTACAACAGATGTGACATGGCGGCAATTTTTTTTCTAAGTCGTTTGTATTAGGGTAGACATAATATTATCATATTAATTTTTGGATAAAATATATTTTAAATTGAATTTTCGTGTAATGAAACTAATGATAATACGGCGGTAAAAGATAATTAAAAATACTCAAATACAGAACGCGTAATGTGTTTCGTTGTATGTCATATATTGCCCATAAGATTTGAAATTTAATAAATCTTATTTTATTTGAAATAACTTAATTATTTGTTTGTTTTATCACAAAATTTTCAAGGGTCCTCGCACAAAGGATACAGGATACAAGATACGAGAACATAGTTCTCTTTACCATTTTATTCATTCCAAAGACACGACCAGTATCTTAGAAACTGTCGGTGTAGCTGCCATTGTTGGCCACAACATAGCTGCAAACAATGTAGAAAAGTATCATCACTAAAATTACAACAAAGTACCTGTGTGCGTTTTAGTTAAGTGCTGGGTTTCCTGTTACGTATTCACACTGTATTTGAAATTTATAATTAGTTCAAACACGTTTTTTACTAATTTAGTATCGTAGATTTTCTTTAAAAGATCTTGATTCCTTCCTAATCTAAAATATATACAAATAACAAAAAATCACAATTAGTCCCCTTTTTTTATAATTTTCGCAAACGCGGAACCGCATGCAAGAATACGAACGTATCTATCATGTGTAGATTACGTGCTGTGCGCGGGAACGTTTTATGAGAATGGATGTGTCATGGAGAGCTAGTGGCTTCTTTAGACCCCATCTAGCTAACAGAGTTGGGAAAGTGAAGTATTATAGGATAATCATTTATGAGTAATATGTAATCATGCTAAATTGGTTCATAGTGTGAGAATTATGAAAGAGTGGGAGAGAGTTATTCTGTTTTATGAGTATAGCAATAACACAATTACATTTTGTACAAAAAAAATCTTTCAAGTTCCATTTATCATATTTATTTTACACGCTCACGACGCAAGGATATAATAATTATTTTATCTCCGCAATATTTCATTTTTAGGCATCGCAGATCTACAAATGCCTACAATGTGTAAAGCTCAACAGGTAGGTATAAGTACATATGATATTTTTAGGAGGCGAGATAAAAATAATTTAAATAATATAAAAATAATAAATAACTCTTCACGGCTCTGCTTGATTGAAGATGGTTCGTGTAAACGGGATGAGATTCAGAGATTTAATTGAGACAAATTTCAATACCGCGTACACGTGTTGAAATTTTCAACTTTAGATTAATTTCGAGATCACCGACGAGATAAATCTCAAGCCGTCACACGACAATCAAATGTCATCTAGAACCATAAATACCTACAACTATTTATATCGAAAAGTTTGAAAAACATAAGAAAAGTTTTAACTGCTGCGATTCAAATTCACCCAACGGAAGAATGGAACGTCTATGATGATTTTTTCATAATTATTTTTTTATAAAAAATATGTTTATAATGTACACTGACTGTAAATTTAAAATAAATATATTGTAAAGGCTAAAATATATCAGTGGGGAAAATATAAACGAGATAGTTTAGTATATTCTGAATACATTAACAATAGTTATTTTTGTGTTTCGAAAATAGTTTGTAATTCAAATATTCAAAAATAGATTGAGGATATACGCCTATATATATCTGAGTAATAGTTCTATTTAAATATTTCGAAACAAATAATCATCTTTAATGTATCCAATTTTCTAAAGTTATGGCGGCGAGGTTGGTTCAACATTATTGAACCCGAGTAAATGAGAAATGAAAATTTATGTTATACAGTACATCAGTCAAATCAGAATTGTTATAATGAAAATAGGCATGAATGATGTTTAGATAAGATAAACATAACTATAAATGATGTCAAATACAATTATAGATGTCTTAATGGACTAATATTTGTGGCTGCCTACCTTTGTAGGAACTGGGATATTTTAAATAATTCTGTGAAACGCATAATTTAATAAAAATAATAAAACGACTATAACTTTTAGAATTTTGTTACGACCGTATGTTGATTTCAGAATTCTTCGAGGTCTCCTGAAAAAATGAAGTACTATCAAGCGAGGCAATTGTAATTTTGATCACGATAATGTATTATTTTATGAAAAGTATGTACTTCCCAATCTATCCAATCTGGAGTATTTCATCATTCATTAGTCTAAAGTCGCAAAGAGTGGCAAAGCCACCAAAAAGCATCCTAATTATTGTGAGCGACAACTGGAATATTTAATTATCTCTCACATGAGTGGGAAGTTTTGTTTTAAAAAATACAATACAATACCACACACCACAAATATTCACGCGGAAAACTTCTCGTCTCAGGTAAAAGTCAAAAAACAGAATCAAAGGAGGATAATGTTATTAATTATTAACAATAATTTTTTCAAATTTGATTTTAAATTAAAAGAAAGTCATTGGGGATGTCAAATTTGTAGGGAGATTTTTTTGGTCTCAAAATCAAAAAAGCTATCTGTTATTATTATTAGTTTTTTTGATTTTGAGACCAAAAAAACCTCACTACAAATTTGACAGCCCCAATGATTTTCTTAGCCATTAAAAATAAAAAAAATCAATACAATTTTTATAATCATAAATATACATCTCAGTCGTTTCATTGCATTTACTTGTCACCAGACACCTATTCTCAAAATTGCTTAATTACGTAAGGACGGAAAGATTTCATCCATATAGGTGCAAACCTCGGTCCCACCGTAGCCTAATTTTGACTTAAAACTAAATTCTGCTAAACTAACTATATGAATTGAAGCTTATTAAAAATATATTAATGTTTTTGTTCAATTAATATACTTAATTCACACTAATTGAACAAGAACAAGAAAAAATTCCAACAAAGTATATTTTATTGTTACATAAAAACATTTTTTTATACACTCCGACGCTATCCTGAAACAGGCTGGCCTAGGCCCTGTGACTGTACCTCACCCCTAGATTGTATATTTTAAACGATTCAGTAGTGTAACATAATATTTTGTTATAGTTTTATATTTATATTTAGTAGGTTTACTTACCAATATATTACTAAAGGTTAGCATGAAGATTTGTTCACAAAGCTAATGGGACCGCTCCAGATAAACATTGTGAAAAGTGCATGAAACATTTTCCCATTTGATTACTGGGTTCAGTTGTGTGAAAAGATGGTATTAGAAATTCTAGCACCTCCCGAATTCAGTGCTCAAATGGAAGAAAATATCACCAAAAAGAAGTTTGCCGAAATAATGATCAAACAAACGAGAACACTGAATTATTAACTCAGTGAATAAATTGTCAAATTACCATAAAGCAATCAATAAAGGACAAATTAACAAATTTGTATTATTGTTTAATCTTTTGAATTCCTATTTTTTAAATGTATTGTAGTCTAGTTATCTTTACAAACAGGTATTTGTTTTGCAGAATGAATCATTTAACCATAAAACATACCCATATTGCGAAGAAACGATTATTATTAACGTAATGTAAGTGCTGGTACTGATCTATTTTTAACTGCAAAGGATATTTTTAGACACTTTGTACTACTGATGTATTTATTGACTTAATTTAAAAAAAAATATTCTTGATTTAATTTGTTTTCATAATATACATACAGGGTGGTCCAAAAAACGTCAGAACATCTCGTAACACACAAATTATTTCATAACATAATATAATTAATGATAATTCTTAATGTAATTTGTTTTGCACAATATTTAGCTAATCAGAAATCATCAAAACACCCCACATTGCATAATCTACTGGGTTTAAATTTGGGTTGTCTGGTGGCCACATGCCTGGTTCACTGAAATTAACATTCTCACGATGAACAAAGTTGATTGTATTTCTGGCTGTGTGAGATGGAGATCCGTCCTGCTGTAATGCCTAGCTATACTTCAGGCTTTGTTTTGAAACTCTTTGATTATTTTTCTAGCACCCCAACGTTTTTCAATTCCCAAATTTTTGATCAGAATATGGTCTTCTGCGGTGATTTTTGTTATTCTGGGCAACAATTTGAAAAAACCAAATATATACAATGTGAAAATTAATAATAAAAGATGGCGACCGGAAATTGTCGAAATAAAACGTAATATAAGTATGTAGGTAAATAGATAAGTAAGTAAACTATTTAAGCTATTGTTAATATAGTTAAACTAATTTTGATATAATAATATCACATTTTACAAAATGTCCTCACTTTTTTTGGGCCACTATGTATATTATCCATTTGTTTAAAGATTACCAAATTTTTATAATACGTACACAATTGTATTTATATACTTAAATTATAATTTTTTGAATGTACATTTGTGCACACCTTTATATTATTTATTTCTCAATTTTATTATCATAATTAAATAATGTTTGAAAATATTCATTAATATGCATTAATAAGGTTCTACTCTGAAAAGACGGTTATTCAAATTTTATTACACAGATACCAAGAAAAAGAGAATAATTAAATTATTTTTCAAATATCACCAAAATTTGATTTAGGTGTACTTATGTCATTTGTCAGATTTTAATCATTTATAATGAAAAAAAATACAATGAAATTTACATATTTTTAAATAGGTTTTAGGAGATTGTTAGGAGGCATACAATACTAACAATATTATTGGTGAGGCATCTATTTAGAAAATATATAATCTGTAGAAATATAACAGGTCTGCAATGATCACTGTCATAGCAAAATATTAATACACCGATATCTCGCTGTACGGCTGAGATAAACTTTGAGAAAGTTGGCTGTAAAGATTTAATTGAAAAAGTATTTTATTATTGCTTTTTTGTATTTATTACATTATATGAATAAAAAAAATAGAAAACAAAAGAAACATTGTAATAAAAAAACATAAATTAAAACAGTTCTAACAGGAGAGGAACATGAAGAATTGCATGACACCACGCTGTCATCGTCACCATCAGGTGTTCCAGGACCTGGTTTAAAAAAATTATCATCCATTTGTAATTCATAAAAATAATTTTTACGTTTATAATTGGCCATACATCCAAAAATTTGGGTCGCAAATCAAAACTAATTGAAAATGGCCATTATAGAAGAAAGGTATGGATGTAATGAATTATCATTAAATCGTGCTAAAAATATTGAATGGGTTTATTAATACAAAAAGTTGAATTATAAAAGATGGATGAATATACTAATATAAGATGGCTGAATATATAAGATGGGTGAATGGGTGAAGATGGGTGATGAAAAAGAATATTGGAGGTATAATATTATGGGTTTTATTATAAAGTGCATAGGCATAATTATAAATAAATAAAAAGTTAGTTTTATATTCTGTTTAATACATTACTTCAAATATATACATTTTGAGCTGTTACTAAACTTAACGAGTATGTTGTACCAAATAGAATGAAGGTTTCAACAGAGAATCGTTTCAAATAGTACCTAAGCATGTTATATACAAAAGTGTAACATAATTTGCAGTGTCAATAATTAAATTTTCTAATTTTGTGACAATATTTATAATGATTTGAGGAAGATTAACTATGTCTAAATTATGCAATACGCTAAGACAAATCTTATCTAATAGTTGTTCTTAAATATTTAATTCTTCTGTGCACTTTAATGCATACAAATAAAAATAACAATTATCAAGGTACACGAATGATACAAAATGAATAACTCATTTTATTTTGCACAGAGTTACTAATGACTTATAATAATAAAAGTAAGAGAAGAGAACCTCCGAATGATTTGTAGAGGGCAGTCATACCCACATTTATAATATAATATTTTAAATATTGTAACAAATTAGCAAGGAAAAGTTGTCATATATAAATGCGTATTTACAAAAATAATATTACAATAAGAGATTAGATGACGATTCCTCTTATAATTTTATTGTCATGGTTTGGGTTTGGTAAGTCTTTTATATTTTTAACAACAGAGGATGCGTTGCTTTTTGTGACACCTTCAGGTGATTGTTTACTTTTGAGAATGTCAATTTTAGGATTCTTTTCTTGTAGCTTCTTCCAAGTGTCGCCCAGGGCTTTGGCGAAATGATCATCTACAGAGAGTCCGGCAGTGTCGTCTATGTCCATATTCATTTCCACTTCATCCGGGGTTTCTGAGCGAGATGAATCCTCCCCCTCGGGTGACTTTGAGTTAGTATTTAAGAACTTTGTGCAAGGATCACTGGCAAACATTATCGGGCTGCTTCCGCGATCTTTTGTCGATATTTTTTGGGATTTTCCATTTGTGACTCCGTTGTTGGTTCCCTTGTTCTTGTTAAAGAGGGACATGTAGTTTGCCCCGAGAGATCTCCTGAAATGTTCATCTATCACTGGATCACACATTGACATTGAACCTGAAAATAAATAATTAAGAATAATTATCATTTTTAATACAATGGTTTCAAACTCGTTTAATCTACATGTAATTTTGTTAATAGACCCATCCAACACCCCCTTTTGATTAGTTACACTACACGTGCATCTGAAGTATTGCGTATGACTATAAGGGGTTATTTAATATGAACGACGTATGAAAAAGTGCAGAAGTAAGATTTGACTCTCTATAGTGATGGAGAGTCAAATCTTACTTGCACGAGAGATGAGTAAAACTGAATAGTAGTTTTCCATTCCAGTTTTACGTGTAGTTACTACCATAATTTATAACAGATATCTTCACTCAATGAAATGAAATAGGGGTAATAAAAGAAAGTGGCGGGACTTATAATAAAAATAGCTAAATCATATCAAAGATACAACATTCTTTAAATTCGATACATACAAATATGATATTACTATCATGTCACAATATTTATAAAGCGTATAAGCAACCTTTAGCAAAGGGACATAATAAAGCATGTTTGAGAAGATGAATGACTGTTTAAACCAATGGTGGTAAAGATCGAAAGGAAAAACCTAGGGATTTCTAAATTACCTCCATTTCTTGTTAGCAGTATTACTGAATGTAAGGTGATGAGTGAAAGTGAAGGTAATGAAAATAAATGAACATATAATTTTAAAGGAGTTCTTAACTTATATTTATTAGATTTTATATTTAACAAGATAACTGGGTGCTATTAAATTTATTGGAATTTAATTATTATATAATATTTACTTTAAAAGTTAAAAAGTGTGTAATAAATCATAATATTTACTTATTCTAACACGTATAATTTTTAATTAAAAAATATATTTTTACATTTACAACTTTGACCTTTGTAACTAATTATGGGAATAATTTTTCTTATACATTACACTTTAATTCTATATAAAAATTGTCAATAATTTAGAAAAGGTAACACGTATGCCAGCTGCCACAAAAGATTTTGAAAAAGTGATACGAAAGAAAATAAAAATATTCTGTGAAGAAAAAGTCACACCGGAAACAATAATGTATAATAAAACTAATTTAACAATACTTCATTTATTTTTATTCCAATACTGGAGAATCTGAGAGAGAATTTCGGTTGCAGGTTTGATACAGACATGGTTGATAAAAAAATAAGTAGTAAATTGTTGCCCGAGCGAGACGTTCTTGTTGATATAAGCGGTAATTCATTTCTGTATACTGAAAGTAGATTTTAGCTAATTTACCGGCACTACTAGAAGTGGTAAAACTGGTAATGGAATCTCTATCTGTGACATACAAAACCGCATCAAATTAATATTGTTCTAGTCTACCTGGAACGTATTCTCCTTTCCCTGCATCCTTGGCAGGAGTCGGAGATAGCGGGGCTCCGTTGGTAGGAGCCTGTGTAATGACGCTGGGCCGGTACAGAAAGCCACTACTGATAGCCTGGGAGTAAGTAGGAGGTAGCGTGGCGGGGCAGATGCGCGCGGGGGCCTTCACGCTCATATCCAGGGGGCACTCGGTCACGTCGGCTGGTCCAGAGGGTGCTGGGGTGGCTAGAAGAATAAATGATTTGTTTTCAGCAAATATCAGAGGACACAAAACATTGCATCTTTCATATCAGATTTTAGAACTTTATATTGCTTGTTACGACTGAGATAATACATTGTACACACACAACACATATGTATGCAATGTTTCAATCATTCTAGTGTGTGGTTGAGAATGTTTTCTCTGTTAGATTCGGTAATATGAAATCATATCATTGTTGGATCTATATAGCTGATTAAAAAAATACATTCAATAATAGAATGTTTAGTTTTAAACTACTTTATTACACTAAAATCAACTAGTTTCAGGTGGACTCAACCTTCTTCAGGACAATATAGTATAGACTAACCTAAGTACAGTACAGGAGAATAGGAAGATAGAGCAACACCGCATCAGAGTGGGATAGAATATCAGGTAGGGGGTGGGAGAGAGAACAACTTTAAAATCGGACTATTAGCCACAACGTGTTTGCTTTCTTTGAAAATTTAATAAAGTATTGCATACCTGCGCTATATATAAAAATATTTTACCTTTGAGTGATGCAAAAGAAACAGTCCCCCTTGCCAGGCCACCGTCTACATGAGCCGAGTCCTGGGCCAGATCCCCTTCACTATGATGTAAACCCTCCTGCCTCAGCCGAAGCGCCCCTAGTGGCAAACTAGATAGGGACTTGTCATTGAAAGACTGAGAGCGCGATGCCTTGCTTCCAGTCACGCCGGGCTCTCTGAAATTTTTGTGAAAACTCTATTATTTAATGCCTAAAAAGACGGAGGTTCCTGAAATTACTCGACATGTTGAGCGGTCACTTGTTGTTGATAAAAATAAAAAATACCTTCCGGTACTGGCCGCACGAATTATGTCAAGTAAATTTCGACTTTATAAAAGCAAAGAATATTTACTGTTTTATGGTACCCTGTAGATTGTCTAGCACAGCGGTAGGGGAGTAGATCGGCCGAGTGCGCGTGGGTGGCGGTGGATGTTTGGTAATTCAGGGTGGTGGGATTGATGTGGGAGATGACGGGTGATGGGTGATGGGTGAAGTGAGAAGGCAGGCAGTGCGCGGTGCATCAACCAGGGATGGGTACATATTCAAATCAATATTAGGCTTTAACATTTTGTTAATTTATAGGTATATGTATATTCATTTTATCAATGTGTATATAAAATTTTAAAAATCCTTAAAATCTGCATCGCTACGTAGTGTTATAATATAATGAAAATATACATAATAAATATAAAATAAAATAACAATAACTTTGTATGAAACCACGAAATTCATTAAACGTCATCCGGTTTCACTTATCTCAAGCTTCATCAGGAGGTATTTAAAACTGATCATAAATACAAAGAGAGTGCACTTATATCAACATAAAGAATATAAAATTACATGTGAAAGAGAGAGACAGAATATGTATCTCTCTCTTTCACATGTAATGTCAAATTAATACATCTATCGTTCCATTATTTGAAAGCAGAATCTCAAATATCTTTGAGTAAACCGATAGCAGACGCCAGAATTAACAATTCATTTTTAATTTTATATATATATCTTTCTAATTAATACATTTAATAAGTATTTAAAATATCACAGACCGTCTGTTCTGAATAATTATAACTTTACAATAAGAATGTGTTCTCCTTAATAATATATATAATAGTCGAGTCATTAATAAAAAGTTTTTTCTAAATTATTATAAGTTTTGTGAAATTTATTAGTGTTACAGCTCTTCTATTTAACTATAATGTATAAAATTTAAAACGTGTTTTTGTAAAAAAAAAAAAAACGTAAAATAATGAATTAATATTAAAAGTAGTCATTTAAAAAAGTTAAGTACCTAGTGAAATTAAATAGATAGACAGCAGGGAAAATCGAGAATGCGGAGGTTGAGCAGGGCAGAGCACAGGACGGGCTTGTAAAGACTACCTTATATTTATCAAACGCTTTATGGTACAGATGAAACTCTCACTAAAACGTAAATATCACGTAACATCTATTGAGAGTAATTTAATACAATATCATGATGAAGTTGTAACTTGGGCAGATCTCTTACTCAAAATAAAATAATAATAACACTGATACAAGCTGGAATACATCTGGAATTTAAAAGGAATAACTTTGGTTAAAATAATTTTCTTGAATTTTCCTTAAGATTTTTTTATTGAACTTAATAAACACCAATATATATTCTCTAAAATAAAAAAATTATGAACTATATAAATTGTAACCACCCTATTAAATGGTAGAAAGCGTCAAAGTTCAAGCAGTATATTCTATTATGGTGCAGATTCAATGTCCAAACTTGAACAGCTGCTCTAGCTAGTACCAGGGTCTGGGAGAAAAAAAAAGAAATAATAAAGTTGGAGATAAAAGTAAAGCAAATAACTATGTGCCCAATTAGGCCAGGCAACACTCAATGATACGACGAAAGATAAATATCAAAAAATCTAAACACCTAATTCGACAAGCTGGAGACGCCGAATATTTAGTGTCAAAATATTACCGCGAAGTATATAATATAATAATATTATATATATAATAATATAATATAATATAATAATTAACAAATTAAAACACAACGTTCTCGATGCTTACTGCATCATCTTCAGTGACAAAGTAAAGTAAAAGTTAAGACTAGAAGACTACCTGGGCGGAGCTAATATGGACAGGAGGGGAGATGTAATAGGGGGTATGTTAAGTTTAATTTCTATATTTTATAGAATGTCCAATGCATATATGAAGTACTTTTTGTAGTGTGCTACCAACGTCGTGTTTTATAGTATTAAGTATTAATTCAATTTTTATTAAAAGTTAATTACAATGGATTTCCAAAAGTTAAACACGAAAATGTTGAAATATCGTAATATAATAATACTTCACCTAGGTACATATATAAATATGCTGTGCGTGGCTATTTTAACTACTGATCCATCGAGTGGAAGTTTTTGTACCTAATCTAATAGATAGAAATAAAATCTAATTTGTCATAACATCCTCTGTCAGATGCGAAGCATCCTAGGACCCAAGAACCTATAGAGGATATAGTAATTTTCACATTATTCGATTATCTTTTGGAGTTGAAGTTGTTAAGTGAAACAAGGTCAGTTCACAGTTCGTTCGAAGGCTGTAAAATAAGGCAGACACAACATGGCACCTCTTCAAGACCTCTACATCCCAGAAAATTCGAATGGTAGACGTAACATTCTCAAGTCAGCCTCTACTTCGGCCGCGGGAAGGGTTGTAGAACCGATCGACCATTGCCAAAAGACTAAGTTCAGTGAACGAGCATTTGCGGTGGTAGACCCAAAAGCGTGGATCTCTCTGCCCTCGGTCATAAGAAACAGTGTATCAGAGACTTTATTTAAAAAGATACTGAAAACGCACATATTCATAAATTCGAATAATAATATTGACTTAAAAAGACTAGTGCAGGACTATATAAATAGTAAAGCAGGTAGTGGCACTATATCATGTTATAATTATTATTACTACGAGCACGCTCCTCGGCACGCTGTATCCGAATACACTATATAAATATCGTCACCTGTTCTTGTAGTCGGGGATGCGCGTCGTGGACCGTCTGTCCCTGCGCCACTTGGCCGACGGCAGCTGCTTGGGGGGCGCTGCGCCGTCGGGAGTCCCGGGGGCGGCTGTTGACTCCGAGCTTGATGGGGCCCTGGTGGGAGCTTCTGGGAGAGAAAACAAAAATATATGTTAAACAAAATATACAAATCGGGGACCACCCACTTGTTAAAATTATTTTGCTAACGTATATTCAAAACCTCGGTTCGCAGAAATGCTGTAAAAAGTAAACACAAAATACTCTTTAGTGCTATTAGGCTACAGCTGGTTTCGCTTTACTGATATGGAGTAGCCAAACACTAAACATTTACCAAGTTACCATGTTGGATATTGGAGACTCGTGTCGTGGGAATATAGAATGTCCACTAACAATTACCTACAAGAATATGTAATATATTTACGCCCGTTCATAATAAATTTGACCGCTCAAGTGAGGCGCCGGTCCGCGCAGGTTGGAAGAAAAGAGCTAACGTTGTTAGCAACATATACTAGGAAAGTTATACTCTCATAATGGAAATCGACCATTTGCGCACGTTGATTATAGAACCAAGATTATTAGATATTTTAATACTAATTAAACGCGTTATCCAGTTTCGCCATATCAACCAAGTATAGCTCTTTAAAATCGATACATTTGTAATTCCATTTAAAAATATATATGTTCTGAAATACTGCAACTCCACAACAATAATGTGTTTTACTTAAAGCCTTAATACAACGATTTGGTGGCAAATGTCTTATTCTATTTAGGGGCAATTAACTACATTACCCCACTGTACAGCAGGATATGACACAGAACATACAATCCTATTATTCAGAATACTACCATTTTGGGAAAGATTAGATTACGTTAAGACGTTATGAAAAATAATAACGCTATGGAAAATTTGAAGTGGTATACATTAATCATACGAAACTGAAATGCGCGTAAAACATAATATTACAAAAAGCGAGATCATGGCTGCCGGAAACGGGAATGGAACTGCACTGGAATGCAACTTCGAGTTCTCACTGACTTACTCAGCCGTGAGCAGGTTCTATCTATTGAGATATTTAATGGTAAAAAAGTCACTTCTATTTTGAACACAACATTTTGAGGAAACTGTTGTTTATTGGAATGATGCACAAAAATACAATATGAATTTATTTATGAGATTGTAATCCTACACACGCAACAGCGACAGAATACAATGTGAGCGAATGTTGAAACTAATGAAATAAAATGTTTCTTACTTGGAATACATTATTCAAAGTCAAATGATATTTTCCTCAATAAATATGAAATAAAAGAGTCCATTTAGCAGTCCTTTTCGCGAAGAGCTCTCGGTTTATAGGCCCCCTCTGAGCGTCGCGAGACCGCGATCGAGCGCTAGTTTAGGCTACACGTAGCCGATTATAAACACCGTCGAAGGTCGTCGAAGGCCGCAGAAGGGTCGGCGGTGCGGCGAGGCGAGGGCGGGAGGGTAGCAGATAACAGACGCCTGGCGCTGGACCGGATGACTGAGGACAAACCTGTTCGAAAGCTTTCAAATTCGGCGGAACAGGAATTCGGAGAAAAAGCGGATAAAATTATCCGTCAAGTGGAAAGGGTGAAGATGTTCCGTTTTTGACGCGTGAAGGCGGAGCGAGAGATGATAACTTCAGCACACAGTGGTTTTAATAATTTTAAATGCGCGATTTGAACGGGAAGACGTTGGATTAATTTGGATTTCATTGAGAACCCGAGAATATGAATGGTTACAATATTATGGATGCGGTATCAAGAATGTCGGCCACGTGAAAAGAATAAGCGTGTGTTTATTTAAAGGGTGTTTATTTTAAAGGTGTCGGATTTTAATTTTTAGTTAAGTAGTGTAGTGTTATGATACAAATTATTACGAGGTGACTATTTAAAGTACGATTGTTCAATGCGAGGATGAATCTAAATAAGTACATATCTACTTTACATTTAGGAAAAGGCTAAATAACAACATCGAGTTGAAGCAAAAACGTGTGTTGTTAAAGTTTATACAAATTGTTTTTGACAGAGTTTGTCTTTCGACACAATATGTGAGAAAATTTAAATAATACTCTGAAAATCAGTGAACATGTGAGGTCGAGCAGGGTGAAGACGGATATTGCTTTACATCAACATAAATTATAAAATCTGAATAAAACATTTAAATTAGGACTAGGGAATTCAAGGGCTTCATTATTTGATGAGCAACATTTCAAAAATGTTAATCAAGGGTGAAATAATAAGCAGGTTTAGGAATGCATCTGAGCAAACCAGAACGCCGCTCCGGTTTGTGACATTCTCACTAATATGGCTCCGGCTCGAGTCTCGGATATACTTTCAATTTCAATTACACCTCCAGTTATTTTGGATACATAAAATGTAAAAATGTATCAATAAACATATATTTTGCAAAAGAATTCAGTAATACTTCTGAGATAATTTTAGTTAGGTATAATTCGAGATACAAGTGTCAAGTCAGTCGACCAATGCAATGAATACATTTATTTTAATGTAATATCATTCCTGATAATAAAGGCCCTTTTCTGTGACTAGTATATATTTCTGAGAGTGGAGTAGAGAACTGTGAACAATTGTATTTTATAAATATTGTATAACTAATAAATATTCCATCCAGAAACCCACTACATAATAATCGACTTTAATAATAATTTTTAGCATCTAATTTGATGTAGGTAATAATTGTAAAGCCTCGTAAATCAATTTTGGCCCATGCCAATTATTTTTTATAGGTACTTGCCGTAGCGTAGACATTTTGGGAACATTTAACCGAAACGTGTTTGGTTTCTATTTGAAATTCCGTATGTGGAACATCCCTGCCTATTTGAAGTCGCATTGAATTAGTTTCCTGTCGTTCGACTCGGTGATCTTTGTAAATGTATGCACTTGGAATATATAATAAATATAGTAGGTCGCGCGTGAGAATTGTACTCACGGCTAGTGCAAAGCAGGCGGCATTCCTCGTGGACCGGAATGCCTTCGCGAATTCTGGGAATTCTGATGGAAAACATTCTTCACCATGCAACCGTATGCTGACATAGCGACGACATTTCTTCTTTTATCACATGACGAGGAAACATGTGCTGACGGCCTAAGAGAACTTCAAGCAGGAGATATGTTGGATTTCATAGATTTATAAGGGTTGCGAAATAATTATGAAGGCATCAGATACACTTTCAAATTATTAATCGAATAACGCAAATTAAATTAATCAATTAGAAAGATAAACAGAAAAATATTTAGTCGCTACCGGCATCTTTCTAATTAATTAGATTTGTGTTAAAAAATAGCGCAGAACTGTGTTCTGAAATTGCAACTTTACAACAATAATGTGTCTTCATTAAAAATATGAATAACTTTCGTTCAACGTAAAAGTTATAGTTGATGACGGATTGAAAGCTTTACGCGCCGCGCCTACATCAAATCACGAGCGCATCAGACTAATTTTTAGATTGACTAACCAATAACAGGACGAAACTCGGACAGACGAAGATGTAGTATTGGGTTACCTTGCCTTCCAGCAAGCCAGGGTTGCCAGAGCGCGATGTTGAATTTTGGAGATTTCGGGGGCTCCATGGAGTGATGTTGGACTTCACTGCGACAGACCCGACTAGACAAGAAAACCAGGTATGGAGTATAATCCATACTTCGAAAAAATGTCTCCTAAATGTCTTAGTATTTTCACAGTATTGCAATAACTAATTTTGACTACTGATTTTTTTCCACAGTATTCTCAATCGAACTCGGAACTGCGATTATATGTAATGTAGAGCGAAGATTATTCACTGAGATTGAAAAATAATACGAAACTCAAAAAAACACATTTTTTGTCTTAAACATCCGCCGCACTTTTATTGTTAAAGGATTTCACTCAATAAAAACAGACACACAGACAGTTTATAATAGAGTAAGAACAAAAAGTTGGCGCTATTTCGGCAAAGGAAAGCCAAAAACCCTCACGACTCGCGACACAAACTCCGTCAGCGGTCACACAGTTCGGCCGTCTCGCTGCAGGCAGAGGTCTGGAACTACTGGGCAAAGCCGTACATTAGGAAGGAACACATGGGTGATTGAAAAAACCGGGCAGAGGAGTCGGACACAGCCTCCGGGAGACGGGTCTCTCTCTCTCTCTTTCTCTCGCCACTGAGCCTTCGGCACAGTTACCGCGGTGTTCGCGGGCACGGCGGGCACGGCGGGAGGGGGAGGAAGGAAGTTTCCAAAATTGAGATCTGACGAAGAATTCAATTATAATATTAACGTAACAGGTTGGAGAGCAAGCTGCGGGTAACAATATTAACGTAACTTTATCCAGATTAATAAAACGGTCGGAGAATACTTCTCACGGACACATTTACTGTTGGTTAGATGACTTCTCGCGGATAGAAGCTTTTGAGGTTTGGCTGCGAGCGAACGGACTGCAATTGAAAGAATCGAGGACGTTGCGTCAACACCGGAAGACAATGGACGCTTCGGCAGCTTTCCGAGGAACCGTCGTGAACTGGCGGCAGGCGGCTGGCGGTTGGCGACCTGCACCCGCACTCCCAGGAATAATGAAGATCGATGAACTTTAGAAACTATTAGAAAATATACTTGCCGACACATCTTAAAATCAAATAATATGTCAACTGATGATTTAAAAAGATAAAATACATTAAATTAATTTACATATTAGGTTTCCAAATTATAAACGCGCTACATGAAAATAAACAAAATGAAGTTACATAGGTACCTACACACACATTCAAGGTAGTAACATAACATAGAGGAAACTATTCGAGTGAGTACAATCCGTACTCTCATGGTCATGTGTAAACAGACAAGTCATGAAATTCTACTTGATTTATTTTTGACATTTTTAATTTCATTTATTAGAAAATGGTTGTTTGGCATTGTACTTAGTGTAGGTAGGTACTAGGTATGTATTATTTACTGAATTAAAACTTTCGGGTAAGTCGAATAGGTACTGACTTCACAAATAAGTTCTTTACATATGTATCGAGATGCAAAATTACACATTTAGATTTTCGAACTCATGAATTTCTAAAAAGTGTAAAAACGCAAGTTTGACGTTTATGGATACTAAATAATATATATAGTCTCCATAATTACGGGTGCTATCAAATAAAACGAAAAATTCATATCAATCAACTTAAAGACTATAATTATGAGTGAATATGTATACATATACGACGTGCCTGTGGTCTAGTGGTTAACGATATTCGTCTAGTGATCTAGTGGTCGGGGGTTCGAGCCTCGTTCCAGGAGGCCATCAAGTTAGTCCTATTTTCATAGTATAAGCATTTAGCTTAGTTTGAAAATATGACACGTATTCCGTGCACGTATTTCTATTTAAAATAAATAGATATATGTACACATATACATTGTGATGTTTGAATTTATGAATCACCGAGGTCCGGGTAGTCTACTTTGCCGACTTATGATGATTGGCTGTCTAAATGGACGAATCCGGGATGAGATCTGACTCAGGCGGGCAGCTAAGCAAAACGTCACTTTAGGTGGGAACGGTCGAAAAATAGGCGCGTCGGTGGAGCCGCGCTCCAGAGGAATATGGCGGCGGGAGGTGGCGGAGATTAAGAGTGAGATCACCGCGGTGGACCCAGATGTGGATGGTTCTAGTCCACCCGCGGGTTGAGGAGAGACCCCCCTACAACGAACAAGGAGGCGGCATGCGAGCGATGGGCGTTATGGACAAGGCTGAGACGAGATGGTGTCCGCTCTGTCTCTTGGAGCAAGAGATGAATCCTGGCGCGGGCGTGTGGCGGCCCTAGCCCTCGGCTGCATCGGCACCCCACGGCCGCGTTAGCTGATGTTAGCAATAGAATACTCCGTAAATAGAATAAATAAATAAAAGTGACCTCCCTCAGAGGAAAGTTGACCTGAAGAAGGAAGATCTAAAGAACACTTTTCGTGCATCCAATGTCACGATCATGCCAATGATCATCCCATCCGAGGTAGTAGGCGACACCGGAGCACATACACACGCACACTCGAGGACCCAGGTTGAACTAGATCGGCACCGTAACAACATACATATAAAATGGTAAGTGTGTATTATACGTATATGTATAAAATATAAATAAAATAAAATGTAGTCGGGCAAGTAAATGGGCAAGTAATTAATGTTTGTATCTTTGAGTTGAATCCATTCTGACAAAAATCAAAGTAGTCAAAAGAAGTTGGATGTGATAAAATTTTCAACTTATTCAGAAATTGATTAAATGTTTCTAGAGTCAAAAGACAGTTTTTAATTACGGGCAAGTTAGACGCCAAGGATTATTTATGAGAGGGATTTCATTGCTCAGCAAGACAGCCCACAACTGCAAGACTATTGTGGCCGAAATACGACAGCGCTCTTACAAATGATTTCATATAATTGTTACGTTTTTATAAATAAGAAGATAGCCATAACAAAAACTAGTATAAGGTGTTCAACGGAAAAATTTCAAGATTAAACGGTAATTGTTTGTAAACCATCAGGGTTAGGTAAGTAGGAGGGGTATTGTACGACGCGCGTGATTTGCAGATTTGCCAGTCGCAATGGGTCACTGGTCGGGAGCGCGCCGCGCGTTCGCAGTTGAGCAATATTTAAAATGCGGTGATTCATTGGTTCGTGCGCGTCGCGCTTTTTATACTCACTTTAATATTCGACGAGTAAGTGATGGGCCGAGCACGCAACTTATCTGGTTTTGGGTTCAAAAGTTCAGACAAGAAGGGACAATGGTTAACCAAACTCCTCCGGGACCATCAACATCGGCAGCGACGCCAGAACATGTGGTTTAAGTTCGACGTGAAATTATGCGCAATCCGCGTAAATCGATAAGGAGGATTGCAGCCTGTACTAGAATATAAAAATCAACAGTGCACGTTATTTTGAAAAATAAACTGCAGTTTCACCCATACAATGAGCTAGACTTTCAATGGAGAAGTTGAGGTGAATTTTTACCAATCAATTAATCGGCAAGTGCGGAGACAAAAGCTGGGCACCTCGGTCACCGGATCTTATACCGTGAGACTTTTTTTTATGGGGTTACCTTAAGTCGAGAGTTTACAGCAACAATCCTCGAAAAATTCAGGCCCTACAATAAAATATCCGCCGTGAAGTTGCTGCTATTGAACCAACGCTTTGCTCTCTCGTGTTCGCAAATTAAAGAGTCCGGTTGCATGTGTCTTGAGAGAAATGGACGGCATTTAGACGGTATTGTTTATAAAACGTAAAATCCGCATCGTTAAACTCCATTTTGTATAAATAAAATAAAATATGTACTGTTATATTTTTAATTAAATAAAAATGTATTCTTATGTAAAAGCCCACAAGGGCATTGAAGAAATAAATAAATGAATTGGAGAATTAAAAAACAAAAAGAATCGTATTTGTAGAAGAGTTACACGGAATGAGGAGAAATGCGATGGCAACATATTAAGCGCATCGGTAACCACAACGGGAGCGCACCTTCGGGAGAACAATGTGAATGAGGGTGGTCAAGGAGTTCGTTCCCAGAGTCCACCTCTGCGGGGAGAGACCGACGGCGCGCGGCGGCTGGAATGGCGGCGAAGATTATTTTTCTTCAATGTATTACGCGCAATCTAATTTAGGATAAAATTCAAACAAAATATAGTGGACGGTATCAAGATATGTATCGTTGTAAGGGTGCTTCATTGAACAGGAGCAATTTCGATTTAAAAGAAACAGCTCATTCATTTACGTGCTCGAGTCACAAGGAAGAGGTACATTTCGATACAAATACTACTATTGTAGAGTTTGGAAAGATTTCAATGCACCTTCTAATCTTCTGACCTCCCTCCAATATATATATATATACAAATTAGTAGAATGTAATTGCAATTAAAAGAAAGCAATGCTTGCTGCTAAGTCCTGCGGACGTCTACGGTGGCCGCTTCAGGACCAACGCAGGCTGTTGCGCGGCTACGTATTTCGTAAGAACTATTTTTCAATGCGGAAATAGTAATATCAGAATATTTTTTATTTAAAACGAAATGAATCGAATTTATAGTAAACAATTATAAAATTGAACGGCGGTAAAACATTTTAAACACGTCCAAAATAAACAAAGTAGATTTTTAAGTAGATAATGTCGTAAATCTCCACTATCTTCATAAGTATCCTTACAAAATATTAAAGATTATATGAATTGACAGAGGTGTCAGGGCAATCGCAGCCATACAAAAGTGCGTCTCGTGGAAACAAAACATTCTATGAACCGTATTTCAAAGTCATAGATTGAACGCGTTTTTTTCACAAATTATTTTCATATCTACTTAAATCAGTTTATTATTATTAATGTAAATACATTAAATGGATGACTTGTTTAGAAAAGAATATTATACTGTAATAATTGTTTATTTTACAGTCGAAACATTATTCCCCGTTTGAACGAAATTATCTCAGTAGCACATTACAATCACTAATACAACGTTACATTCGATAAGAAATTACTTTAGACTGTTGCCTTATTCAAAGCAACAAGGGTTTTCTGACATCTTACTTTTTTCCTACCTGGATCCAATATTTCGCTAACTGGTAAATCAATTATCGGTAGAATATTCTAGATTGATATGACAATTGATGAAAACAGATTTTTTTAAATAGGTAGGACATGTTCAACAGGAGATACATTAAAGATCTGGGAATGACCTGAATAAGAGTGAAATCTTTTAATAGTACCAGCACTATAATAAATACTTGTGGTTAATATTTCGGAAATGAATGGTCAATATTCGATTCTCGGCCCTCATGCATAGAAACGATTCAAAACAGGTATTTTTTTGACTAGTTTTCAATTTATATTCTACCGTATAATTTGGTGAGAAAACTTACGTACAAATAACCATCAACAGAATACACTGAGATGATTTACTGATGCAGACACGACGACACACCGCTTCAAAAACTGCGAGACGCGGAGGCGGAGGCGGAGGTTGCGCAACCAAACTGACAGCTTTTTGTCAAATACTATTTAAATGATTATCTGACAATAGTGATAGTTTAACAATTCATAACTGCTCTTGAAAACATGTGTGTATGTTTATGAAGCATTTCTATTAGAATAATAGCTACCGATTTTAAAATCTCCGCTCTGACAAACAAAATCAGTTAAAAATATGCTCATCTCAAATTCGTAACTTGGATAGTGCGGTTTTGTATCTCAACCCCTCAATTGGATGTTTAACACAATAAGGACAACGTTTCAAAAGTATAATTAATTAATTTACGAGAAAAGGTTAATCTTACAAGGCAGTGGCCGCTGTGAAATTATATGGAATATTTTGAAATTATAATTGGTCAAAAACATCGGTCTACTACAGCGCAAACAAATACACAATAAGACATATTATTTAAATGGTTTAAATACGTAATTTACCGTTCCGGTAAAAATATGCGACACACAACTGCGAAGCTGCTTGGCGACATATTACATTCACGATCTAGCTAAATAAAACGATTTTTACCTTGGCTAATTATATGTTGGAAAAAACAATTTGGCGGGGATTTGAACCCGCGCTTCCGGAATCAAATTTCTTGTCAGACATTTACGCTCACTCAGCTGCAGACGGTTACGCGAGATATGTCGATATTACTGCATATTTATATGTCTCAGCTAAAGTGTACATCATCGTGCGATGATACGTGATGTACCCATAGAAAGCCCAAAATTGCACATATTATTTAAATAAAATATAACAACGAGCCGCGTCTGCTGCTCGTCATATAAATTAGGCTCTTTGTACCATCTCCTACTATCAGTAATATCATCGGAACACGGAGGCTTCAGAAGCGGCCAGAGCAGGTAGGTAGGTAGGTAGGTAGCGGCGCCCGCGGGACACGATCTGCTCCCCCCACTGCGACATTTGTAGTGATGATGAAGAAGAAATAAAGAATACAGTAGCCCGCACCAATTATGGTGGCCGGGAATCATATTATTCTCCCCCGAGGGGAATACTTAACTTCGTTCTGAGAATCTTCCGAGACGCAGGTAGGCGGTGGTAGCGTCTCGTTCCAGGAGACCAGCATTTCAAAGCACAAGCGTTCAGCTTAGTTTGAAAATAGCAGAAATTTGTTTTTCTTTTTATGTATAATCTATCAACGATATTCCACATTCAAAATAATTGTGACGGATTCGTCTTTCGTTTTAGTTTAAAGTTATCGATTCAAACATACTACCTAGGTTGCCGTTTTGTGCTTTGTTTGCTTTCCCCCTAATTTCAGACAGATTTGTACTAATCGTTCGGAACTCGCAATGTTGTTTAAGAAATATTCCTTTGTGTGTAAAAAAATAAATGAATATTATACAGACATAAGTTTTTGTGTTTCTTTTTTTTCAGCATACCGCCCCCTCCCTAGAAAAAATCCTGAATCTGTGGGTGTAAACGCGCAATATTAAACTGTGATAATTGATCGAAATGACGCTTATAAAATGTTTTCTATGATATATAAACAAAAACAGCGTATTCTTGTTCATAGAAACAACGGCACCGACAATGCAGTTAATAATTATTACATACCTATATCACATCGACAGGTCAATGTACGAGTATTTATGCAATATTTATTTATGTATATCTGAGTATCTGAGTGTTCTATTATTTGTGGAGTACCAGGGCACGTCAGCGATTTTTTATACAATTCAATAAAAAGTAGGTACTCAATTTTGCCAACTAAGAAAATAAAAAGTGATACGTACACGTATTCCGTGTATAAGTCTATTGTAACTAATATAAATAGGTATGGTAAAATGAGGTAGGATGCATTGTTAGCACACAGGGTTTTCCTGGTGAGGAGGACGTATTGCGTACACGGTTAGTAAAACGATATTTATAAATAAAGAATTATTATTTTTAAGAAAGCAAACACGTCGTGGGTTGACATTATAATTGAATAAAATATTGTTTTAGTTTTAAACCACTTAATTATGCACACATACTAAAGTCAGCTAGTTCCAGTTGGACCCAACCTTCTTCAGGACAATATAGCACACATCAATCTGTATAGGAGTTAGTAGGAAAGACGCCAACTATAATAAAAGCAAGGGCGCAACCTTCGAGCGTTGCCGGAATTAAGTGCAGTGATTTAATGCGCGCGGACCTCCAGTAGTTTTGTGTTGTTAGATACCATTCAGTATTCAGGTATCCCATCACTGCTGCTTCACAGCTCTGACGCTCGTGTGACCGTCCTTGCTAATTCGACTGCGATTCTTGAAGTAACTTTTAGTTAAACCATTTGATGCCGTAATATGATATACAACGACTGCCAAACAATGCAACATTTATATTATTACTGGTGACTTTATGCTAAATTTATAATATACATATTTTATAAAGCACAATCTATTATTATTTTTAAATTTCGGGTAATTTTTAAAAATATCACGCATGACAGTATTTCTACTTGTCATGTATTAATTCATGTCGTACTATATTCTTTTAAATAGTAGATGAAGCCTCAAAGCACGCGAATAAAATCCCATCAAATTCAAATATGTATTTTAAAAATTAACAAAATGTCCAGCAAATTTCACCTTTTATAACTCTTGATTTTTAACATTTTCTTAATATATTTAGTACAGTATTGTCTTCGTAGCCTCAGCTTCAAACCATATTTATAAGAATTTTCAATAATAAGGCACTTTTCTGGAACACTTGCTTTCATTCATTCGATGGTAGTGGTCTATCTAATAACGCCTGTATTGTCTTAATTGTGACAAAATTATTACATTTATTAGTCTTACATTAGTGTAAAGGTGCTTTATAAATGGTTCTTTTTGAAAAAATCTCCAGGAGAGTGTTGGTACGCCGCGTTAGGTAGTACCTACACGCAGGTGGATTAAAAAATAAATAAATTTAAAATTGGCGCAATACGGTATACGTATATATTGATTAAAAATATAAATTACTTGGCGACTGATGTCACGATGCATGTGTTTGTGAATTTGTATGCGATAGGTGGACTTGTTGAATGAGAAATTAATTAAGTAAAAAAAAAAATTTTTAGAATTCACAGCGGTTTTAGTTTTATAGTTTTTATATAGAATAGAGGTATGTATAGTACTGAGGTACGTTCACACTATAAACAGTATACACGAATTAACCTAACAAATCCTTAATTGGTAATCATCTAGTCCAAGAATCAGAAATCTTTTAGACGTGGTCGAGACGAGAATATTATGGTGTTCTTTGCCTACTCCCGCGGAGAAGTGGTGTGAAACGACGGCCACTTAGTTAGTGTTCAATTCAGGTCCCAAAGATAGCACGCCATCTTCCATCTTCCCGATAGTACGTACATGAAGTGTGGTTCCCGTGGCGCCTTTCGTTAGTTGCCAGAGGTGTGTAGCTGTGGCTTGGGGGAGCGCAAACCTTTGCGGGTTAATCCAATCATATTTAACTTGATACTAAATATTGCTTTTCTTTTCTCTTTTTCTCTCCTCTACACGGTTGCATTGTATCTTTCTTGCACGAGAGAAGTCTGTTCCGAAATTTGATCGAAAATAAATATTCCGCACAAACTGCCCCCTTCCCTATCCCCCTAACTCCCTTTCCCTATGTTTTAATTTTTCTAATTTCGGTATAAAAAGTATAATAAACGGTGATCGCATTTGAGAGATACATAGCGACTAATCTTGCTTGTTTAATAGAATGGTTGAAGATAAAATTATGTATATATTTATAATTAATACATTAAATTAGTGTTAAAAAGCTCTTATTATTATTATTAACTGATATTTAAGTTGAAACTGAATAAAGAACATATCATATTACACAACCGTCCTGAGTTAGAGCGCCACCGATACATTGCGCCAAACACCGCTTTACTTTAGGTGCGACTAGTGAAGTGATAAAGGAAAAGGAGATAATTATAATAATATATATAATTTTCCTATACATGTAATACATTATTACGGCTTGCGCGACCGTCCCGACCACATCATCACCTGCGCACTTCACTATTTAGGACACGGAGTGAACGAGAGATCACATCAAATCAATATTCTTATTTATTACAGAGCTACGAGCTTACGCCGTGAAATGCTCGTTCTCCCCAGTCATCTGAAACCGCGTTTTATCGTTATATCAAACACGGTAATTAGTGTGATGATTTAAATAAATTCTAATATAGTGTAATCAATACTTTAGGATCGTAAGGGCTTAAGAGATACGGTTGCCTATCTCTCATCTCTTGCGAATGGAAACGTAGCGTAACCGAACTAAACCGACCCACTATCTTGTGTTTAGTTCCCATACGTGTTCCCAGAGCCCGGTGTCTGGCCGTGGATCCGCCCTCTCCCCACCCCCCTCATACGGAGCCGGGAAAGGCACACAAATTATACGTGATCGAAAAATAAACTCAAATTTAATTTGTACCATTATAGTAGCAGGTTTAAATTGCGTCGATTTGCAACAAAGTTTTGGTGGCGGAACCTTCCGCATAATGGCGTCGATTAAACGTCTACTAAACGCTTGTCGGCCTAATGTTTATTGCGTAGAGTGCCGAAACACATCGCTATCAATTTTAATTTTTTGAAATTTCGAAAATAATTGAAGATTAGCCACAATTTATATAATTTGATGATAAGTACCTTAAGTCACTGTAGGCTTTGGTTAAAAGTTGTCGAGCATTACGGCTGAACGTGCACTTTCAAATAATAGGTTGTGGACACGCTTACTAAAGAAAGACTTAGTGAAGTGAAATAGACCACGAATCATACCTAACCTAACCCAACCTAATCTATTCTAATACGGTAACTATGTAAAAAAAAAAAATTAGTTAGACAATTATTTTTTTAAGTGAGCTAATCGATAGAGTTATGAAAATAAAATGACTAATACAATCGATTGTTATTTCACTCCAAAATACGTGTTATCCTAATACCTAACCGATAGTTGAGTATAAAAAGCGTCCAAAATAAACGTGTTCCTGATGTTTGATTTTAACTATTAAAAATTGTGCACAACGACCACTGAAAACAATAACCAGCGCCTACTGTGCGCGATATTGTGTCGCAGACCAGCTGTCATCCAAACAGTCAATGGAAATGTGACAACAGTTGCAGGAATTTTTACTATAAAGGATTGCGGTCCCATTAGAACGGCGTCCGTAGTGCGCTCGGCAACAGCCAACAGGCAACAGGCAACAGGCAACAGGTGAGAGCGGAGAGTTTGAATTAATCAAATATAATATATTTTAACAATTTATTTGGATTTCACGAAATTGCAATAAACATAGTATTAGGGATTAAGTAAAAATCAACATTGCAGTTAAATCGGTGCATTTGATTATAACATAAGTGATGAAGAAACGATTGAGCGCAGAGTGCATTGGATAGTTTCAATTCGCTGACGGTACATACAATATTTGCACGAGTCTCTGAGCAGCTCACACTTACAGGGTTAATATGTCATTAAAACATTACGACAAACATGAACTCGACTTTTAGAATAAAATCATCATGAGCTATTTGCGGGTTTTGTTAATAAACAAAACAGCCGTTATTGGGGCACTGAAAATCCTCAATTGATCCACCGACAACCTTTACACCCACGCAGAGTTACCGTATGGTGCTCCATGTTGTCCAGCGGAATCAATGGGCCCTATTTCTTTCAGGATGCAAGAGGCGAATTGGGTCGATCGGGCCCGCAACACACGTGGTTTTAACAGAACGGTGCTACCTCACACACAGCCCGAGCTACGCTTGAAATTTTGATGAATGAAACAAAGTCGGCCTGGAATATAATATTTACCCTATATATTAAGTCCCAGGAGTCGAACAATGTTTTGCAAAAATGTATAGTCTGATAGAATGCTATTTACTAATGATAGTAATTGGTGGTTTCGCCGCACGAGTATAATCTCGTAAGTTAAAGATCCGGCTATTTATCAGGCGTTTTGGATTTCTTCAAGTGGAAGGGCTCCGCGCGCGAGCAGTGAGCAGTGCAGTGCACTCAGTTTTAAGTGCATCTACGAGAAAAGCCTGCATTAGCGAATAACGAAACCAAAAAAAATCTTGTACTTACCTACACTTTTTGTGCGACTGTTGATATGTTTTTAATATGTCAGCTTACTGCCGAAACGAAACCCAGATCTATTATTGACACACATTTGTTACACTATGATAACATAACTGTATGATGTTGGTAATATAATAATATAATATTTTTTTATTCTAATTTTATGTACATATATCATAAATAACAGTTTTATGGCGTAGGTTATGTGGGGAATCCGATTATATTACTCCCGGCAATGATAATATTGTGAAAGACGATTACGGCCTTGCTGCATATTTTCGCAATACTTATTCGAGTCTATCCCACAATAGATCTTCATACCATTTGCATAGATAATTAATTAGGAGTAAGTGAAGTGAAGCATTCGATAATATTAAACAGACGGGACCCTCGTAATAAACTTGCATATATACCGATGATACATGTTCTATTCACAGTGAGGCAAATGTTTTATTTATAAATGCTACTTCATAAATTAAAAAGGATAAAATTATTAATAACAAAATACGGGAGCTCATCTTTGGAAATGTATACATTTTTCTGAGGGTAACATCGGTTTTGCAAACATCTAATGGAATGTTTCTTTTATATAATATATGTATGTATATGAATTCACCGAATCAAGTCGAAATACAAAACAAACTCATATAATTATTAAGGAGAACACATTCTTATTGTGAAGTTGTAATTATTCAGAACAGACGCTCTGTGATGTTTTAAATACTAATTTAATGTATTCATTATAAATATATACATATAAAATCAATTATTCATATGTATATATTTATAATTAATACATTAAATTAGTATTTAAAACTCATATAACTGATATTGTGAAGTTGTAATTATTCAGAACAGACGGTCTGTGATGTTTTAAATACTAATTTAATGTATTCATTATAAATATATACATATAAAATCAATTATTCATATGTATATATTTATAATTAATACATTAAATTAGTATTTAAAACTCATATAACTGATATGATAAAAATAATATGTAACATCAGAAATATTTAGTAAATCAGATACTACAAATGTAAGCACGAATTAATCTCTCTAAATGAGAGCTATTAACGATTGTAATTCAATATTAGAGGTGGTCACGGAGCGAACTGATCGCGAGGAACATACATGTCTTCTTGTAACGTCGTGGCCGCGAATACCGTCCTTTTTGCCGGTTCCCTGATTCCCTGGCCCAGGGCCTACCGCATTCGGGCCCCGCATGATCTTCTTTATTTTTTTACCATCTCCATTTACAGAACAGGTTCCCGGCGTTCACCGGACGGCGCGGGACGCGGGGCGCGCGCCCCTCTCCCGGCTCTCGCGCTCTGCCGGCGCTCATCGAACTGAACCGATTTCATTAAGGCAAAAAATACGAGCTCATCCCGGCTCAACCGATGAAGACACGCGAGATGAAGAATGCCGGTCCGCAGGATGAAGGATGAGCGAAATGGGTCCTTTTGCACATTTTCAGTTTGTTAACGATCGGATCATCTCGGCGGGCGGCAGTATCCCGTTCTTTTAGCCATTGACCGCACGCATTTGGAGACATATGAAATGTGTGAACTTAACTTAAACAAACAGTCATCCCTAAATTTACATGTTATAGCTCGAGTTTATTAGCTATAGTTTTTTTTGACATGCACGGTTTTAGCGTTGTTGGCTGAAATCATTTCTTTTTAACCTTAAACATATTAGTATTCACTTTTTTTTTATGACCATATTTTAAACATTCGAACTGCCAATATAAAGATTTTTTAATGTAATGAAAAAGGGGGAGTGGGGAGGGGAGGGGTTAAATGAAATACCGCTATAGGACTTTTATTTAGCACTACACCGCTGATCCCACCTAAATACTTCTGTACATACATCGGTACTATCCTTTTCCATTTAAACACGCCATCATCGAGTGTGCCATGAATTATACGGCAATATAATAATAATTTTAATATTCATATGTCCCCGGCTCATTCTCTCTAAGTTTAGATCACGGTGTGCGCGTGACAAATCTTTTGCGCAATTTTAAGGATCAAAGCTACTTATCTGTGCGATAGGGAAGAGCATATTACTAATGAAGATCTATTAAGACACGCACTCCCGCACACCTTAAAAGGAGCATCGGTCCCCGGTGATCGAACATTATTAGGTCGCACGAACGTGAATTAAAGAAAATATGGATAATGTATGGAGCCGATCTAGCGCAGCCGATACCTATGAAATATGCACATAAATACAAAATACTACTTTTGGATTGTCCATCGAGGTGCGCGATTATTGGCTATAATCATTTATTACCACCTATTATAGTTACAATCTCACGACAAAGAGTTTTATTTATTCTCCCCTCGCTTTCTTCACACCTAAATTACATCAATTTTGGGCAATTAAACTACGCGAATATCTACTTTTATTCCTTTCTGTACAAGCAAGTAGCCTAAAGCCTTCGGCGGAAAGGATTCACAAAAAAACTCGGCTATTACGATTTTGATCACTATGTGTGTTTGGAATTGCGTATGAAACGCTGTCAGCTTTAAAAATATCTAAACATTAATTTAAAATAAATACTCAGTGTGAAGGTTTTCGGTTCACCGCAAGATTCGTCTCGTTCGAAGTGTGTTGAAATGTAACCATTAATAATAAGCAAACGCATTTCCGGAAAATGTGCAAAATGGATCAATAACTTTCGTAATATGTATTATGATTGTTTTGTTCGCATTGTTTGTATTTGTTTGCGAAATCAACAAAAACATTGGAAACATTTTGAAATTACAAATATAAACGTATTGTACATAAAGCTGACGTGACGTTAAATGTGACGCAATCGGACGAATACGAAGCTTCCAGATAGATTTGCCATGTATATCCATGTAACCATTAATTATAAGCAAACACATTTCCGGAAAATGTGCAAGATGGATCAATAACTTTCGTAACATGTGATTGTTTTGTTCGCATTCTTTTTATTTGTTTGCGAAATCAACAAAAACATTGGAAACATTTTGAAATTACAAATATAAACGTATTGTATATAAAGCTGACGTGACGTTAAATGTGACGCAATCGGACGAATACGAAGCTTCCAGATAGATTTGCCATGTATATCCATGTAACCATTAATAATAAGCAAACACATTTCCGGAAAATGTGCAAAATGGATCAATAACTTTCGTAATATGTATTATGATTGTTTTGTTCGCATTGTTTGTATTTGTTTGCGAAATCAACAAAAACATTGGAAACATTTTGAAATTACAAATATAAACGTATTGTACATAAAGCTGACGTGACGTTAAATGTGACGCAATCGGACGAATACGAAGCTTCCAGATAGATTTGCCATGTATATCCATGTAACCATTAATAATAAGCAAACACATTTCCGGAAAATGTGCAAAATGGATCAATAACTTTCGTAACATGATTGTTTTGTTCGCATTGTTTTTATTTGTTTGCGAAATCAACAAAAACATTGGAAACATTTTGAAATTACAAATATAAACGTATTGTACATAAAGCTGACGTGACGTTAAATGTGACGCAATCGGACGAATACGAAGCTTCCAGATAGATTTGCCATGTATATCCATGTAACCATTAATAATAAGCAAACACATTTCCGGAAAATGTGCAAGATGGATCAATAACTTTCGTAACATGTGATTGTTTTGTTCGCATTCTTTTTATTTGTTTGCGAAATCAACAAAAACATTGGAAACATTTTGAAATTACAAATATAAACGTATTGTATATAAAGCTGACGTGACGTTAAATGTGACGCAATCGGACGAATACGAAGCTTCCAGATAGATTTGCCATGTATATCCATGTAACCATTAATAATAAGCAAACACATTTCCGGAAAATGTGCAAGATGGATCAATAACTTTCGTAACATGTGATTGTTTTGTTCGCATTCTTTTTATTTGTTTGCGAAATCAACAAAAACATTGGAAACATTTTGAAATTACAAATATAAACGTATTGTATATAAAGCTGACGTGACGTTAAATGTGACGCAATCGGACGAATACGAAGCTTCCAGATAGATTTGCCATGTATATCCATGTAACCATTAATTATAAGCAAACACATTTCCGGAAAATGTGCAAGATGGATCAATAACTTTCGTAACATGTGATTGTTTTGTTCGCATTCTTTTTATTTGTTTGCGAAATCAACAAAAACATTGGAAACATTTTGAAATTACAAATATAAACGTATTGTACATAAAGCTGACGTGACGTTAAATGTGACGCAATCGGACGAATACGAAGCTTCCAGATAGATTTGCCATGTATATCCGGCAATAACACTAACTAGCAGATAAGATAATTTTTGTTTCCTTTGTTATATTTCATTTTTAAAAAATGTTGTTGATAAAACTCTTTAATTACTATCTGAAGGGCAATCCTTAGCGTAAAAGTGTTCTGCAGATATAAATATTAAAAATTATATTGTGTATGCATGCAGAATAATAAAATTTAAATAAAAACAAATCCAATATGAAAAAAAAAATACTGTGTTACAAAATCATATTTTCTTATTGTGTATGCATGCAGAATAATAAAATTTAAATAAAAACAAATCCAATATGAAAAAAAAAATACTGTGTTACAAAATCATATTTTCTGCGTTGAAAAATAGTTTCTACGAAAACCTTGATCGCGCTTTCACCAAAACAAACCACACGTAAATAGAATCTCAATGTTATTAAAATTATTTAAAAAGTGTAACATATAGGTTCGAAAATTTGTCATGAAAAATACTGGCGTTATAATACAATTGGTAGTGTACTTCCCCGGATTGGAAATAGAGATCCAGGTTCGAATCCCGGTAGCGTAAAAACAATATTTTTCGACAAAATTGATTTTATATGTATATATTTATAATTAAAACATAAAATTAGTATTTAAAATAATTCCACCAAGATGATGGGATAGACGATAATAAACACAAAAATGCTATTTTATCAGTATAATGTGCATTTAAGTAAAGACAGAATCGGATGAATGGTTTTCTCACTCAACCTAGAACACATTCAAATTTTTGGTTATGATGAATTATTCCCGCGCAGATTTTGACAAATATTAGATGGTAATAAATGATATTATCATAATAAACAATTATTCACGGCTTCTATGCATACGACGCGAGATGACCATAAGAGTAGGTAATGACATCATAGATAAGAAAAGAAGATGACAGATGGTCAATATGACGTTACAGTCCGAGTCCAATAAGTCATAGATAAAAGATGGGGAAGCGCTATATTATTATGGATAGTGCAATAAATATGTTGTCAGGTTTTCACGGCCTTTTTTCTCTGTAGAGTTTTATGAGCTATTCTGCCTCTTTGGCCAATGTTTCGGATCTCATTTCATAATTCATCAGGGCTGATGTCAAGTATTAATTAGCCCAGAGACCTTGGGTTCATGGCATCCAAAATATTCAATCAAATTCCAATAACCTGACAAATATGCACATAATTTATTAGGAGAACACATTCTTATTGTGAAGTTGTAATTATTCTGTCAATAATAATATTTTTCGATAGAATTGATTTTATATATATATCTTTCTAATTTATATATTTCATCATTTATGTCTAATTAGACTCTTACCTCAATGGCTCATTCAATTTCTTAATTGCATTAAAAAGCATTCCTCTGACTTTTTCCTTGAGCATATATATATTCAAATATAAAATATCAAACAAAGTAAGCATGAAATGTCAAATAATGTAGACACGGCTCACGTTGTTTTGCACACGATCTCGTTTAATTGAACACCCCCGCCCCTCTCGAATTCAATTGTAAGAATTTAAAAAAAAAAATATGACAAAAACAAAACGTCAATCACCATAGGCATTGACTGAACAGCGGAATGACGTAATACAATACTTGTCAGTCTCGAAAACCGAATGTTTTATATTTTTGAACGTTTGTACCTGTAATTTGCCGAACTTTTAACTTGGCTAGTAGTAGGTAGATATTAAATAGAAAGCGTACATGACTGATTGAATAATGGGTTTATCAATTTTTTACCAACCATAAATGATATTTTGAAAGTAGGCTGAGACTATGGGCCGGTTATGTGATCAGCAGACATTTTTTTACTATGGTAAAAAAGTTACTAAAGTAAACATTTTTGTGAAAACGGGATGTTTGATCAATGGTAAAAAAATATTTACTTTTAGAAATTACATTCTGTGGCAGACTCTTCACAGCGGTTTTAAAAGTCATTTGTCACATTGATTCTTTGAAAGTTGCAGTTTACGACAATTAATCATTCAATATACCGCTATTTTAATGATGGCAGTTCGTCTAATGATGATCTCGTTGTTTAATAATATACATTAGCACATAATCCGAAAAAATTTCGCCTTACGAAATTCATAAAAGTGCCAATATCTCGAAAACGAACGATTTTTGCTGAAATCATATTTTGATATTCTGGTCAGTCCATCATCAGTATCTGCCCTTCAAGGGATGACGTTGACTTTTGGGACACTGTAAATTAAAATTCACACAAAACCTTCAATTCTAACTACACAATTAAATCATAATTTTTATTTCGCTATTACCCCATAAAAAATCAGAAATTACTGTCAAGAACAGCGACCAGTATCGCGCCATCTAACGGCAGCTAACATCAGCTGTCTTCGCGACGCGGAGGTTTGACCGGTTTGCGAGAGATGGCGTTCCCTAGAAACGTAAGAATTATTATCAAAGGTCATTTATTATTTGCTTTAGGTTTTTGGCTGTAGGTGTATCGTTAATGGAATGCGAAGAAGGAATGCAGAAGTCCCAAGTACCTTCAGCCGTAATTCTGACATCTGCAAGTAAGAAAATATAAGTGAACATAGCACACGACGATCGTACCGCATCTGACCGTTCCGAGTAGTGACTGCAATCCGAATAATCCCGAATTTTTACAGTAGAATCAGTATTCGGATTTTTTAAATATGAAACTCGGATTATTAAAATTAAAAAAATAAACAAGATATTTGCAATGCCAAGTCTTATGAAATGAACGCGTCCAGCGGGCTAAATAAACGTTTTAAAGCCCCTCTGCACCTTAGACATTTCTAAGTCAAATATTGATTTCAGTTATATTTCGTTTACTTATTGTAGTTTTGTAATGATGATGAATGAAGATTTATTTTTGTCGATGAGATGATACATTTAGCACCCAGTTACATTGATACAACTCCTTATAATAAAGACTTCACAAGATGATGGTGTCGTTATTTATTGTTATATACATGGTTGGTTGTGCACAAGTCTTTAACTTGTGTTAATTCTAACAGTGTTTTAATCGAAGAAATGGAATCAGTATGTCTTTTGCATCATGCCGAAAGTATTCATTTAGAAAATATCCAAAGATGAGATAATTTAAAAAAATTGGATATTCGGATATATAATTCTGGATATTCGATTTTAGAAATATGAAAATTTGGATATTCCAAAACAGTTCCGGATTTGCAATCCCTAATCCGGATATCCGGATTTCGAGTTGTTAATGAACGGGTTGGATCAATCATAAATATTGTGTTAAATGTAATGACGTACTTATTGGAATTTATGTTCGTTTTACATAAAATTGGTTGAAATATATGATACACGTAATTTATAATACTTAAATATACACATAATGTAGTAAATTAAGAGAAAAGGTATTACTGATATAGATTTAACATGGCACGTTACATAACTATAAAATATTATTCTATTTTGAATTTTCACTCATTTTTTGAGAATAAAAAAAAGAAAACTATTGGTTTACCTATGATAACCGTAATGAGATTCATAAGAATCATAAGTTATTTAAGTGTAACTGAACTATCCTAAATATAGTTTTAAATATAATTCGAAATATAATTGTAAAATCTATCGAATACTGCCTAGTCCTCGATTCAGTGAAGAGATGCTTGATCATTTTGAATTAAAATTTTTAATTCGCATCCAAATATTCAATGCATGGCTGTGCTATCGGAGAGCTTGGCGGATTAATCATCCTGAGTCTCCACTCAAGATGATTAGTCCGCCAAGCTCTCCCACGACCTAGGGAGACAGGGCGACCGTAACTGAAAGTCGCCGTCCCACTCTATCTACCCTCTAACTGGTGTGTCACTTTTTATTTAATTTTTCGCTATGCTCCCTTTTTAATTTGACTGAACTTGCACTACCGTGATTTACGTCAGAAAGTCAAAAAACATATGGTAAATTTTATCGGTAATCCGACTTGCATGCAATATACGTACGGGAAGCAATGACATTTTTCGGAGTCCAAATTTGAACGGAATAAAACAATCATTCATTGTACAAGTGAATAGTGTGCAGATGAATAAAGTTTTTACGTGTCTTCAAGCCTAAATTTGTTTTTCTGTTCGGGAGGAATCACTCACTGGCTTCAGTCAGATTAGGGTTTAGGAAAAACCGAAAAAAAAGTCGTGGAATTGGGTAATTGTGCGGGGAGGTTGCAACTATTGTTGCGGTAAAGGGAGAGCAAGATGCGTTTGTAGGTAGAACGATTGTCAAAATTGAGATTGTGGTGGTTCATAAAAATAATTCTAATGTTGAAAAAGTCAATTTCTGTTCATTTCTCATTATGGTATTTGCATGAACGGTGAATGAATGAATTTTGTATGTAAGATGTTATACTTGTAGGAATGTGAAAGAGTGCGGACTGCCGGGTCGATCTAGATGGTATGTGAAAGGATATTAATTATAATTGGCCGGAACAGTCAATATGGCCTTGCAGTGGTTTAAAGATAAGTATTTGGTCAGCACTTATTCTTCGATATTCCGGGGTTTTCATATTGTGGAAGTTTGCTGCATCTAAATAGGAGTTCAATGATAGATTAGATCTTACATTCAGATATTTTGTGTTCGTTCTAATCCCGCAGTATATGTAATCTGCCACGGGTTGCAAATTTGAGATGCGTACTCTAAGCGACTGCGAACGAATGTGTAATACAGTATTTTGAAGTAATATGGATTTTGGAAGTGTTTGCAGGTTCGAAGTATGAATCCTAGTATTCTATAGGCATTTGGTAGGTAATTTGGTCAATGTGACTTTGATAAGAAGTTTGCTATCGAGGATTATACCTAGGCCTTTAACATAACTTTTATGTTCTAGCTGAGTGATATCTATAATCATCTTGGATTTTATGGCAGTCACCTAAGGAGCTCACTTTGGCAAAGATCTTCATATTTTCAGTAATGTTATATGAAAGATCCCCGAGAATAGTTTTCTGAATCTAAAGAGATTTCAGTTTTAAAGAAGATTTAAATTGGAACAAATAAAGGAATTACAGAAGCAATACTCACCCTTATAATAGTATATTGCCAGCGGTACTAAATTAGTTACTATTTATAAAAAAGTAGGTCAACAATTTAATGAAAATAATAAAATGAACGGATAAACTTTGCTTTATCGGCGCTAGGAGTAAATGCATAATATTTAATTTTGATACCTGCCTTCCAAATTTACCTTCTCCGGTAACATCGGCGATATGAAATTGTTTTTGCTGTATAATAGTATTTATGGTAACGTGTATTTGAATGGGGGTGATGGGATGATTATATCTTGTTCGATTACAATTAATATTCAAAATCTACTAGGGTAGTCTCACGCATTTCTCGATTACAATATCAAAAACGAGTGATCAATTCTTTGATGTGTTTCTGTGATGAATTAGAATTAACGCTACATTCATTTGAATCAATCACACACGGGTCACGTTTGTAAGAAAAATACTCAATTGTAAATGAACTCCAAAAATCTAGAATTGAACGAGTTTTAATGATAAATTACGATGTTGAAGCTCTTAACGTTCAAAACAGGTTGGACAGTGATTGCACAGGATTTTATAAGAAAAAGAGGAAGCAAAAGTAGGAAATATTTTATAGGCGGTACGCGAGATGTCATCGGTTGAATCAGTGCTGCATTCCACAATTTTTATTATTATCTTTTATTGTCTTCAATAATTTCTTTACATATTATATCATTTAGAACTTGTTTTAATTGTAAAAATTGACTATAGGTACATTGATAAAATGTGATAATAAATAGACAACATATTTTATTATTAAGGAGAACACATTCTTATTGTGAAGTTGTAATTATTCAGAACATAGGTCTGTGATATTTAAAAAAAAAACTTATTAAATGTATTAATAGAAAGATATACATATATAATTAATTTTATTGAAAAATATATTGTTGTCGCTGCCGGGATTCGAACCTAGATCTCTTTCCAATCCGGGGAAGGTGCATTATTTAATTAGTATTTAAAAAAGTTATTATTTTTATTTTTAATTAGTATTAAAAAAAATATCGCGGACCAATGTCAACAGAATAATTACAACTTCACAATAAGAATGTGTTCTCCTTAATAATATATAAGTTGAATCAAAGTGTCCAAAATTTAATAAAAATGAATTGTTAATTCTGGCGTTTGCTATCGGTTTACTCAAAGGTATTTGAGATTCTGTAAAAACAATGTAGATGGTTTTCAAATATTGGAACGGTAGATGTATTAATTTGAAAAATGTAACATATGGGTTCGAAAATTTGTCGACAAAGGTACTGTCTTGTGTAGCATAGCTGGATAATGCACCTTCTCCAGATTGGAAAGAAATCCAAGTTCGAATCCCAGTAGCAACACTATATTTTTCGATTAAATTGATTATATATGTATATTTTATAAATATCATTACAATATTAAAAATTATAAGTACCTACCCTGTACATATTAGATATACTTACAATTAAAAACACCAGAGTCGGTAAATGAAAATGCAAGAGAATTAGGAATACCTATTATTTAAAATCATCGGTAGGAACATCAAATAATCATCGAGGTGGACTGTATCTGTGGCCTTATCTTGCGCGTGGTTACGGACTGATTCAATATACCAAAATGTATTCACGACACGAGCCGCAATAATAGAATAACATTTACTTTAAGCAAGTAAGGCGTAAACTTTCGCCTCGAGGTGTGGGGGATAACTCGTACGATACGCGCATCCGTTGTGCGGCCGGACGAACCCGCCGAGGGTTGTCACTATCATTATTATTATTATTTTCCTACATGTTGCGGAGACACTTTCTTCAGTAGAGTTCCCGAAAGATGGAGATATTCGTCTCGCAGTTCATGGTGTACCTATGCAGTAAACGACGCCAATACCACATCTCCAGTATGTTTCTTTATTTCCTTCTCAGGGTCCACCTTTCAAAGTTGAAACCGGGGCTTTATCCAGTCGGACTTGAACGTTCTTCGAGATGGAGCCGTTCTTCCAAATGTTGGTCTGTTTCGCCATAGCTAGCAGACTTAGTTAATACCGATTCACACCAACTTTGCACCTTATAATTCTTGAGACGAGAGTTCTCAGGTAGTTAGAATCACCTACTTCTTCGTAGTCATCGACAATGACTTCTCTCCATCAAAAAGGTGTGAGAATCCTTGTCTCGCTTATGTTTATTTCAAAACCCAGTACCCAGTAAACTTCCTTTTTTAATTTTGTGGATAAGTTATGTGATGATCCACATATAACCAACTGATATAAATATACGAATTCCGCAAAATTCTTTGGGCGGTCGGTTAGGAGAGGGGTGCAGTGGGTAGGGGGATGAGAGGACAGCGGGTCGGTGGTAGGGAACGCAGTCGCTTTTGAACTGGGAAATCGAGGAGTCGCTTTAAAACAGGGAAAGTAGAGTCGTTCTTAGAGCGGGCGAGGAGGGAGTCAATTTTGAACCGGGAAGGGAGACGTATACGTAGAGTTGTTCGGGGTACAAAATCTGATTTCCTTTCGAGATTTACGTCGTGGTCGATTAAGAGTGAGGTCGAGATGGTTGCCGGGTCCGCGGTTGTGACGCCGAGGCCGAATCGCAGAGGGCTGCCTGGATCCAGATGAGAAAATACTAAGTTTATTTTTTGCATGCTTATATATATATAATTAAAATCACTAACAAATACTGCAGTATGATTCAGATCATCATGTAATTACTCATTCATAAAGAGGGGCTGGAACTTGAAATTTGACTTTATTTAATTACTGTCCTATTTTATTAATTTGAAACACCCACCTGTAAGTTTGTTAAATTACATTTGTCTCGTCATTTAGGACTAATTATTAACTACTTATTGACCATGTAAATAATCATGTACCTATGTACGTTAATATTTATGTATTTACTTATACGCGGAAATCTAGTAAAATCTCACAGACCCCATTATATGCTTCTGGCACACGCTGCCAGCACTATGGTGAGAGACAGGGCACATTATATAAATTACATTTTTGATCCGAAGGTCGAAATGATAGAGTTTATTCGAGAATGGTTGTGTGCTTATTTACTTTGAAAACGCACAATTGCATGTGTATGGAAATCATACTGCCTTTTATTATTGACATGGTACTAATAACCGCTCCAAACTGAAATTATCGAGAGCCTTGCTCTCCTGTGATCAAAGTAATAACAGTGTCGCGAGTGACAGAATATGATACAGAGGAATTGTATGTCGAGATAGTCTCTCACCGAGTTCGGAGCGGTCTATAGTTGGTGAGGAAGGACTCTGTTCTGGGCATTACTCGCGGGAATCATGCTGGTCAGTTGTAAGGGCTAAACCGCATACATTAGCTAGCCAACCGAGAGGCGTTATCGGCACTAAAGACGAAACAGTCTGCCGATTGAATGCGGTTGCTTCACACCTTAGCCGAGACGTGAGTGGATGGAACGGATCCCAGAGGATATGATGCCTTAGCGTACTGTAGGTCCCTCTTCAGACTTCTCGAGAGATGAATCTCTAAACGTGAATACCGGGAGATTGTCGTTTCACATCACATAGCGTGGGCATCTTAACGAAAGGACGAGAGGGAGACTTATATCAAAAGGCGTCATTTTGCACAGACTTACGCAGTATTAACATATATAAATGAATTGTTCCTGGCTTTATTCGAGACGCATTGCTCGAGACACCGAAGATCATCCAGCAGATAAATAAAACTAAAATCATTCAGACACCGCTGTCACATGACGTATGTTCTCAGACGCGCCCAGGGTAATCACGGCAATTTTCCTGAGAATCGTACTGTCATGGTGTACGAGCAATCACAATTACTTTCAGTTGTGGACACGGCCACGGATTGGCCATTTTCCTACCGATACTGAACAGCAGCGTATTGGAGATACAATGACCTCAGCCATGCGTCTTAAATGAGTCATAAAAAATGATATTGTTCACTGGGACATTGGTCGAATCAAAATTTTGGATGATCATCATCATCATTAACTTTTGAACGCGTGGATGAGAGGGCTCGGGGTTAAGCACCCGTTGTCTAACGCGAATATGCACCAGACCAACGGGCTTCTTAATATGGGGTTTGTAGGGGAGCCGAGCGAGCGCCACACTCTGATGTCTAGAGAACTTATCATAATCACGGAACATATTTGTCGCATGTTGTTTCACATGTTCACATAATCTTTGAACGGCTAGGCGACACCACGAAGCGGCCAGTCATGAGGACAAGTATGACCTATGTATAATTTCTTCCATACTCTTACATTCCAGCTCTGAATAATACATACCCAACTTAATGATAATTGGCTCGCGCCGAGATTCACTTGTTTAGATACGCGCTGAATGATGTTTCGGAATTGGAGGTAATAAATTGAAGACTAGTAAAACTAATGTTATAACGAGTGCACTCAGGTATCATATCGCATGATCAGATGTTTTTACGTTATTTAATCGCATACTATAAGATAGTCGCTTCATAGGTATTTGAACGGCTATAATATTTGGATATTTGGAAACTTTAAATATTTGATAATTGCAAACACGGGTTAAAAGAACTAGGTTTACTACAGATATAGCGCGGGGAATATTCTTAACCATTAGATCGATCATGTTGGCCAAATTTAGATATTAAGCGTAAAAACTAGTATTAAGCGTACAAATTTTCATATAACACTTATTCATAAAACAAATTGTCATTCGCGAAGCGAGATCCCTGAGCTCCGCGATACAAGTGAGCAAATATATGTATTATAAGTTTAGTTAAATAAAATATTAATTTTTAAACTTAGAAAATAGCGGGAACCCATTACACTGGTGCCTTGCGACCAGGAGTATCGAACATTGGAAATCGGAGATTCCGCGTTACAAACGTGAGGAAACAAAATAATATTTAAGTAATATAATTATATGTAGGATTTAGAAACTAACGGAATTCTTACAAGGGGTGCTGGAGACCAGGAGTTTTAAGGATTAAATTAATATTTAGAGTAAAGAATTAATGGATTCCGATACAGTTATGCCATTTCGTATCAGTTGTGCGTGCTATCATACAAATACAGCTCCTCCACATCTTACGCGCATTGCTTTCCTCGTATAGGTACTTTCCGCAGATATTCAAAAGATTAGGAGACAGAACGCAGTCTCGTCAAACTCATTTACACACATGATAATGGTATTGTGTACATATAGATTAAATATCAAGACTATCAACTGTGAAAACTCCAATTTCGTATGTATAAATAAATAAATGAGCGCATAACACACACACACACGCGCGCACGAACGCACGCACGCACGCACGCACCCACACACACAAGCATACGCACACGCACACGCACACGCACACGCACACGTACACGAACACACATAAGCATACGCACTTGCTCACGCACACGAACACACATACATACACACACCCGTCACGCGCAATACGCACGCCACGTGTTTAAATGTAGTATTGGAAGTTGGTTCAACCCTGCGCCGAGGTCGGTCGCGGGCACCGTGCGCCGGTTCGGAACGCCGCGGCGCCGACGCGTGACGTCATTTCCCGCACCGCTGGGTGCCCCGGCCTACCTGGCTGCTGATGATATACGGTTGAGGAGAACATTGAACTAAGTAGACCGAGTCAAAAGATACAAAATTGAATTAAAGTTCTGGACATCTCAACACAGATTATTTTAGTGAAACAGGCATACTTCAATGTCTATTTTATAATTAATTTTGTATAGATAAAATAATTAAACAAAACATTTTAATACATATATCTTTGCCATGGCGTTTGCCACATACCTCTTCATTTATAAGTATTTTCCGGATGGAGTCATTGCAGTGACATCGTTTGCTGCAGCATTAACGATTTCGGAAAGTGCTTTCTTAACTCACATACTTTATTATTGAAATATTATATAAACATTCTAATAAATATTTATTTATGGGCTTTTACAAAATTGGTTAGGTATAAAAAAAACACGAGCAGCTACACAAGTAGCATTGAAGATATATTTAAAAATAGAAATTGATTGAATATACATATAAAGCTTTAAAAAAAAAGAAAAATAAGTAAAACAAAACTATAAAAACAAAAAACAAAACTATAAAAATTAGTCACCTAATAGGATATTATATTATGTTGTTTTAAGAATGTTTTTTCTCGTAATTACGAATATTTTAGATAGCGAGCTTGGTATAGAGATGGCGGGTAATTATAATGAATAACCTTTCAGTCTGCGTTCAATTTTAAAAATAGGATGGATTGATGTTTAAAAACATTTGGAAATTGAAACTAATAACTAATAAAAATGAAGAGGATAAGCAATTTGGTTTTGATGATTCGTAGAACATTGGCTATTTTATCACTACCCGAAGCTTTGTTGATCTTGCAGGTTATGGAGGTTACTCCTGTGGTAGAAGTTAGGGTAAACAAAAATGTATGGAGGATGTCCGGGTGAGATTTGCTACCAAATTCAGATTTAAAAAAACACATTAGAAATATGCTTTCGTAAACAATGTTAACATAACTTCATCCCGGACAAAGTGGCATTTATTGGAGAATATAAAAACATTATTAACTTTGTTGAAAATAACGAAGAGTACTAAAGATATGTGATCATCTATTAGACGAATAAGTGCTTCTTAGCTGGTGAAATTTTTTGCTCGAATCGGGTGTTACCGATTGCTTATTGCTAGGCCCTGCGGGCGGCTATTGTGGTCACATCGGCTATTGACGATTGCTTGCTGCTAGGTCCTATGGTCGGCAATTATGGCGACCAATAGTGTCCGCTACGCGGCTATTGGTGACTACTATGCGGTGAAGGTCCAGGTGCGGGCGGCTCTTGTGGCCGCTTCGCGACTAATAGTATTCACCACGTATCCTTTGGTTACCACTGCGCAGTCAGGGTTTCAATAGAATCAATATATCAATGATAGAGCTTTCCCCAGAACAAACAACACGTAAATAAAATCTCGATGTACTTAAAATTATTCCCTCTTTGTTCGCGGATAGACAACAATAAACATGAATGGTTTTCTTTCAAATTTTATTTTGACAAATTTTAGGTCGAAACATAACTAAAAATCGTTGTAACATTGAGCATGAACATTAACATTGCGGAAAGTGTTTTATTCTATGGTATACCATAAATAGTATAGATAAGAAAAGATGACAAATGTCATATATGTTTTTTATTACTCGTAATAAAGACAATGTACACTTCATTTCAAATTGAATATATATTAATGTACTGATATTGAATATATAAAAGATAAAACATCTAAATAATCTTAACCTAGAGATATTAAAAACACTTTTTTTTTAGCCCTGCTCATGTCTCATAGACCTGGCCGTTTAAGCAAGCAGTTTACAGCCACAAATAACACTACGTCCGAATTCGCCACATCCAGAAAGTAATAGACAAGAAAGAGCAATATTATCATGGATGTTGAATGCAGCTTTTTCTGAGGGCGGATTCTTGTGAGGTCTCCCAGCAGGAGTAAAAACTATTCAGATATCAGAGGTCCGAATAGCATTGTATTAATCAAATTATTATTTAAATTAGACATGCATTTGACAACTTCATAATATTTTCCCAAGTATTTAATGCGCGGTATAAGGATAAAAAAATATATTTTTGATCCTCAATAATGAAACAAACCTCAAAAACAAAGGAGAGAAGTATCCAGTTAATATTACCGTATCGAACTGAGGTGGAACAAGAATCTCAAACTATGAATGGGAATACCGCTCACGAGTAGGTACTTGTTATAGATGAGTGAATCGATAACATGCCGTGAAACTAGGTATTTTGTGGTTAAGTTAACGGGATAATCAGGCCAATTCTCAAAATTGCAATATTGAAATGAAGGTGATTGTTACACCAACCCTCAAAAATAGTGTTATATTTGAACGAGAGAGAGGGAGAGAGAGTGAGGGAGTGAGGGAGATAAACGTACCATAATCTGTCAAAACTATTTGTCTATTTTTGAGGGTTGGTGTAACAATCACCTTCATTTCAATATTGCAATTTTGAGAATAGGCCTGATTATGCCATACGCCTTACGTTATCATCGCTCTACGTTTTACGTCATCATTATCACCATCTTCAGCATTTTTGTGTCACAAAAAAGACTTAAATTGAATCCATCCAAAACAGACATAGTATGAACAGCGACTCCTAGAAAGCAACATTTCATTCAGGAATCAATGTATGTAGTTAAATTGCTGGGCATGCACATTGATTTAGGTCTTTCAACGAATACATAAATCAATAAAAGTGTCAGTGCATGCTTTTATCAACTGAGACAGATTAAAAGTATTCGGAGACATCTTCCCTCTGAGGCAGCCCGCCTACTCATTGTGTTGTCACGTGCCGTGTGGACTGAACTACCGTAACAGCATTTTTGCTGGCCTGCAACATTTCAGCTGGACAAATTACAATCCATTCTAAATGCGGCAGCACGGATAATATATTAAGTTTCTAAATTCTCTAACACAACATTCCTTTTGCGTGAACTATATCGGCTTCGTTTCCTTGAAAGAGATGAATATAAATTTTGTTGGTTAATGTACAAGGCGATACATAACATGGCGCCTTTGTATCTTCAAGAGCTCTGCATCTCAGACAACTTGAATAGTAGACATAAAACTCTCAGGTCAGCCTCAACGTCAGCCGCACGAAGGGTTGGAACTCTTTGCCCTCAGTCATAAGGAACAGTGCATCAGAGACTCTATTAAAAAAGAGACTAAAAATTTTTCCTTTCAAAAAATCCTTTCCATAAGTTCGAATAACAATATAAAATTTTAAATGCAAAGATAATATAGGACTATAAACAGTTTGTGTAAAGTGCCCTTGAGGTGAAATTTTTTAAGAAAACGGTGCTATAAAAATTATCCAATGTTGTTATTATTATTAGTACAGCCCTTCCCCAACTTTTTCCAGACTTTTCTGTCGCTGATCGTATTTTACTTTAACATGGGAGAGATCCATGACTCTTTGGGTCACGTTGTACGTCCTATGAATTTAATGCCAGAATACCAGAATCTCAGAGAACAATTTAGCATTTCCTAGGATGTGCACCACATACGTGCAAAAAAGCAATGTTTTTGTAGCACCCAAATTGTATAATTCTCTCCCCAAATACATAAAAAACATTGAGCAACACAGACAGTTCAAAGGCGCAATAAAACCGTTAAATGGCTAAAAAGTTCAGACCGAATGTACGTTCATAGCATGGTCGCCTCTTCAATATGAACACATACAGAGTCAAGACTTCAGACCCAACACCAATGAGTGAGCAGCCTGCGCATGTGTGTGTTAAATGAAATTGTACTGTATTATTTATGTATTATCCTTACAAATTTCAAGTTATAAATTTCTCAATATCAAATATTGCATCAAATTTTGTTACTTACACTATTAATTTTTCCCTTCTTTTCTTTACTTTTTTCTTATCTTTTTCTTACTTATTCTAAATTTATAGTTGAAAAACTAATTATGTATAATATGATTGTTGATAAAAAATGTTAAATGTTTGCCTCAGCACGGGCGAAGCCCAGTGGGGCAGATATTAACATACGAAATGTACTTACAACATATGATAAATAAAAAAATGCAAAAATATTACAACAAAGAAAATTTGATTGAGAAATTTAGTTTTATGTGTTACGTACTTTTACGTGTAAGTTAGTACACCAATGTAAATATTAAACAACAACAGTTGTAACAGAAACAAATAGCGAAAATAAGAATAAATTTATTATAATATTGGAAAGTTAACTTAGATGTTCAGTTCACGCACAACGCGGGAACAGTGCACGCGTACGTTCAAAATATGATACTACGAGTATTATTGCTAACGGTGTGTTGTGCCGAGGAACGATACGGTCATCATGTTATGAGTTAAATGATGGCGATATAAAAGTTGAAAGATTTCAGAACCCGAGTATGACTGTCTCTGCATCGCGCAGCAAGGAGCTAGGGACAATGATGAATTACGATAGTAATGTGAGGATTTCAGCGCCGAGGTGAAACCGCGTTCTCGCAAGGTCGCCGACTGCACACTCACTCGCTGCTGGAGAAATGCCACGCAACCACGCAGCTAATTACTGGCGTGGTTCGAGCTCGCACTGAATTGAACTTGATAATTTTGACAAAAATACGATATTTCCAAAACGATATATTTATTAGACTAAATATTGTAATCAATGTCCCCTTTAATTTTGGATTACGGTGTACGCAAAAAAATCTTTTGTGCAATTAAGGACCGAAGCTTTTATTTGTGCGCTGGGGGAGAAAATAAGAAAAACTTTACTGTACCTGTATAAGACTACTGGGAGGACCTGGGTCGACCAAATTATTAATGACCATATTATTATTAATTAAGACACATGGATAAGTCAACATAAATGTCACCATTCGTAACGTTTTAGAAACTAACGGCGCATGCGCTGTCATGTTTTAAAATGACAACGTTGTATTTACGCAATGTTACCGTGAAATATGCGAAGACGTGAAATTTGCGAAGCTGTGATTTTTTTGTTGGGTTTGGTTCTCATTAAAAGTCAAAAAGATATTATTATACACAATATCGTTCTGAAATTACTGCCTCCTGTGACTCAAGATGCCTAAGGTCAAAAAGTATCCCAACCATATATAATATAACATATACATAATTATTTTGTACAGTCAGTGTCAGTTTTGTACAGTAGATTTTATCTCTTTACATATTATCAGGATAACGAATTTTGCGCTGTAAAATATTATTGGATATGTTTAATTTAAATGGATTTAGTTGTGGGCGTTTCCTATTCAACATGACTCAATATATTTTCTTGTTTGTGGTCAAAACATTGCAACTATATGGTGGAGTATGCTATGTTAATAGACATGGTTTACATATCTAACTAATGGTGGCATCTTATATTATTAATCAAACTCTTATTTTAATTCTAGATTACTGTATATTATTAAAGTACATAACATAATTTAATAACAATAATAATAATATTATAAATTATTTTTAGGATGTTCCCGAACTGAGCATTGGATATGTGGACTCGTGTGAACTTCTTAAATTGGATGGCAAAAGAGTGGTCGACATACACCATTTTTTTCTCAAATTAATCAAATTTACTCCCACAAATCGATGTTTGTTCGATTCGATGTTTCAGGAACGAATATTGAATGTGTGAAAGAATGTAAGATTGGTTTTATTTCTAAATTCAGTTTAAAGTGTAATATGTGTGGATTAAATTTTGTTTTGAATACGCGTAAAGAAAAAAACAACGAAATTCTGAAGAATGATAATATGCTCGATGAACAACTAATTATTTAACAGTGAATAATAATACTTTTGTCATATTTTTATTTATATTTTAATATTAAATGTATATGTAATGTATTATGTGTACTAAAACAATAAATAAATATTTAAAAAAAAAAAAGTTTTTTTTTTATTACAGCCGGAGTATGAATATTATATAATTTAATATTAGCATAAATAGTTTTCTCTTCAAAAAAACAGCTGCTTCAAAAGTTATCAACATTATTTATCTGTATGGATTTACATCAATTTTTCCCTATAAATCGGGGCAAAATTGTAATATTTTATAATCATATGTTTATCGACACGGTTTTTAAAATAAACATAATAATTCTCCATAGTATAGACATAACAATTCTTAGGTGAGAACTTTAACAAATTATTTAATTTTCGCTTGATAATTTCAAATGGCAACACATATGTATTATGAATGCTGAAGAAATGGCAATTTTCTGATAGCTATACCTAGGAATTTAAGAGAACCAATATTTGTATACTTGTCCTTTTCTATTGATACCTTTCACTCTGGTAATATTTACGTAAAAAATAACGCACTTTAATGTTTACTTGATATTGTAAAAGAATTAACTATTAGTCTTATCTTGAAAGGGTACGCAAAATGTAAAAATATCTCGAAATTCAAACTGGAAAAATGAAAGTTGCCCATAAGGAGGATAATTTTAATAATAATTTTTTTATTAATTTTATACAAATTGTTCATTAATGTATTCATTAGTATTTAAAATATCACAGACCTATATTCTGAATAATTACAACTTCACAATAATAATATATAAGTTGTATCAATGTGTCTAAAATTTAATAAAAATAAATTGATTATTCTGACGTCTATCGGATTACACGAAGGTATTTGAGATTCCGTAAAAATAAAGTAGATGGCTTTCAAATAATGGAACGATAGATGTATCAATTTGAAAAGTGTAACATTATAGGTACGAAAATATGTCGTCAATGTACTGTGCTGTAGCATAATCGGTTAATGCACGTTCCCCGGATTGGAAGAGATACAGGTTCGAATCCCGGTAGCAACAACTATATTTTTTGATAAAATTGATTTTACATGTATATCTTTCTAATTAATACATTTAATTTGGTTTTTAATAAAAAAATAATTTTTAAAGTTCTTGTGTATTAGGCTGAAACTATGTGGCGTAATTTTGTACAAAATACAATATTCAAGGAATAACAACTCGCTACGCAATGAACACTGTAACACCGTTTTTCATGCGAGTTTAAAGACCAAAGTTTTATTCGTGTACATACTCCTAAACATCTATAGGGGATGATTGGTAATGTGAAGGAGGGGATGGGAGAGGATTAATAGATTAGAAAGTTCTTAAGAATAAGGATAGTCGAATGGATGGGTGTAGATGCAAGGTTGCAAGGCAAGTCAGCGTCCACATAATACCTGGTATTAGCCGTTAGACAAAATAAGGTTTTTGCGTGTGTCACATTTTGTTTATTGTCCAATACTTTCATTCATCACCCCCTGTCCAACGTTTCCCAAACCAGTTTTGTCGTATTTTCTGGTTATTCAATGAATAAAATAATATTCATCTATACTCGCAAGTATTCATTATCAATTAGATGTGGTAGAAACCAAGTCACATGTCAGCCATGTATTCGCGACTGTATTCTTTATGCCTCCTGTGGAAATGTATGTGAACACAAATTAAATGAAATGAAATATAATTCGCGGCTAAAGTGGCGGGCCACGCTTCGGCTGTCGAACCAAAGAGGGTTATTGTAACTTCCAATTGTTTTAAGTTGTATATATTACGAATTGACTCACTATTTATTATTTGTCGCTATTCTTAGGGCCGGTTGTGTGATCAGTGGTAAGTTTTTACTATGGTAAAAAAAGTTACTAAAGTAACGATCGTTGGTAAAAAATATGTATTTTTAGAAACTGATTTAATAGTAAACTAATTTTACTCTCCGATATTCGATGGTAAAATCGTTAATCGTTACTTCATAATGGCGGAAATATCGTCGAACTGAGTTTTCAACAGCGTTTACGATTCTGAAGACAAAATGAGCTGCAGTGTTTAAACTAAACGCGGTAACTTTATTGAATTCTACATGCTGTGGCAAGCCTACAATTGAAGGTAGATGAGATGAGAGAATGAATAGATGTCTTTAGAGTACCACTAAGGACCAATTGCGATTATCTGAATCAGCTTACTCTGTTTATATTTTATACCGAATAAAATGTTTTACTTTTGTACAATTTGTAAGTAGGCTCCGCATGTGTTAAGTTTGTATAATTATTTCGAAAAAATACAAACTCTAATATCGTACACTCAATGAATATTTAAAGTAGATAATGATGTTATGTTACGACGCTCGTACGTCACGGTAAAATGATGCCAATTGAAGTGGTGCTGCAGATATTTGTAATCGCGGGGACGGCACCGAGTTTGGAGCAACGCGTAGAAAAGCACGCGCACTTTGTCCATAATAATGCAACAATGCTTTCAATTTTAATTGCGTCCATATTTATCAGCAGGATTCAGTGTTACACAATCGCAATAGTAGGCAATAGCAGAGGTGTCCTCGGTTATAAATGGTACACCAGGCCTCTTTGAAAATAATATTTATACGAACGATTCAAAACCGAGACTAAACATAATAATTGTATTACTGATTGTGAAATTCTACCAACCGCGAGTGATTCAAGATAAATAATAGTGAATTTTATTTTTTAATCACAAAACAATTTTTTTTAGACAATTACAAGATAATGAATCTTAGCCTCCTTGCGGCTGCGAGAGATGATGAAGATGCAGCATCCCGGTCGAGGCGGGCAGCACTATTTTTGGTGGCTATAAACTCAAACACTGCACTTCCCGCGGTACCGAGATAAACTGGACGTTATTGCAAGCGGTCGTCGCTTATAGCTATCCAGCCATTCGTATCTAGTCCTGGCGCATCGATTCCTCCGAATGAATAGAATGCCTTCTTTACAGTCTTACAGACAGACTTGTCTTTACAGACATTCATCCTTGTGAAAATTACAGTGTAACGGTGTACGGTGTACGGTGTACGGTGTAAGTCACATTCCCGACCTGTCGGAGGGAGAGTGCTGCCGCTGGTGATACATACAATATTTCGCAATACTGGACTTTTATACGATACAAGAAATGCATACTGTCGCGATATTCCGATACGAGATTACGCAAAGGCAGTAAAGATTTTGGCTAATAATATATTATATTAATTGTGTTGCGCCAGCGATGTATGTAAACGTGACGATTACCCAACTAAAGTAATTTGAAAACTGGAATATTCAAGAATGCGGTCTTCATTCACTTTCACGGATTTAAATTCTTTCAGCGTGCGCGCACTGCGTCGCGCTACGAAGTGCGTGCGCCGTGTGCGCGAGATCGCTCGCGCCGGACCCGAGCCGAGGTATTCGGTTACGGATTACTTTCATTTCTCGTGACGGCTCGCACGGCCACTTGTGCAGATGGAATCCGTTCAATATACACCTCATTCTTGTCGCCAACTGTCGCTTTCGTCGTCGCGACGGTGGAGCGCGGACGATCGGGGAAGCCCTGACCGGACGCCGCGCGCGCAACCGTCTACCGTCTATCTTTTTACAATCATAAAAATATTGCTGTTTATCATCTACCATTGCCATCGGGCGCCCAGATCATCGGGATCCCATTTATTTACTGGCTATCGCACTCGAGACATCAGAGACGCGTTCTCATCCCTGCATTCGGTGACTAATGTGCTCTATAGAGGAGTGAGATCGCAATCTCTCATCTCCGATGTCCCAAGTGCCATAACCGGGTGTCAACATTCATATCACCCGACCCTGTCATTGTTATGGAATCCCACTGATCAGAGTCTGTGACTATTGATTTAATAAATTATATTCAATATTCAGATGGCCGGTCAGATTGCAGGTAGTGGGGGTACCACGTCATTTATTACGTAGGTACACGTTATATTTATGGTATTTTGACAGCTACTACTATTACTTATAAAGTAGACGTACAGAATATGTAGAAATAAGAAAGTAGACTTGTATATATTTAAAGTAGACCTGTGAATAAAATAGCAAAATTATTATAATAGCTCTAAATGCGAGAAATCTTTTTGAAAATAATTTGAAGGGTGTCCAAATACAGTTATTTGCCTAATCCGCCAGTCCGTCACTTAATTCGTGGTAATTAAATAAAATAAAAAGTACTCATTCATGATTATAGCAGATCTACTGTTTTTGGATATAATGCCGCTTATTGCGAGTTTATCAAGTTATGACTACGATTCTAAATATATAAATATGCGGAACTGATTTTTTAAATCATTTTTTATATAATCATTGCTATCCTCAGCCTCAATAAACTTAATACTTAAACGAAAATTGATTTGCACCAATTGGTAAATCGGAATGAAAACGATGGATCAAAAAATGCACATTGCTGAATGGTTTTGTCGGCCGGTCTTGGCGTGGATCGATACACAGCTGCGCAAAGCAGGTCGGACGGCAGGCGGAGCAGACTGTACTACACCTACTGATGTAGCAGGTGAGGAACACCTTGAGCCTTGAAAACTGCCAGGCCGCAGAAACAGTGACAAAGTCAGACAATTCCGTATCATAATACAGACAGTGGACAATACTCCTAATTCGTTCGTGTGGTATGATTAAAACATCGTTTTATTTGTTTGAAGGAAATGTTGAAATGTAACTTTTATTTTTAAGTTAGTTATTGAAAATCTTTGAAAAGATTGAAACTTTTCTATACCGATTAGATTTTTTTTCATGGATCACCATGAATCAACTAGAAAGATGAACAAATATTTAGTTGCTACCGGGATGCGAACCGGGACCGGACCTCTTCCTATCCGGGGAAGCGCATTAACCATTATTTCGCTATAGCTATCGAATACATTTTAAACTTATATTTTGTAATCTTACCAATTGATACATCTATTATTCCATTTTAAAAAGCAATCAACTTTATAAAAATACGTTCTCTTTAAAAATGAAATATATTTATTTAAAAAAATACATATCAGGCGCCTTTGTGACATATGTATGAAAATAAATTGGGCAAAAAATCTGTTTCAAATGTTGTAAGTTTTATAGCATTCAGGTGTCACCTGATCTAATATAATACTTAAGGAACTTAATATTGAATGATGTTAAACATGGAGATGCTGATGATTCAAGGTACACTGGAAGGTCGATAGGTCACTCAAACGCCGCATAGATGGTGGAGACTTCCACCAATAAAGAAGTCACTTGAATAATGTGCCAGCAATACGATTAATTGAGTCAAATAATGTCAGCTACAAAGTGGCTAGAGGCCACGAGTATTCAATTCAAAAGTATATAAAACACTGCACGTAATTTAAATGTACCTACTAATACGCTAATTATTATTGTCCAAGCCGCGCAGACAGTCCCGACTGCATTTGTAACAGAGCCATCAAAATACCGAGTCATAGGATATTACATCGAATCAAGCGAGGAATTCCAAGTGATGGAAAGCTGCACCCACCGCACCGCATGCAATGATTCAATTTAAAAGTATTTTACTCTCAAAGTGATCCAAATCACTGAAGAGTAGGCGTCATTGCCCAATTCCTGAGCGGACCGCCGCTGTGCAGGGAAGGCCTCACAACTATCAATTCGTATCAGCCGGGAAGAAATTTAGACGGTAAAGGTTTTTAGGTTGCATTGATTGAAGACTTCTATTTTAAATATGAATTAAATATATTAATTAGAAAGATATACATATAAAATCAATTTTATCGAAAAACATTGTTGTTGCGCCACCGGGATTCGAACCTGGATCTCTTTCCTAACCGGGGAAGGTGCATTATTCAACTATGCTACAGCGACAATATTTTTAGCGACAATTTTCGAACCTATATGTTACCTTCTTGATGTCAATACATTAAATCGTTCCATTATTTTATCTTCTATTTTGACGCGATGTGGAATTTTAGTTACTTTAGCGAATAATAATCCGTCCCCAAGTTGGCTTATCATTCGGGTTCGTGTATTTAGTATTCACCTTGGTTTATATGGTATTCAGTCAGTGGCGAAGCAGATTGAATCAAATGGTACATATCTGGGAAAGCACTTAGTTTATTAGATTATCTTTTACGATGGTTAATAATATGTGCGCGGGGGAAGCTTATACAGAAGTTGGCGCTAAATGTTATCGATCGATCCAGGAGCGGTACTAGAGTGACGTCTTGGCCAGCTGCATTTAGTACTGTGGTTTGCATGTGTGGCTGACACAGTGCTGGTTTGATACTACTCTGCGTTCAGTATTGTGTTCAGTTCACCAGAAGCCTATCAATTTTTTTTATGACATTATCCTCCTAACGTATGTAACATTGTCGGCTTGATTTACGACGTTTTAATCGTTTTAGGATTTTTACAGAATCGCAAACTGCGCTTTCTTACAAACTTTTCTGCTCGAAAGAATGCTTATTGATGTTGTGAATAAAGATTGATGCTTCAAATGTACTCCCTTTTTAATATTTCGATCCATGGAGAATGTTTTAAGCGGTAATACTATAAAGACGATTAGGGCAATTAAAATAAAGCGGGTCACTTTCTCGATTGGCTGTTCTTATGACATACTAAGTAGTCAACTACCATAACTGCTATTATTCCACCGTCTTTTTAAAACGCCAAAAATGCTAATGAACAAAATAAAGTTACGCGGTAGATGTTTAATCTTTTGATCTTAATCTGATCCGATCGCTATGTAAATGATATGTACTTATTGTGTATTGCACCATACACCACTCTATTACACATCAATGCACTGTACATCCCTCACTGCCCTATACGTGGCCGTGTAATGCACAACACAGCAGGAGCTTCATCACATCAACGTTAAACGTGACCTTTTTCCTGAGGCAAATCCTCAAATTTTTCGGACATTTTGCAATAGTGGAGATAGCAAAGATCTTCCACGTTGGAACGACCGAGTGGAAAATGAATAAACTAATAAAAAAATAAACTTTGTACTATACACACGTTGAGTTATACTGTCACTACTATAGTTTTAGGTTACCAAACTGTTTTTAGCTTAGTTATTGTTTGGGACATATATTTATGCTTGAACGAAGATAATGTACTGTGCCTTCCACCTTCCCTCTCTTCCTCACCTGCTACCGTGTCAGTCGATCGGCGACTCTGAACCGGAGCGGTAACAAGTAAATTTCGCAGTATAACAAACGAGTGAGACGTGTGTCTAAGTGTCTATCCTGTGAAATCTGAAGGACTCAAGACCCTGAACGGAGATAGTGTTACAAAACCTAAAGTTAAGTCCACCTTGGAGGTGCCAGAAGAACGGGACTGTGGTGAGTGGAACTTCCTTCCGAATATCCTGTTTCTTCCAGCATCTATGCTTTTACGCAACATTTGGTCCTTTCCGAGCTGAGATATATCGGCAATCACATCATTATTTTCGTTCAAGGTTATTTCTATGATTATTATTATATTTATATTATATTTATCGTTATTTTTGTCACTCGGTTACTAATAATATGATTTAGTGGGTAATACAATATTTATCCGCGCGGATATTAATATTGCGCGCGGCAGATGTTACATGGTACTAACGGTATATTATTGAAAATATCCTACAATTTTAATGTTGCATATGTTATAGTAATTTTAAATCACGGAATTAATCATGTCGAAATTAGTGCGGTATAATCTGTCGATGCTGTCGGTGAACAATCTTCTCCAGATCGCCAATCTAGCCAGAGATGGTGATAATAAAACTAAATTTAATTTGTTGATTCTCACATCGCGTTAGAAACTGGGTGTTCTAAAGATTTCAACATAGAATGTCATCAGACAAAATTCACAGATTTCATGGATTCGTACTATGAAATAAAGGAGATATTTCCGGAAACCGAGCATAAGCTACAGAACACGGCCGCTGTAAATCAAAATACATACCTTCCAAAGTTAAGTCTCCTGAGATTTTCTTTCATTTCCATTTTCCGTCAATCCGTTCACCAGAATACTTCGTTAAGTGAAATAGAAAAATTTCAATATCTATTCTCATGTCTAGAAACGGACGCCTTGAAGGTCATTAAACATTTGTCAATATTAGAATCTAATTACCATGTGGTTTACAATTTGATATGTGAACGTTTTTTAATACTAGACTTATCGCAGATAATCACTTAAATTATATATTGTCACTACGTCCGATAGTTAACATCCGAGAATCAAGAGATTTTGTCGACTCCTTGAAGGAAAATATTCAAGCGTTAGGTTCTTTGAATCTACCCATCCAGCATTGGGATTTTATTTTGGTGCATATAATTATACGAAAATTAACTGTCGATTTACGTACAAGCTTTGAAGTACAGAATACACAAAAGGAATTTCCTAAATTTTTGGATCTCATAAGTTTTTTGGAAAATCAGTGTAAGGCTTTCGATTATGTAACAGTTGTAAACAATCCAACTTATAATCAGCAGGGAATACCTAACAGAAGGTCTCCTAAAACGGTATTTCACGTATCGGGTAACGATTTCACTCGGAGGTGTGTATTTTGTAATGAAACTTCTCATTTAATTTTCAGATGTAACAGTTTTAAAAGATAAATGTTTTCTAATTGTTCCGCACAGCTTTACAAACTGCGGACGCGATAGAAAGTGGCCCGAGAAATGAACCAACAGAAAGGGGCCACTTTTCCGCGTCACAGGAACATTCCGCCCGGCACCCTACGCCGCTGGATTCCTTACGCCGCTGCGTCAACGGACCGCCGAGTGGAGGGGGAAGCGGGCCGCTGCGAGACTCCGCCCCCGCCAGCGCGCAGGAGAAAAATGTATTATTCTTAAAAATGACATAACTAGAGTTAGGGAATTATGTTCTAGATATAGGATAAATGAATAAAAAGGGGCGATCGCCCGGGGATAATATTACGCACCTTAAAAATCATTTAGATATTGCAATTGAGTTTTCTAAGTTTAAGGTGCAATAATTAATTCCCCGGGCCGTCGCCCCGGGTAAAACTTATCAGGCATCGTGAGGAGTAATAAAGACTATAGGATAAAATACTCGCGGTGCCTGAATAAGTAGGATTTTGAGGAGGAGACGAGGAATGCCGGAGAAATCTGAAACCTGCCGTTCCGAATCGGGCGGCGAGAAAAATGAACCAAGTTTCAAGATCTCGCCGCCAGGGGGTGGCTGCGCTGGACCGCAGCGGGGCGCAGGGACAGATCCGGCAACCTGATTGGATAAGATCTCCTCGGAGCATGTTGCGCTCACTCGAATGTTTAAGTTAAATAAATAATGGTCCAGCGGCTGCAGAGATCACTCCATAAAGTGTCGCGCCTAATTAATTTGAAATACTTAACTTCCAGTAAATTGTTTAGAGGGTTTTTTATCAGTAATTTTTTACCTTTCCAATTCATGTATTAATATAAAACACTTATGATGTTTATAATAATAAGGTAGTTTGTAAAAGTGTCAAAGCGATTAGCGCTGATGCACTTGTAGTTGTAGATTAGGCGGTCTAGCCGCATGTAGAGTACTCAGAGTATCGTAGACTCTAAGGAATTGAAAAAAAATAATTGCAGAGATCACTCTCGTCTCACTCGTCTCTCGCACCGCTGGACTTGATAAGCAAATTGGACTTTCATTTATCTCATCTTTGGACCCCTGCTATTATTATTTGACTATTGGATCTTCTGGCTTCCTGACTTTGCTACGACTTTGGACACGGAACCGGAAATACATCACGACTTGGCTGCTACACTGGATAAGATTTTGGACCCCCCTGGACCGCTGCACCACGCTGCAGATAATCTCATCCGAGACACCAGAGCGGACCGGCGAACCACCCCTGCATACAGTTCTTGTTTCCTGTACCGAACACTAATTGTAAAAACACGGTCATTTTGGCGACCGTCACTGCACGGGTTCGTGACTCCAGCGGGAGTCATCAGAAGGTACGTTGCCTTCTAGACAGCGCGTCACAGGCGTCCTTTGTTACGGAAAACTGTGTACGTAAGCTTTGCTTTGGACGTTTCAAAGCGGAAATTCCAGTGACGGCGTTGGGAAGCCAAAGATGTAAAACCAGGGGTCTTACCAACATTATAATCGCGGACCGGAACAATTCCGGTATGATTTATATGAGAGCGCTTATTATCAACAAGATCACGAATGATCAACCGAATATCTCTATTCCTCAGCATATAGTAAATCGTTTCAAATATTTTGTTTTGGCGGTGACAAATTTAATATGCCTGGCCCGTTAGATATCTTGCTCGGCGCAGATATATATAACAATGTGATCACAGGAGATTTAGTACGTTTTGGTAACGGTTTACCTTGCGTCTTGGTACAATCTTCGGTTACGCAATAATGGGTCCCGTATCTGCGGACACAAGGGAACAGTCTAATGTCCATTCGTCGTTGGTGTCACTGGTTACTAATGTCACTTTGGACAAATTAGTGAACCGATTCTGGGAGTCTGAGAATGTTCCGGAGAGCATTGCCTCAGATCCCGCGGACATAGAATGCGAGAACTTATTTATGAAACCTACATATCGAGACATGGCAGATAGATATGTTATTCGTTTACCCTTTAGAAATAATCACCCGGCACTTAGTGATTCATATCAAAATAAGAAGATATAGTTTAGAACGGCGCTTTCAACGGGACAATTTATTAAAAATGGAATACTCTGCTTTCATGAGAGAATATCTTACTTTGGGCCACATGGCTATATATAAGGGAATACTTATGAATGGGGCTAATTATTATATACCTCATCACGGAGTTTACAAGACCACAGGGTCACATAGAAAAATTCGTATAGTTTTTGATGCAAGTGCTAAAACTTCAAATGGTTTTTCTGTAAATTTTTGTCTACATGCGGGTCGCAAGTTGCAGCGAAATATTATAGCGGTAATTTCAAATATTAAGATGATGTTCAGACAAGTGGTTGTAGATCTGGTAGATCAACCGTATCAGTTGATTGTTTGGAGAGACGATCCCGAAAATTCATTGCAAACGTATGCTTTGCGCACTGTCACATACGGTATAACATTTTCCCTGTATACTTCCATGAGATGTTTACATGATCTAGCTGAAAAGGGAGAGACTCAGTATTCCCTCGCGGCGAATGCTCTCAAGACGGCGATATACGTGGATGATATTGTAACGGGTGCTCCTTTTGTGAATGAAGCAATAAATCTCCAATCTGAGGTCAGCGCTCTCCTCTCTTGCATACAGGCGGGATTGAACTATGTAAATGGTCGTCAAATAATATCGCGTAATAATAATAAAACTTACCAATAGACCATTGCGAAGATCCACGATCTTTTTATAATTTAGATAATGAACCGTTTATTAAGGTCTTAGGAATTCAGTGGAATCCTATTGAAAATCATTCCTTTTATTCGGAAAACATATCGACGGATGAGAAATGCACAAAACGTAGAGTTCTGTCTACAATCTACAATCCATTGGGGTGGATCACTCCAATTACGTTTATGACTAAGTTAATTTTGCAAAAATTGTGGCTACTTCATGCCCCGTGGGATGAAGTACCGTCGAAAGAAATTGTGCTAGGATGGAAGACGTTTGCGGGCGATTTGGAAAATATTCGTAATATTTCTTTGAGTCGTAGAATTCTACGAGATAATTTCCGTGAAATTTCACTTCATGGTTTCTCAGATGGATCGTCTGTAGGATACGCAGCCACCGTGTATCTGCGAACCGTGAATCAAGAGAGTGAAACATCGGTACGCTTATCTGTGCAATCTGAAGGACTCAAGACCCTGAACGGAGATAGTGTTACAAAACCTAAAGTTACAGTCCACCTTGGAGGTGCAAGAAGAACGGGACTGTGGTGAGTGGAACTTCCTTCCGAATATCTGTTTCAGTTATCATCTGACGATGAGAGGGACTGCATCTCTCGAAACTATAGTAGTGACAGTATAACCCAACGCGTGTGAAATAAAAATAATAGTTTAGTGAAAATCAAAATAATCATGTTACGCCACAACATAACTGCCATGTCAATTAATGAACAAATTATTCATTATAAAAAATAAAGCGATCGGTTGACTCTTTCCATAAATATGGCAATAAGAAGACTCAAGCCGCTCCGCTCCACCCGGGAACGAGAACGTTGACGAGCCTAGGCGATAAAATAATTAACGAAGCTCTTGATGGTGATGATGACGTGGGATTCCAACAGCGGGCGTTAAGTAGTCCAAGAATGCCAACACAATAGAATTCTTTAAACACCGCATTCTTCTTCGGCGAAAGAAGAAAAGCGGGCAGCAGACTACCATCACAGTACCACGATCTGTACAAATCTCTATGCTCGGGTACAATTTGCAGTAGAGCAGGTGAAGTGCACGGCTTAGTCGGAACTTTTCTGGCGTTTCGTAATTTGACCTTACGTGTGTTGAAGTTCAGGCGCTCTCTACTTCTAATAACAATGCGCTTGTTTTGTCCCGTTTCGAATTATCAGAGTACGAACGCAATAGCGGAGGAGAGAATGATCTGATCAAATGCAAAGAGTGAAGAATTCTAGCTCATCAGAGAATAGAGAATAGCGATCCGTACTAAATGGAGTCAAAAAATACCCGAGAATGACATGGAAGACTGTCGACTACGATGTTTCTTCTTTAACCTTTACCATACTATGATATAAAATACCCGAACGCAGCCATGCTGTCAACTCGTGTTACCGTAAATAACAGTTAGAAAAAATGTTTTTATTAGCTTAAATGGCTTTAGTGGCCCGAATTTACTCTAAATATTGAGTATTCAATTTTGAAAAAATGATTAATAACATAATTTAGTGCATCCATTAAGTCGTGTACAATGTGTCCTTCCTTATTATCTCTCTTCATTTAATTAGTGAAAAAGAGACAATTATATTTGTATGTTTGTTGTTTTTTTTACTGTGAAAATGGAGTGTGATCTCTGTCTTTCATATCACAAATTATATTTTTACAAACGCATTATTTTTACAACGAATTGAATGGAAAAAATAATTGTTGTTGTACGATTCCCTTTTCATAATTGGTTTTTCACTAGTCACGCTAATATTTTCTTTAGGATTATCTAAAATATAAATGTTATGTTTCATGTATTTACCGAAATATTACAGGTTTAATTATGATGGTAGAGCTGTGTTACTGCATGGTTTGGGAAGGGTTAAAATGTGCAGTAAACTAGTATTTGCAACCGGACAGAAATTTGACCGACATTTGATTACACGCGTGTTTCTTATTCTCCTGAATTATTACATTACTATGGCCCGTGTCAACGAGTGTGAGAATCTCAGAGATTTGATGATATAGGTCTCTCTATATATACATACTGGTGGAGTCATTCTACTCTGCGGTTAAAATATTATACATACGGTGATGATTCATAATTTGGTTAGCGTTCTACTCTGGATTGACCTTTACCCGTTTTCGGGACAAATCTATGAAAGATATCTCGTCACTCGCCGACTCTATCCAGTACGCTTTTAATTATTACACATGTTGTTTCACAAAATACATGTTTTTTAAAAATATATTGAATGTATCATTTTATATTCTGTATAAGAAACAGATACATTTTTGTTAAAATGTAGTGTTTCTAAATTGATATGCTTTATGAGGGAATTTAATGAAAAAGTAACTCATCTGTGGCGTAAGTAACATAATTCTGCTGTATCTCTGTACCTGAGTTGATGCTCCTCTGGATCATTGTTCCTGTGACCAACAGATAGATAGATAGATAGATGGGCTGTAGGTAATTGCATCATTCGGTTGTGAGATAGTTCATCAGAAAAGAAAAATCACAAGTACTTGGACAACGGGAATCAACCTCTGGAATAATAATCTAATAAGTAGCAGAAAGTCGGGGATCGATGCCGCCCCCTCCGGATCTGATTCTGATTTTTAAACCTTGAATCTCGACCAGTTCTCGCGGATGGGTCGGTATTATTATAATTATTAATACATGAAGGTTACATACAGGAGGCAGCGGCGGTGGGCCAGGTCCAGGTGGAAATGTCCTCGGCACGTCTATCTATTTACGTGCGTCGGTAGTTGAGCCAGGTGACGTCACAATAATAATTACTAAGGGCCGATTGCGTCATCTTCGGTAACCATACACTTTACTTTTAAACTTAGTTTATCCGAAAACGCGTTGTGTCATCTCATTTTTGTCGCTTACTTTCAACTTTAACTATAAACCGCCGAAAATCTCCGCTTAAATATAAACTTTATTAATGCACATGCGCACTGCGCGCGAGCCCCTGACAGATGTCACCGAAATCGAGTATTTTTCAATTTTTGACACTGTAGTATTGAAATGTACAATATTATGTCGGATAGCAGTGATATCGCAGACTTTTTTGATGACAAACTAATTATACAGTATATTCTTAACAGGAAAAGTAAAACTTGGACCTCGGCACATTATTTTTTGCGAGAAGAAATGGGTTTTAAAAAATCTTTTTCCGATAACGGATTGCATCCACTGGATTCGTCATCTAGGGCACATTTGCATTGTTCGCATCCACTTGACATCCGTCATTAAAAGCATTCTTTTAAATTTTTTGACGTCGTATTATTGAAATGAACATTATTATTCAGATAGCACTGATACCGATTCTTCTGACGATCAAATAATTGTTCAATACATCTTTAACAAGAAGAGCAAATCTTTTAGGCCACAAACTGATCATTTTATATGGGAAGAAATAGATTTTATTGCAAGATTCCGTCTGTCCAAAATTATGGTTAGGCAACAGGTCATCTAAAGTTATCTACTTCATAGGTATATAATAATATTTTTGATAATGATCAGAAATCATGCAGTTCATCCTGTGAACCAGGTCTCGATAACTTTACATTTCTATGCCACAGGATCAATGCAAAGATGCACGGGTGATATATCTGGTGTACACAAGAGCACTGTTTCACGGATTGTGAACAAAGTGAGCAGAGCAATAGCCGCTCTCAGATCACAATTTATGTTTACCTGAATCTACCGAAGAAATTCAGCCATATCTGAATCAATTCTACAACATTTAAAAATTTCCAAACATGATTGGTGCAATAGATTTCACTTATGTGGAATATTATCAAAATATGAAACTTCTCCATTGATGTGCAGGCAGTAATAGATGCCACAATGAAATACACAAATGTTGTTGCAAGGTGGCCAGGCTCAACACACGACAGTACTATTTTCAGTCATTCTAGATGAAAAGGGCAACTAGATGATGACCGTGGTTATCTACTCAAACCATACTTACTTACTCCATTTACGAATCCAATATCTGTGGCTTAAAAACTATATAACGAGAGCCAAATCTGGACTAGGAATGTTGTAGAAAGAACATTTGGGGTGTGGAAAAGGCATTTCCCCGCAATAGGTATGAAACTCAGGCTGAGTATTGAAAGAGTGGAAGCAGTCATTATAGCCACAGCAGTGCTGCACAATGTTACCGAGCCACCAGACTTTGTGACAATATTATATGAAATTGACTCTGAACCTGCACAGAATGGAAATAATATAAGAATAAATCTAATAAATGGCTATTTTTCCCAATTATTAAACCAGCCATAGCATTTAATTTATTTATTCTTAATATTGTGCGTACAAATGTAAATATATATATATGTTCTAATATAAATAAGATCAAACTTATCTTACACATATTGGCTTAGTTTCATTTTGAATCTATGAAGTATCTTCATCTGGCATTTCATTAAAGATCTTCATCACTCTGTACATCATTAATTTCTGAGATTTAGCCTAAATTGTTGTCACATTTATTTTACAATAATATTGGATCTATAATAAAACAATTCTCCCTCTGTAAAAACTCTTTTATTATATTTATATATATACACCTTTTAACATAAATCACATACATAAATTACCATAATTTATTTGTAGAGTAAAGTCAAATCAGTAAAATTAAAGTCAATAATTAGAAACTGTAAAGCCATACGACATAACTACACATTATTATTTTAGTAAATAGATAAACGGTTTATGTTAATTCCGTTAAAATGAAAGGGGGTGAAACCACATTAGCTAAAAACAGCGAGGCAGTAAACATCTAAAAATAGAGAAATTGTTAATGTTTATAAAATTAAAGAAGTAAATTATTAAATTAATTACGTATTATTTTTTTCTTTGACTAATTTAAAATTTAGTTGGACCAAATATGTCTCAGCTTGACGTCTGACTAAAATTACAACATGAAGTTCTTGTGTATTGTCTATTTGTTCATTTGGGGTGGTTGAATTCATTTTGCGTTTTGATTTATCTGCGAACAAAGAAAGGGTATATATTATAAATGAAATGATTAAACTTAATAAAAGCATTATCAATATCTAATATTTATATTTTTTTACATGTGTGCATACACCAGAAAATTAATTCATTATATTGTGAATTATCATTCTACTCACTTTTTAGAGGTGATGCCATCAGTTGGCATTTGCTCAACATCTTCCACCTATGAACATACAAACATATTACATTAATATAATTGATCTGCTTACAACTGGGGTGTGCATGGTATTTATTTGTTTTTAAAAGGTACCATATTAAATACAAAACGAGTGATAAAAAAGTTTTCTAAATTAAAGTGATAAGATTTGCATTGCAAGGCCTTGCAGAGTACTTACAGTTAGAATCGGTATCATTATCAAATACCGAAACCTGCTATCTATTGACATCTACATCACAATTCGTATTCATTCTGTTGTTTCTTGCTTCGTCTTGGATTCTCTGAATAAATATTAAAAATAATGTTTACTAATACGTAATTTACAACATAAACTTTTAAATATAGTTAAAATACAAGAATACTTACTTTATATTGACATTCATCGTTCAAAAACGGCTAATTGCTCATTTCGGGAAAATAAACACACCAAATTAACGTAAACGTCAAATGTCAAATGAAGCGTCCTACACATGTTGCCATAAGCAAAATTACTCGCACGGCATTTGTTTTTGAAAGTGAGATTTTAAGAGGCCTATGTAATTGCTACACTGGATAACTATAAACTCTGTTCACGCAACTCGATTTCTGTCAAATTATTTGAATCTCTTTAAAAGTAAACGAGTTTGAATTTAAACTCGATTACATCTCAGTTATGGTTACCGAAGATGACGCAACTGGCCCTAACACGGTATATTACGGCGTGTCCATGGACCGCCGGATGACCGCCGCTCTAACGTGTCGAAATACTTCCGATCCTGACGTAACAATTACAGGTGCGGATTGATCTTCACGGTTTATTTTATCGGTTGGCAACAAGGCATAACATGGAATGTTAGTGTGTAGAACGTATATCGAAATGTAGACACGTTTATACAACTATATACTATACCTTACCGTATATATATGTAATATGTAGGCAGTGTATCTTGCATTTCTGGACAATGCGACATCTGCCGCATGCCACAATGGTTAGTGGGGATTAGTACTAAATGTTGCCAACCAGCAGACTGCGAAGTGACTCGGTACACCTACCTTACTCGCCAGGGCCATGCTGATATCGCACTTGAAACCATATTATGTTGTCCCGGCCAGTTTCGTGTACTTTTCAATACCGTAATTCGAGTACCGCAAATACCGGATTTTCGATATTAGCAAAATTTCACCGCAGAATTTATTCTTAATATAATGCATACATAAATGTGTGTATTCTCCAATATAAACAATATCAAAATAATCATTTTCACTATAACTTACACATATTTGCTAGGTTTTATTTTGAATCAATATAGATTTTCATCCTTTCTTATATGTGGCATTTTGTTGAAAATCCTCATCGCACTGAGATTTGGCCTTTTTCCTGACTGGCAGTCTCAGTTTATACATTTTTCTTGTATGGTGTTCTGTTTAAAGGTGGTCATCATATTAAGATCTTTTAACATTGTGTCGATCCGGATATATCTATTCTTTCTCCGTATTATTCTCAAGGTTTATTTTGTAGTACTGATAATTGTTGCATTTCTTCTTCATTGGCCAAAAATAAAAATGGCGCTGAAATTGCGAAGCACGTGCAAACTGTGAGCTGAAGCCAATGTGGTGTCTTTTGAAAGTGGTAACCCAGCAACACCTACTTCAAAGAAGCTAATGTACATACATTTTCAAAGTGGCAAAAATTGAGCGAAATATGAAGCTTCCACCGAGTACACGAGCGGTATGCAAGGTCAATACCAGTGCCACTGACGACAGGTCGAGAGATGAATGCGACGAATCATTACCGTTGAACGAGAGCTCAGCGTGCAGATTGAAGTCACTTAAGGAAATTACTCAAACCCGAGACTCGCGAGCGCAAGTGCGGGAGAATTTGCAACAAGTCACACGAATTTAAATGATTCCGTTCGAAAAAGGTGGTAAAACATGTATAAACTAGTGTGGGAGCAGAGAAGGCTGGTTACATAAGGAACAAAATAAGGTGATGAAAGATTGGTTAGATACTGTTCGCACTCTCCGGCTAGGTTTCTCGTTAGATTAGTTAGAAATTGACAATAAATGAGGCAGTGAGAGCAAAATTGAATTAACCCACAAATTTTCCATACATTAGTAATGACTAATTACATTAAATGTCAATGAATTTGAAATATTTCAGTTGCAATAGTGGACCAATCCCGATTTTAAAAATGATCACTAGATGTGTAATAAACAGTTTTTGCATTTATCTATTATTTTGTATTTAAAATATTACTATTACTACTAATGAATGTCTTTAGATTTATAAAATATTAGTGTTATAGCTAGTTTTATAAGTGTTAAAACAAACATATAAATACGTATTTTTAGGAGAACACATTCTTATTGTGAAGTTGTAATTATTCAGAACATAGTTCTGTGATATTTTAATGATATCTAGCGTCTATTATCAGATTCACTCAAAGGTATTTGAGATTCTGTAAAAATAAGGTAGATGGCTCTGTCAAATGATGGAACGATTAAATGTATTGATATCAAAAAGGTAACATATAAGGTCGAAAAATTGTCGATAAAAATAGTGCCGCTGTAGCTTAGTTGGATAAAGCACCTCCCCCGGTTAGGGAAGAGATCCAGGTTCGAATCCCGGTAGCGCAACAACAATGTTTTTATTTTTCGATAATATTGATTTTGTATGTATATCTTTATAATTAATACATTTAATTCATATTTAAAATACGTATTTAATGTAAGTATATGTAAAAAATTATTCTGATTTCCTGATAAAGAGCATTGATTATAAATACTCATTAAGAGGAATTGATTATAAATAAACAAACTTAACCTTAGAAAAAGTGTACTGTACAAACAAGCTGTGAGCGAAACAGTTCTGAAATCATAATATTTTTTAACAAATCCAAGAGTAATCAATAACCACGAAAAAAATCCAAGAGCAGACAATATAAAATTATACACAGTTGTGATTCTAGATATACCACGACCGTGTTTTCCACAGTACTTGGAATACTATTAAACCATCGATGAAATGTGAAATTCCTCGTCAAATATTTTAATATTAAAATATCAAATCAGCATATAATAAAATATTAGCAAGAATCTGATCCAACGGCTGATATAGATAGTCGAGATAACAGCACGAATACAATAGCACATTGTTTTTAAGAGAATGCGTACATCTGGATAATGACACCAATTTATACGTAAAAATATTTAGGAATTTAATCTATTTATATGCTTTATTCTCGCAAAAACGCGAGTAACATTTGAATATAAATCATAAGTTAATTTGTAATTTTTGTATTCACGTTAAAACCATCCTTATAATTCAAGTTTTTTGTTACAAATTTTACGTTTATTATAGAATATCTTATTCTTATTAGAATCTTCTTACATTTTTATTATTATTGAATTTGTCGCAATATAAACTATAATAATACTTTACGTCCGAATATAACATACTAGTACAATAATTAGGCAGTTACAAAATTTTGACTTCCTTTCAATTTCTTCTTCTTTAGACATATATAGGTGTAACAGACCTAGTCCACAATATCCACAATGGGTGGATACTTGACTAAATTACGAGTAGAAAATGTTCAAGGAATATGTGCCTAATCTCAACATGTCAGAGATATAAGTAATTACGTAATTTTAGGATAATTTCGATTAAGTGACATATTTTATTAATTCTAAATTATATATTGAATACCAAAAATTAAAGGTCATCGAATTTCATTTTTTGTTATAAAATTTTAGGCCTGAAGCAGATATATATTAAAAATGTATAAATTTCGCAAATATTTATTTCGAATACGTAGACCTAAAGCATAACACGATTTTGTAAAAATTTCAAACAATAATATTTTCCGTAACAGTGCAGAATTTGCACATATTCCTTGAACATTCTCGACTCATAATTTAGCCAGGTACTCACCCATAAAATATTGTGAACAAGGTCTGTTATACCCAGTATAGGTATACATTTTAATTTAAAGTTAAAGTGTTTCTATTTAATAAGTCATATAACTTTTTTTGACATAAAATATTTTCAATTACAACAAAGTTTTGGACAATATTGCTCCTTAAAAATCTGTACATATTGAACTAAAAATATAGGTACGACTTGATTATATGTATAATAATAAAAAAATGACCAAACATGTAACAAATGTAAGTAGGTACGTACGTCCACTACACACGTTTGTCGTATATATTTATAAATATAATATTTAAAAATGTGTATCAAAATATGTGTATTAAAGATAAGGGAAAAATGGCGCTCTATAAGTTATAGTCTATAATTACATTATATTATTAGATATATGGTGTTATACTATTAGATACTTGTAAAACAATGAAAAAAAGATAAGATAAGATAAACAAGAGAGCTAATAATAAAACACCTACATTTATATTGAGGATCTATTTTAGTTATTTTTGATATCCCCGAATCCCAGTGTCTCGTGAATTAAAATCTGGTTTCGATTAAATCAGCTGCTTTTCAGTAAGTACTATTTCATATTAACGAAGTACTCAAACTATTATGACAATGTTTAATTTAAGAAATATCAAATCTTTTAAAAGTTTTTCACTTTCAATTGTTTTACAATTGCGCACACTATTTTAACAATTGATCCTGAAAATTGTAGAACGGACTGTTAATTCTGAAATAACGTTAATTATATGGTTTATTTCTGGTGCCATCAACATTCGCGTCGTCTATCTCTTTTAGCGTCCGTTCATCCGTTCATCCGTTCATCCGTCCATCCGCTCTTCATCCGTTCGTTCTACGTGATCCGACTGGCTGGCCGAGTGACCAAAAGTAGAAAGTTGCTTTGCTAATCTGGAGTACCTACCTAGCATCATATATAATAATTAATAAAATAAATGAGGAGTGATATCGATTGACCCATAGACGAGTAAAAAGGTTTTCTAGGGCGGTTTGGGTAAGGTAAGGTGAGGTATCTGGAACGTAAGAGAGAATGGTAAGGTGAGACCCGAATGTTGAAAGTAACATAAACAGAAGACGTTTATGTATACATATATACCATACATCGGAACGATTCCATTTGCAATGAGAATGTTTCTACTACACGCGGTATGATCTTCGCCTTTACAATAATAATAATGGAAGGACAGAATTTTTCTTGTCCCGGTCACGAAGAATGTATCGATTATTCCGATCGTGGAGAATGTTCTCCAATCGCGCTCGGTTATCTGTGAGTACGCAGTACGTAGGCGAATGCGCCTCGTGACCGCATACCGCAGCTCGGAATGCGGTCCCGGCTCTCGGGGCCGAAACGGCCCAACGGCCCGACGGCAGAGGCCGGCGCGCGACAACCGGCCGTGGGGCGCCCGCGCGGGCTCGGCGGCAGAGGCGAGACATCACTGCCGCGCGCCGCCCGACAGGAGAGCGGATGACAGCGGGCGACACAGCGCAAACGATAACACGGCCATCGAACAGTAATAAACCGAATAAAAGTCGAGCGTACGACATAATTTGCAGCGACGGCAGATGTTCCCGGCGAAACAGCAATACAGCAGTAAATCAACCCGATGACTGACCAATATAGCCCTTGTGTACCGTGATGATAGGGGCGTTTAGGGGATTCATATTTTTTTGGCATGTGTCAAGAGATTTTTAGCGCGTTCTTGTGTCGCCCAAAAAATTGTGCTCGACAGCAGCCATGTGTGGGTCGACTTCTGTCAGCGGGTGACTCGCGTGACCGGGTTAAAGGGCGAATAGACTCGCAACGCGCCTCTAGCACTCTAGCAGCGCGGCCGTGCGCATGCCAGCCCGCCTGCGGTGGTGTCCGCAGGGTGGATCAGTTAATCCGAACCCCATCAGAACGGTCGCGGAGAGATTCAGATAGAGGATTCGGCAGCCGCGATCGAAACGTGAACAAGTCCCATTCGCTTGAGTGTGATCGTCACACGCAGTGCATCATATTGCTAGTTGCTAGTGGGAAGATAGAGAGGACATGGCATTTACGTTTTAACCTAACCTCACATTCAGGTGAAGTTGACAGCAATTCGACGACAACGATTTTTATAATTAATAATACACGATAATTACTATTAAGGGATTATTAACGATACCTGAACATATAATACATTTAAAGTGAATGTCTGTATGCGCGATATCACCCTCGCCTCAATAAGATTGCAATAATACCTGATAACAACTTCAATTGCAAATGACCTACCCTAATATATATACGTGATAGGATATAAATAACACCTGCTGTGTCTCAAAACCTGAAGGTTAAAAAAGCTCACATATGTTAAAACAAAACACTTGTTTTTTATTCAAATCGTTTAATTTACTTAAGACGCGTTTCACCTTGTGAGGGCATTATCCCCTTATTGCCTCCCTTTAAAATTAAACCACACCAACTTTTTAAGAACTATTGACATAAATTGTATATACATGCGTGTATGCGTATATATATATATTTACAAAATATATATTGCATCCCATTTCCCTCCCCTCCTTACCCTTTCCGCTTTATATGTTCAGTGTAAAAACACTATTTTGTTTATCGCTTTTTTAATATATACTATTCTTTAGTTTATTATGTACTATTTCATAGTTTATATTATACTATTCCTTGTTTAATTCTGAAGAAACTTCACTGGTATTATTTTTATATATCATATTTTATATCTTTTTTATCACAATAAAATATAATAAAATAATATATTACAGACCTATGTTCTGAATAAATACAATTTTACAATAAGAATGTGTTCTAAAAAAATTTTATATCAGTTGTACTGTTTGTTTCTCTCAAAAATAAAATCAATCTAACAATTTCTAACGGAATTATAACAGAACTCTTCAAAGACTTTTTAACGAAGTTCTTCATTCAGTTATAACACCTGTCGCCTGAAGAAACAATATCTTTAATTATCGTCCCGTCAGAAGAGAATTGCCATCTGGGCTATACGACTCAGACTGGATGGAATTCAATGTCCCGGTCCCGAGCAAGCAGCCTTTAGAAAAGCACAAAAAACACAAGTACATAATCTGTCTCTTTACCTGGCTTATGTGGACTATAAGGTTTTCGGCGCCACAGAAAACTAGGCAACTTTGTGAAAGTCTCCAAAACATTGCAATAGTGACCGTTTGCCACGAAATATAGCAATCCTATCCTAATTATAAAAGGCGTAATATTACTAAAATTAGTCACAAATGCTATGAAGTCAGTCAGAGTCATACGGCCTGAATATAAACGGGGAACGAGTAAATGATATATTTTCGATTTATAGACGATGTTGTGATGTTTGCAAGGACGCCGGAAAATTTACAAAAAATGCTTTAAGGTGTCAATGATGTATCGAAACTTATTGGCTTATTGGCCTCTGGGGAATGGTTATGTCAATGCAAAGGAAGAAAATAATAAATCTGAATTAATGGAGCTCAGTTGGAAGAGTAGTCTAGCGGCAACAAATTAGGTGATTAATTTAACGTCAATAGATTTCGACACTACTGTATATTCGTCAGGACGAATGTAGACGGAAAAGAAATGCCACAGACTGGAATAGGTGGTGACAGATCATCCACGCTGTTATCCGCAATAGCCAGCCGCGGAGCCATGATCATGAGAGTAAAACGAAGTAGAGATTATAATGATGTAATAGATTACAAAGTGCACCATGGTTGACGGAACGATTGTTAGACACGTTAGACGGTAGATGAGATATAACTACAAGAAGGCGGAAAATTAATAATAAGAAAAATAAAATAATGATAATAAAGGGAAGATAATAAAATTCTGTTATTTGATTTATAACGTCATTCGATATGACCGAAGAACGCAAATGAATTTTGTCAAAAGTACTAATACCGATCAGACGGATGGGTATTTTTGCCAAAATTATCACTATCTCCTTAGGCCCTTTACGTTCTGGATCTGATAAGTTCGATTACGCACGGTATTGTGTTTATTTAAGAGTTTCCATTAATCAGATATTGATGCCAGTTGATCAGTAAAAGACCACTATCGATAGTAGATGAAATAGAATGATTATAAATCGCACACATAAAACTGAAGCGACGAGCGATGCAACAATTTATGCGCACGCCCGCTACTTATGCTATGGAGTTAATGACTAGTTGGGATTCACGTTCTGCGTCGCATTTTCATGACCAAACGGTTTACTTCAGTCCGAAAAAAACACCGAAGGAACGAATGTCGAACGGCAATAATTCAACACAGGCATATTCGATCTGCGGTAGATAATAACAGCATATGGACATGAAATACGAAAATCACATTATTTAATACAAATTAAATGTATTATTTAGAAGATATACATATAAAATCAATTTATCGAAGAAATATTGTTATTGCTACCAGGATTCGAATCTGGATCTTTTCCTATCCGGGGAAATGCATTAATCGATTATGCTACACCAACACTTGTTTACCCGAATAGGAAGAGATCCAGGTTCGAATCCTGGTAGAAACAACAATATTTTTTCGATAAATAGATTTTATATGTATATCTTTCTAATTAATACATTTAATTTGTGTTAAAAATATCACGGATGTTCTGTAAAATTACAACTTCACAATAAGAATGTGTTCCTCCTTAAAAATATTATTTAAGATTTAAAGAGCTCCTGAGATTAATAATTTGGGATTAAAAAATAAACAAACGATTTCGAATTAAATAATGAAATAATATTCGTTTTCAACACAACACATCTAACAAACTACGGTCCTGGAGAATAGACGCGCAATACTTCAGCCGTAGTGTGAGTTGTGAGAATGGATCTATTAGCCAGCTGTGATGTTTATAAGAACGGAATCATACAGAATGATGAACAGGCGATGCGCCAGTTACCAGTTACCAGTTACCAGTTATCACCGTGCTTGCGTACGTAATGCATAGTTTCAACGAGTTATTACGTTTACGTTTACGATTATTGATATTTACGCGGAGAAACTGGGCGTGCAGTTTTTATTTTGATTTTTACTAATATAAACTTTGTACCACACACACGTTGGGTTATGCTGTCACTACTATAGTTTCGAGAGGTGCAGTCCCTCTCATCAAGTGATAACTATGTTACGATTATTTTGACTTATTAAATATTTTTCTTAATTCTTAATTTATACGTGTATCGAATGCAAAAAATAAAAGGTCATCGAACTTCGAGCAGTCAGACTATTTTTTGTTAGATGATTTAGGGCAAAGATATATAATAATAATGGGTCAATTTCGCAAATATTTTTTTCGATATAGTTTAACATGAGACTCATACAATAAGATTTTTCGTAGGATTTGTACATACTCCTTAAATTTGTCAAGATACAGTTAATGTTGAGCTAGGATAACATAATAAAATGACGCAAATAAAATTTAGTTTGTTAGTTTGGCTTAGTGACAAGACACTCGCCTAGTGAGTAAGATGTCGGTGGTTCGATTAATCTTTGCCCAGACAAATTCATCAAAAAAACATGCTTTTAGAGACTTTAGGGAATAGAAGACTGTCAAATCGCGGGATGAGGATCGTGACAAGAATGCGAGGAGATACAAGAACATGTTTACAGAGGTTTCCCGCGAGAGTTTCTCTGGTGACTGTTGCACTCCGTTCAGTTCCGTGAAACGCGGCGAGTCACTCGTCCACCCGGATGTGCGCGGAGATTATTACATATTTCACTCGTTGTACGACTGAATTCCTGGTGGCGTTATGTCATTCAGGCGCAGGGATTAATGACGTCAAAGTAATTTAGTTTCGCCCGAAATCACATCGATATGTAACAAGAGATGTCGGAAAATGTTTTTGAATCACCTCTTAGCGCCAATTATCCGAACCGAATCCGAGGGACCAGTCATGATTGCAGACTTTTAAATTTGAATACTGCATTTTAACATTTTAAGAAAAAAAATCGGTTTGCATTTACTAATTGCATTCAAGTATTGCACTTTACAAGGTTAGATTGTACGATGGTTGTTTACTTTAATGGACTAATGAAGCAGACCATTTACTAATTGCATTCAAGTATTGCACTTTACAAGGTTAGATTGTACGATGCTTGTTTACCATAATGGACTAATGAAGCAAACCATTTACTAATTGCATTCAAGTATTGCACTTTACAAGGTTAGATTGTACGATGCTTGTTTACCTTAATGGACTAATGAAGCAAACCATTTACTAATTGCATTCAAGTATTGCACTTTATAAGGTTAGATTGTACGATGCTTGTTTACTTTAATGGACTAATGAAGCAGACCATTTACTAATTGAATTCAAGTATTGCACTTTACAAGGTTAGATTGTACGATGCTTGTTTACTTTAATGGACTAATGAAGCAAACCATTTACTAATTGCATTCAAGTATTGCACTTTACAAGGTTAGATTGTACGATGCTTGTTTACTTTAATGGACTAATGAAGCAGACCATTTACTAATTGCATTCAAGTATTGCACTTTATAAGGTTAGATTGTACGATGCTTGTTTACTTTAATGGACTAATGAAGCAGACCATTTACTAATTGAATTCAAGTATTGCACTTTACAAGGTTAGATTGTACGATGCTTGTTTACTTTAATGGACTAATGAAGCAAACCATTTACTAATTGCATTCAAGTATTGCACTTTACAAGGTTAGATTGTACGATGCTTGTTTACCTTAATGGACTAATGAAGCAAACCATTTACTAATTGCATTCAAGTATTGCACTTTACAAGGTTAGATTGTACGATGCTTGTTTACTTTAATGGACTAATGAAGCAAACCATTTACTAATTGCATTCAAGTATTGCACTTTATAAGGTTAGATTGTACGATGCTTGTTTACTTTAATGGACTAATGAAGCAGACTATTTTATAAAACTACGTTTTTTTGTGACAACTGAAACGTATATTTTTAAATTTATAATAAATCTTTTAATATAGTACATAATCTCACTCAGTTCATAAAACAAATGTTTTCTCAATTTTCTAATAGTATAATATTTTTTACCGTTATGAATAAAAATCATGAAATCATAAAATCAAAAATTATATCGATTTACCGTTAGATCACATTATTATTTAAATGTTACCATTCCACACGGTGTTGGTGCCTGCCCTTTTGGTACATACCCCACATTTCATTCCCAGTCACAAGACGTAGAATAAATGTGAATTCTCTTATATTTCAATTAAGTTTTGGCATATTCGAAGTTCTGGTTGCTTATGGATCTTGCCGATTTTTAAATTCTAATTCTAATTCTTGACCATGTATGCACGAGTATCCAAGTGTATCTGCAATCCGTCGTATACAGTAGACTTGGTGGGATTTCAATACGTCGATGTCGTCGTCCACTCTCACTACCTTTTCACTTCTAGGCTTAGTTTTTTTAACAAAAATTCTGTTCTCAATACACTCAGGTAAACATCACAAATTATTTTTTGCTGCGTAAGTCGGCATGATATTCGTAGAAAATATGATTTCGCAAAAATCCCTCCTTTTGAAACAGTCTCAAAAAAAGTGTAGGTTCATCAGAAATAAATAAATAGAAAACAGAAGATTAGAATAGATGTACGCCTAATAAAGAATATGTAATTAGTAAATATAAATACATCAACTCACCAGTGGTGTCTGCGTCGTCACTGCCGGAGTACACCCTGCTGTGCTGCACCATGCTGGCCGCCCTGGTCAACACCTCCAGCGGAGACTCCACGCTCTCCATGGTTCTCCTGCGACATGATGAAAACACATCTGGTATAAGAAATGTACGAGTGTCCAGAACTGGTAGTCAGCGCCGGTACTACCTTAATTATTAATATAACACCTCTGTTGTATGACACTATACCTGAACATAATCTTCCTAAAATAAAACTATTGAACTAAAAAAGTGTTTCAAAAAATATATTTTTATAATTACTTGAGAATTTCTTTAATTAATAAATTAAATAATTAGGAATGTTCTCATGTTTCCACGTTCAGAATATTCTGTATAATTTTCTGGGCTATTCTGCCGAGTGTATTCGACCTCTCTGGCCGACGTTTTTGAATTCCATTATCAGAGGCGATGCTATTTGTAACAATAACATCATAAAACCTAGATTATTTAATGTAGATACATGTTACGCATCTGTGAGAATGCGGCATCTTGCGATAAGAGAAGATGGCCTGGAGAAGTTTGCGCTGGTGAGCCATGTCGAAGAATGAAGAAGAAGAAGAAGTAGAAGAAGAAGAAAATGAAGATCCCTTTATCGTTAGACCGACTAGGAGGAAAAAGCACCAGGTACCTTTTTCTACAGTGATAATTCTAAGATTTGTGGGTTACCGAGAAAGTGGGAAAAAATGGAGAAAAGTGAGGGAGTACAGTCAGGAGAGCGAGAGTTCACGAATATCTCGATCCTGACGGGATGACGAAAAGGAACTAAAAATACTTGAAATAGGATGCATTATTGTTGTGGGAGTAACAACTCTCGCTTATGCCAGTGTCACGGTTTCTTAGTGTCTACAAAGTACTTGCGGTAATGGTGTAATTTAGTCTTTTGTTATGCAATGTTGCGATCAATTTTATATTATTTTGTCGGTTACTTCCATACATACAAGTATGTAGCGTCACTTTGTCGGTTAGTGCTGAAATTCTTAAATAACATTATAAGACATTCGGAGAAGCGATCTGATTGAGAAAATCTAATCTGAGGTATTGTTTGGATTTTTAATTTACTTAGACAAAATAAAGTCCGCGCGTGTATCTCAACTACAGAATACCTTAAGTTTAATATTGTGAGAGGTAGAAAAAACGATGTTTTTATTGGCATTGAAATTTGATTCTGAAAATTCTGGTAAATATTGATATTTGGAATTGGTTATTAAAAATACTATTGCGGGTGTGCGCACCATCTCTCGAAAATGATTTCAGTTCGGAAAACATTGACCGATGAACTCTCTCAATTAATCGAAACCCAGTGGGTAGAAAATGAATGAAAATAATATTATGTAATGGTTGTATGGTTTTATAAATATTGGCCTCCAAAATGAATGTACATAAGACGGATGAGATGAATATTGTAAATGGCCTGTCTTCGAGACAAATATCTATATGCCACAGATTGTGGAAAGTCGTGCAGGTAGTGTATCTTTGCAAATAGTACAGCCGATACATTAAAATCGCATTAAGGAAATCGATAGGCGTACACGACCATATTCTCTGAGCAAAATATCCACACGTCTTTGGAGAGATAATAAGGACTGAAGAGATTTTCAGAAGAATCAAAGCAGAATTGAAGTTCGCCAAATAACAAAGTTGAAATGGCAACAAACTGGGCACCTCAACCGATGGAATGACAACCTAGAACCTAGGGAATGACCTACATTAGAGAAAAAAGTCGACACGTGGGTTATTCTCTAGCTCGCTGGGATGATGACTAAAGCAGGATTATAGGAAACAGCTGGATGTAGACGACAGAAGAAAGAGAGAGATAGCGGACATTAAGAGACATTTACCCAACTGTGAATGGACGTGGACTGAAGACTTATTGAGACTGTTATCTTCGAGCCATCATTTGATACATTTTCTGTCAAGAAATTGCCGTACAGGTTTCAGGCTTCTGCAATTTTGTGTGCATCTAATGATGTTCATTTCTATAATACCACGTACTTGTTGAAATTCAATTAAAAAAACTACCGAAAGATTCGGCACCGTACGTTTACGAATGAAATAAGCCAACTACGAATAAAAATCTGTTCTAGAACCTGGGTACGAGTGATGCAATACAGCAGAAAAAGTATCTTTTAATGAGGTGGCCGTAATTAAGAGTACAGGCGTATTTGCGGCGTGTCGCCGCCGGGACCGGAGAGAGGAATTCTTGGGCGTCTCTCAGTTATTTCCCCACCGTAATAATTTGGAAAAATATTTTGGCAGTAGACCATTGATATTATAATGCGTCTCGGAATTCTTTATGCGCCGCCCGCTGTGTGGCGTGTACCGTGCGCTGCGTGCCCGACTGGCCCGGCGTGCCCGGCGGCTCGGCGTGGCGGGCGGCTCGGCGTGCCGGGCTGGCTAAACGTGCTGGACTGCCTCAACGTTCCCGACTGGCTAAATGATTCCGACTAACTCAGCGGTTAGATGGGAATTATTTCGACTAACACAGTGGGCTAAACGGAAATTGTCGATTACCTTGTACTCCTGCGGATAGTGTATTATCGTATTTCCTCGATTATAAGACGCACCCTTTTTTTATATACCAATAATAAAAACATTATGTAAACTTTAGTATAACAAACAAAGTCATACTATCACAATCAAAGTGAAATTTCTTCCGATTCAGTGTCCGAATTTTCAGTGATTCATCTTTTCGAGTCAGTTCTACTAGCAAAATCAGTGATGATTCATCACGACTGCGGAATATGACAGCGATTGTGCGACGCCATCGATTATAAGATGCAGCCCGAATGCAGAGACACCAAAATAGAAAACAAACATGCGTCTTATAATCGAGGCAATATGGTATATTTAAAAAAAATCTAATAATGGCAGGCGAACTTACCATTGATTATATTTATTCGGTGAATAGTTATTTGTCAGAAATGATGAAGCAGCCGCCTACTTTTTCTTAAATGATTTTATTAGAAATATTTACAGAATGTATTTATTTGTTACTAACAGAAAGTCTGACTATGTTGTGGTCGCTGCCACTATGTATGTATCTTGGCATTTGATAAAACAGTAAGGAAATCAATCAACGTTGTCCTTATCCAATATCCTTTCTGAAAGACGTCGTGAAAAAGTTTTGTAATAAAGATAACAAATGTAGTGTTGCACGTAAGTTGGAGACATATATTTTATATCGTGTTTCTCGATTCCTAATAGCTTATCATAACATTAATATCATCATTTTATTTCCACCTAAAGAAACAAATAAGAAAATGTCTTACGTCTAATTTGATGCTTGTTGACTACATCACGATGACGGCTATCATTGCTATTGTCCGCGCATGTGCTAACGGCGCACCCTGATTTAAAATGTTATATTTACTGAATCGATTTAAAATCACTATGAAAATTATATCAATGAATGAGTTCTGTTTGCATTCCGTGGTACTTTGTAGACTTTTGGTAGTTCGAAAATCTAACACGTTTTCTAAAGTTCAGGTGTTTGAGAAAGCAATTGACAAAAAAGTAACATGGCATAGCCTAACCGTATTCGTTGTTAGAACCCTGCGCAAAATTCAAGGCGCAAACATGTAAAACACATTGCGCAAGGGACGCTCCCCCCGGCCTCCTCACCGACACCCCTTATCCTAATTTTGTTCTGTTGCACTCCCCTGATACCACACCCTTCCGCTGCCTGGACCTGGATTAGTACTGACCTACACCACAATAATTCAACTCGATAATCCGGTCGAACCGCGAGAGTACCGACCACAACCGATGTACGGTGAAAGGCTGAGAGAATGTGTTGTGCCGTGAATATTTAAAAAATTAAATAATGTTTCACTAAATATCAGTAAAATAAAAAGATTTCAATTAAAGTGAAAAAAAGTTAAATGAAATATCACATTCTCATGTATGTTATACGATGGCTGTCTAAAAAGTTTCCGACCTAACAAAGAAACGAGACATTTATTCTTAAAATTTATTTTTATTTTTCTACATAGTCTCCTTGTATGTCTATACACTTCTCCCAGCGATGCTCCCATCCCTTTAACCCGTCTAAATAGTTATTTACGAAGGTGATGACCTCCTCATTTGACGATCTATCCTGTCTGTCCTCCGAGCGCAACTTTTAGTTTAGGGAACAAAAAAAAGTTATTTGGGGCTAGAGCTGGTAAGTAAGGAGGTTGGTCAAGCAGTTCACACCGTAATTCGTAGATTTTCGCCTGGGCAACCGCTGAGGTGTGAGACGGCGCATTGTCTTGGTGAAACAACTTTTTTTTTCTGCAAATGTGGCCTTTCTGTTTTCAGCCTGTCAAGTAATGATGCATAGTATGCTCCTGTAATGATTTTTCCTTTTTCAAGATAATCGATAATGCCGTACCAAAAGACGCATACTCGTCCAGGAAATCCCGAGGAAGACCTGCAAAATTTTTGGCAAAAAAATGTCGTGTGCCAGAGGAAGTGCGCCTGGAGGGTGTAGGAAATCATCTGCCTAAAAATGGTATTAAATATCGTAGGTGCAGATTATGTAGCATCAATAATAAGGAGAAACGAACTAAATTTATTTGTAGTGGTTGCGATGTTCCTCTCTGTATATCACCATGCTTTCCGTTATTTCATAATAAATAATGTTATATTTGTTTGTTTATTTTTTTGTATGTTTATTTTTTGTATGTTTATTTTCTGTTTGTTCATTTTCATGTGTTCAAAGTACCATTTTGTTTTTAATTTTAAATTTTCAATATGTTTTTTTTATATATGTATGTATATGCTTTTTTGTGCTTTTTTTATTCATTTTTATTTTATAACTTTTAATTTTGAATATATATCGTTTTATCTAAAATGAATTTTTTTTTTTGGAACACCCAAAGGTCCGTGGGAAGTATTTAACACACCTCCATGGCTATCCCAGAAAACAGTCGCCTTTTTTGGAGTCAATTTTTCCTTTGCAGTCCACTGTTTTGACTGTGTTTTTGTTTCTGGAGTATAATAGTGTATCCAAGTTTCATCTATAGTAATTAATCACCGCTAAAACTCTGATTTATTGCGCCTAAACTGCGCCAACAGAGCGTTGGAAATGTTCATTCGAACACGTTTTTGTTCGGAGTGAGCAAACGCGGCACCCAACGTGCGGCCAGCTTTCTCATGCCTAAATCTTGATTCAATATGTGACAAATACGTTATTTGGACATGTTCATAGCTTCTGATATCTCTCTAACCTTAATTCGACGGTCGTACAGCATCATTTGGTGAACTTGAGCGATGTTATCGTCAGTGGTTGCAGTTTTGGCCGTCCCGAACGTTCATCGTCACACAAGCTGGTACGGCCACGTTTAAATTCAGCTGCCCAAAATTTCATCGTGGTAAATGATGGTGCAGAGTCATAGCGTACAAAGCATCTAACTCATCTATAATTTATGGAGGCGTATTGCCTTTCAAAAAACAAATACGTGACAGCTCGATTCTCGATTTTTTCCATTTTCACAAAAACACTCACATCGACTCACTCAAACGATTGTCAAACAATAACTGCGGGTCCAAAATGGCTAAAATTTTGGTGAGTATTTATAAAACCATGTGCAAACATGTTCCCCAACCTTTGTTGACGAGTGCTGCCATCTTCATGTTGAGGTCGGAAATTTTTCAGACAACCCTCGTTTATTAGTATAGTTTTGTTCTATTTTTGGGTTAATTCTTAAACTTTAATGCTCTACTCTGTAACAGTATTATGTGAAAGGCAATCCTTCCGATAAAACTGTTGTAGATTGGTGAATATAATAATTTGTATTAAAAAAAATATATATATATTTAGGTGAAGCGAATTCGAGAATACCGTGAACGCAGAAAAAATACAACATTTTTAGTGTTTTGATATTAGAAGCTCTGATAAGAAAACCATGTATTTCGTAAGCCTTTTATAATGTGTTTTTCAATTTGCCATATCTTCGTGAGTTTAATGCCCAGAAGACTCCTAAATCTCAAACGATATTGTTGAAGTAACGTCTAGGTCATTTATTTAGTACGTTCATGATTATTCGGCAAATTATTGCATTCTGTTGCAGATCATTCTTCTGAGATGGGTGCAGACTGCTGACTGCCGACCTGTTCTAATACTTCCGCCCATACATTCTAAACCCCGTTCGATGAATTTAGTGACACGGAACAACCTCAGGCCGGGCCCCGGGATCATAGTTTGTGCGCTACTATAATTCCTGACGATACTAACAGCACCATTTTGACTTATTCGATAGACCCATGCGCACAGTAATACGAGTACATATACGTAATATAAGAATAACTGAAGACATTCAAACAGTTTCACCATCCCTGGAAGGACTGGAAAAGATCTTCAATTCTGATGAAGCAAAAATACGCAAGCTAGGAATTAAGGAACCTGGCAAAACCAGACCGATCAAAATAGAATTTAAAGATCCTGCTATAGTTAAAACTGATATATAATATATAAAACCGAGATTAAGAATTAATCAAAGTTAAAGAATGGTGTCAAAGCAGCAAACGTTCTGACAATACTACAACGAAACGAATTAACTCTGAAACGTGAACTCGAATGAAAAACGGTCATTTTAGTGGTTAATTAAACAAAGATAAAAAATAAAAATATGAATCTTAACCACAAAGATAACATTGCTTAATTTAAAAGTAGAAAAACGGTGAAACTAACTTAACCATATAATACATTAATTCGATTCAAAAATTTTTAACATTGAAATAAAAAAGTATCCAAATCCGATACACCGATCCTATATTACCAAAATGTGTGAGGGTTACGGACCAAATTCGACAATTTCAAAATATATGTATCATCCCTTATATGCGAAGTCATCCTACTTACTGAAACGTGGCTGGATGCCTTTACCGATTCAGCTGAACAGCTGGACTATCCACTTACATCATTTTTAGAATGGACCAAAATCAAGGAGGTGGAGTTCGCATCGTAATTAAAAATAAATTTATAACTAAAAAATTGTAATGTCGAACAACTATTTATCTCTGTGAATTGTAAAAGGACAAACTAATAAGCAGTTGTGTGTATATCTCCATTGCCTACACAAACCACCACGAGGATGCAGAAATATCGAAAGCCAAATATCCTGATGTTAAATTTGTCGCTGTTGGTGATTATAATCTTTGTAATGTACTTGAGCCCAAATCTTGATAACGTAATGGAAGCACCGGTGTTTCTGAAAGCGAAAAGCGAAAGAGTAATTCTCGGTATGACAATCTTTTTAACAACATTTGGAACTTTTTGAAAGTATTAATAAATAACAACGTTGTTTACTTCACACAACGCTTGAATGAAATGTGAATCAATATGTTTTGGACACATACTGCGTTATCGTCAGTGATGACATAACACGGATATCTCACAACACGGTCGTGATATTGAAGTTTTACGATTTTTATTGTTTTAAATACTTATTTTTCATTATTCATCCGAACCATAAAATATTTATTCGTAACTCTTATTTTGAGCATTATTCTGTAGTATAATTTCCTCGTTAAGTGTCCATGCTTCCATTACATAAAATAATATCGGGAACGCATAGCATCATATTAAATTTAAAAAGTTAAAAATAATGCGTGCTGTCAGAACGATTGAATATTAAACAGCAACAGCAGGTGAGTGTACTCACACCGCATCGTACCGCACCACCTCAGACGAAGTATGCCATTCCGAGCGACGGTCGGTTACAGATGCGAAGGTTAAACTAAACATAATAATTATGTCACATCCACTTGCCGTCCCTAGTCTCAGGCTCTAGTACTCTAGTACTCCTGTTTTCTAGTACGGTCGGCAGCTACGCAACAGTGCTGGAGGACGTGGACGAAATCAGCGTAGGCGCAGGGTAGTTACGTCGCGGTACGTGACGCTATGGCTCAACGGCTTCAAGGCCGACTGACGAACAGTGGCGTGCAATAGGTATAGATTTAGGTTATGCTGTTACCAATGATATTATACAATCATATATAATATATGCAATACAATATATGTACTTTCGTTTAACCAACGTCTTTGGACAAAATAAATCCGTCGTTTATACGACCCTATCATGTATTTATTTATAAAGTGTTTTTAAAGTTTAAGTTTTAACGTAAAATAATACTTTATTACCCATATAAAAATGTATGGACGTTTTTAAGAACACTTTTTATGACTGAAGATGATTAATTTATTGTTTGAAAATAATTCAAGTAATAACTAAAGGAAATAATAATTTTTATTAAAGGTTAACGTAGGAAATAGTTATGCCAATTCCTTTTTGTTTTTCTCAAATCAAAAACCAATCCATGCACCAAATTTAAAGAACAATCGTGAAATCAACAAGTTAAAAACAGTAAAATAGTAAAATTTGCGAATTAGTAAAGTAGTAGAGGAAGTAGACACTTTTGATGATTTGCACGCAGTTGTAACCGTTTCTAAAGCTATTCTGTTAATAAACAGCATAGGTAACGACTCCATACAAAACGGATCAACCGAAAAGAATTTTCAATTCAGTAAATAGCCATTTATATGACTTGAGTAATTCACTAGCTTAAAGACAGAACTGAGTAATGTAAATAGCACGATGCGACGAATAAAAAAAGAGCGCCACGAGTACAGCGGTGAGTTTGTAGAACTAAGCAATTAAAGTCTCTACTGGTACACAGATGGCATTAATTGCAAAATAATGTTTTCGTTAATTTTAATCCAATTTTTTATTTTATATTTGTTTCCCAGAATTTTTAGTAATGCACAGCTTTTTTGTTTGTATGTACTGCACGCCCCTGCTGACGAACCTCCCTCCAGGGTATGGCCGAGATTATTGTGAATCGTTAAATTTAACTAGGCGATTAAAAAAAACATTAAACAAAGTTTTGTTAAAAAAACACCACATTTTTTTCATTCGTTATGTATCAAATAACAATAACAGTCCCGTAACTAGACAAGTGCAACAAGGTAGATACAGGGTACAGAGCCAAGGGGGGCCAATATTCTTATACATTATTTTCATTTGTAAATATACATATGTGAATTAACTTATATACTTCTTGTGAACACAAAAATTATTTTAACAGTTGTGGAAATATGACGATAGTTTTATGATAAAAGCCAACCGATTTCCTTTTCGAAAAACCATTTTCCATTATCAGGGTAATAAGAACGATAATAATAATTACCCTGATGAAGAAAAATGATTTTTCTGAAACCGGTTACTTTTTAATATGTAACTTATTATTGTTTATTGTATAAATTTAATTAAAAATGAATAATGACAATGTTTTAGTAGTAAGTATCAAAAATTGTTATATCGTTTATGGATTATATATATATATATATATATGTATTTTATAAAAAAATGCCCCCTAAAATAAAGTCTTGCGCAAGGCACATAAAAAGCTAGTTACGACTGAAAATATGTATCCACAAATTTAACGCCTCAAATGTCAAAATAATAATTACAATATAAATTTTTGGTGGCTGTAGACTCTTTCGCTAAGCCATGACATTTTAGATGCGTATGCGTAAAATTGAAACTTCAGAATAAATTGAAAATAAATTTTTCTAGAAGTCAGGATTCTTCGTCCGTTTTAATAACCGGTATGTTATCATAATCAAGGTTTTTTTGTTTTTTCAATATTAGCAAAATAACTTTGTGGCAACATATTATATAAAAAATTAGAAAAAACACTATTTATTGATAAATCAACATGTTTCGATACCCATGGTATCTTCTTCAGGAATCCATGTATAGTTAAATGAAAAATGCAAGCTAAGATAAAAATAAAATGAATGTTTTTTAAAATTATTATTAAGGTGGATTTTTTACAGACCATATAGTACACTCAGAATTTAAAAAACTCTACATTTTATCAGAATACAATTTTTCACTAAAATGTAAGTACATACTACTTTTGAAGTTCTGTGAAAATCGCACAGAACTTCACGGCTCGGGACAAACTTGAAATGGAAAAGCACACCACGTGTCATGGATCAGGCAAACTGCTTGTCTGAGGCCTAATAGTTTAGTCATTTATACTAATAATAAAAATATGTTATCTCTTGACATTTGACTGTCCTCAGAGGTACATATGAAAAACAAGATTATAAAACCATTAATATGAGACAAACAAGTATAAAGAGGTCACAATATTGGTAATTAAAGGTGATTACATTATATTTAATATCATTTATTATATAACATTAGCATATAACATTTTACCTGCCCTAATACGCGACGGTCCGCCAAGTTGTTGTATTTGGCAACGTGAGAGATTAAGGCTTCCCTTTCAAAATAATTAAAATTTCCGTGTTTTACGAAAAACGAAAAAAAAAGTTTGGGACTTTATTATTCATAATTATTATTATTCTTTATTGCTTTTAATCGGTGATTTGAACTTTAAAACCAAATAAAAACAATTAATAACAATATTAATAGGATCGATATAAACATTATTGTGTTTTGATATAAAACTTGATTTTAAATAGTAACTGAAGCCTCAAAGCATGTATGTAAATATAATATATTATTAAAAATAATTTGTTTTCACAAAGTGTTTTAAAAACAAAGAAAATTGATCAAATGTACTGCAAATTGAATGGTTTATAACTCTATTAATTTGTAATAATTAGCTAATTTAGTTCAATGCAGATTTGTCTTCGTAATCTTAGCTTTAAGATTATAAGAAAACATATTTCGTATATGCAAGAATTTTCTATAGTAAGGCAATTTTGCGGCACGCCGAAAATAAATTTATTGGTCGCGGTCTTTCTTATAATACTTGTATTTTCTTAATTATGGCAAATAATATTCGGTTCATTAGTTTTACATTAGTATAAAGGTCTTATCTAAGTACTAGTTTTAAAAAAAGTCAATTCTAATATACCTATAACTTCTGATATAAATGAATAATAAAAACTCACATTTGAAAGTATTAATTATTTTTGAAAGCGCACCTTAATAATCTATCACCAAATTTTTTTAATGAATTATTTCAAAGAGAAAAGCGTAAAAAACTGGTGTGATAGAAGAGGAAAAAGTAGCCTAGATTGGTTTTGTAAAACTTGTGATATAGGGTTGGAGTCTCATTAATCGGACAGGGATATTTAAGTAGATATATTTGGAAAAATATTGAAGGGGTTACCAGTTTTGTTATTAACTATTGTATTATATGTAAATATACCTATTTATAAGCGTATGTCTCTGGCCGTAAATAATATAATATTTCCAGGTCTCTCGACTCTCCGACATTTCCCGAGCACGGCATCGAGTATTATATAATGGTGTTAACACAGACCGAACCGAATATTTTAAACATGCTTATTTGTACCATCATTTTATACTAATACAGATATCTACTAATATAAAATTAAATTAATCTACTAGAAAAATATAAATAAACTTATATCTGTTCAATACCTTTCCAATTAATATATATTATTTCTTTTATAAATTTGTCGAAAATGTATTCGATTGCTATAGAGAAATGGTGAACGCGCTTCTCCGGTGGCAACTAAATATTTTATCGATAAATTCATTTTTTCAGTACTTATATTTTTCTAGTTGATTCATTTAATTTGTATCAAAATAGCACAGAACGATGTTCTGAAAATACAACTTCCCAACAAAAATGTGTTCTCCTTAAATTTACTTTTATTTTACTACACTCCGATTATAATGATTCAAACTCAGATTTGAACTAGTTTGAACGCCCGGATGTCGGCGATGTTATCGTGGTCAGCGGAGATAGCCTAACATGAACCTATAGATGTGTAAATACATTTATGTTATTAATTGTATGTACAAAAAAATATTGGGTCATCTTTGTCAATTCATTCTAATTATGCTGATAGAATCGACGGAATTTGAAAATCCATCTTAAAATAAATAAATATATATTAAATATTCTAGATCAATAAGTAATCGGTACGAGTTTACAAAAAATAGGGGCGGTACTATGCCAGTGCGCAGTGCACAGCAGACAGCGAGGGGTACACCAGGCACCGGGCCACGCGGCCTGTCAGCATCGGCCAGTCCTCGAGGGGAACAAGACAGGAAGCACCGTCCGTCGGCTGGTCTTGAATATGTCGTTCCTTGAGCTGAGCGCTGATGCTAAATTGAAAATGTTCACAGTGAGACGCGGAGTTATAATAACAATATTACTGCAACATCTGCTACAGGGGGTAGGTCAGTGGTCGGCAGCCTTTTCCTACGGTGGGTTGCACCTCGCAATTTCCAAATTATATTATGAGAGAAGAAAACCCCGCTATAGAGTAATTACCTAATTCACGACATATGTAGTCGTTTCTTGATTGCATGCAGTAGTACGTGCACCATTCATTTAATAGATACATCATTTATAAGAGTTAATTGTATTTGAAAGTATTGGCCCACATAATTTGAATACCTGTCATTGAATCAGCAGACAAGAGATGTTTTGTATATAATACCAATGTCCTATGTATCACGCATAATGGAGATTCAATAGGAGACTGATCACACACATTACCATTAGAGTAAAGCGTCAATTTCCTTCATTGGGAAATAAGGTGGATCTAAAACACATTTTTCAAATAGAAAATAGGAAAACGGTAATAGTACGTACTGTAGATAAATAATTATTAAATAAACTACATGATTTTAAGATTCTTTTTAAGAAATGTACTTTTGTTCTAGTGATTGTTTTTTTAAGTTAAAAAAAACGTCAAACGTTATTTCAACACGTGTTATTAAAAAGTATTTAAGGTGTTTAATTAATACGGTAGATGAAAAAAAACCCATTACATGTCTCAAATACGTGTACCATACCACCCCAGCATACAATATGTTTTTACTACATATTTCTTACTCGCGGTGTCTAGAAAATACCCATAAAAATATTCTTATACTCGTACATTACACTCCCATCCGTGAATCTGAATTTTTTAAGGCAGTTTCTTGACATATCTTTCTTTCAAATGTATTATTCTGTCAACACTCTTTAAGGAGAGTTTTAGAACTGATAAAGTTACTGACGTTAGCTAAAGTTTAGTGGCACACAGCCGATAGACAAGATTTTGATAGGTGTGTGATTTTGATTGTACTTATAAATTATGTACAAATTTTGAGTGTTGACAAAATAATACAAATGTGAAAACTAAAATTATACCAAGAATAATTTTAAAATAAATCGAAGATTTTACAATGAGTCTAGTAAGTCAATAACTATAATAATTATATGGGAATGTGAATGTGGAAATTTCGTAGACATCTCACTTATTAATTTTCATACCATTGTTTATCAATTACTCTATAAATTACACATTTTATCTTCCGTTTGTGAATTTTGATAGACAAAAGGTCCTAAATATTTATTGTACTAATTAATGATGTTCCACATTCACAATTATTGTGACATTTTCTGTTTTTGTTTTCATTTAAATATGTATACCACGTTGCTGTTTTTGATCTGTTTGTTTCGTAATTACGTATTATTTTGCTATGTTTAAAAGGTAACGGTGTTAAACGTATTCAACTGCGACAACTTACTAAATGATTCGCATAAAATACTTCATGCGAACAAGAAAACGTTACTTCTCTTTAAGATCGTCTAATTTATGAAATTTGCAAATTAAGTAAGCATAACATAACATAAGTTTGTATTCCTTAATTTTTATTTTATTTAAATACATATGTAGATATAATTTAGTTGCTATGCGACAAGCGTGAACACGAAGGGACGTAAGGCTTGTAGTATTATATATAGACGAAGGATATATTGTATCCATTATAATACTGAATTACTGGCTATAAATTATGGAACATCATTATAACGTATCGTCATTAGCTGTAAAAGTACCGGAACTGATTATATTCTACGTCAAATTAGGCAAATTAAATGAATATCATCAACGGCCACTATTGCTGACCTCTGCGCGGTCACTTGCTGCTAGTCAGCACAGGCGGTTATTTTGGCCACTTTGCGGACAATGATGAATTTATGTTTCAATGATAGAGCATTCTCCAAAATAAAATGTCGATATAATTACAATTATTTCATCTTTGTAAGTTAGCTGTTAAAACGAACAAAAATGACAATACAGAAGAAAAGATAACACATGTTAATATACGATTTCGCTAATATATTAACCTAGAGATATTAAAAACACGTTTGTTTTTACAGAGCTGGGTGTTAAATCAAGCACTACGCGGCCATAATGACATTACGGAAGCCGAAGCCGGCACCCATGAAGTAATAGATGTAAACGAGGAAACGTAATATTATCATGGATTTGGCTTTATCTGAACACTGCGACGTGATATATAAAATGATAGCCTCCAATCGGTCGGCCCGACTGAGCGACAGTCGGGCTTCTAACCAAAAAGGTTGGGGGGATGTGTTGACACAGACCACAAATTACATTAGAAGAAATCAAAGTGCACGGTGTTTATCTGAGGATCTAAACAGGACCCGAGTGACCCCCGACACATCATGTTTTCTATTAAATAATACATTTGTGTCGAGTGTTCATCGTTGGTCTTACCAGCATTCAAATAATTCTCGCCTTTCGTACATCGGTCACACTTTTAATAGTCGCTTGACTGGATATTAAAAAATTGGTCTCTGGACGTTCCATTTATTTAAATGAATCAATTGAGTTTTGCATCTCCAATGTAAGTAGGTACCTGCCCCCCAGTAATAATTTAATTCGTTACTAGAATGGAGGCACCGACCAACAATTCTGTGTCAATTTAAATATACATACTTTTATTTTTCTTTCACCTGGTAAGTAATAATACATCTTGTTAATAAAGTTTTGGTGATGGAATTTGGGATCAATAGTGAAGGATGTCAAAATTGAAGACATTAATCAGAACCTATCGATGGCAAAAATTGCATTCCCATTTATTTATTTTTGTCGCAGTAGTGCGCCCGGCAGTCTGGTAACCTTTGTAAGATCGGCCAATGGAATGTGACCGACAGCTGCGCTGCGCCCCCCTCTCTCTGGCCTGCTTCTAGGTTAGGTAGGTACCTGCGCACACGCGGGCCATCTTTTTATCCAGAAAACTGGCAACATTGACTACGGATACGAAATTCGAACACGTCGCGCGAAATGTCCAATGTCGACAGGAATGAAATGATTGGAAGAAATATTTAGACATATTCATATTAAATATAGATTAGTTCTATTTAGTTGTTTTTACGATATGTAATCTATTCTAAATAATGAACGAATCTGATTAAAACTTATTTATATTGTAATACGTATTATAAACAAAAGTAATTCATGCGAGGAATATACGGATAAAATAAGGTAACGGCTATAAAAACTTACCGATTACTTTTTTAAAGTTCATAAACGAATGTAACAACAACATACTTTTGCTAAAATTATTAAGATAATAAAATAGACATTTTATTATTTATGTGAAAAGACAATACCTCGTGATAATGTACGTGCCTGATGAAATACGCAGTCAGCAGTCAGTGATGGACCATCACAGGAATTCCGCAAACAATTGACACAACAATATGACGAGAACTATTACAGTCGGCGAGCACTTTCATCAAACGATACAACACTGCAAGGAATGCAACACAGGGCATATAATATAGCTGAGTCTACACACAATGCACAAAACTCATGAAATAATATAGGACAATGATCGCAGCACGTTCTGAAAAAATCAATACTACGCACGGCTATGCGGGCCCAACCGCATTCCTACAAAGAAGTTTGATCCAAAATATAATACAAGGCTCACAGAACACTGAAACAAACTGTAGCGCGACGATCCGAATTATTTAAACCGACGTTCTATACCGGCTACAGCGAAAAACGACCGCTCGCAGCCGTTATTGTTTATGAATTAATAATATTTGACGTTTGCCTCACGTTCAGCGCCCGCCCGCCTGCCGCTGCAGGAATGCGTGGAATGCCAAATATTCTAGTGCTGCCATCTGCAGCCAAACTCGCCAACTAGCGTCGCGGCGGGGCCGGAGAGAATTGGCGCGCGCAGCGGAACGCCATCATATTTTGAATTAGTTGTTGTCGGCGAATATAATGTAATGTTGTTATTTTATTCTTAGCCTAATTTACAATGGCGAGATGTCGTTGGTATTCCTGTACGCAGTGTAAGCTTTCCGAGGAATATAATCAATACATGCGAGGTTGCAAAACATCAACATATTGCATTAAAAAGATACATATTTGCATCGTCTGTAACGTCTTCTTGATAACTCAAAAATGACGAAATCACGTTTATAAATATAGTTTGCTAGAAGGTCGCGTACCAGTGTACGTACTAATGAGACACTCGAGGTTGTGGGAAATAATAAGTGCACAATTTAATTTTTTAAATTTAAATTACCACATTCATGTCGGTACAACGAAAAACGAAACCGTAGTTTATGTGTATATTGCCCTCCTCAATACAGATATTTTTCTAGTGAGACGGGCACAGTCCAACCGCAATTGTATCATATAGATAAGTCAATAAATACAAATATTTTCATTAATATATTTTAAATATTTTAAATGTATCTACTTACATGTGTTACCAAAAATAAAAATATATTCCTATTATTCAATAAAAACCTATAATTATAACTTGTGTTAAGATAGAATACTGCTATATAAACGATTCTTTAACTTTTTGAAAAATATAATTTATACATCTAATATCCAATATACGTGCGGAGATTTATAAGATAACTTTTGTGATAATGTAATTTAATGATAAAGATCAACAAAATTGAGAATCACAAAATCTTGTTAGTTTTGTGGAGCGCTGTATCCTAAACTCAACTCATTTTATTTTATATCATTTTTCCATAACCTGCATTGGCATTGTAGCTATATAAGTGAGTTTAACATTATTGAATATAATATGAAAATAAATTAAACAAAATTCCTTCCATGTCAAATACGGAATATTTTTATTATTACCATTATATACGATAACAGGTTTCTGTAATCTCGCAATATGCAGCAGTAGTAACCCATCATGTTGACGTTCCGCAAACCCTGGTATCTTTTTGCATCTCTGTACGCTCATCACATCAAGATATTCAGGAAATAATGTCCAAGTGAGTTTAACATTATTGAATATAATATGAAAATAAATTAAACAAAATTCCTTCCATGTCAAATACGGAATATTTTTATTATTACCATTATATACGATAACAGGTTTCTGTAATCTCGCAATATGCAGCAGTAGTAACCCATCATGTTGACGTTCCGCAAACCCTGGTATCTTTTTGCATCTCTGTACGCTCATCACATCAAGATATTCAGGAAATAATGTCCAAGTGAGTTTTCAAAAAGTGATTTTTAGGCTCGTTAAGTAACAAAAGGCTTTAATTTTAGCCGTATATTTTCAACGAAGCTTAAACCTTGTTGTTTCCTATAATTTAGTTACTATTTTGAAGGCGTTCTCAGCATCTCTTTCAGATATAGTCACACCCCTCGCCAATACGATAAAATTGTCATACGACAGAAAGTTGTAGGTGTGCGCTAGTTTTTAGTCTACTTATATGTACTTATGTTTATGAACACACACAGAAATGCCCTACTTTATCTTGACTTCTTGTAGATGCAGAGGAAGTTTCTTGTAAAGGTAACTGAAATAATTTCCAGCTTTGGTAAAACTTAACGAACCATTGTACTTTTTAAAAAAAATAAATGAATGGCGTGTCACCACGTAGAGAGTGTTCGTTATTGCCAACCATTAGTCAAGATCTACAAAGCAGATTCAGACAGACAGAGGAATACAGGGATGGGGATTCACTGAAAGTTGAATGCACACTTACAGCTGGATAGAATTAATTTTCAGGAAATTTATCAGTAATTTTAGAATTGCATTACGACAGTGAGAGTAATAATTGTATGCTTGTTGGAAATGGAATTTTAAGCTCACATAGGTCTTGAAGGACGGAGTACCAACATTTGTTGGGCAGTTAAAAAATAAATGGTTCAGATCCTCCTCCTCCTGTTGGCATTCGAAAATTGGGGAATCAAGATGTGTATTTTGGCAAGGTTTGAACGGATAGAGCAACGACCGAACCGCATTTGACAAATTATTGACGTCCTCTCTCTTGTTTAATTTAATTTTGTGGAACCAGGCTCGAGTTGGAATAATTAACTGAACGGAGGCGTAGTGTCAACCTTTGGAAATTTTGCTAATATCCCAACGTGTTTGCCACTGAAGTTCAATATCATTTTGGTAATTTTGAGAAGGTCACTGACTGGAATGGAGAACAATGTGTCATCTCCCTGAGTGATTGCATCTTTAGCCAGAGAGACCACCATCTCATTACCAGGAACGCTTACATGATTTGGGATCCAAGCCAACACAATCTCGATCTTATCTAATCATAGATCATACATAATGACTCTGATTTTATGAGGCCTTATTTTTGTGTAAAGGCAGAGTATTATTTCTATTTTGACAAGATTATGATGTCAAATATTTTTGATCTCAGTTTCAAGAGCCCCCCTTGTCCTCCTTGAAGACCATTGTTTTTGTTCCCATTCACACTGAATACGTGGGAACTTTGAACAGATACTAAAGGATGGTTAGAAGCCTGTTAGAAGCCTCAATAATCGACGAGCTTGTATGAATGTGGATGAGGCGAAATTGTATGTCAGGACAGAAGAGTAGGACATTCTATCCTCTCTGTTTACCCCCGCGTGGAAACGGCGTGATAGTATGTTAGTTAAATGGGTATTGTATATAAGATATACGAATAGGGTGTCTATCTGAAAATTTTCAAGATTATATTATAATTGCTCGTAAACCATCAGGGTGAGGTAAGTGGGAGAGGTATTGTTCGACGCGCGTGATTTGCGAATTTGTCAGTCGCAATGAGTCACTGGTCGGGAGCGCACTGCGCGTTCGCGGTTGAGCAATATTTAAAATGCGGTGATTCATTGGTTCATGCGCGTCGCGCTTTTTGTACTCACTTTAATATTCGACGTGTAAGTGATGGGCCTAGCATGCAACTTATCTGGTGTTGGGTTCAAAAGTTCAGACAAGAAGGGACAATGGTTAACCAAACTCTTTCGGGACCATCAACGTCAGCAGCGACGCCAGAACATGTGGCTCAAGTTCGACGTAAAATTATGAGCAATGGCTAGCAGGTTGCAGCCTGTACTGAAATAAAAAAATTAACAATGCACGTTATTTTGAAAATGAAACTACAGTTTCACCCATACAAACTGCAAATCGTGCAGTTTCTGAGCGAAAATGACTATTATTTACGTGAAACCTTAACGAGAATGATGCTGGAACGTTTTGGAACAGCGCGAATGCTTTGAAACATATTGTTTACTGACGAAGCACATTTTTATATCGATGGCTATATTAATAAACAGAACGTGAGATACCAGTGCCCCGAAAACCCAAGGGAAAGCTATTAAAAATGTTTGCATTGTCCAAAAACGACAGTGTGGTGTGCAATTTTGTGTGCATCTCGGTCAACGAACCTTACACCGTGCGACTTTTTTGTGGAGGATACGTTAAGTCGAGAGTTTACAGCAAAAATCTTCGAACAATTCAGGCCCTACAAGAAAATATCCGCAGTGAAGTTGCTGCCATTGAACCAACGCTTTGCTCTCGCGTGTTCGCAAATTTAAGAATCCGTTTGCAAATGTCTTGAGAGAAATGGACAGCATTTAGACGATATTGTTTATAAAACGTAAAATCCGCATCGTGAAACTCCATTTTGTATAAATAAAATATGAGAATAACTTTGTAGTTTTTTTAAATTTATTTAATATTTAAACTTGAAAGTTGTCCGCTGGACACCTTTACTATTCAATAAATAATAGTAAGAACAAAATGAGTATCTTGTGTTTCATGTAAAAAACATAAGTGTTCTTATTTGTGCCGCACAGGATCACGCTCGCGGGAGCTATGCCGGGATACGGCCCTGAAAAGTGTTATGTATTGAGCAGCCCTGGAAAGAGGCGAGACCGTGACCACAAACTGCCAAACCCCGGGAGTAGAGGAAGTTACTTGGCAACCGTTTTAGCGTCATCAGCTTCATTGGCTTGGGGTTCGTTTAAATTGATTTATTTGGTTTTTTCTGTTTTTATAATTATAAAAACAAAGTTTTTCTTTCTTTCATTATTTGTACCATTTGTGGTAGTTATTTTTTAAAATTCTTGTCTTTTTAATCTGTTTTAGATGATTTTTGGTAGAATTTTTTTTTTTTTCTCTAGAAATTTTTATATTGTTATTTACCTTGGCAACCACCAATAACTGAATGGGGGCAACTGAAAAGTTGTCCCCAGCCCCATCTGAATCCGATCCTAGAAAGCGGAGAGATGCGTGTCCGGGTGATGCGACATCATCAAAAAAACCCAGAGAGTTTGTTATGAATTCTTATAAATCTACTGACTGTGGTCCATATACAGTTCATGTTCAGAAAATTAGCGGAGATGACAAATCCTCATCCATCCATCCCATACATTTCGGTAACTTTTTGTTCCGAAACAAAATTAAAAATATTTCTCCCGGGGGAGTCAAATCTCTTTGAAAATTCAATGTTTTAGTTCAATTTAAAGACTACAAATCGGCAAATGAATTTTGCTACTCCTCTTTGACCATTAATCAGTACTCAGCAGTAATTCCGGCTTACCAGGTTACTCGCATGGGTCTGGTTAAGGGTATTCCAGTCGATATGTCAGATAATGACATCATCGAACAAATTAATGTTCCGGATCATTTCGGAAAACCAACTAAAGTCCGACGACTAAATTATAAAGATACAAAATCTGACACTGTTCAGTGGCTTCCATCTCAATCAGTCGTGATAACATTTGAAGGACAAAATCTTCCAAAGTATGTCTATTTTCATTATAATTCTCTTCCCGTAGAACAGTATGTTTTTCCAACAATTCAATGTTTCCGATGCTGTAGATTTGGTCACACAAAAACTGTATGCAGATCCAATCCCCGTTGTTTAAGTGCGGCGATGCACACCTGGGCGAAAAATGTCCCAAAATAAACATAATGCCTTCTTGCCTCAATTGTTCTGATCAGCACAATGCCACTAACATCATCTGTCCTGAATTTACCAGACAAAAATTTTTTAAGCATATTATGGCGTCTGAAAACCTTTCTTATTTTGAGGCATCAAAATCCTTTTCTCCTGCAAAATCTTCCTTTGCGGAAAAAACTTCTAGTCATCTCCTACTAAATTTTCTGCATCTCCTCTCTTCTCGCAAGTACTTGCGGATAAAAATAACCATGTCTCTATGAAACCATCTTCACAAAAGAAAACTAGTTTCACTTTCCGTGCCCCACAAACATATCAGCCTTCTTATCTATCAAATGACCAATCCACATTAAATTCTATATATATTTCTCCCAATGGTAATTCCCAATCTAAAGATAACTTCGATGGAGTTGCTTTCCTTTCAAATAATGATTCACTTTATTTTAATAATAATAATTCTTCTGATATTATTAAAACTTTATTGACTCTTTTAATTAATATTATATCTCAAAATAAAATACCGTCCAACGCTGCCGAAATAATTTCAAATATATCAAACCTTCTCCCAAATAATGGCAGTTCTTCTTCAGTGGAACACGAGAAGCGCTGTTTATAATCGAATTAATCTTCTTTATTTATTATTATTTATATATATATTTATTACTCAATTTCTATTGCTTCCATCTTAGAGACATGGTTTAAGCCGTCTCTCCGTTTTCATGTCAAAGGATATTCATGTGTTAGGTGTGATCGGTCAGATGGAGGAGGAGGTTCTGCCGTCCTAATCATTTATCATCGTGTCTTTGTAAAATAATGGAGCATCTAATTAAAAATAGGTTAGACTGGTTTGTAGAACATAATCATCTACTTTCAAAATCACAATTCGGTTTTCGGAAAGGCAAAAGCACTCTGGATATAAATTTGCCATTTTCTAGAAAATAATATTTAATAGCTGTTTTTTTAGATGTCATCGGCGAATACGATAATTTTCATTTTCCAATACTTGTGGATAAATTCCGCAAGATGAGCATTCCTGAAAAGATTATTATTTTTATAATAAATCATCTTTGTCGTAGAACCATCCATGTATTCGTGCAGGGATGTGTAGTTGGTACTAGAGTTGTATGGAAAGGTCTCGGACAAAGATAAGTTTTAAGTCCAATACTTTTTAATTTATATATATCAGATTTAGATGTGTGATAACATTTGATGAACTCAAGCTTCAGCATGGCCTCTAACAATGTGTGATAAGCTTCTTTTTGGATTTCCATAGCTTTCTGTCTCTTATACTTTAGTTTCAATTTTGTTAAACAACTTGCCTAATCTGACCGTTGAGTTCCATGACGCTCGTCCAAGAAGACAATCAAATTAGTCTTATTTTCATAGCGCAAGGTCTTAGTTTAGTGCGAGATTATTTTTTTATAAACTATTTTCATTTACTATTTTTAATGTAATTACTTGTTTAAAATAATTGTGGATTTACTCTGGCGCGTGTCTCTGACCTCTTTATTTAGTAAAGTCGGAGACACATGGTATAATAGTCCACAAAGCCTTAATTATAAAAAATGTTTGTACAAATTATATACTATTTTAATTTTAATTGTAAAATATGATTGTTAAAATGTAAATAAAAATCGCTTACACCTTTCTCAGATATTTAAAAGTAGTGCATTATCAGGTACCCAATTATTGTGACCGAGTGTTTAGAGATTTCAGAGTTTTAGACATCAAACAGACCTACATATCAAAACTAGCTCTCTACGGCTTACTACTTATTTACCTACACAACGAAGCACCGAAGACTGGACTAAACCATTGTATATCGAGTGGCGACAACGTACTCTCCAAAGATTGTTCATCCTAAAGTATTCAATAAAATCCGCAAAATAAATATCGACAATCCTCGACACTAGAAAAGATTTTTTTTACAAAAGCACAACACAAGAAATAGTTCTTTTTATCATTTAAAGTGATTTTCGGAGGAAGGCCGAGCGTGAATAACTTATTATTATTTCAGGACGCAGGAGTTCGTTCTGCTATTTAAGAACAAAGAACAATATTTTTTCAATCGATTCGTTCTAGAATAAATTAGGTAATTAATCGTGAAAAATGTTCAAATTGCACTTATAAACTAGGTCGTGCAAGGTTTAAATTGAGGTATCAACAGTTCATCAAATGGGTGATAAATATTCAAACGATTTTCCAACAATGTGTCGGAGACGCCCCCTAACGTAAGAAAGTTCTCAGCGCAACAAGTCGGCCGCACGGCCGGCAGTGTTGATCTGATCGGCAAGCTGTTCTCACGCGGGAGGCAGGTTACGCATTCAATCAAGATTCTGTTTTTGAAAATAAACAGCAAATGTAAGAAAAATTACGTCGAAGGAAACTGGGTTTCTGCTTGGTTTCGATTTTTATTTTATTAAAAGAACGTTTTAACGGCGTTTAAAACATTTGTGTAATAATTTCGCGGAGTTTGAAAACATTTGTGCGTTGATTACTCGAAGTTTGAAATGTTAAAATGCATATTTAGCAGCTGTTAACAAAACAAATAATGCAAGGAATACATTTGAAAATTACTAAACGTAAATTTATCCGCACCCAATAAATTAATACAATTTAATAATATATAAGTCTGCGAGATTGAAAAAAATAATTTTATTAGCAATTGGTTGACTTCACATTAAATACGGCCGGCGAACTACGCTTAATGATACAAAGATATATAACATCATCATTTTGTGACAATAGATGATAATTATCATGCAGAAAAACTATTTAAATGAAAATAAAATGTTTAAATATTATTATTAGAACAAATATCACGTGGTAGGGTCAGTGAAAATTCAAGTTAAAATTAAAAGTTTATGGTGTCAAACTTAAATTTAATAAAAACAAAGTGCATACTAAAATTTTTTTCCAATAAAATTCTACTATAAAGATCACTGCAATTTCACATTTATTCATTTTAATAGATAAATTTACTTTTACTTTAATTCGACCTTTCTGAATTGCGAAAATAATTACTGTAAGTATTATATAACATCGTCATTTTGTGACACTCAATATTTTTGTTTTATGTTTTTAGTGAACTTTTCATGCAGAAAAACTGTATTTAAATGTAAATAAAATATTTAAATATTATTATTAGGATAAATACCACGAGGTAGGGTCAGTGAAAATTCAAGTTAAAATTAAAAGTTTATGGGGTCAGACTTAAATTTGATGAAAAACGAAGTGCATACAAAAAAAAATTTCAATAAAATTCTACTATAAAGAAAATAATAAATAAATTAGTAGGATGATGATATATGCGAGAAAGTTGACTTATTATGAATGTTAACAAATCGAAAGTGATGGTATTCGATGAGAAAGAAAAAAAGACGTAATGTGTGAAATACTGGTAGTACTGCATACTTTAGGTGGCTTGGTTATGTATGATGAATGAATGAGGAGAGAATGGTAAGAAAGATATATGATTAATGTTGATGGCATCAAAAATACAGACTTGACATGCCGAGAAAGACTTAATATTAAATAACATAACCAGGTAAACCAGATATTGGAAAATGGTACTCTTAGAAGCCTCAACAAATAACTAGCTCGTATGAGAAGATGTGGTGGTGAGGAAGTATGAATGTGGATGAGGCGAGAGTTGCGTGTCAAGATAGAAGAATATGGCGCTCCATCCTCTCTGCCTACTCCCGTGGGGAAATGGCGCGATAAGTTATTAATTAGTAATTGTAGAGTTTGTTCCCGATTAATATTAAATTTAATACAAATTAAATGTATCAATTAGAAAGATAAATAGAATTTTAGTTTTCCAATCCGGGGAAGCGCGTTACTACTACGCCACATCAACCGTGTAAGTTGACGACAAATGTTTTGAATCTACATATATGCTGCAGCTCTCTCAAATTGATACATCTGTTATTTCTTTTTTAAAAAGCTACCACCCACCCCGGTAGCAACCAAAATAATTTTTTTGATAAATTGATTTTTTCTGTATATCTTACTAATTTATACATTTCACTTGTATTAAAATATTACAGAACTATGTTCTGAAAAAACTGCAAAATTTGTTTAAAAACTCGTTTAAAAGACCAGCAATATTAAAAAAAAATCCTAACTATAATTATTTTTTAATATGTGGCCAGGATTTTACATGTTTTAATGAATCATTCATTACATTATAAAGAAATGCATTGCTTCTTACATCTTACTGACTAATATTAGTTCAATTTACCTGTCGCATTCAATTATATCAACGATTCTTATCTATTGTCTTATTCGCACGTTTCTCTTCCTGTCCTGTCTCTTCTTGTACATCGTCCCAATGTACATCTTTGCATCAACCTATATTGTCCATGTTTTGCAGTCATTGGAGCACGCATTGAGTTCTTATCGGATCATTCAAATTTTTCTGAAAAACTGATTTGGTAGACATCTCGGCTATTTTGTTAACTAGCCTGATTTATTATGTTGTTTCGAAATGACAGGTATTTAAACTCTTAAAAAAATAAACTAAAATTTAAAACTCCATTAATTTTGACTCGAGAGAGACCTTCTCATTCTTTTACTTGTGCTTTATCCTATACGTTCTTGAGACTAATGTCGGGGGGAATTTATTTAAATAACACATTTATAATTAATATTGACTTAGAGAAAAAAGTAAAAACACACTTTCACACACAAACATAATCTACCTGATTTTTGTGATTAATGCCGAAAGCTATTCTTTTATAATTGAAGTGTGAGTAGATTGGTGAAGCATAGTTATAAAAGCTATACATACTTGATCCATATGTTAGATGATGATTAGTTTTTGCTTCCGTGTTGGTCTTCGCCTAGTACCCGCAACGTCAAGTCTTCTGCGTCCGGAACTCGAGAAAAATCGAGCTAAATATTTGAACATTGCATTTCAAAATCTGAGGACTCGCCGACCAACAAGTTTTGAATCAGTACGAGCGTTTTCATCTGTGGGACAAATATGTACAAAATTCAGGTCAAGTCTAATATATGAAAGAATTGATATAATTTGTTTCATGAGAGCATATTTTAATTCTGAAAAATAATACACAATTTTTTAAAAAATTAATCCTAATAAAGCATTCAGTTGTAATATTATTTTATTTTAATTACGAATTTATATTAGGTGTATACAAATTATGTATTCATACACCTAATGTATGTTTTACATACATAAATATGTTAATGGATAAATTTATAAGATCATAATATTAACTCCTCACAGACAGGTAAACCAAATATTGTACAGTCGTGATTCAAATTAACCATGCTCGATGTAGCATATACATAAGCAATTATCTGATCTCACATTACCATATCTCAGTAAAAACAAAAAGGTAATAATTTAAGTATTAATTAGGATACCGTTTTTAGTAAAGGTTATACTTTAATCATCTAACCTACGTCTATTTTTTTTTTCATTTACCGGTAATGGTAATGCGAAGAATTATTATTATTAATTAGTATTACCAATTACCAGTAATTGCAATTTGACAGTAAATTGTAAGCCCTACTTATAACGCATTGCCTCAAATAAACTCGAGCTTTATATTGGATTATAGCCATACTCTCACGTAGAGTTCTCAAGGCTATTCTGCCGTGCCTTTGTATTATATCATTAAAAACTTACTACCATATTATTTGACCATACCAGTATATGATCCAAATATCTTAGACTCACTTAGGTATTGTAAATTTTACGAAATAAAAAAAATTCGAAATTCGAATATAATTTTTTTGGGAATTCTGTCAAATTTAGAAAACTACATTTTTTTTTGGTTAATATTATTAATAAAAAACAAATTATTTAAGATAATAAATTCTTTATTATTTATTGTAAAATTTGAAAAATATATAAATAAAAAAGAATGATTGTACAAAAATTTAAATTGGGTAAAGATAAATTAAATTGTTATTTTGTAGCCTAAAATATGTTTTGAGGAAGCAGAGATCATTTAAAGTCAAGTCCCTGCAAAAAAGTTGCCTGCAATTGAGAACGATCGCTCGTTGGTGGAATGAAAATCAACAATAAGAATACGGATTCTAAAACTTTTCCTCGAACGCCGTTCTCTTCAAAGAATTTAATTTCGGATTTAATTTTTGAAATTAAGCTGTAATTTGATGCTTGTCGAGTTGAGCTGGGCGGTATGTTGGACGTCAAATTCGACTGAATTTTGTTCTCCAAACTTTGCATTGATGACTAGGACTGCGCACAGTGATTAGTTTGTTCTTCCAAAATCCCTTCTATTTCATAAGATTCCGACTGGGTGGCTACGAAAGCTTCCATACTTTTGTTGAAGTCAATATTTGTGTAAAGTTTTCAATAACTTAGGCTATTGCATTTATCGTTGGTCTAATGAAAGATTTTTGAATGTCACTTTTTCCACCGTTGTGTAAATACTGAAGAGTTCCAGATACATTTGTTCGTCTTTGGCTTATTCGATCTTCTAAATTATACTTGAAATATAGTGAAAGCTCATCAGATCCCAAATTCTCAAGTATAAAAGACAATACCGCATCAACTGAAAGAAGATTAGCATTCTAACAAAGGGCGTCAACAGTAAGCTTCACTGGGAGGAGTGCAGAAATAGTGTTCTTAATCAATACAATTTCAGCATCTTGAATATCAATATCAGACTTTTAACTAAAACTAAATTTTCAAGCATTTCTAGGAACGATCCCTTCGGAACATCCCTATTGTTCTGCTATTACTCATTGTGTAGCCGTTAGTCTGTGATCGTAACAAATATTTTATTTTTATATATTTATAATTCGGAATTCGCTCTGAGATTTTCGGATTCCTAAATAATATTTATGAGAACGAATTTCGTAATTCTCAAAATTTCGAAATTTTGTGTGCAATCCCTAGACTCACTAAAATAAAGTGGTGTATTGAGATTTTTTGAATAACCTCAGTTCTCTGTAGAGTGAAATATTATCCATCGTTTACTTCCTTAAATAAGAAATGAAAAAAGCCGGCAGGTATTAAATGGATTGTTTCAGTGTTGTATATCCTTTAATCATTGAGAAATATTATAGCGTGTAGGGAAAACCACAGTCCGTTTATTTGATTAAATAAATACATACCGCATATTTATGTAGAAAACAGAGATTATTATGAGAAAAATATAAATTTAACATATCCTCAGGATATTCCGGCATCACTTCGCAGCGCCTGAGACCGCACGAAGCCGAACTTCACGATTACATGGGATTAATAATATGTCGATAGCTCGGTGCACAAATTATTTGGGATGCTAGGATAATTAAGGTTATTTCTTTAAATAAAGTTCATGTACGCCAGTTGGTCGAGCATTTATTTTTCTTTTAAAATATATTATTTGGAGTGGGATATAGCACAACTGGATTGAATTATCTTGTGTTAAATGAAGATTTGGACGCATAATATGATATAATTACGTGAAAAGTAGTGTGAATTTGGATATATATATATATTTTTAGCATAAATAAATATGTCTTAGAATTTTTAAATATTTATAATGAAGTAACACAAAATTGCAGAAAATAAAAAAAATTCCAATTAATACACCACATAATATAATGCATCGAATAATAATTAGCAGTTTGAAATGTGGTGTTAGGTTTTATATAGTCTTTTTTATTTACTGCACCTAAGGTACCTGCTCGACTGTAGTGAAAAGGATTAATTCCAAATGCACATTCTACCACAAATTAAATTAAAATTGGACATGTAGTGAAAATATTTATTATTTAATTGCTGCTCGCGTGAGGTGCGCGGTGAAAATGTTGCGTTGCACATAATAAATCTGAATTAGGCATAGGTATAGGTATAGGCAGGATGGTTCCTAAACGGTAAGATGGTGAACCCTGGGAATATTCAGTATCATTGTTGAAAACGTTGTTAACGGTAGGTCTGCAAAAATTAATAAAGAAAAAAATTGTATATGTTATTACTTGGGTACAGAAGGTGAATGGTAAACGGAATCATATCTTATACGAAGGAAGTACGTACTTCACATGTCACTGCCGTCATTTATACACTGATTTCATATTACAGAAGGTTTCAAACCAAGTTACTTAACGTGTTAATATGTCTGTTCAACTTGTAAATGGATAATAATCGTGCGAATGTACACGTGAAAATGCCTAATTTTATTGCTCATGGCGAACGGTGAATGAGATTTTCGATGTAAAACGTACGATATATGTATTACATCCACGGAAAACGACATGATGAATATTAGAAAATGGAAATTATGGTATTTGAGAAAGTCTATAATGGGATAGATGCAAAATTATAATAATGCATAGAAACACAGCCTGAAGCTGAAAAATAAGAAGAGAAAGAAAACTGAATGTAATGGAAATAAGATCGTTCAGGCGTGTGTTTGTAAATTACTATGGTAAATCTTGGTGGTTACATTTATTGCTTTGTCACGCGTAATTAGGTCGGAATGTGTAGCAATGGAACTCAGACTGCTAAACAACAGTTCACTGTTTAATACAAGAATAAAAACAGACAAATACAATAATTATACTTAAAGCAAATTTTAACTACCGCTTCTCTCATCTGCACGGCTTTTAACCTTTCCAGGCTCCCCTCACCGCGCACCTCACGCACGGCACCAGTCCGGCATCTGTCAAACTCCGACGCGCCGCGCACACACGCACATATTAACAGAGTAGTGGATATCACAACTAATATATAAATAATGTAAAGTTTGATTATTTAAATACTAAAAGATTATATCTACAGCTAATTTTAGATTGGGTGGTTTGATCACGTGAAATGGATGAATGAGAAAAGAGTGGTTAGGAAACATACAGGACGTGTCCTGGTGGCACGGAACATAAGAGACATCCGCAAAATGACTGCAGTAACAAGATAAACCAAAATGTATATCTACCGAAAGACGGTTCTGATCAGACGGCCTTGACAATACACAAGTGTGCATGAAGACGTGTGTGAATGTGGATGAGCTCAGATTGGTGCCATCGGGACAGAAGAGTGAGGCGCTCTATGTTCCCCGCCTTTCTCGCAGCGATTGTAGTAAATAACAGAATAGCTTCATACTATTCCGTTTTTATCAATAAATTTATTTATAATGTAATTTTGTCTAATAACTGTAAATTACATACAATAAGTATAATGAGGATTTTTAACACAATGGAGTCCTAATTTTATAAACTTTACAAATGATTTACTCGCTTTATTCAAATTTTATAGTTGCTAATGACATTTTTCAATAACGCTTCAACCAGCGAGATGAACAACACCTATTCTGAGCCTGATGATAGTGTCGAGGTAGCGGACGTTTGGGAAAACCATTTTGATGAAAACAACTCAGCGGATACCAAAAAATTCTTACATTTGATGAACTCTTCGGAAAACTATGATCGGAACACTCCATTTCCGAATAATCTGACCTCACTGGACCTGGAATTCATATTCAAAATAATTATCTTTGTGCTGTCGGTCACAGCCAATACTGTGGCCATCGCTGTGCTGATAAATCGCAGCAAAATGCGAACGTAAGTATACACATTTTCTTATTGTCCCATATGTTTGATATATTATAATGTGTGTCACGCTTAATAGATAATTTCATGACAATATTCGAATTAGTAGAAAAAAATGGTTGCTAAAATAAATTAGCCACAAGGTTTATTAAATAAAATTTATCAATGTGTTTTTTGATTGGAATGTTATTTTTTTGTTATCGGAGTTTGGATATGTTTTCGCTTCACACATAGTTACTTAACCACTTATAAATACATTACTAATTGTATTTCACTTTGACCGGAAGCCCGATAAATGTCACAACAAAATACTAATTATACACACGAGTAGGTATGCCTTAACCAAAAGAATCTGTGCCCGCAATTTTGATCAAAAACTCATCCGGCCGAAAGATCAAAAATATGTCACCGTAACTATCTTGGTTTTCTATTGGTTTTAGTTGAGTATGTCCATTAAAATGATGTAAATAAAATATTAACCTTGGTTAACTGAGCTGCAAATCGCTGATTCTTCAATGATGATCGAAACTCGGCCGGCAGTCTTCTGTTAACTTTTCGAAACTCGGCTGGTCAGCCTTCGAAACTTTATCACATCCGACAAACAGACAAAATCATATACAATCCATATCTTGTAAACACCGCCGAAAAATATAACCGTTCTCCAGCGCATCCCAACAGTAGCGGTTCAGCTTTTGTTATTCCTGTTTAAATTTACATAAATGGAATGTACATATTCAAACTTCAAATCAATCCTACCTACCGAAGTATATATAAAACCTAAAATTATAATATAATGCCTGCCTTGGTCACCAATTACTCAAAGGCAATCTGCACAATTTTAAAATTGGCCTCAGCAGGACACCATTTTGTGTTTTTACCTGCACGACTCGAACTACCCCTTCCTTGCCGGGTAATAAATTTACCAACCGCCCACGTCACCATTGCATAGGAGATAAGTTATACTCCTTTATCAACAATCGTATAGATCGTCTAGCTTGGGAGGTGCCATTACCGAGGTCCATTTATATCGCTGTTGCAGAATATGAAGATATTCGGTACTCCATCTTTGCCAAAAATAATGAAACATTTTTTAAATATGTCGGTAGCGGGACAACCGATTTAGTTTAATGACCGAGTAAGGATATTCATATAGCTCTACCAACGGTTGACCGATCAGAAAATGTCCCGGAGTTAATACTTCGAGATCCGAGGAATCCGTACTCAGAGGGCACAGCGGTCGCGAATTCATCACGTCTTCCACCTCAATTTAAAATTAGAAAGGGTTCAACATACATGTGTAAGGTTTATGAACTTCGAACTGTGTACCATATACCCTGTACCCTGTACCCTGTACCCTGTACCCGTTGAACAGATGAATTATGATTTTATTATAAGCATTAAAGTATTCAAGTAAAAGAACTTTGAGGATTTATTCAATTTTATTCAAAATAGTAAATGACAAGCTGGACACCTTTAGGCTCGGGAATTTTAAAGTTGTACCGAGACAAAGGTATAATTAATTAAGGTATTTAAGTGTTGAATCAAAATTTTAAATTTATTGCTTAATTTATAAATATTTAAAAAAAAAAAAAATATTTTATTTTTTTATATTCTTCTCATTCACATATATACTTCTACTCAAGTTAATATTATGTACATCTACCATTTTTTTAAATTTTCCGTTAATTTTTAAAATGATTTTCTTTTATATATATATAAAGTCCTATATGCAGTGTTGGAGCAAAACGTGGAAATAGTCTAATGCTTTTTGAATTTACTCATGGTAAAGATGATGTTCACCATAATAGAATTAACAGAATGAATGTCGAATTTTCTCGGATAGAGTTCTGTTTCCTCCCTCTTTTAACTCTTCACTCTATAAAAGTCTTTTTCGTTCAGTTCCTTGAAATAGCTTTTACCTGAAATAAATGAACCGGGCTTACCTCAAAGAAGAATGAAAGTATGTACGTAATAATTAAAAACTTTCGAATAATTTTAAATATCATTTTACAAAACGAAACAGCATACCAGTTTTTAATTGTCATTTTAAAAACAAAATGAAATACCGTATTTTAAATTTGTTTTTTTATTAAAAAATCATTGCAAGACCTATCACAATTAGGTAGAGCAGATTTTTAAGGATCATCCTGTTGGCTTCAACAATCAACAACCGTGTACGAAAATATGTCTAAACGAAGCAAGAATGGTACGTCAGAACAGGAGAGTGTGGTGTTCTATCAAACAGACAAATGTCAAAACGGTATTAATAAAACTCTAATTATTTATTTTTGCTACGAATAGATTCAAAATTATACTTTATTAGATTTTCTTTAAGCAGCTATGTACCTAGTAAGCAGCAATCTAACCTTTTCAATACAACAGTATAAACCAAAATATTTCTACAGGTATTTATCATTTTATATTTTTTAAAGAGAACACATTATTAAAATATGAATTAAATATATTAATTAGAAAGATATACATATAAAATCAATTCTATCGAAAAATATTGTTGTTGTCCCACAGGGATCCGAACCTGGATCTCTTCGTATCCCGGTGGCGCCACAACAATATTTTTCGATAAAATTGATTTTATATGTATATCTTTCTAATTAATATATTAAATTAATATTTAAAATATCACAGACCTATGTTCTGAATAATTACAACTTCACAATACGAATGTGTTCTCCTTAGAACACATTATTATTGGAAAGTTTTATTACGGAGTTTTTTCAGAACATAGTTTTGTGGTATTTTAATACAAATAAAATGTATCAATTAGAAAGATATACAGATAAAATAAATTTATCGAAAAAATATTTTGGTTACTACAGGGATATGAACTAGAATCTTTTCCTGTCCGTGGAAGTGCGTTACTATTACACCATATCAAACGACAAATTGACAAACATATCACGATAAATTTTCGAACCTATACCTACGCTGCAGCTCTTTCAAATAAATACATCTGTTATTCCATTTTTTTATAATCTTTATCTCTGTAGCAACCAAAAAAATTTTCTGTATACCTTTCTAATAAATACATTTATTTTTTTATTTTAATATTAGAAAATATAATACATTTTTAAAATAATCAGTAGGATATATATATATATAAATTTATTTTAATATTTATTTCTTCTCTATGAGAGTAAGACTCGTGTATAGAGAAGGAGTATATACGAGAGATTATGTTTCAGTTAGTCTGTGTACATATTTTTTTTACTTCAGATACAAATTTATAGTAGTCTGTAATTTTTCTGATTGTGATGGGGAGATTGTAAAAAAATTGATGCCTTGATAAATATAGTGATTTTGGGTTGCGGTATATTTTAGTTTTGGAATATAAATTTGGTCTCTGAATTCGTCTAAAACTTCCGTTACTTTCGCAAAAGGACTAGAATTCCTCTGAGCAAAAAACTATTCCATTATCCGAAACTATAAGCTGGACGGTACCAAAACGCGAAAATAAGTATTTTAATTCCCTTATCATGTGAAATGTGTTTGCCTGCTTCATGGGAATACACTTAATCCATTTCGTCCATCCACCACAATAACACAATCTTTACCGTTCGTTTGACTAAAAAAATCTATGTGTATCCTGATTCATGGTTCTTCTTCTTCAGGCCACTTGGTCAGCACACTTTTAACCGGTGACGGCTGACATTCTATGATTATTGTCTCTATATCTTTTGACAGACTTGGTCACTAAAGTACCCTTTTGCTAAGAGTTTCGTTTTAACAATACCTAAGTGGGACCGATGCAGTAATTGTAAAATCGACCTTCTCAAGCTGCCTGGAATTACAATTCCATCTGCGTAAAATAAACCATCTTCCACGAGACTCAACTCGTTCCTAATCCTCCAACTTTTCCATCTTTCACATCTTGGCTATTTTATTCGGCCAAAATGTCTGTAGGTATTTGCTTACGTTAGACAATATTTCATCCGACATTGTTGCCATTTTGACGTTTTCTACGTTTATGGCAACATCCGCACTATTTACCAAAACAAAAAAAATACAATTTTGAGTCGTGCTCCAACAAATTAATCTGACTGAACGTCTTTAAGGTGTTATTTTCGGTCTCGTCTCGTGCCGTCCATGTGTCAACCAGCGCTCTAGATAAAATATTTGAACAGTTATGTGCTGATTTCGATAGTCGAAGGCTGACAGGATAATTCCAAACCTTTGTAGCCTATTTGCCATTATAGTTGGAATTTCTTTTTTATCGGAAAAAAATCTCACTAAAGGCTGGCTATCACACGCTAAAATGAATTTTCTACCATACAAATAATAAAAAAATTCTTAATATCGAATATTATTGCTGTCGCCTCCAAATCTAAAATTGAGTATTTCTTTTCAGCATCACTTAATTTCCTAGAAATATATTGGTCTTTCCTTTCTATTTCCATATTTGTGCAATAATATACATCCTAAACCTTTCAGACTAGCGTTCCAAGTATTCCACCGATTCTTTGCAAAATTCGCACTTATCCAAATTTATTATCAACCCACAATCTTGTAACCTATGTAATACCTTGGTTAAATTTATATCATGATCTTCCGCATCAACTCCCATGACCAACACGACCCCTTTTATTCCCTGCAAAACTGAACTAATAGTTTTATTAAAAATCTCGGGTGCTGAGTGAGTTCCGAGCGGTAATCTTTTATACCTAAATGTGTGAAAATCGTAGTAATATCACGCGACTTTGGTGTTAAAACCAATTGTGATATGCGCTTCGCAAATCGAGTTTCGTAAACAAGATCGCCCTGTTCATCTGATAGGCGAGGCATAGGAAATTTATTTATTATTATTAAATCCAGGATTAATGAATAACTTTTAATCCGCACAGATCCAAACTGATGAATTATCCTTTTTAATAATAGGTACAATCGGTGTGGCACATCGGCTATATTCTATCGGTTTTATGATGCCTTGCTCCGATAATTAATGCAATTCTGCTTCCAATTTATCCTTTAGAGCGCTAGGTAAAACCTGAGGATTATAAAATTTGTAATTAAAGTTTTCTTTAATGTTTAACTTGATTTGTAACCGATGGGTATTATTTTTTTAGTTCGTTCACCGTTATTTTCGATGATCCTCACTCGCCGACAATTTATTTATTTCTGATCTCTTCCTTCATATGTTAAATCATTAATTTTCAATGGTGGTTCTACTAATAGGATAAATGTATCTTCTGTTAAACAATTTACAAATAGCGCTCTTTCCTTTTCAGTTTTACCTTGAGGTATACCAAAGTCAGTGGTTTCAGATGTGCTTTTGTGTCCATTTATTTTTACATTTTATTGCCATCAAGGCCAATATTTTTAGGATTATTATGTAGTTCCTTGTGTGATAAGCTATCAAAGGCTTTTCTTAGGTCTATAAATATATCAATGCATTTATCACTGTCACTTATATGTTTGTTTATTATTGAGATTATTTTTACAATAGCAATCTTGTGTGCTAATTTTTTTCATAAATCCAAATTGGTTCTTATTTATGATGTTATTGCTACGGATATATGACATGAGCTGTTTTTTTTACAGTTTATTTGTAGATTTTGGCTATGTTGGAGATTATTGATATAAGGCGGTAATTTTTAATGTCATTTTTATTACCTGTTTTAAATATTAGTGCGATAAAACTTCGATTATAGTCAGATGGGAATACTCAATTTTGAAGGCTAGTATTTATAATATGTGTTATAGGTTTGGTAAGAGTTAATATATTTTCTTTAAGTATTTAGGTGTGATTTGGTCGTAGCCAGGAGTTGTATCATGTTTTAAGTTTTTTTTTTTTAATATAATTTTCAGTTATGATTTGGAATTGAGAAAGATATTCATGGGTGCAGTTTAGTCGTCCGGGTAATATTTCGGCATCATAGTTTGGTGATATGTTTTTAGATAGATTTTTTCCCACATTTGAAAAGTAATTATTAAAGATATTAACACATTTAGTGGCTTCTAAATCAGCGCTGATGATAGTATTTTCATAATTAATTTCCTTTAAATTTATTTTCTGTTTTGTCTTTTCGGTTTCGTTATATATCGTTTTGTTTTTTAAAATATTATTCTTTTGTTTTCCTGATGAGAGAGGAAATTATTTCTATATCTTTTCGAGTATGGTTTTAGATATTAGTTTTACGAATATTTCTTTGTTTGTAGGAATATTTGTTGTATTTCATATTTAATTTGTATTTATCATTTTATTTGACTTATATTAAAGCTTATTAAGAAGGACACATTCTTATTGTGAAGTTGTAATTATTCAAAACAAAGGTCTGTGATATTTTAAATACAAATAAATTGTTTAATAATGCATAAATAATGGAACGATAGATGTATCAACTTGAAAAGTGTAACATATAGGTTCAAATATTTGTCGTCAATGTACTGTGCTGTAGCATATTTGGTCAATGCACGTTCCCCGGATTGGAAGAGATCCAGGTTCGATAAAAATGATTTTATGTGTATATCTTTCTAATTAATTTGTATGTATCTTGGTATTCAACCTTAAAATGTATTCATATGTTTGTTTCAGTCCCACCAACCTTCTGCTCTGCAACTTATTGGTGGCTGATCTGATGATGATATGTACGCCTATGCAGATCACAGATAGCATTAACTATCTGCAAGGTAAGAATGTATATGTTTATATATATATATATGGAACTGGCGTCTCTTCTAGGTTAGAACGCGTTTTTTTATAGATGGTTTGCTTGGGGAGACCTAGGTTGGCGTATTGGCACGTAACCGTACCATTGTCAAGGCGTTGTCACAACAAAATTACGGTACAATACTACGTTTTCGCACTGTGTTCTCTTACACTGTTCTCTGACAAACGAACTCCACCCTGATTTATGGAATCAGTTAGACAACTGAGAACAGGAAGAGAGAGCCAATATTAACAAAAAATTTGAACACCTCGTCTCAAGAAACACATGGCCCAGAAAAGAGCTAGACCTGAAGAAAAAGTTTTTTAATCTATCTGACAAAACTATGGATCCTCCACTACAACTGCCTTGGCCAAAGGTTTCAATAATGCGATCGCTTTTTTAAAAATACCCATAGAATACATTATTACTTGAATAGAAGCAATATTGGCGAAGACCCCTGATGTGATAGCTGAGACAGTTCGACAACAAAGAAGTGAAATTCTAAGAAACGCACACATCCCATAGCCCAATATATCCAAATAGGAGTTACGTGCATTGAGCACACACAGGCGACAAAGGAAATGCCATAGTGGTAATGAACAGCAAAGATTATAAAGAGAAAATGCTCGCACTATTAGATGATCCCGCGTACTAATTACACAATTCAGATTCCACAACATACCTTGAAGACCTAAAGACTTCCAAACCGAAAATGATTGCCGCAATACTTAAACCAAAAACACAGATTCAACTTATACCAAGGGAGAAATCATTGATATGTCCCAGAATATATGGTCTGCCGAAAATACATAAAAAAGACACTCCCTTCCACTAATAGTTAGCTAAAAAATGCAGCCGTTACACACAAAACTCTAAACACTTCATATAACTCTTAAATCTTGAACATAGTCGATGAAGAACTTCTTGGAAGTTTTGACAAAGTATCTCTATTTAATAATATTCTAGTAGACTAGACTTTGAAGCTAATGAAGGACAAACTCAACCCACCCATAGAGATATACGTCCTCAAACACTGTTTAAAAAATACTTATTTTCTAATACAAATTATATGCATGAATTAGAAATATATACATACAGATAAATTTAATTTACCGAAAAAATATTTTAGATGCCATCGGGATTTGTTCGGGGAAGTGAGTTATCTAAGTACAATACGTCAGCTTTGTAAATAATTTTTCAGTAAATTGAGTTTATATGTATGTATATCTTTCTAATTGATGCATTTAATTTGTATTAAAATATCACAGAACTATGTTTTGAAAAAATTACAACTTCACAAATAATAATATGTTCTCTTTAAAAATACTTATTTACTGTTTGGTCAAAAGACGTACAAACAGATTGTCGGTGCACCTATGGGCATGGGCTCCCCCTCCCCGGTTATTGCGAGTATCTTCATAATATAATTCGAAGTACAAGCATTGACCTCATCTACAGAAAACCAAAAATGTAAGTGGACGATATATTTTTAGTTTGCACTTCATGAATTTCTGTAATTTATAAACGGGTTACATACAAAATTGAAGTTCACTATGGAACTAGAACACAACAAATAGCTAGCCTTCCTAGATGGTCTACTAAAGAAGAAACATAATGAGACACTAGGCTATACAGTATTTCGCAAACCTGCACATAATAATTGATATCTAAACGTCACTTCTCATCATCCTGCATGGTCTCTGCTGCAAACACTTTAGTCACGAGAGCCAAGAAGTTAGCGGACGAAGAAAATATCGATGCGGAGATGAATAAACTTAAGGATACTTTGCGTTGTAACCATTTTTCTTAACGTATGATTCCTCGAGGCCTTTATAAAACTACGAGTATATCCACAGTCCGCGATGAAACAAAAACATCAGCAATTGCATTTTTGTCATATTAGAGGCTATTAGAGGCACCATATAGACATTTAGAAAAGTTCTTAAAAACAACAATATCAAGCCAATCGTTCATGCTACACGAAATATCTCCAATACGTTAAGAAGTATAAGACTATATTCCTTCGGAATCATAAGGTATTTACGAAATTCCATGCAAAACTTGCGACGGTACATACATCGGACACAGGAACCGAAAAACATCTACAAGATTAGATGAAAATCGTGTTAATGCTAGCTCAACACGTATTAACCGAAGAAAATAGTATCGATTTTGACGTTAAAGTTTCAATACTCCAGATGATTCTCAACGACTCCTCATGGCCTGAAAACCGATTCTTGACTCCGAAAAGTGTATTGACCATACCAGTTGGTCACCCGATTCACCCAGTACAAGCAGAAAAACTACTTCACAAAACTCAACACCAATTCATACCGAGAGCCTTCGAAGATCACAGACATAAATGAAAAAAGTTGAGAAAATAATAACTCTGCTACGTGTTAATTTGTTGATGTTAAGAAACACCGGCGCCGCTGTCTCAATTTAAAAAAAAGATGAACTACGCCACTGGTACATGCCTTTCACACGCGCTACCCTTTTCAAGCGATCTACCTGCTGGGCCGAGCGCTCCCCCTTCAACAAACCCCGTGACGCGTGAGCCCATAAAGGTAGGGATCGTAAATCGCCAACAGAGGAATTACTCGCCACTACCCTAGGACCAGTTATCAGCCATCACCGAAGCCCGTAGATACGCCAAACTGCCTGACATCTCGTCGGTCACCGACAAGGGAACATCGTTTCACTAATGTGTAGTGGCAATACCTTTTTTAAAAATGTATTTATTTCAACTTATGATACATGTAGATTATATATTATAGATATTCAAATAAAGCGAATATTTAAAAGTACCTATTCCATTAAAGATTCATAATGTAAGAGATATTCACGGTCTCCTTAACTAGACCGAAGTCTGCACTAAAGGAGACAAGTTTATCCGTTATATTCATCAATACAAATATGAAATAATTATTCTCAATCTAAACTAAAAATAAAGTAAATAGGGTTATTAAATAATTCTAATAACATAACTAAAATATTCTCGCTTTTTCATTATTGAAACACAATACAGAAGAGAAAACTAATATAAAGAAATTATGTTCTGTTCATGTGATCATTTCTGATATCTCTCTTGCAGCCGCCTGCGTATTGACTTAGCCTCTACAGCGGACGTTTCCGATAGTACACCATAATATACAATGAATAACCGACCACCTTCTTAAAGAATGTTTTATATCGGTCTATGCCGGTCTCATTTATTTCTTTCATTCATGAAGAAAGAGGAGTACCTAATATCACATAAAAGTGGCGGCAGTAAGTCTCAAATTTTAATTATGGGACACACAAAACTACATAAAAAATGTAGAGACTGCAATTTAGATTTAACAACTAAACACGGGCTACTAGTATCAGTGTTCAACCTATCAAAATCATTAGACCGAACATCAAGAATCAAATGGTACGATGTAGACGAACTAAAGAATTTATAACTATTTACGAGATGATAATAAAATAATATAAAAGTGCGGATAAGATGTGTTATAACTTCGAAAAAGTATATCTAATAAATGCCAAATATATACTGGATGTATCAATAGGAGGTGTGAGTATTGGAAAAGATAAAAAGATATAGCAGGTAATAAAAAAAAGAATCTGTTCAAACTATTACTGAAAAGTAAATTAGATACGGACGACCAAAAGTATAAAAACGAAAAACACCTGGAAAATAGAAAAGTGAACCAAGTAAAGGCAGAAACAATGAAAATTTCTTCGATGAACTTGAAAATGCAAGTAATGAAAAGGAATTCTTAAAATAGCAAAACCAGAATACAATACTTCGAAAGACATCAGAAACCAAAAATGTGTAAAGACTACAGAAAGAATAACTGTTAACATCAATTTATGACATACAAAAATGTTGGAGATAGTACTACGAAGATTTACTAAACGAGGAATTCCCTAGCAAAGAGCTATCACGTATCAGCAAAACATTCGATCCCACAAATATCCACAGATTAAGCAATCTCAAATACAAAAAATAATAACAAGGTTGTATGTAGGACCCGACGAAATATCCGCCGAACTTTTGGACCCTATCTTCCGGTACTCCTTATTATTTAATTCCAAACATGGCGAGACCGACAAGGCAAGAAGTCACAATCCCCACCTGACGCAGTCGGTCCGCCCGCGACGTTACCGTCACCTAGAGGTCGGTCCGCCGAACTAGAGTGACCCTTACCAAACAAAGTTAAAAATAAAATAAAACACACGTAGTTGTGGAATATCGAGGGCATTAAACAATTATTATCTAGATCTAGCCCGCGATATCCACAACATAAAAAGGTTTTTATTTCTACATAACCTTTAATAAATGTAACTGGTTTTAAAAATAGATCCCGTCAATTATTTTAATTGTTGGTATTCGAATACGAGAGAGTAATAGTAATATGACTCATAAGAAAATATTCTGCATACGTCCGGTGAGCAACACTTTTCTCAGTTCACTGAGCCGTGGTACTTTTCTGCATGTCTCACGATATTGTTAAAATATTGCACTTTCTAAGTGTTTATACTTTTAATCTATTAATCCAGTTTATTTTTAGAAGCCGGCTGTAGATCCACATATTAAATGCTTCAAGTCGTTTTATAATTGTTTTAGTGAGTAACCATGATTCCGTTTCATATAGAAGTACAGAGAAGACATTTTATATCGCAAATTTATGTATAGATCATGCGGTTTATAATTATCATTACTTTATTGAATAGCAACCCATCTCTCAATCACAGTAAAAATTTGTAGTCACCTGTTTAATTATATAACAATACTACATGCAGCACATTCTGCGCAGACCAGGATTCATAGGGCTCCAAAATTGAAGCGTAACCAGATCGATATACGATAAAATTTTGGTGGAAAAATTATTTTATATACAATATTATTTATTATAAGCTAAATAATATAGATGCTGTTATAAATAATTTATATCGTTCTCTCCAGATCCTTTGTTACGAACACACTTTCTGTTTTGCAGCGATTTTGGTCACTACCAGTGCGTACACTATTACGACCATGGCAGGAAACCTCTGCGTCGCCATCAAGCGGTTCGGCAAGATACCCACACTTTCCAACAGTAACTCAACAGTAATAGTTATAATTTTTTTATGGATTCTGGTGTTGGTTTTATTCGCCCCCATAGTGTTGATAATTATGACCAGCGAGGAGTACAGCACGGTAAAAATATTTTTATTATATTACTTGTTCAAATGTACAAATTGAAATTACATATAACATCATACAGGATCATTCAAGGTTATGGAATTTTTTATTTGTTTCAAATAATTTAAATATATTTATGTTGTGTTTATACATTAATCAATACAACAAAGCGATCACATTCACTTTAGGAAAACTATGAAATTCCGACAGGAAAAATAAATGGTTCTGCATCTTGCAGCGAAAACTAACTGTGTGACTGTACTGCAAAGAGGCTATTTTAAATATGAATTTTAATCACCCCACCTAAATTTGATATGTTTTTTATTTAAATTATAAATTATTAATGGTTATATTATTGTGACTTCACTTGATACTTTTGAAATTAGACACTGGTTTAATTTAAAAAGTATCAAGTAAACCTAGATCTGAAAACAGATACAGAGAGATACAAACAGAAAGGCTTATAAGAAATGGTGACGCAAGGAAACAACCTTTGTCCTGGGCTATTAGCGGCTGATCAAATATTCACCCAGTGCCAAATTGTAGATAAAGTTCTTAAGCACATCATAGAATCACACCATTTATTCAACCACTATAACATCGAAGGTAGCATAGCATAGGTACCATTGAAAACTGATTACAATTCGACTACCCCGAGGAACACGGCAGTAACTCAAATTTAAGACATTTTAATTCTCTTATGAAACATTGAAAACAATTATTCTGAGTCTATTAACATTCTCTTTTCGAGCAAAGGCGATATTGTGTTTGTATATGTATTGTAAAATAGTCAATGATGATTTATTTTTGTGTCATTACATATGAGTTACTTGTGACATTTCGGCAACTGACACTTTTTATAAATATTTATTATTTTGTGGGATATGTATATGCTAATTGATTTATTTTTACTTATTCTGAATCACTGTCGAGTGAATAATTCTCGTGTGGGAGACTCCCTGATCCTCAGGGCCTGACCGCAAGGTCCCGACTTCCGACCTATTATACGTTTTGATTGAAACTGTTAGAGGTTCTGAACTATATCATATAATAGTGACATCTACAGTGGATTTGATAGTTACCTCTCGAATTTTAGACCATTTTATTAATATTATCGTCAGCCTTTTTAATCTATAATGTCGTTTCATTTACAACGTAAAACGGGTCTTTGATTTTAGGATTATCCGTTGTTCGACAACGTACATGACTTCTTTATCTTTTCGTTCCTTTTTAATGACTGTATGCACGAATCAGCCTCGTTTAGAGAATTGCTTATTTTCAGGGGACGATGAGTGTTGGCCCTTTTATGAATTAAAAAAGTGTCCCTCCTCAGCTGATCTTTAAAAGTTCTATAAAAAATATGACGTGGAGTAGCTAAGGATAAAATATAAAATAACAATGAACAGCAGGAAGAGGAACCACGAATCAGTAATTTAGTTCGCAGAAAACTATCGAAAAGAGTTAAGAATATGAAAAAATACTATATGCAGGATTCACTGACGTCAAAAACTGTGAGAAGCGCACCAACATAATAATATGGATGGGCTATTATTGAAAGCAATACAATCCCTGTATAGAAAGTACACCAGCAGTGTAAGAATCAACGGTAAGATGTCAGACTAGTTTGCTGTAGAGATCGGACTAAGTCGTAGACGGAATAAGTCGGAGGAGCCAAACAAGTGACAAAGTTCTATAGTCTCTCACAGCAGGATAAATAAATTGATAAAAGGATAGCAGAGCTTAATAAAAAGACAAAATTAGCGATTTTATAATCACGCCCCCACCCCGATCTATGGCCGTCAATTTTGAATACTGACGAAGAGGCGTTGGTCGAGAATCCAGGCTGCAGAGATGAGATACCTTAAAGATTAAATCACAAAAGATATTATCCAAGAGGAACTTGGGATGAATCCGCTGTTCCTTTATATAGAAAAATCTCTGCTAAGTTGGCTTGGACATATCCTCCATATGGCAATTAAATGACTATCTAAACAGATTTTTTCATCAGTATCAGAGGGAAGAAGACCTGTAAGATGACCCAGGAGAATATAGAAAAGGCTAATGGAGAGATTCTGCGAAGAAATACGAGACTATCAGTGGCCCCAAGTAATTTACACAGCGCAGGACAAAGAGCAGTAGAAAATTGCTGTCCAAGAGTTAGGCCCCCGACCCGATTAGGATAAAAGGGATGACGAAAAATAAAAAATAATTGAATTCACTATTGTGAAAGTCACAATGAAAAGTCATCTAAGGTCTTTTAGAAACAGGACTTGAAATAATAATCTTGTCCTTGAGCCATCCAGGTACATTTTATATAAAATACTGAGAGTCGACAACGGGGAAAGATGGAAAATGTTCTCGAACAGTTTCTTTCAAATCTTTTGGAATTTTCTTTAGGCATTTTTGTTTGGTTCATAAATTTGCCACAACTGACCCAAGTTAACTTTTGCTAACTGTTATAACCTTGGCAGGGTTTGCATGAACATAGTTTAGAAGATACGAATCATCTCATGGTTTGATATTTGATAATGGTCTCCGGATGTCGTTAGGCGAGGATTAATAAGAACAAATGTTGCAACTTTTTTTTGGAACCAATTTAACATACTGATCGTGCTAAGTCATCCGCGGACATCCTCTATTTCTGATGCCATCAACACTTGCGTCATATATTTTCTTCTCATTCTCGGTTCCAAATGACCATATTACCTAAGTGCAGTGCATTTAGTGCTTACGCGAGTGCATTTAAACTAATTAAATCTGCCAGTTTTAACTATAATTCGACAAATAATAAGCCAGCTGACAGAATAACAAATATTTTACGTGGAACACGAAGCGGGGTAGGCGAATTTTATAGCCAATAGGAGTCAAGCAGAAGTTGTCGCTGCAACTAATCAGAAACGCCACAAGTGTTGTCATAATCGCCCTTAATTGATAATTTTCAACCGATTGCCTACAATGAGGAATAGACAAGTTGATCTAATAAGTGACAGGTGTAGAGCCCTAATTGCAGACCATAATTGATGAATTATTCCGCGTATGTCACCCGTTGACGGTGCTGCTCTGTACTACTGTACGCGCCTGGGAGCCTACTATATTAAAGTTTGTACAAAACCCTGTATATAGACCAGAAAAGACTGAAAAGTAACGGAGAGCTCCAGTCGTCTTAGATCACCCTTGCCAATACATTTTAAACAATACTCGCACAGGCCTCTACCACGGTCAACCTTATCGGTTAGAGAATGAATTCTCAGCCACATTCGGACTCATAATCGTTAACAATGGCAGACGTCATTCTCGTAACGAGGGACCGCCGAAGAAGATTACCTATGCGATCTTATTTAAATCTTATTCATTATGCTAAGATTAGCTTTACATTGTCTTAAATTTCTTCATCTTTTACACTAGCATAAATGGTTCTGCTACTCATGTCTAAATTAGCTTATTTCTACTAAATTTAGTCTACTTTCACTCCTCTTCTGCCAGTCCCGGGACTCGCTCGCATTTACCACTATCGGTACCAGGACTCCGTTCTGTGCCGCTAGTCTTGCCTCAGTTGACAAGTTCCCATTAGATATTATTCCATTCAAAGCGCTGTTCACTTTATTTCCTGCAGTCACCCTCCTTTCGATATCTTTTCAGCCTTTCTATTTTTGATTAAACATACTTCCCAAATACACACACTGATCTGCTTTTCCAAACATTTATTAGGTTAGTACCTGCGATTATTTAGCACGTTGTCTTATTTTAACATTGTATCATCATTCAATTTGATCCCTTTTGACTGAGGATTGCGATCTCCATGAACTCTTACCCTCTTGACTATTCTCCTCTACTTTTCTCAGCATCCTGCAGATCTTAGGGCTGTCAGCAGAGAAGTGTCGTTTGCTTTTTCCACTTGGTCGATCCAACGTTTGGGGGGATCTTCCTCTTCCTCTTCTTCTTCTTACATCGGCGTGGCCCACCATAAGAAGCTTCTACAAGCTATCTTCTTTTCTCGCAAGATGCTCAAAAAATTCAAGGGTTCGTCTCAAATACATCTTTGGGTGTCTGTCTTTGATGTTCAGTTCCTGCAGAATGAAGACATTCATGCGTCTTGCTGTCCATGGTATGCGCAACATGTGTCTCCAGAATCACATCTCAAAGGCATCAATCCGTCTTCTCGCCCTTGTTTTCAGAGTCCATGATTCAACATTACATCATCGGTATATAATAAACGGCATACAGTCAAATCGCCTATTTTACATCCTACATTAATATATTTCAGTTCTTTTACACAATTATCCATATACAACTGCTTTTTGTGTTTTCGCGGGTGGTGTAGAATTATAAGCTTAACCCAAAAATAATTAGTAAATACAAATTAAATGTATATTAGTTAGAAATATACAATTTAATAATAGTTGTAATTACAACTTCACAATAAGAATGTGTTTTCCTTAATAATTTAATTTTTATTAAATACCACAGAACTATGTTCTGAAAAATGTTTTCTTGTGTTTTCCTTAAATATAAAAATAAAGTTACTAATAGTTTGTTATAATTAAAGTAACCCCCTAAAATGTATCCATATAATAGTGTTGACAAAGAACCGGGTTACAATAGGGCATGATGTGTTGGAACCTTTCGACAAATATAATGACCTTTGCTGATTCTGTCGGCAATCTCGTCTCTTGTTTCTTAAATATTAGAAAATTCCCTATGAAAAAAATCATCAAAAAGAAACTGATGGTATTATAATGCATTTAGAATTTTGAAGGGAAGATTTGTTGTGCTAATCGAACAGTTTTTATGCGTTCATTGATTGGCTCATATAATTATAAATGTCACATCTTTTTGAACTGGAACCTTTTTATCCCAAGAAGGACTAAATGTATATAATGCGTTCGTTGACTGACTGGTTAATCAATCAATGGCAAGCGATCACAATAAGAATTAGTATTAAATTAATTTAACTCGATAAGCTAAAATATATGAAAGTAACTGGCCTATATTGTAAGAAGCGTACATGTTGAGTGTATCAAATACTTTTTCAAAATCAACTAATTCTGATTACGACAGTAACGCGCAGTCATCACATCTTTGACTTCTCTCATTTGACCTGTGCGTGATCTAACGTAGAGAATTCACTTTTAAACCTGGCTTGGTCTATTGTTTGGACACTTTATAAAATGTCGATAGTAGGCGTATAAGGGAGTAATTTTCTAATTAAGTATTGGGTGGGGATAGAATTTATTATTTAAATTATTATTCACAGATGTAAGTAGGTACATAAATAGTATTTAAATAATTTTTTTAAAATATGCCGATATTGTTAAGAATTTTGAACACTTGGGTTTTATCTTTCAGAACTGCGTACTCACTAGGAATTGAGTCAAGTTGTGACATGATACCGAGGAATGAAACGGGCGAGTCGTTTTTCAAACTTACTATGGAAATGTTCTTTTTGCTGCTTGAATAGCGCATTTTAATTTTTATGGTCTACGGAAGATAATTATTTATCTTTTAATAACGTGGAAAAGCGAGGGAAATAAAGAATAATCTCGAAATATTACAACTTAACCTTCCCAGAAATAAAAGTTTATGTAATGTTTCGCTACAAAATAAACTAGTAGTAGGCAGTGGCGTGCAGTAGGTATAGATTTAAGTTATGCTATTACCAATATTATACAATCATATGTAATATATGTAATACAAACGTTTAACCAACGTCTTTAGACAAAATAAATTCATCGTTTATACGACCCCACCATGTATATATTTGTAATTTTAGAGTACTCTTAATAATGTTTTTAAAGTTTAAGTTTTAACGTAAAATAATACCTTCTTACCCATATAAAAAATGTATGGACGTTTTTAAGAACACTTTCTATGATTGAATATGATTAATTTATTGTTTGAAAATCCTTCACGTAATAACTAAAGGAAATAATTATTTTTATTAAAGGATAACATAGAAAATAGTTCTGCCAATTGTTTTTTGATTTTTCAAAATAAAAAACCAATCCATGCACCAAATGTAAAGAACAATCATGAAATCAACACGTTAAAAACAGTAAGATAGTAAAATTCGCGAATTAGTAAAAGATGAAGTAGACACATTATTGACATATTATTCTGTTTAAAAACAGCATAGGTAACCAACACACACAAAAACAGGTATAAAAGGTTTTTTTTTTAGAGGTATAAAACTTTAATATGAAATAAAACACATACAAATCGTGGTAATGGCCATGGTATTGGCTTTATTAGAAAGATAATGTTATGCCATTAGTGTTTAAATGTGATTTCACGCATATGGGCGCCGCGGCTGGCTCGAATAAAGCGCAATCTGGAAGTCCAATTTTCGACCAATTTTGGAGCAGCTGGGGTCATATATCAGCAATAGCGCGACGAATGTTGGCCTTTAAATCGTCTATTGTCTCTGGTTTATTGGTATAGACTAGCGACATTACATATCCTCACATAAAATAATCCAAAGTTGTTAAATCACACGACCTTGGAGGGCCTTGATTGTGGCGACAACCTGGCACACGACCTTGATTTAGGCGCACGTTTTGTGACATATTACACTGTCTTTTTGAAACCACAGCTCTTCCACATTAATGCCATTCAATTGGGGAAGTCAGTAATCATGGATCTATAGCGCTCTCCATTGACTGGAATGTTCTGGCCGGCATCATTTTTGAAGAAACAATGCGAAAACGATCCATAGTTATTCGAATTACTTGCTCGGATGGACGATTATGTCGACCGTAAAATGGACGTAGTGCACGGTATGTTTCATGAAGTGAACCACGATTTTCCAAATAAATTTGCATAATTTGCAAGCGTTGTTCTGGCGTAAGTCTATTTATGGTGAAAAGGCAAACTGAGTACAAATCAGCTGTCAGCTGTCAATTCGGCTGTCGCTGGAATAAATATATATGTGTGTGTATGTATATGTTTATGGCGAAATTAGTCCATTCAATCGTGATTGTGTCATGGTAGATCTTAAATAAGCTTTTAAAGATGCAAGGTTAAAAATGACCTTTCACTGACACTGACGCATGTTGTGATCATGGAAGGGATTTTTAATATGATATTGATGTCATTTTGTCACACTTGGCATGTTCTAAATTGAACCAAACTGAGTACAAATCAGCTGTTAGCTGTCAAATTGGCTGTTGTTGGAAAAAGTGTTGCCAATTCGAAAAACAAACCTCTAAAAATACACCCTTGAGTTTTTGTGATCCTGATAATTTAGTGATAACATTTATATATCTGGTAAAAAATACAAAAGCAGCCTTGTTTTTGGATCCACGTTATAATAGTTAAAATTCATTTTTCCAATAAAGTTACTTCTAAACACATACCTATCTTTTCATTTGCATAAAAATAAGAGTAAAAAAGTGGCAAACGCAATAACATTCTGCGATCGCGAATTATTTTAGGTTGGTTTTTAATATTCATAAGGCACTGGGAAAATAATAAACAACCTTTTCGGTATATTTAATTTTTATTAAATTACTGAAATTAACACTCAATTAACCCCCAAAACAAAAATGAATAATTTGAATTTTAAATTTTACCTTTCAAAAATAGAAAAATAATTATGGATGTATAAGAAAGGTATAACAGGATTCTTGGAATTTAGTGAAGAACGCTGAAGTTCGTTGCTTTACCTATATACCTACCTTTAACGAGCCAGGATCATATTGAGACGACATTTGCATTAATTGGGTCGCATGGTAGATATAACATCAATCCATCGTCAGGACAGTTAATTACAATATATACAAACATTATTACGTAATGCTGTAATATTATAATAAATAATTTTTAATGCATCAGGATTTATGAAATATTTATAGACCGGAATTTATATAAAATGAACCAAATGAAGCAGATACTGAAAATCTATCAGAATTCGTAGTTACAAATTGACGGAAATTACAAAGCAAATGATATTTTATATTGGTGGATTCGGGTATCTGGAAAGTTCACCGACAACAATTCACCGACCGGTTAATTTGTCGAATGGAAAGTTCACCAATTCAACAATTGATCATCGATTTTTATTTATTATTTATGGATTTTTGCACTGATTATAAAAAATATTTTTTACAATGAAAAATATATTCTACGGAAACCCTGGCCGCGAATCAGCCACCAATGGCCGCTAAGCGGCTACTATTTGGCGTGAAGTGGCTGCAATAGCCGCCATAAATGATTTTCGACATTCAAAATTATTGTGACGGATTCTATTTTGATTTTGTTTAACATGAACGTTTTAAATACGTCACGTTGCCGTTTTGCGATCTGTTTATTATTGTCGTGACTTTCCAATTTGACTGCACCAGTGTTGTGATGTGTAGTGTAGTGTCTTTGGAAATACCACCAGATTCCTTTTGGGGTTCTATCCTTTCATTATGCACATTCAAGTTGCTTGTACTCGCTCAATTGATACGTGTAACAAAACTCGTTTATTACAATAATATATTTACAGTATTGTACAATAATATAAGTCAGATATTGCTTATTGCTGATGCAAAGGAATGATGGGAGAGAGCCCCGTTCCCCAGTGACGGCCTGTTATATTCCATGACCCTCACCACTCCTCAGACACACACATACAAAAGTGACAGTTCTCACAATTATATATAGTTATGCATTATTGTGCTCATGATTAAAAGTTGTTAAATATATACGGAATATTAGACTACGACAACTTTCAAAATGTCGCACATAAAATATTTTTATATTCAACAATATAAATTAGTGTTGTAGTCAACATATGCGTGAAAATATATTTATTGGTATTTTTTTCCGAGAAATCGAATAGCGCCACTTAGACCGGCGTAATGAATGAAAAAAAACGTATTTATAGGACCGACGCAGATATTATTTTGTAAAAAATTGTTTACGCGCCTTGTTACTTCGATTGGCACCACAGGGTTTCATGGTTTATAATAATGTACATGTGTGTGTGTGTGAGTGAGTATTGCCGCCCTTTTTTCGGACAGCTAAGAAGACGGTAAAAAACAGGCTTTATTTAATTACATCCCGTGCTTCTACCAGTCCAGCGGTCCAAATAAACCACCAGTGGGCGCTTTGGTTGGTCGAAATCTAATGAAGACAACCCATCTAAAAGAACAACATCATCAGACCAGAAAGACAGCAAAAATAAAAGGTTAGTGCAGTTCACATATCATGTGTGTACTTATTGTTTATCGGAAACCTGGGAACCAGCTATCGAAGGCATTTACATAAACATAAATTATTATATTTTTGATTTAAATAGTACCTAGGTGATGCCCTAAAGCGTGTGAGTTACTATTGGTGTACCCATAAGTAATCAATTATTTAAGTGGCAACAAAAAAAAGAATTTAACTACATTTATTTTTATTTTTAATCGATTATATAACCTCCATCGTTATCTAGAACCTTTGGCCAGTTCTTGTTGGTAGACTTTTAATTCCCTTTTCATAAAATTCAGTATCCTTTGAAGAAAAATATGCTTCTAGGTGAGTTCGAACACCATCGAAATTTTAAATTTTTTTATTCTTTAGGTAGTGTTCCATGGACCGGAATAAATAAAAATCGGATGGTGCTATGTCTGGGGAATATGGGGTATGTGGTAAAACCTCCCAGTTTAGTTGCCTTATTTTTTCTTGGGTTAATCTTGCTGCATGCGGCCGGGCATTATCATTTTGCAATATTACCCCTTTTCTGTTGATCAGACCTGGTCGTTTTACTAACAATATGCAATCTATCCAATTGTTGGCAATATAATTCAGCCGTAACTGTTACTCCCGGTTTCAATAGTTCAAAATTAATTTTTACATATCCCTTAATATTATGTATATAATTGTACGACAATCTAAATCTTAACGGTTAAATCGCAGTTACCAATAATTATCGTAACAATTGAACACCAATCGCAATTACAGCCACAATCGCGGTTTATCTAGTCGCTACTATGAAGTACAAACAGAGACTCTTCTTCTTTTAAACAGGCAATCCACCTTTCAAGAGTGATTCGTGCCATTAATCAAGTTAAAACTTTATTTTATAGAAAAAAGTACAATAATATTATAGATTAGGAAATATTATATTACAAGTCAATACCATTGTCGTTCAAAAAATGTGCTATTATATAAATTAAGTCTGTCATACATCGGGATGTGAAATTGATGAGGGAAAACTCCGAAAAGAGTGGCCTCTTGGCCAGTTTATCAGCACATTCATTTCCATGAATTCCCTTATGTGCTAAAATCCAAATGAATGACACCTGTTTATTGTTGTTGTCCAAATTAAATAAACATCTTCTGATGAAACAGATTATCTCATTGTCTAGCCAAACTTTCATATTAGCAGAGAGGGATTCAAGAGCTGCTTGCGAATTGGAGAATATAACAGCCTTATTGATGTTCCGGAGTATGCAGATGTCCAAGACCTCTTTAATTGCTGAGAAAACTGATAATTCCGAAGGAAGTCATAGCTTCAGATTTATTTCTAATTGAGGCATGGACACTGCAGCACCGCAATAGCCCTCAGGGCAAAGTTTAGAACCGTCGGTATAGACGAGGAGATAATTAAACCATTTCGAATCAAGTACACTATTAAACAACTTGTTTATATGATTTTCATTTAGCTGGGTTGATTTGTCTAGTTCTGAGATTACATCAATGTTAGTAGAGAAAAATATAGCACGATAGGGGGTAGAATAGATTAGAAGAGTAGAATAACGATGCAAATTCGGGATATTTTATTTTTAAGTAGGAAAAGCAATTGCATAAATTTGGGCGAGATTTATTTGATAAGTCTATCAGAAAAGTGTGAACGGAAACTTTTTGCGATAGTGAAAGAAATTGAACCTTTTTAGAAAGAATTTATCTGTTAAATATTGACGCCTAATTAGGAGATGCATCTCTACGCATTCCACTTGGAGAACATTGATTGGATACGAATTAATAGCTCCTAAAATAAATCTCAAACATTTGGACTGGTTTTTTTTAAGCTTGGATTGGTAGAGAATCTAACAAAAAACTAGCGTTGTCTACATGGCTTCGTACCAGGGTTTCATACATGAGTTTCATGGTCGATGGATGAGAGCCCCACCATACTCCACAAACCGATCTTAGAAATTTCATATTTTTTTCACATTTAGCTCTAGAATCATATCTATGTGTGATTTCCAGGAAATATTTTGTCCAAAATCATGCCTAAAAATTTAACTTTCTTTTTTTGACAGGAATACTCACGTTATCGATAGTCGACCCGGGAAAGACTGTGTTTTTTCGTAAAGACAACAATATGGGATTTCAATGGCGATGACCATTACACCTCCACCATTTGTTTAAATATTGTTGTCTGAAACATACATAGCAAAGTCATCCGCAAAGTTCAACACGTTACATAGTTTTGATACCTTACTTGTGAGGTTCGCAATATATACATTAAATTGTGAAGGACTCAAAACCGAGCCCTGGGAGAAGCCTCTTAATAATCCCTTCCGGGCCATCTAAAACAATAGATTGCTCAGCAAAAATATTGTGTATTAGTTGTGCGAGATGGTTCAGGATATCGAGGTTTTTCATTTTTTCCAGAAGAGGTAGAGTACATTATCATAGGTTGCATTAATATCTATAAATGCAGCCACTGTAAATTGTTTTTTCGCAAATGTGTGGATGTTCGTAATAAAAATATTGAGAATGTTAAGGCAGTAAAGTGATTTGCGAAATCCAAACGGAAACGGAGATAGAAGAGAATTGTATTCTATGAACAGACTTATTTGGTTATAAAAATGAAAGGCTGTTTCACCATCTTCAGATAAGCTTCGAATTCTGTAACTAAATTTAATGATGGTTAAGTCACCTGTCATTATTAGAACATTGGTTAGTTTTAAGTATATTTCTACAGAAAATATGTCTATTGCAGAGGGTCTCAAGACGGAACTTCTAAGCACTTTTTTCAATCATCGATTTCTCAAAACCGCCATGCGAATGTAACTATACGGTACATAACGGATTTTGTGAACACGGTAACTCCCATAGTTCTTATCAGATTTTGATTTAAATTTTCTGAAAAATTGACCTGTTTCATATTTGTTAGTTAATACCAATTGATTTTTAAAAATGTTGGTAGCAGGTTCTAATTGTACCCGCGAAGAAATTTTTCTTCTCAAAATATTTTTACTTCAATTTGTGTTACAAAGATAACACGATGAGGTCGATAATACAGACTTGGGCAATAAAACAGACATCGTAAATAATTGAGTAGAAAATATTATTACAAACAATTCCTTTATTATCCGGTAATACAGAAAGTATATTTTGTTCAATTTGTGAGATTGTAAACAGGATATAAAATGGTTCATAAATAAATAAATATTTTTTTACAGTGGTAGATAAATTTCGTACTCGCAATACTTATGTATGTGACAAAATAAATTATATAATTTTTTTCAGGAAAATGTTACACTGTCCATGAAAAGACGTCTATTTAATATCTCCAATTTCATTATTACCTACGCAATTCCTGGTAAGTTTGAATACCTACGTATTTATATATTAACATTATTTTTTATTAATTTATCATGTATGCAAATTAGTAAAGTGTTCATTTTCATAGAGTTACGAATTAGGTAGATAACGTGAATTTTTTGTTCCGAGGTTACATTTTTTCTTTCGTTAATAGTAAACGAACAGTATCACAAAATATAAAATTGTAAAATTGTTTGACGATTTTATAACTTCGTAATATATATTTTTTAAAGTATGTACGTAATGGTTATATTTTCTTTTAAATAAAATCTATACAAGTATAGTAATGCCTTTTTGACATAAAATAAAAATTAAATGGGAAATAAATACATTTCATTGAGAATGTTTATACAATCTTATGATTCTTTAATTTTTTTTAAAAATTTATATTTTGTCATATTTATAATTATTATTTGATATTTATACGAATATTGTAGGTAGGTAATAACGACTTAATTCTCTTTTTAGAGTTATCCTGACCATAACGATCATTTTCAATGATTTATATTTGACGTTCGTTGACTGTTCAATACCTTTGTTAGTTATCAAAAAATGTTAGAGGTATTTACTTTTTCCGTGATCAATTAATTTGGAAGATCTAATTTATTTAGCTTTTTGTTATGTAGACGGCCTTTGTAGTCCGGTGGGCATTAAACTGGCTTCTAAACCGGGGGCCCTGGGTTCGATTCTCAACGAGGACACAATATATCTGTCATTTTCTCGAGCCTTGGTGTTTTTGTGATATGTTTAAATACAGTAATTGGCAGTGGCGATCAGTAGGTACAAACTTAGGTTATGCTGTTACCGGTGATGCGACGATCAAGGACAATTCTATCAATTTAAATTTAGAATATAATTGTGAATTTATTACTTTAAAAAAGGCAAGTTCTTTTATTGCTCGGTACCGTACTGTACTTTCGATAACGCTTAAATTTTTTCTACAATAAGTGCTCAAAAACATTAATTTAAATAATTAGCTTTACAAATTACCAAAAAGTTATTACACATAACAGAAATCAATTAATTTCATTAAATAATCTAACTTATGTAATAATATCTCAAAACATGCAAACACACTTGCTTGACAATAAAAAATTACAACCTATTACTTTTATCGATGCATAAACGTAGACTCAGATGGAATACACCATGAAAACAAAACTTTTAGTCTGTTTACAGTTTGCAGTTTGCAAATTAAATATGGATATCGCAATTTTTAGTGAGGATTAATCGCTTTCGAAGACAACATAATTAAACTAATTGTTCGAAAATTGGCAGACGTAAAGATGTTAATATAGGTTCAGTAAGAGCATATTTAGTTCTGTACTATTGTCATACGGATTAAACAGGCAATTGAAATGGATAACGAACTTCCGTGCTGGCAAATTGCCTACAAGCTTCAACATGAAGTTGTTAATAAATGATTCATAAATATCGCTAGACAAAAGTCGTGGGTTACGCCATAGACAAGGTTACGCTAAGCCAGGTAATAAACGTTAGAATTTTACATGGACTAAAATAAGATTTTTTTTATTTATTTATATTTCCCAGAATTTTTAGTATTGCACAGCTTTCGTACGCAGTGTACACCTCTGGTAATGGGCCTTGTGGCCTGTTGTAGTGTTAATATTTAAAAAATAAAAGAAGCTTAATCTGTGGCCTTTATTCTTCCTAAGACGGACGATCTTTGTCATTAAAATAATTCTAAAGTACCTTTACATTTTAAATTTTCATCTTTTGAGGATCTGCGTCCAGTAATGAATATCCATTTTATTGCTTTCTATAGATCCCTATCTCTAGTGCTTTGTTTTAAATGTTATCCAATCATCGCGTCTTAAGCCAGATGGAAGACTAGTGCAGAATATTATTTTGAAAATAACGTCCGTTATCCTGCACTCGAAAATACCTTATAAATATAAATTTGTTTTATTCACAGGCTTCCTAATAGTTCTAACTTATTTTCATACGAGACAGCAGCTGTGTTCACCCAACCCCGTCTTCAATGCTAACGAAGGTAGCCCCAGCAGTCAACGAGTAAGTACCTATACTTTCCTAACTCGGTACCCAGAAGTATAACCTTAGTATGCTCGAAGCCTCGAGATCTCCAAAAGCAAATTTAGTAAAAGGCTCAGCACTTTGCCTTCGGACAACATAATGTTTAAGCTTACATCTGTACTATTTTGAAATTGTAATATGAAATTTCGCTATTGAATTCAAATGTAAATTCTTCTTCTTCCACGGCACTATATCAAAGAGTATGATTTGGCATTCTCCTTCGACTCCTATCCCTGGCTATTCTTATCCAGTTCCCAGACCCTCTCATTCTGCACCAACCGTAGTAGTTTAAAATGATTAAATTGTGAGTTACATGATGTTATAGTATTTGATGTTTTAGTAAAAGATCTACCTGTTTAAGTAGAAGGAATTTTTTTTAACTTACTCATGCCCCAGTTTCCACCGCATAGCGGTCGGTCCGCTGAAACTAGAGAGACTTTGGACGGACGCAGTACCGTACCGAGTTGCTCTTTTCCCAAACATAATACGTACAGGTGAAATAAAACATATACAGAGTGAATATCGCGTCGATATCCACTGCGGGGAGACATTTGTAGGTTACAGTCACACGGAAACTGTAACTTGTAAACCAGTTAGAACGACAAAATAAAAAGGTTTTGTTAAGTACCAGCATACGTATCCTTGGACAAAAACTTTTTTTTTATCTGGTTCCTCATCTGAGATTAGATCTTACATTTAGTAAAAATTGAAAATGTTGAAAAGCAAGAAGGGTTCCTAACCCAAACTTTAATTATTTAAAGCTGTGAACACTATTAATCATAGTTATAACAAAAAAAAAACAATTTTGTAGTTCCAACCCTCAGTTACCATAAAAGATCATCAAAACTGGTGATTATGCTTCCAAATTTGGCATATTTCAAGGTCATTTAAGTCATTTTTTCTATAAATTTTCTATAACCCTATTGCAATTTTTTTATGTTAGTGAAAACCAGAATAGTTTATCTTTTATGGGAGGAGAACAATATATATTTTTCAAAACCTCTGCCAAAGCCTTGTTTTTGCGTCACTGCGATAAAAATTTAGCCTAGATCCAAGATGGTGGCAGATAAAAAAAATACAAATTGTTTTGAGCTTCAAATTCATGTAATTAAAAAATAAATAATATCTGATATGATATGATATGGTCAAGCGACTATTTATTTTAAAATTAGGTGATTTCACATGGAATGACTATATATATATGTATATGATATATCTATACATTTCTTTTATATTATACTATTTTTTATCATAACTATTAATTTTTAATGTTTTTTATATTTATTTTTGAATATATATTTTCTATTTACACCTCATCAAAAATATATATTTTTTTAGTTTTTATGTAAAAAACGGATCATATACACTATTTTTTCTTCATGTTAATGTATTTAATAAATTGATGTAATTTTGTTTAAATAATCTTCGCTATGTTTGTTCTGCCTGTAAGGATATTATCATATGTATATTAATGATACGTCGTGCCGTACAAATATTTAAATAATGGATTGGTTTTATTTTGAAGATATTATAAGCTCTGTGTTTCAGAAAATAAGATATATCAGAGAGAGGAAGAGGGTCGCCTGGATTCTTCTACTTCTGGCTGTGCTTTTCATAATCTGCTGGCTGCCGCACCACGTCATACAGCTGTTGGTAGACTATGAGTACGTCCCGCAGAATGCAGTCGCTGGAATGATGACTTACGCTCTTCTGCTGGGTAATTATAGTTGCTATAGTATGTTTAACTTTAGTTACAATGAATTGTAATGTCAGCCAGAGATGTATACATTTCGTAACAGATAATAAATATTCATTGACATTAAAAAATAGTATTATTTGTATATAAAGTTTATTGTACCGTAAACATTTTTTCAGGGTCAAAATACGTCTTTATATTAGAAATAGTTTAACAATTATATGTTAAACATTATATATTCGAAAAACAAATTTTATGTTTTCAAACATACGAGTATGTAAGGTTTTAATTTAAGTCATTCCTTAACAGAAAACAATAAGTATGATACATTTTTTCGCTGTATCATGAGAAAAAATTTCGTCTGCGGGCTTACAGGTTCAATACATAAGGCATAAAATAGTCAAATTGTAATATTGTAATACATTTTTATTTTTTACTTTACATACATGAAAAATTAATAATAGTATTTGAAACGAATCTTTTTATTGGTCATAGTTTGAGAACCACGTCAATTGTTATACCATATTTGACGTAATTTATCACTTTTCGTTACAATACAATCAAAAACGTGATCCGTTTAATATTAAAAATACAAATATTAATATCAATATTTATCTAAATAAAATTATCAATGTAAGCGAAAATGAAGTTCAAAATATATTTTTTGAAAATCAAAATGTTACCTACTCCAACTAATAAACAACCGTTTTACTGTGAACTGCACACAGAAAACACACACGCGATATTTACTTATAACCAGGTATATTTTATTCAAATAGAAAAGAAAACAACTTAATTTCTACTGACGGATAATTTAAAATAGTTTTTTTTTAATTTTACAATTCATGTTATAATATTTAACTCTACTGTGCACTGAAATTGGCCCACCTATATGTAAAAATATTTAATTTTCGAAGAGTAAATACTTTTGTATTGCACAAATGTGCCATGTTTTTACGTGTCACGGGTTTATGTTTTCACCAATGAATATATGTAGTATGTCCCTCGTCCCGCAAATAATTCCTACTTTATTACACTTCAGATAGTATTTATCAATCTTTGGAAATATCAATAGTTTTTGATTATAAGATGATTAATTTGGAATTTGACAGGTCACACCAACTCAGCCATTAATCCCATCGTGTACTGCTTCATGACAAAAAGCTTCTCAAAGCGCATCAAGAAACTCCTGTGCAGGACATCCTCCGAAAAGTCGTCTACCCAGGAGCAACAACAGAACAGAGTAAGTATTTAATTTAATTTTTTAATTCTCTTATTTCGATCAATTTAGACTAAATATTTATAAAGTAGTCAAACATAAATAGCCATTAGAAACATTAGAAACATAATAACAAATAACATTAGAAATTCATCTTGTGTGCATACATCGTGTAACAGACCTAGTCCACAACATTCCACAGATAGATAGCTGTCTAAATTATGTGACGAAAATGTGAAAATTCCTTGTTTGCAATGTTTATTTGATTTCATTTTTTGTATGTTTCATATTATTATAGTGTGTACTGAAGAGTTACTTATAAACCGCCTTTGTACCGTAAATAATTGGCATTCAAAAACGTAATGTGGTTCCGAGTTGATGTTAATTTGTTTATGAAGCTTATATTTTTCATGTTATGTATAACTTCGACTTTTTGGCACATGTATTAAAATAAATCTTATTTGCATTTAAAGTTTTGACGTACATTTATTGGATCGTAAACATTTTTAAGGGTCGGTTAAGGATTTATATTTAGGCATTTCTTTCGAGAACACTAAATGATTCAGTGTTTTTGCTATAATCATAAGATATGTTTATACATTAATACACAATGTATAAAATCATCAAATTGTAATACATACTGGAAAATGATTTAATATTGATTTTAGACATTTAAGTTTAATTAATACACCACATTGTATTTATGAGTTCAATTCTTAACCGTTAATTCAATAATCATATGTAAGTATGATTATAGAAATAATGATTTGGGATGCGATTGCGTTATAAAACGCAATCTTTTGTGAACATGGAAAACATGTAAATCCGTAAATAGTATACTTTTATTACGAATGTTTTACAAATATTGAAGTATCGCTGAAAAAAGAGGCTTGAATATCGTTCCGGTGCTTTTCATCGCATTTTTTATTTTATTATGTGCACATGTTTTGTTATAACATAGTGCGTGAACACTTTTTGTTAAAGACTTGATGATTTCAATATAAATTTGTTAAAATAGATTTCAATTTACAGTTTTCTTGTTTTAAAAAAAACTTTTGTGCAATAGTAAGTACCAATGCTGTCATCTGTGCGCTGGGGGAGAAAATAAGAAAAACATTACCTTTCCAGTATAGAGCCTAGGTTAACCACATTACTATTGTATTAAGACGCGTAAATGAGTCAAGAGAACTAATAACAGCTATTAAAAAAAGTTTTATACGAGTACTACAGTCATAATCCCTGCAATAAAAATTATGATATTTTGCAACTCATTAAGCAGTGTAACCCCAAGAAAGTGGTTCGATGTCCAAAATGTTGATGATACAGATAAATCAAAATACTACAACATGGTCGCCAACCTTCGATAGAAGGCTGCACACGAAGAAGAAGTCTTGTTAAAAATTGCGTGCGCGCTATATTTTTTTATGTGCGCTATAATACCAAATCGTATGCGCACGCACAACCGCACACCTTAGAGGGAATATTGTTAACAAATCGAAAGTGATGGTATTTAAGAAGGATAAACGTAAGACATCGTGCATAATACTTGTAGGCAGAGGCGTGTAGTGTATACAAGCAAAAAAGCTGTGCATTACTAAAAATTCTGGGAATAAATATAAATGATATAATCAATAATACGGATTGTGAACGTATATTTACAGATTTATTACAATTAGCGCCATTTGTGTACCAGTAGAAACTTTAATAGCTTAGTTATAAAAACCACCACGACAACCCACTTCTGTAGCCATAGCACTAGTAGCTATAATGCGTCATACAAGTCATACAATTGACTATTTACTGAATTAAAAATTCCATTCAGTTGATCCGTTTTGTATGAAGTCGTTTTTTATGCTGTTTTTTTAACAGAATAACATTTGAAAGGCTTACAACTGCATATAAATCATTGAAGTGTCTACTTTCTCTTTTACTAATTCGCGAATTTTACTATCTTGCTGTTTTTAATATGTCGATTTCGTGATTGTTCTTTGTATTTGGTGCCTTGATTTGTTTTTGATTTGGGAAAAAAAGCAACAGGCAGAGCTATTTCCTACGCTAACCTTTATTAAAAAAATATATTTCCTTTAGTTATTACGTGAACAATAAAATAATCATGTTCAGCCATAGAAAGTGTTCTTAAAAATGTCCATACATTTTTTATATGAGTAAGAAGGTATTATTTTACATTAAAACTTAAACTTTAATGATAGGGTCGTATAAACGACGGATTCATTTTGTCTAAAGACGTTGTTTAAACGAAAGTTCATAATCCTATGTACAACATATATTGTATTGCATATAATATATATGATTGTATAATATCATTGGAAACAGTATAAGTTAAATCCATACCTACAGCCCGCCACTGATTGTAGGTAATGAATATTTGGAACGAGTAGATGAGTTTGTGTATTTAGGAAGTATGTTTGATAGAAACGGAAAGGCTGAGAAATATATCCAAAGGAGGGTGACTGTAGGGAATAAAGTGAACGGAGCTTTGAGTGCAATAATTTCTTATTGGAACTTGTCAACCGAGGCAAGACTAGCGGTGCTAGAGTCCTGGCACCGACACCGATGTACAGAAGATGGCAGTTTGAAAAGAATGCAGTAGAAATGAGATCACTTAGGCGTATACTCGTTTGTGCCAAATCTGTTTATGGCAGAGTAAAGAATGAAGTAATTAGAAGTGAAGATAAAGATAATATCAGCGTAGTGAATAGGATTAAAAATAATAATTTAAGTGGTTTGGTCATATGGAATGGATAAATGAGGAGAGAATAGTAAGTAAGATATATGACGTAAGTATTGATGAAACCTAAAAGCGAGGACATCCGTACAAGATTTGGCACAACCAGATAAACCAGATACTGGAATATGGTCCTGTTAGAAGTCTCAATAACCGACGAACTTGCATGAGAAGATGTGTGTGTGTTCTCTTTGTATACTCTTTGCCTACCCCCGTGGAAAATGGCGTTATGATAAGTTAGTTAGTTAGTGTACATTAGTGTGTCCCTTATTTTTATATATTAATTTTTTAAATATCTATGGTTAATTTTTGTTTCTTTTGTCCTACACATTTTAGAACGTTTGAAATATTTTAACCTGTGCCGGCTTGCGTCGGAATATGTCAGTACACGCAATCCCGAATCTGCAGCTTTAGTGACAATCGTATCAGTAATCGTACGCTTAGTATTTGTGGATGCAATGATCACGCGGTGGACGGATACGAAGCGTCCCGAGAGGTATTCAAGAAATGGATTCGGAATGGTAAACCCTGTAACGGTCTTATTGCCGAAGATACAAGGAAACTTAGGGCGGAATTTAAAAATAAATTAAAGCACTGTCATCAAAATGCCGACTAACGACGAATGGATAAAATTGGCTTACAGATTCAAAGACTTTAAAAAGCTTTGAAAAAGTACAACACAGATAACCAACCCAACATATCTGGCATCTAGTCATATTAATGATATATCGGATATAAACGAAATTTCAAAAATATGCAGATCAGAATTTTCTGAGGTCAATAGTCAGGATTCCTCTATGCACCCAGCTGAATGATTGAAGGAAGAATCCGTATCCATACTCGCACATGAAATGTTTACTCGTGCATTAATGCTACAAAAACCGGAAAATTACTCTCTCAGCATTGAGCATGTAAGACATGCATGAAAATATTTATCCCAGCTCCTGGCGACACTGTTTAGTAACATGATCAAGCATCTGTACATATCTGCGGAAATGACGAAAACTATTGTTGTACCGATATTAAAGTCAAAACAACTGAATATATCATTTCTCAAAAACTATAGGCCACAAACATATATCGCTAGCCACTATAATAGCAAAGTTTTTTGAAAGAATCATTATGGGCCAGATTTATACAAACACGAACACTAGAAATAACTAAATGGGATTCAAAGATAATCTGTCAAATGAGAATGTGATCTATTTCAAAAGTCGAAGAACCCCAATATATACGTGTTTTCTCGATTTGAGCAAAGCCTTTGATTGTGTCAGATATGAAAAATTATAAAACTGCGCGAGTGAAACGTTTCCCAATCAGTTAAAGACGTACTTGATAGGTGACACAGGTAGCAAGAGAACTTAATGCGGTGGGAAGGTGCCGACTCCGAGCCATTTTACCAGTGCACTGAGGTGAAGCAGCATGGGTGCATGTCGAAAATCTTCTTCAATATGTACATTAGGTCGAGCCAAATTTTTTTTTTTTGCATAGTGCGATTCTAATCTTTTTTCATCCTATTTTACGTCTGGTATTAATGTTACTGCAAGTTGTGATATTATCTTTATTTTAATATTTTCATACACGAAACATAGTTCTTTGCCATACATAATACCAAAACAACAATCATACACCTTTGTTTTGACAGAAAATAAGTTGTGGTGAGGGGGTTGGGGATTGGTATTGCTCCGGCAATTTAAAAGAGAGCTCACGTTTGCGCGCGTTGTCGCTATGAATCAAACTCGGAAATCATCAAAATGTCCTATGCTTGGTGAAATTTATGACATTTAAGACAGTGTTTCCAACTTATAAAGAAGTGAAGTTTTATGAGTAGATAAGACATGGCTTAACAAGCACGAAAAAATACCCATCATTTCAAAAATTAGCTCAAATTGTAACAAGAAAAATAGAAGAGGTGGAAAAGAGTTTCGATTCCTACAGTTTTACATATACGAGTTACACAGCTATTTAAATCCTTTCATTTAATGTACAAAAAAATCCTTAAATCTCACCTTAAGATACCGAAGAAAAATCTAAAAAATAATCATTTCATCTTGTAAATGTAATGAAATTAATGAATGATCCTGTACTAGAGATTGTACAGTGACTGTGAAATAGCAGAGCTTCCTAACTAATCAGCGAACATCTTGATGTAACCGAGACAAAACAACTGCAAAATCGTCTGAAAAGAAAAGATTCTAGACAAAAACTTATCTGTGAATCAAAGAAAAAATCAGTCGATGGTAAAGCAGCATCTACAATGAATTTTTCAATGTCTAGGTTAAGTTTATCTGATTCAAATACATCTGACATCATTGTTACCTCCAAAACTGCAATACCAACTTGTCGTAAGGGGCCTGCCGCTACTATAGATTTTTCCACATTGACGAAAACTTCTGACAGGTATGGAGTATCAGACAGAGCAGCAGCAGTTATTGCTTCAGTAATTATGCATGACATCAAATCTGATGTTTTAATTTTAGATAAGAGCAAAACAGAAAACAAGAGAGAATATGATGACACGAAATAAATATGACATAATTCTCTAGTGATCAGAAAAAAAGAGCAAGAGAGTACAAAAAAACGATCCTCAAAGTGCATATTTCACTAATAAAAGAACCCTATTTAAAATACTTGGAATATACCGTGCCAGTAATTGGAACATCAAAAGCGATTGAAAGAACAATCGCAGAGTTCTTTCCAGAAGAAAAAATTTCATTTCTGTGATAGAACAAACGTGATTGTTGGAAAATATGGTGGAATGATACACTTACTAGAAAAAAGTTGAACAAACCGTTACAAAGGATCATTTGTTTGCTGCACATGAACGAGTTACCGTTTAGGCATTTGTTTGAATATATTGACGGCGTCACATTAGGTTCTCATATATTTTCAGTTCAAATAGGAAAGGAACTAGAAAAGTTTGAATAAAAACAGATTGTAAAGTTCTATAAAATCACAACAGAAATATCTGATCTATCCGCTCAAGATTTGAGTATAGATCCATTATATTTGTACAGAATGGTCTCAGCAACCTCGACTGGGATGTTTCCAGAAGATTTAGCCAACAAAGTTCCAGGAAAAATATTTCACGCTAGGTGGCTTACACAATCTAACAGAATTCTATGACTCTACACAGGCTCCTTCAGAAAAACTGATCATTTTGGCAACTTATGTTGTTAAAATTTATACTCCAACTTGGTTCGCAATAAAGTGTCATCCCACTTACAAAGATGGATCCTATCACCAATGGAAGTTAATTTCGTTATCCAGATATTCACCCGATGAATTCAAAACTATAGTAGATCTAATAATACAAAGTAGCTACTTTGCTCATCCGGAAAACTTACTGCTAGAGATGTTCTTGATCTTCAAAGGTATCTGAGAAAACGCACGCCGGATTCTGAAAGCTTGCACCATGCACCGTAAAAAAATTAAATTTTTTAAAGTTCTAAATATAAACCCCGAAGCCGTCGCTCACTATGATCTTATAAAATGCCAGTAAAACATTACTGAACCACCAATAATTCAACAAGTGTGTGACGAAAATCATCAGTTGTTCATAACACATGATGGTGAAGGTGAACTGCTTCTTCTGCGTTTGCCCTGTCGTACGCATGCAGTTGAAAGATCTGTAAAGACAGTCACAGAAGCCTCAGTAACTTTGTGTTGGAAAACAGTAAGAGAAGGATTCATTAAAACTAATATATAAGGTGTCTAGAGGAAAATTTTCAAGTTTAATATTAAAAAAAAAACTGCAATGTTATTCTCATATTTTATTTATATAAAATTAAGTTTCACGATGGGGATTTTACGTTTTATAAACAATATCGTCTAAATGACTCCCATTTCTCTTAAGACACTATGGCAATCGGACTCTTAAATTTTCTAACACGCGAGAGTAAAGCGTTGGTTGAACCAGAGCATTTAACCGGTTAACCGGTTAATCGGAGGTTTTTAAAAAAACAGAAAACCGGGTTATTTTACACGGCTAACCGGTTTTTCCAATTATTTAATTAAATATTCAGTTTTTCCTTCAAACAGTTATAAATTACGCGTTCAACTCGAGGATTACATTCAAAATAGAAACGGCACTTTTGTTGACGCCGTCAACAGAAAAGAAACGGCGTCAACAAAAGTGCCGTTTCTAAGAAACACTTTCAAAAATATGCCTTTGCCTATTTTTCCGCTGAACACCTATAACATTTCGCCACAATTTGAGAGTAAAAAGGATTTTGTTGGTAATTAGTTATAAGGTATCACTCTAAGTATAACTATGTAATTGACTACTTTTTATTTTGAATACATTAATACTTACTTAAACTGTAGTTTTATTATAAAAAATGAAAATTTTAATCACTTAACATAAAAAGATAAATTATGGACTTTTAAATATATTTTTCATAACTTCAAGGTCAATCTGGAGTCAGTAGATGTTGTTTAATCGTTGTGAAACTTTGTAAATAATTAAAAAACGTCATTTAGCAACCTTTTATTATTATTACGTTTTGATTAAGAGATCTTGTCTTTCATACATTCGTGGCTAAGCCTAATGTACATGGACGAAGTGAGCGAGCAAATATCCGATGCAAAATTGTCTGCCACATGGACGGGACGAATGTGAACCATATTAGTTATTACGATGATATGGATATACTGACGCTATCTATAAAAGTAATAAGAAAGCTTTTTCAGAATTGCAAAACATACGCCAGTAAACATAATATTTCATACAATGCCACCAAATCGATCATAATGGCATTCAAATATGGAAAAAGGCCAAATTCCTCCCGTGTGGCTGGACGGGATGAAATTTAGCATTCAAAATAAGGTCATATCTTCAATGAAGATGGATAAGACGATAACATCGAATGACAGAATAGACAGTTAAGCGTTCGTGCGAATAAGCTATCACGGCTCTTCTACCGATGTAGTAAAGATGTGAAGAGATTCCTTTTTAAAACGTTCTTCACCCGCATGTATACCTGCGAGCTCTGATGGAAATACAAGCAAGTGTCATACAATCGTCTACAATTAAATTTAACATTACATACAGAATACTATTAGGGTTGGCGCGTTATTGTACCGTATTTAAAATATTTTCCGAAGGCCGTGTGCATTTATTATTTTTGCTTCTGAGAGAGTTGCTGGCATAAAGTTGCGGCTGGACCTCAGCACCAACTCTTTAGTGCAAACGGTGCTCTCATGGAAGGTTGGTTCCCTGACCAGAGAATGGTATCGACTGCAGAGTAGTAGATACGATAATAGCCGTAACTGAAATTTATTAGTTATGTTTTGTTTGTTTATTTGTGTATTTATTCATCTTATTTTAATTTAATTTTCTTTTTAACATTAATATTATTTCGTAATATTTATGTATTATTTATATGGCGAATCGGATCTTGCACAAAGGTTTACACTTAAGGATTCTCCGTAACATAAAATGGATTGCTTTTAAAATTGGAATAATTGATGTATTAATTTGAAATATTACAGAATATAAATTCAAAATTTGTCGAAAATGTATTCGATTGCTATAGTAAAATCGGAGAACGCGCTCCTCGGTTAGGAAGAGGTCTAGGTTCTAATCCCGGTAGTTACTAAATATTTTTTCGATTGATAATTTTTTTCTGTATATCTTTCTAATTGATAATTTTATTTTTGTATTAATAAAAAAAAAAAACGCAAATTTTCATTTATTAATAATTGTGTTACAATAAGATCGTCTTATAATTTTATTTATAAAATCAGTGATTTGTTTATATGCAATTACATAGTATTAGTCATTAGTTTCGTTAAGTATTGGGTACATAATATTTATCTACTAATAAATAAAATTACATAGTTAAATTATGGGTAAATTGACTCTAATAAGTAAGTCTTAGAGGAAAATTTTAATTCAATTGCCCCCTGATAACTCCCCGGATCGACTAACTTCCAGTATCAGTATTAAACCGTGCTGTTTACATTTCAGATGCGCATGCGCAGGTTGAACAGAAACACCGCAGACACAGACCTTGGTGAACACGGTGTAACAGGAGATTCCCAATGCCCGCATTGCGAGGACTTAATGTCCAGGTACGTGCCACCTAACCCTGGCCAGGAAGTGCCTTCTCCGCAACACTCCGACTTCGAATATTATATCATTTAAATATGCAATACTTCTTCAGAGCACGTAAGGACTCCGTGTCCTTTGTAGCGGAGAAGGAAGGGTGCATCCCATCAAAAACAGTTTCTCGCACACTTCTTCCTGTTCTCAACTTTTTCCTGTTCTCACATCATCTCATCTCTTTTTCTCTTGACGGAATCCCCACTTACAACCGCAGAGCTGGCTTTCGAACCCAGAGACAAACTTTCAGAGGCACACCGACTTCTGGTATCTTGAGAGTTATTTTCACCTTTTTATAGAGCAACTAATACTCTGAAAATATTTGAACAAGCTACTACTTAAAATAAATATTAAAAAAATGAAAAACAGCCGGAACCAAGTGTCACGGATCCCCGATTGAAAATCCTATAACTTTAAATATTAACATATTGAATTATTTCAGTTCATGCGTTGGTTTGTATAAATTTATTCTCCCAAGCTCCCATTTGTTGAATGATCAGATTATAAAGGTTTTTATTGCAGAGTTTTTCTTAAAATACTATCAACAATATTTTCTGCAAATATCACACGTAACATGTACAGTACATTTCTCCCTATAATTTTAATTAAATATAGAAAAAATGTAATTAAAATAATACTTTGAAAACGATCCGTAAAAATAGGTAATGTTGTTATTGATACAAGTTGAATATTACCTTGATCTTCCTTTCCGTCGTTCCCATAATCCTTGAATACACTTGACTCGTTCTGGCTAACCTGCACCTGCGACAGGGCAGAGTGCACTTCGAACGCCCATGTGTCAACACGTTTTTTGTCCGTCGAGAGTATCGCCGTAGCAATTTAAATCCGGACCACGAAAAAACTGCTTTCGACAGCAACACGAAGTGCCACAAGATCAGATAGTGCGAGTCGAGGGAGGTGCCTTTGGGCGTCCAATCTAGGGCTGAGATAAAGGTAGGCCAGATCCTTTCTGCAAGTGTCCTTTTCTTTATCCAATTCGGGTTGCGTCAACTCAACATAACATAACATAAATTACAGACCACGGGATCTATTCCCACCAGTTGTTGTGAACACAGTATTTTAAAAACATACACTCTGTATTGTAATGTATACAATGGAAATTTTTGTGTAAGAATAATATAAAAATAGTACCCTCCTATAAGTGTGGAATTATAAATAATTATTAAAAAATTTATAATTAAAATAAAATAAATCGAGTAAGTAAGTAAAAAAAGGAGAATAATATTTTGATATAATATAAATAAAACAATATATAAAATCATTATCATTATTATAATTATATTGAAGAATACACTTATTTTATCACCCAGAGTACAAGATAAATTCCTTTATATCAGAATAACAATACCCTCCATTACTTCCCCATCTTAATGGATTTGTAGTGCATCAAGCAACCTATTATACTGTTAATAATTTATTCATCATTCCACCAGAGTTGGGAGTATTCAATAATATTTAAAAATCCGTGCCTTCCGAACTACTAACGCAATTAGAACTGGATTAATTAAGCCTCATATTGTATACAATATTATTTCTTGATACAACTAAATATCAACCATAAAGTGGTTTGAGTAAAATATGTATATGTTTCAGTACATATCAATTACAAAACGGTTTGAGTAAAATTCTTATACATTTTTGTACATATACGTACATATTCATGATACCTAATGAATTTTGGAATACAGAATATTAAAGATGTCAGATGTATCTATTTAGTTTTTAAGAAAGTATTTAAAAAATGTCTAATGTATCTAGTTTTGTAACAAAGACATCAAATCTAGTTTGTAATGTGTAATCGATGTCATTATTTAAAATGTGATTGTCAATCTAAATATATGAATTTGTTTTATGGATAATTAAATCATTTTGAACTATTTTTGTTATAATAATATTGCCCTCTTATCCAGGAGAGCCGGGTTGAACTGGAAAAAAATGAAGTGGGTTTAAAAATATATTTCAATAATTAATTACGCCTTCCTTAACTTATTGCAAAGCTCTTAAATTACTTCGATCGTCGTTACATTAATCTCTCTGTATATAAAGGATGTTTTTTTTAGAGGTATAGAACTTTTAAATTAAATAAAACACATACAAATCGTGGCAATGGCCATGGTATTGACTTTATTGGTAAGATAATTTTATGCCATTAGTGTTTAAATATGTTTTCGTGCATATGGGCATCGCGGCTGGCTCGAATAAAGCGCAATCTGGAAGTCCAATTTTCGACCTCTTTTTGACCAGCTGGAAGCGTATATCGGTAATAACGCGACGAATGTTGGGTTTCTAGTCATCTATCATCTCTGGTTTATCGGTGTAGACTAGTAACTTTACATGTGTGTGTGTGTGTGTGTGTGTGTGTGGCAAAGTCAGTCCATTCAATCGTGATTGTGTCATGGTAGATCTTAAATAAGCTTTTAAAGACGCAAGGTTAAAAATGATCTTTCACTAACACTGACGCATGTTTTGATCGTTGGAAGGGATTTTGTCACACTTGGCACGTTCTAAATTACTGGATTTGTAAAATTCATAAAATTCATAAAATTCACATAACTGACGATTATCTTTCATTGCACTGCTGTTCGAGCATCTTTGCATTTTGGTAGAAGAGTGAAAACTAAGGTGGCGTTGAGTGTAATTAGGGCATCCAAATATCCGGCCAAATTTGTTACCCGGGTCTTTAGTATTTTCCATGAAAGAACCGGGTACCCGGTTCTGGGCAATTTTTTTCCACTATTATAATAATTCTGATCCAGAGTTTAGATTCATATTACATCTATATGTACAATATATACTAAAATGTTTTTTGATTTCAGTATTGCATTCAAATAATATTTAATTAAATAAATAAAAATTGTTCGAATAGAATACATACATATATTCTATTACATTACATACATTTATTAAACACATTACATACATTGTAGATGCCAAAGCCTTACTCTATAAGCCTGTGTCATTCAGCATCCGATATCCTCGTCTAGGTAAGGTAAATATCGCATTTTAATGAACGGTTTGCATTGGTTTCCCACAATAGACTTGCGAATTGTGGGTCGGGTTTATAATGTCTACTGTGGGTGGACTTACGAGTTGAAATGGTTAAAAGCAATATTCATGCGAAAATGAAAGCAAAATTTTCCGCATTGCCAATGGATTATGTTTTAGTTGTATCTATAACATTTTCTATACTTTCATACTTGAACGTCACGAAAATAATAATATATGAGTGTTACAAAAGATGTTCCATTTGGTAAAATCAAAAATTAAAAAAAAAATAAAGGAACCCGGTACCCGGTTCTCGGTTATTTTTAAAATACGCGAGTACGCGGTCCTCCGGTTCCGGTTCTATCCGATTCGGAAGCCTTAGGTGTAACGTTCATGAAGTTGAGACAAGTCAATTAAGTTTGGTCAATAAATGGATTCATAACATAATATTGAACCATAATATATGTTTTTATATAGTATATAAATATTAAAGTTACTGGCTTTTATACATGTTTCATCATAAATATCATTAAAAGAAGATTGTGATGTTTCACGAAGGGGATTCAAATGAGCCACAATATTATCAACAAAAGTTGGGATCTATTTTACAATGGTAATAATATATTATTGAAGCTAAACCAAAATCACACAACGAATTATTCAAAAGTTTTGCGTTAGAGAACGTCTCTGTCTTCTCAAGAAATGATTATTTCAAGACTATGAATCACAAATTTCTATCGCGGTCATGATCGTTTCAGGACATTTCACCCACAAAGTGGTTCAAACTTGACATCGATTCCGTCTCACTGTCCGCTATATATTTATCAATATTGTGAAGAAGGACATTCTGTCTCTTAGGGGTATTGAACTAATTATATACTTGTTCAATTATGCCAATATAATGTCTTATTTCAGTTCAATTACCAAATTTAAATGATGTAATGCACAGTGCATATATGTATAAAGCTTGGATATGTAGCCGATGTGTGAGAATGGAGACCATTTAACTTCCCGCTAATGTGACCTTGTCCAAGTAAATATGACTAATCGATGCCATTATTAATTATTAAAGGTTTCTAATATTTTATCAGATTTCTAAAGTTTTTTCCTGTTGTGCTCGTTACAGGAACAAACAAAAGGAATTTCTCACAATTTTTATTTGTCTTAATGTAATATATGTTACCGAATTTCATTATCTTCTGTAAAGAACATGTAGTTCTTTAAAATCTATTTTAAATACAGTAATATTATTGAAACCCTATCATATTAATTTTTACAAGTATATATACTGGATTATATTAGTGAGGTCTCTCTCTATTAGTGTAAATGTAGCATATTGGAATAAAATACAGTATATAAACGTTAGGTTGTTTCATAAAGAGTCCATCGACAATAATTAAAACAAGGCAACTCAGCTTTTGGAGATCTCAACTCATTTCCTTGTTGTTTGTTCCCATTAATAGCCAATATCAAAAAATATATTTTTAAAAAAGGGTAATTTGATAATTATATGTCATATAAAATAATGTTATTACATTATTATTATTATGTAAAATTTTCTCCAATCATGTGTTGTACATTTGACGTGATTGTTGATCTAGTGGTTTAAGACATTCGATTAGTGATCTAGTCATCGAGGGTTCGAGCCTCGGTCCAGGAGACCAGTAAGTTAATTCTATTTTTGCAGCACAAGCGTTTAGTTTAGTTTGAAAATTGTAAGAATATTGATAAGACACATATTCTGTGTTTAAAAATAAATACATTGATGTCCTTTATGCCATATTATGATATCTAGTCTAAATTACTACATATCTAACGCATCTACTGTATGTACATGTACGTTCATTGATGATAAATGACGTGTTTCACCCAATATGGTTACTTCCATCACTATCACAATTTCTTTATTATTTTTAAATATAACGAAATGTTGTTTACATCATATTAATCTTAAATTTAAGAAAAAGTTATTAAACACATGTTATTCTTAAATTTAAGACAAAGTTTTATGTGTTGTCATTGTCAATAAAAGTTATATGTGTTGATCTTAGATTTAATAAAAAGTTATATGCGTGCTGTTATTAGATTTAATAAAAAAATTATATACCTCCGTGTTGTTCTTACATTTGAGAAAATTCTATGTACGTGTTGTGTTCTCTAAATCTGTTTAATTATAGATTTAAGAAAATTTTGTATACGTGTTGTGAACTCTAAATCTATTTAATTATAGATTTTAGAAAATTTTGTATACGTGTTGTGAACTCTAAATATGTTTAATTATAGATTTCAGAAACTTTGTATACTTGCTGTGAACTCTAAATTTATTTAATTATAGATTTAAGAAAATTTTGTATACGTGTTGTGAACTCTAAATCTGTTTAATTATAGATTTAAGAAAATTTTGTATACGTCTTGTGAACTCTAAATATGTTTAATTATAGATTTCAGAAACTTTGTATACTTGCTGTGAACTCTAAATTTATTTAATTATAGATTTAAGAAAATTTTGTATACGTGTTGTGAACTCTAAATCTGTTTAATTATAGATTTAAGAAAATTTTGTATACGTGTTGTGAACTCTAAATCTGTTTAATTATAGATTTTAGAAAATTTTGTATACATGTTGTGAACTCTATATATGTTTAATTATAGATTTAAGAAAATTTTGTATACGTGTTGTGAACTCTAAATCTGTTTAATTATAGATTTTAGAAAATTTTGTATACGTGTTGTGAACTCTAAATATGTTTAATTATAGATTTCAGAAACTTTGTATACTTGCTGTGAACTCTAAATTTATTTAATTATAGATTTAAGAAAATTTTGTATACGTGTTGTGAACTCTAAATCTGTTTAATTATAGATTTAAGAAAATTTTGTATACGTCTTGTGAACTCTAAATATGTTTAATTATAGATTTCAGAAACTTTGTATACTTGCTGTGAACTCTAAATCTGTTTAATTATAGATTTTAGAAAATTTTGTATACATGTTGTGAACTCTATATATGTTTAATTATAGATTTAAGAAAATTTTGTATACGTATTGTGAACTTTAAATTTATTTAATTAAGTATATATCACGTTTAAATTAGATCAGTATATAAAATTTGATCACTGTCATCATTTTGACAATTTCGATATCTTCACAAAATCAGCTCTTACACTTAAGCATTTATCATATTTGTTCACGAGCTTTAACTTACCGATGTTGTAATTGTCCATAACCAATCCGTTTAACTAATAATTGTAGGGTGCACGATGCAATTCGTCATCATCTCTAAAACATTTACCACCCAGCGACTCCACGACCACAAGAAAAATGTCAAAATCTTTCGATGCAAGGTTCGGACTATAGAGTGGATGATTGAAAACTGATTGTGTAAAGTATAGTTCATTTTAAAGTCACGTAAAGTTCACAGAAATACATATTAAGATGTGTGACTCTCGAAACACAGAACATATATAACAGGTTAGGAAAACGAACTAACTTGAAATTGGGAAGAGGGAATGAGCTGCAAAATGGACTACCATGTACTACGACCTACACTCGTACTATTGCAGTACGCCAGAATTTAATTTCATCATCCCCCACATTTGTAAGATTAAAACTCATGGAATAAACCGAATTCCGTATCTATATTTTAAAAATCTGCTCCTTAACCATTAATTACGATATTTAATAAATATTAAATATCTTAAAGAATGATGAAATGAAAGAACCTAACCATTTTTTCAGTCATATAACAAATATTAATTGGTTATTAAAATTTTATCTCTCAAAAATAATAAAGCCAAATGATTTGTCGCATTTATGTAGCTATTGATTATCATTTTGTTATTTAATTTTTACAATTTTAGCTTTTTATTATTACAAACTATTGTTGTCGTTGTTAACATTGTATTTATCTAAGAGTGGTGTTTTAATGCGTTATAGCAATATTTCACAGTTTTCTGTAGCTTTTGACTAAAGATAATAGAAAAAATCTATGATTTGTAAAAGTGTATTTATCAAGGGTGATATAAAATTCCTTTATGTCAGATTGTACGTAAGAGTAAAAATGATATATAAGTACACATCGTAATGTGAAGATCCAAGAAATAGACATTGAACAATTAATCTTTTATTACAATAAGATACAATTTAGTACAAGGTATATCACTAGTATAGGTCATAAGCCGACGAACCGCAGATAAAAATGATGCGCACACTCCTGCGCGCCGTCTTTATAACCACACATGTCCGCACCAGCGATGCGGCACACATACGCATATACACACACTATCACACCATTCCAAGGACATTGCAAATATTTTAATATATAAAATGTATTTATCTGAGGTTTTGCTATCAAAAGGTTTTGCATTTTCCTTAGTAAGGGATAATAAGGGATAATAAAAGTATAAGCTTAGTAATGATGGGTTATTCTGATAGGGCATGGTCTCAGTTATCGATGGTTTTCGTTAGAACCACTAATTACAGGACACCCTGTATACGTAAATTAAATGTTAAATTAAACGTCATTCTGAAGCTTGTTACAGTCCACTTAATTTAGTTTAGGTTAACATTAGTTGGTTCAGATAACATCATGTTTATCACAGATATTGAATCAAGACTATTTTACTTTTTATTAAAATAAGTTTGTTGTAATATATTTATTTATTTATGTGACTTTTTAATAATATAATATATGGTAAGTAAATATATTATTAGCATTCCATGTGAATACTATTATGGTAATATGATCTGTTGTGATTTAATTTATTAATGGATGTTCAACATGTACGTTATAACTTTAAATAATTGTAAAATTCATAAATAAAAATATTTTCTTGTGATAATGGTTTTTCATTGCATGATGCTCTATGTTAATTTAATGTTATACTAGATTATCCGCTGCAACCGCACGGTTGCAAACCTACCCTGCAGAGATGCAGTACTCTGTTGTCAATATCCAGATTAAAAAAAAAAAAATTCGCCAATACACTGATAAAACCATAAAAAGTGTTTTGATAGGAAAATAAGAAGAAAAAATAGTGAAAAAATTAAAATCTCAATGCGTTACACTTTTGTCTATCACCATAACTTTTAAATTTAAATATTGAACATAAAATGACTGAGAAAAGATTAAAATACAAATGTGATGGGGGTACAGAAGAAGAAGAAGAAGAAGTAGAATTAAGGATAACTTTTTTATAAATGCGTAATAAATTTTGTATTGATAGAATTTTTCTAAATTAATATCGCACTTAAACTAACCAATATAATCAAAAATCTATATTATTAATACACCATCTCACCAATTACAACACTTGACGAATCAGCGGGCTTGGTTATGGCCAGAGATTTGAGAAAAATTTCGAGAATCGATATTTTGGGGTCTGTTGTTTTAATCATTTTACAATTTTAGGTACTACAAAATTTTCACATTTTTTCACACATATAAAATATGTCGGTTAAATTATAGGAGTTTGTTATCTTTGAAATAAATTTTGACGCGTCTTGATCTATCTCCTAAAATATAAAAATCATTAATTCGTCGTAATGTTGCAGAGAAAAACTAAAAAACAGGAAATTCACGGGAAATTAATCGGAAAATAATGCGAAGAAATTGGAAGAAGAATTTTAAAAGATATACGCAACGATACCGTCCACCATTGATCGTCGCGGAAATATTTTTAAATATTTATCGCTTTTAAACTCGCAGAGTTATGTTAGTTAGGCTAAATTAAAAAAAAAATAGAAAGAAATTCACTAAACTTAAACGGTCGTAGTAAATAGAGGAGAAAAGCAAGAAAAAAGTATCAAGGGGAAAAAGTTTATGTCAAATTCAAAAATACTCAGATAGCTTGCAGGCTCGCAAGCTAAAGCGTTTTCCGTATGTGACGGATATTGTTACAACGCGATATACAAACTTTTACGAATATACCTTATGATGACTTTAATAATATGTAGATATAGATGATAATAAGTTTTCGTTTTATTGGGATTTATCGTTTTCAATACTGACCGAGCACGTCAGCATTGCTCCATTCCCTTTGAAGAAAACGGAACAAAAACAATAGAATTTAATTAATTTGATTTATAATACTATATTTGAACTATTAAAAAATAACACGTACCGACACAAGTCGTGTACGTCACAACATTTTGATTCATAATAAAATCTTCTCAATTTATTTAAAAAAATCATTTTTATTTAATTTTAATAAGTGATATATTTGACAAGTACAGGTACGTAGGATTTTACAATGACGCTTGTTCACTCTATTCTGTGGTGAACATATTAAATATTTAAATGCATCTTACGCTTCGAAAGTAAGATGCGTCACTTATGCCCAAACGCACCGGTTACACTTATTTAGGTATTTAGGCAACAGTGGCAAACGATTGTAAGCAAACGTCAGCGTCATTTAAAATGCCTGCTTGTGTGGCTAAGTCCTGTAAAAATCGTTTAAATAACTAAACTAATATTACGATGTCATTTTTATTTGTCAAGACAGTATAGCTTCGGTTATCCGAGCGGAATGTATTTTTAAATTGCACGGCGTAGGCGAAGAACGACTACGAAACACAAAATATAAATAACTTTTTAAGAAATAAAATGCAACATTTTTTTTTTTTATATGTACATATTATGAAAAATGGCAATAGTATTATTTAAAAGAACCATTAAAAACAATCCAATTTTACACCGATTCACAATTTTATCCGAGGTGGACTCGGACTACATTACCTCAGGTAATCTAGAGTTTTACTATATAACGAAATATGAAGTATATTTATAATTATTTTATTACTTTTTTAATTATATTAGCCAAGTGAAAGGCGCGCGAGGAGACCTGCCACTCGGATTCTCCATCAGGTAGGGCCGCATTCAATCATTTTACTTACCTATACTTTTGCTTTTGTATCGTCATTTAGGGCGTAGTAAGATCCACCAGGAAGAGATAAATGGATTAAAATTTTTCCATTATGAATAATAATGGTTCATTGAAATTAGCGTTTTTATTTAAATAAATATTATATATTGCATAATAAAAACGATCTCTTTCGATACATTATAATAATACGATTTTTTTACCTTATATATAGGAAGTATGTAAAAGAACAGATTTGGATCAAGTGTAATTTAAGTTCAATTTAATTTATGTATTTTATTATTTGTAAATTTTTAAATTTTTAATTTAACATTAACATTAAAATATAAAAGAACATCCAAGAGAAACACTATGGTCACGGTGTATGTATAACGTGCACTTGTAGGTATATACCGTGACATTTATACATTCTTTCTGTGGCGCGGGAAGTCGGCTCAATGCGAGAAGAAGAAAAATAGTCACAGCTGGTTGACTCAGAGACGACAGGGTTTATTTATTTATTATAAGGACCATAGAATTACGTTAGAGAACCAAACATTGCGAATCCTAAGTCGTTTAAAGAATCTTCATGATGTGGATGCTTGTAGTGTACTGCCCGATTAGTTAGTAACAATAATAATAATAATAATAATAATAATGTGTTTATTATTTTTATTTGTTAACTTTGTTTTATTAACCACTTATTGAGTTTAAATACATCTACCGGTTTCGAAAAATACCATTTTCTTCTTCAAGATATCAATACTAATCCAAATATGTTATTGTTTCTTTATCAGAATCTATTTTTAAAAAACAATAAATAGTTAAAAAAATAAATTTAGTACATAACTCAAATTTTTACTTAATACAAATTTACTCGAATAATTTTTGGGAAAATTTTTTAGAATGGGACTCGTAGTTAAATTTAATTGGTTGTTTATAATTTTTTGATTAGTTTTACACGCTTTATTTATCTCCAACGATTACAAATTATTTAATTTATGACCACCACCATTTACATGCAAAATTGACAATCCCAATTTTTTATCAAAACCATGACCATTTTCTATCAAATGATTAGAAAATTCTGAAAACCCACTATTGTTCAAACATCTCAAATGCTCCTTTACGCTTATATTAAAATGTCTCCCCTTTTTACTAATATAAAATGCGGCACAATCCTTGCAACTAAGTTTATAGACACCAGAATTGTTAAATTTATCATCTTTGTCTTTAGAATTTATGAGTAAATTTCCTATGTTATTATTTGTATAAATTGTCGGTCTAATGTTTCGTGGTAGGTGTTTAGATATTTAATTCGAAAAGTTATTTATGTACAAAATCCTACGCCAATAATCATTCTTATCATTATGTTTTATCTGTGATTTATATAAAAATTCTTTTAATTTATTTAAAAAAAAGTATCTATTAAACCTGTATTATACCCGTTATTAACTGCTATTTTTTTAAATTGTATTCAATTCAATATTGAAATTGGATGTTGATATAGAAATATTGACTAAACGATATATCATGGAGTGGAACCCTGAATGTTTGTGTGATAATGGATGATCAGATTCACTATGTATGATAGTATCTGTAAAAGTTGATTTTCTAAAAATGTTGAATTCAATTTTATTATTATTTTTAATCAATGTTAGATCCAAAAAAATTAGGGTCGAATTATTTACCATTTCTAATGTAAATTGTATTTTATTATTAAATGAATTAATGAAATTTAAAAATGTAGTTAGTTGACGTTGTGAACCTGACCAAATACATAATATATCATCCACATATCTTTTCCACAACAAAACATTTTTTAACAAAGGATAATCACAATCAAAAATATTCCTCTCTAAATTGTCTACAAAAATATCTGCTATTAGTGGACTTGTGGGTGCTCCCATAGGAAGACCCTTTGTTTGATTGTACATTACATATATTAAACATTATATTCAAAAGCAATAATGTGTTTATTTCAGCGGGATCAGGTTTTTTTAAATCTGATTCGCCAGAAAGATAACATATATTATGTTATACATTAAAGCTACGAAATAAATATAATGGTATGAAAAAGAAAACCAAGGAAAATATTAATAAATAAAAAGTAAGTCATGTCATTATTGCAGTGCGTAATTTTCGCGCAATTTTTTTTGACGCTTCAAATGTATGACTTTATTTCGACTTCGATTGTAATAAACAGTTGTTGATTGTCGCGCATTTTTTAATGTTAGATATCGACATTCAGATTTCACAGCTTACAATCCAGAGAAAAGTTCAAAAACACGAAATTTTACTAAATCAGGCTTCACAAAGACATTAGAAGGAGAAGAATTTTTAAAAAAAGTGTGTAATCAGTGGCAATTGTCAAAAAATATTAAAATGATTTTAGCTTTTAAACTCGCAGACTTATAAGCGAAAAAAGGACAAGTTAGGCTAATTAAAAAGCATAATATTTCAAAAATTCTCCAAACTAAAAGAGTTGTAAAAAATCGAGGAAAAGAAGAAGAATGAAAAGAAAAGGTTGTAAAGATACCGTCAACCTTCAGACGTTTGCAAAAAATGTAATGACAAACACTTGTAAGATAGAAACAGTATGCTTTTGTCAATCTCCAGAAGGTTTAAAAACATAAGTATTAAACTAAAACTCACAGACAAAATCATAATGTGTCCACGTCTCTATAATCCATAATCACTTTAATTCAAATTAGAGAAATACAATTTACTAACGCGCCAGTGTTTCATCTATTGCCAACTCACAGGCGTAATACATTTATATCCATTAAAAGAAATAATAATCATAAAATCGACGTTTCTCGAAAAATAATATAAACACGATATGTTTAATAAGACTTGAAAGACGCAAAACACTATTTTCAAAATCTGAAATAGCCATTGTGTGCTACATATTATAAAAACTATTTTGAATTTAAAAATAATATTAGTCATACTGGACATATGTGTGCCTGTGTGTTGAAGCTGAATACAATTCAAGAGACAGCATTCCAATTATCTGCACTGTGCGGCGTACTATACTCTACGTCATTAGTGAAAATCAAAGAAGAAGGTGGCGATTTAGACGATGATGATGATGATGATTTCTATCGTGTAAATAATAATTTAAATAGCACTCTTATCGATAAAAGTTAATAAAACAAATTTCTACATCCGGCCGGCCATTGAAATACATCGCGGAAAAATTTGAATTTCATCATTTGAAAATTGACTTTTTTATCTTTAAAGTTTTTCAAAATATTTAAACGTCATCTCGTGCGCTCTATTTCAAAAAATTGTTTACATAAAAAAAAACTTTTAAAATTAATTCATAAATATTTTATCATGTGTTTTAATAATATGTCAATCGTATTTGTTTACATTATTTAAAAAATATTTTCCACCCTTTTGAGGAAACTAAATCTAAGAAAAATCTATATTTTCTCTTACGAGTTATGTAGCTTTGATAAAAATAGCTGGCTTAAAACGTAACAGAAGATAAAATATATAATTATTGATATATAGTTATTTATATTTATAAATATATAGTTATTTATCTAAACCTACATTTCTTTTAACATAATTTTTAAAAACATAAAATTTATTTTAATAATGAATTAATTGTTGTTCGTCGTTTGAATATATTAATCCCTGAATGTAATCCTCATATTCATAGTATTTTTCAAAGTTGCTCTGTATAAACATCACGTCAAAGAATTTGTAGCACATCTTGCATCTGGGCATAAGTTGGAGAAGCTTCTGAAATATCTTCTGTATACGTGTTACATTCACTCTCTTTTATCATCATCAGTAAGGGTCATTTTGTAGGAATTTCCTACATCTTTTATATCCAACTATTGACAACAATAATTGAAGTTTGATTATAATGGCAGATTATTTTTAATAAATTTTATGTATGTACAGGGTTTTGGGACCGACTAATAACTGATTGGCAATATTATTCGGATAGCACTGTAGTAAATATACCTATATGCAAATAAAACAAAATATAAAGAGTATATATTCAAATGAATAGACACATGAGATAGGATGAACATTTAGAGGCTTTGCATCATCTCCTTTCAGAAAGTACTATTAATATCTCTGTATAATAATATATACACACTTGGACCATAGTACTTTTTTAATGCTACATAAACACCGGGTTGTCGATTAATAATCTAAGTTATAACACTAAATTATAAAAAAGCGCTTATTTTTATGTGAATTCTTTATATAAATTAGCCGATACCCAAGTTTTATTTCATTTAAATGAAACTGATTATCACTATATAAAAAGCAATGAAAAATGTTGTTATAATTAAGGAAAAATATATAATCATATTGAAAATAATAACAAATGATATCTTTTAAAAATAACATTTTAAATTTTAGCTGTTTCTGGATTCTGGTTATAGAAATGATAGATCTGATACATTCTAAACAATGCATATATAAATGTCAGAATATTTCTCATTTAAATCAAACATGATGACATTTTCAAACATTATAATTAATTACAATGCGAATGGAACTAATATACCTACTATATATACTTATTCATTTGCTGGTAATTAGTTTTAATTGTTACTTGTTTACGTTAAGTTTTATAAAAAAAATCGTTTTACAATACTTGGATGCCATAATTAAACAGTATTTGTAAAATACCGAGATTGAAGCAAAGTGATGAAGACAAATTGAATAACTAATATAAATTAATATTTAAAATAAAATATAATAACGTATGTAATATAATAATGAATATCTAAATAATTAAACTTCAAACTCTAATTGGACAAAATTAATAATTAAAATATTACATCCATGTTCTATTTAGATATTTTAATGTTATTAGTATCCACAGTAATGAATACTTTCTTCTCAAACGGCGCATAAATTGCCATCTATCGTTGTTTTTTTGAAGCTGGCCAAATTTTTTTGACATAAAAAGATCGATTGTAAGTATTATTATAACAATGCTTATTTAATGTATGAAAATTCTGCTGATCCATTTCGTTTTAATATTTTACAGAAATTCACAGTCCGGAATATGCTCTAATATAGTTTGTTATAAATAAAAAATGTATTTTCACGCCTATTCTAAAATTGACATCAAATTTTTATTCATTCCATGTCGTTAAATAATATTAAAACATAATTAAATAAAAATAATACTTTTAATTCGGTTTTGGTTAATATTTTACTTCATGGTACACACATACATCGATATCTTTGTTATTAGAATATTTATAAAGGAACGGTTCATATTGCATAGTGTAGAGAAATTGTTTTTAAACCTAAAAATATTATATTTCATGTGAAAATCGCCTTTGTTGATAAATCGTAAAATATGTCATGATAAAAACTGACAAAAAAGCATATTCCGATTGCATTTGTTTCTTCACTCAATCGCGAGATAGATAGACAAATCGGGGTGGGTTGTTTTAGTATTTAGGCATTTTATGCGTATCTAGGTAGGTTCATACATTTTTCAAAAAATAATACGCGTTTTATACAATTTAATGATGAAATTAAAATGATGAAAGTTTATAAACTCCAGAATAAATTCTGCGCTATCACTTTATATAACTGGAATAATAAAAAAAAAATTGTCGTAATGTCGTAGAGGAAAACTCAAAAACACCAAATCAGGGTTTGCGAAGAATTAGAAGAAAAAGAATTTAAAAAAAAATCGCAACGATACCGTCTACCGTCGGCCGTCTCGGAAATATTCAAAAATAATTATCGCTTTTAAACTCGCAGAGTTGTAAGCGAAAATGTTAAAGTTAGGCTTAATTAAAAAAATAGCAAGATATTCACTAAACTTAAACGGTTGTAACAAATAAAGGAGGAAAGGAGGAAGAAAGTGTGTGAAAAAGTTTGTCATCCTTCAGCTGTCTGGCAAAATTCAAAATACCCCGATGGCTAGCAGGCTCGTAAGCTACAGCGTTTTCCGTGGGTGACGGATATTATTACAACGCGACATACAAATTTTTCCAAATATACCTTAAGACTTAAATAATATGTAGATGTAGATGTAGAAGATGATATTTATACTAGATTACCCGCTGCAACCGCACGGTTGCAAACGTATCCTCCAGAGACGCAGTTGACGCTGTTGTCAATCTGCAGATTAGAAAAAATAAAAATTTTCGCTAATACACATTGATAAAACTATTAAAAGTGTTTTAATAAGAAAATAAAAAGAAGAAGATGAAGTTTAAAAAAATATATCTGTTACACGTTTATCGATCACCAGAACATTACAATTTAAATATTGAACTGAAACTGACTAAGAAAGTAATAATGTACATATATATATCCACGAGATATCTTTTAAATTCAAATAATAAACAAATCGCCTGTGGAATACTAATAACTAACGCGATATGATATGAAAATTGCGTAATACCGGGGTTTCTCATTTATACTTACAATAAAATATATTTTATTCATAAAATCGGGTTTTTACATAAAAACGATATGACAAACACTTCTAAGATATACGCAGTATACTTTTGTCAACCTCCAGAAGTTTTAAAAACTTTAATATTGGACTAAAACTGACTAAGAAAGTAATAATGTGTCTTTTTATTATAAATAATGAAGTTATTTGTAAATTTAAAGACGCATTTTAAAATAAATATATTGTTACATTCTGGACACATTTGTAATTTCCGTGTTGAAGCTGAATATTATTTAAACAAACTCACAGCCTCCTGATTTTTATCGTGTAAATAATATATAAAAGCGAAGAAGCGTTCCGATTATCTATACTGTGTGGCGTTCTATCCTCTACGTCGTTTGTGAAAATCAAAGAAGAAGGTGGCGATTTAGACGATGATGATGATATGATGATAATTAAGATTGTCGTGACAATTTAATATGGTATAGGTAATAGATAAAAGACGAAGAGAAAGCTGTTTAAAAAAGTATTTACGCAACTTCTTCAGGCAAACAAAAACAATATTGTTTTGTTATTTTTATTGCAGGATGGAATATATTCATTCAGCGGTTTTTCGAGTAACACGCAGAGTAATGAAAATAGGCATTTCCGCGAATTAACTTTCCCTTTTGGAAATTATTAGAAACTTTACGGTAATGCTCGACATCTATCGAGTAACCATAAAAAGAGTTTAGACCTCACTACATCCTAGATGTCATATAATACATGATGTATAAAAATAAGACCAGACAAGTTTCTACGGAGTTGAATAAAGAAGAGTGTCATACAAACTAATCCTTCCCAAACCATGCTTACAGACACAGATCTACCGCTCTGATTAAATCTATAATATTTCGGTAAATATACGCAACATACACTTCATATTTAAGTTAATTTGAAGGAACATACTTACGCTTTGAAATGACTAGTGAAATATCGATCAATCCTACAAAAATAATTATTTTAATTCGTTCCGTTATAAAATTAATACGTTGATAAAAATACAATTTGTGGCAAGACAGAAAGAAATCACACATTAATTCCACAGTGAAAATAATAACAAAGATAATGGTGTCTCTTTCTCACTAATTAAATGAAGATAGATAAAAAGGAAGGTTGTATTATATAATGCAACCTTCTATACAGAACTTGATGAATGCTCCGAATTATAATATGACATATTTTTTTATATATTTAATGCTTAGTACTTAAAGTAAATTTATGGCATTAACGATCTTTTCTCATTTTAAAGGCTAATAGAACTCTAATTTCATACGGTAACACGAGTTGACAGCATAGCTGGGTACGAATATTTTATATCACGGTATGGTAGAGGCTAAGAAATAGTACATCAAAATAAACAAATAGTACAAACAAATAAACAAACTAGTGTTTTACACTGTATATACAATAAAGTGGAAAGGGTGAGAAGGGAAGGGAAATGAGATGTAATAAAAAAAAATTGTTTCAACAATTAATAAAAAATACGCATATACATATTCATATACTCATATATATATACGGATACATATACACATGCACATTTATCGTTAATAACTATTAGAGGAATTTATGAAATTAAATTTCGACATAGAGCAGGTTAGAAAAAATATTTTAAATAAATTGTTTAACTAAAATTTGGATAAAATAAATGATCAAACTGGGAAAGATAAGATAAGATAAGTAGCACAAATCACCCCAGCTGACGTAATTGATCGCGCCATGACACAATACATGTCCTGCACTCTATAATGGAGCAAGTTATTTTTCGATATAGTTTTCAAACAATACTATTTCTTAAATAATTTATTCTAACTTAGATAAAACCACCCACTATTGAACCCAAAAGAGTGTCATGCGACATCATCATAAGTATGCTTTAAATTTATAATCATATTAATATGTACAATCATATTTGTGTTTTATTATCCGTCGAGGGAAAAAATATACAATTTATTTATTACCTACTAAAATTTGTTAATAATAAGTATAGTGTCGTGCGAAATTTTCACACGGGCACTGCTAGTTAAATAATTATTTCATGCCGAGGTTATATTGAATACCTACGTTGTGCAATACAGCCACGTGACGGAATTCGCAAGTATATTTCATATTTATTAGTGCGGGGTTCTTACAATATTTACAGGGGGCGTCGGAAAAGGGTGCGCAAACTTTTTATAAATACGTCCCGAAACCATCCGCAACAACACATACGTTTTTGGAGGCATATTTTCATTTAATGATATTGATTTATTTCTATGCATATTCTTGGTAAAATAATATTTTTTATATTTGTTTTTAACCTTTTTGAAAACAACGTTCCTCTGTGATTCGAATTTTTTATTATATATTAATTAATGGCGTGTCATCCAGTAAATAGGGTGTTATTGCCAACAACTAGTCAGACATGTATACATACATATCAGTGACGTACAGTAGATATAAGTTATGCTGTTACCAATGATATCAATCATACAATCATATATAATATATGTACTACAATATATGTTCTACATAAGATTATGAATTTTCGTATAACCAACGTCTTTAGACAAAATGAATCCGTCGTTTATACGACCCTACCATGTGTAATTTTAGAGTATTATTAATGGTGTTTTTAAAGTTTAAGTTTTAACATAAAATAATACCTTCTTACCCATATAAAAATCAATATAAAAAATGTATGGTCGTTTTTAAGAACACTTTTCATGACTGAACATGATTCTTTTATTGTTTAAAAATCTTTATTACATTTAAATATTTTTTAAGTAGTAACAAGTACTTATTCATGATTTTTAGAGTTACATTATATATTAGATTTCTTGTTTCATCTCAATGGGTTAATTAATTAATCAAAAATTAACGATATATTTTATTTTAACCAATCGGCAATAACAACGTTCCACAAACGTTTTATTTTAACATTTACAATTTACGAATTACATTTATCGTATTTTAAGTAGTACCCACAAAATGAAATACAGAAATGTTTTACATATATGTATTTACTATATATTTATATATACGAGGGGCAAGTAAAAAATAAGGTTCCTACATTTTTTTCAGGTATAAGGTATTTTTTATTGCAATAAATAAGTAAACCATCTGAAAGCTTGTACTTTATTCTATTTTTCTACATAGTCTCCTGATTTTTCTATGCATTTTTCCTGACGAGTTATCCACTTCTGAAAACCCGCTTCGAAGAATTCCGCCGCTAGGCCGCCGATGAACTTGGTGACCGCTTCTTTCACCTCTTCATCTGTATTGAAGCGTTGTCCACCCAAGTGTTGCTTCAATTTCGGAAACAAGTGGAAGTCGCTGGGAGCAAGATCAGGGCTGTAGGGGGCACGGTCAAGCAATTTCCAGCCGAATTTGTCCAGTAGGGCGGTGGTCTGTCGAGAGACATGCGGGCGAGCGTTGTCGTGGTGCAGCCTAACGCCCTTGGTCAGCCTTCCTCTCCGGCGATTTTGGATGGCTCTTTTGAGTTTTGTCAATGTCTCGCAGTACCTGTCCGAATTGATGGTGGTCCCTTTAGGCATAAACTCGGTCAGCAAGACGCCTTTTCGGTCCCAAAACACCGTAGCCATCACTTTCCCTGCGGAAAGCGTCTGCTTAAACTTTTTCGGCCTAGGCGATTCAGGATGGCGCCATTGTTTGGACTGTTCTTTTGTTTCTGGAGTGACGTAGTGACACCACGTTTCATCTCCCGTAATAATGGAGTCCAAGAATTCTTCGGTATTCTCGGCGCATTCTCGAAGAAACCCCTCGGCACACTTGACACGATTGTCTTTGTGGGTTTCTGAAAGCATGTGTGGGACCCACCGCGCGCACACCTTGCGATAACCAAGTTTATCGGTCAAAATGTTGTCGATGGTTTTTTCACAAACCTCAGGAACCTGGACAGCAAGCTCCCGAAGCGTTACTCTCCGATCTTCGAGGAGAATGCGCTCAATCTTCGCCACGACTTCGTCCGACACCGATGGCCTCCCACTCCTTTGCTCGTCGTGGACGTCTGTGCGTCCTTCGGAGAACTCCCTGCACCATTTGCGGACGTGTTGGACGCTGATGCAAGCTGTGCCATAAACTTCTTCCAACTGTCGATGAATTTCAACAGGTTTAAGCTTCTTCGCGTTTAAAAATCGAATCACCGAACGGATTTCACACCTGGCGGTAACGGCGATGGCGGGTTCCATAGCGGATGGCTGTCAGGCCTTTACTGAGTGTCGCAGCGTTTGCTCCCGGTAGTGGGGATGTAGTTAAGGGACCAACAATCAAGGCGGTGTTGCCGGATTTCGTCTAGTATCTCGCGTGGCGAGTGTACAGCGTAAGGAACCTTATTTTTTACTTGGCCCTCGTATGTATGGCAAATTGTCAAAAAATGTGCATCTTTGAATCAATATAATGAGGTAATTACTTTAACATAATAGAGAATTTAAATTGTATGAATATAAAGTTTAAGTATATACAATATTTTAAATATATGTTCATATATTTTAACTTACTTTAAGTTTTAAAATAAGGTCGTGGGTTATTGTAAAATAAATTCCACACTAGTGTAATTATATTTAAATGTTGAAAGAAAGTTTTAGTAATTACCTGCGATTCCACATATCTTTATTTCTTTTTTAAACACTTTTTGAAAATATTTTGTACCACCGGGCATACTTGCTACATTTTATAAATTATAGTAATTTTTTGTTTAATCTCGAGATTAAGATTTTCTTTTATTGAGACTGAACTTGAATACGTTTTTAGATAAATCGACATCATCAATATTTTTTTTACCATTCTTATTAACATTAGTAGATCTATTCATTTTATTGTAATTGAGTAATTGCGGGTTTAGATGTTTTAAGTGTGTTACAATCTTGAAATTTTATAAATTTAATCTAAAAAATTACATAACATCAGAATATACATTTCACCCTTACTTGTATGCGTATTATTAAATCTTCTATACTACTATTCAATGTCTATAATATTTCGTAACAATCACAAGTTTTAAAACAATATGTGCACTAAGTGAATTTGTAGTCAGAAGAGTTTTATTATTTAAGTGATTCTTGTGTTACCGGTAATACTACAATTAGATTTTGGTTATTTTACCGGTATAACTGGTAATGATAAAACCAATAATAGAACTTCCAGGAATATAATAATTATTTGCCTTAAAACAAGCCAAAATATATATTTTTATTAATTTCAAAACCAAATACACCTATTTTATAATAAATTTGTAAATTATACAGTAATCCAAAAATGAAGAATCACAACTTTATATTTCAAATGATTAAATTGGACTCGACACTATAAAGTAACATTGTCTGTATGATGAATAGTACCAATAAATGATCTACCTATCTTTTTTTAAGATTCGTGGACCAAGTGGAAGATCTCTTCAGCCCAAACATACTTTTCCAGTTTGTAGTGACGTCACTTCTAATTTGCGTTCTCGGAATCCAAATCCTATTAGTATGTTTCTATTGAGTAATAAAAAAAAGGATGAAATTAAATGAAAGTAGGCACATGTCATCTGATTATACCAATATTTGTACAGGTGCCGGAAGCTCTGCAAACGATGATAGAATCAGTACTCTTCTTCATAAACCGGTCTGGGGCAGTTTTATTGTTTTTGTCACTTTGGTCAGCTACTCATCGATAGTGTAAGTTTTGCTTTAAAACAAATGGTAGTAGATACATGTCATACAAAAAAATTGAAATAGTTATGTATTTTTAATTATAAGACCGTTTTAAATTACCTCTAAATTTTCAACATGTCCAACATGTCTCGTTATATTTATTATTTTAATATTGAATTTTCTGGATTTGTATCGTTTTAAATACTTATTTTTGTTTATTCATCTGAAATATAACAATCGTATTATTCGTTGTTTATTTAGCCTTCGGTAAGGGTCCAGTTCTTTCATCTCATATACTGAACACACAGTATCTGACCATTAGCATTTGTAATCTAAGGTTTAGATCAGTGTTCGGCAACCTTTTGAGAGACTGGGTAAAAAATTTCAATTTTAAAAATTTCATTTGATAAGTGGGTAAAAGTTAAAAAAATATTGTTATTTCTAAAGATAAATTTTATTTTCATAAAATAAAATATATACGTGTATGTGTAAATACAAATTTATTTTATAAAACAAACATTTATAAAAAAATATTTTATTACCTTGGTTTTGAATTTTCTTAGAAAGTTTTTCGATATATGGCAAATATGTGGTTAACTTTAGTTGAACACAGGAATCGAGATTTGGTAGCGTAAGTCTATTCCGAAGCGTATTCTGGACACATTTCATTTGGGAAAATGTTAGCTTACAAGAATACGTGGAACCAAATGCTGATAATAGAGCAAATGCAATTTTTTTTAAGCATAAAATTTTTTGTGGTAATGTCGCCCAGCATGATATTGCATGATATGTTTTCAAGATGCTGGTGAAGATCTTTAAATTTATTTGTCCATAGAACTGAACATTTGAATTCAACGAATTCTAATTCTATATCATCATCATATTTTCTTGGTGGGTAATTCGAAATGTCGTAGTGGGTAATTCAATTACCCGCGGGTAGTAGGTTGCCGACCACTGATTTAGATTATGACTGCAGAACATATTTTTCGTGCAGATTATACAATTAATTATACACACAATTTAAATCCTATATATGCCTTGGGTCAGATGGATATCCATAGAATATTTTATTTAATATACGTAAGACGGATTTTTTAACTTTGATTACAGAATCAAGATGAAAATTATGAGAAACTCGTACATAAATATTGACTGGCATAGGGCTTAATATATGGTTATCAGAATTTTAGTATTGTGTCAGTTACATAGGTTATTTATATATATATAAAGTTAGTTAGATTAATATCTGACTTAGTATACCTTGCTCCGTTGGTTACTAAATTGCTCCATCGCTTGTTTTAATGCCAAGTACCTCGTAATCACAAATAATTGCCCTTGCGTTGGTATCGCAATCCGTTTTGAAAGTTATAAAAACGGTCACCATATATGGTTATTTTTCTATTCATCGAGTAGAGCTGCCAAAATTATGCGGTTTATTACTACAGCCAGCGGAACTAAGATGTAACCATGAGCATCCAACGTTACCAAAGAGTAAATACTTTTATGTTATTCAATCACTAGTGCATAATTTACTTTAATTTATTCATCTAATCTTTACAAGAAACGAGACGTTTCCCTTTGGTTACTTCCATCTCTTCGGTTTTGGTGTTATTATTACCATGGGCTACTTTACATCTTATTTTCTACAATTCTGCATACGAATCCTATTGCATCGGTCCGGATGCTGAGAATCAACTACGATGATGGGTCATGGAGATGGGATGCTACGGTCGACCATGGTTTGAAGATATGCAATCTGATCTTTCGACCTTATTGTCACCACCCTGCACCGCAGAACGTCGAACTCGTGCCCAACTCGAAGAAATTAGGATTTGTTAATGTGCGCCTTTTCATTTATCTCCTCCAGGTATTATTTATAAGTTTTTCCCAGTTTAGGATGAAGGCAGAAGTGACAAACTAAGGTGGGTATGCGTTTCTGAGGTGAAGAACCTGCGAAACTTGTGTTCACCACTGACTAGCCGATGAGAGGGTAGAACGCTGACCTTCGCCCTCATAATGTATATAGACATATATTTTGAATTTCTCTGAAAAAAATATTCTAGTATTTGATTACCTATGAAATAAAACAACTTTTGTAGTGTCATATTTATTGTGAATATCAACACAGATATTTTTTTTCATATACTTAATCTGTCTTGAAAATTAAACCCCTATTGAGTTATATACTGTGTATATATTGAGCTATTTAATGTGATTAAATAATTTCAATGAAATATAAAAATTGTTTTTCTACGTGCGGCTTGTAATACTCGTAGATTGATGACTCGTGTGGAAAATATTTGTGGATATGTAAAAAAATATAATTATAATTTCATGGACTCTGTTGTATCACTATATTTAGTAAATTTTATAATTGTGCTAATATCGAAAAACTGCTCAGTTACTCGACGAGAAAATTGGTAGTAATTAAATTTCTGTAACTTTTGTTGGGTGAATTATTCTTCCATCAGCTGTTTCAAGAGAGCAAAGTATGAGCAGGCTGTGCTGCAAATCTGTAACCAAAGCGACACATTATGTATTGACTCAGTAATAATTCAATAATTTGACTCATAGTAGTAATAATTCAATACATATACGTGAGTGTTGATATGTTGCAATCTGAGTGACATTTAAATTTGCATTGAATGGTCTCTCATTCTTAATAAGTCTTGCTGTATTGGATAATAACAAAAGAGGTTGCCTCGGACGAGGATAGGAACGAAGTTGTAACCTTCAGCAGATGACGATGCAGATGATACCTACCGATGCGACGATCTACTCAGGTAAAGCAAACAGTACTCACAGAACTGAAGCTTTCCATGGAAAGATTGAAGAACTTGAGAGCGGTGATTTGCAAGGGTCTCTGTGAACGCTGTATTATCGTTATTACATTCATGTGGAACTTTTTGTTCACATAAAACCAGTTGAAGTTGTAAGCCGCATCGCCGACTCGGTTGCTCTGAAATAAACAGAAATACGCCGAACAAGGAATATTCTTCAAATTATATTTTGTAACTACATTTGCTTGAATCATGATAAATAATTCGTGATTTGGTGTGCCGCTACACAATTGAATCCCTTATTTGAGAAATAACTCTTGTCCCATACCCAGTATGGATTTTCTATACCCTTCATAATTACGTTTGTTTGAAAAACAACGCTTGTCCTGGACCGGTATTGTTATGTAAGTATGTCAAGTATGTCTTAAAAAAAACAGATTGTCTATTTATTCAATTGTCTGATCAATTTTGTATGTATGATTATTATTTTATATTGAAAATAACTTGACTAGACAGATTTTATTGATTTCTCAGAAGTAAGTTTGGTGCACGAGTGTTGTTTCTCAAATAAGAGGTTGAATTATTATAATAATATATTTTTACAACGCATATAGAGCCACTTAGAAGAAATGAAATTATTGTTAATGTACACCTATATTACAATGAATGTGTATTACCAGTGAAGTTTTATTTTCACTGGCGTTTTAGTGAAATCATATCCGAATACATTTTCACCGGATGATATGGTTACCCGAGAATTGCGCCCCGGACAAATGCGCCTCAACAAATGCACTCCGACGAATGCACCCGCGACAAATGCGTCCCGGACAAATGCGTCCCGATAAATGCACTCCGACAAATTCACCCGTGATAAATGCGCCTCAGACAAATGCGCCCCGACAAATGCACCCTGACAAATGCGCCTGCGACAAATGCGCCCCGGACAAATGCACCCCCGACATATGCGCTCTAATAAATGATGTATCCGGACTTAAAAAAATATTTTGACACGACGCGACGAATAAATCATTAAATGAGAAGAGTAAACGAGACTGTAGATTATACTCTATATTATTAATAATATAAAATAACTTAATTTGGCAAAGGTAATACAAAGTAAATAATATAACATATATTATTAAATAATTTATTGATTGAAAATTACAATAAGCATTGAATAATAATAAAAAATTTGTCATAAAGTAATATTAAACATTTTTAAGAAGAACATATTCATATTGTGAAGTTGCAATATTAATTTCCGGATAGGAAAAGATTATGGTTCTAATCCCGGTAGCAGCAAAAATATTTTTTCAATAAATTGATTTTATCTGTATGTCTTTGTAATTTATACATTTAATTTGTTTTAAATATAAAACATTCTTAAATATATTGGGTATTCACTTCTTTATTTATAATTCAAACTATGTAAATATCGCTAAAACGTTGAAGATGTAATAACAACAGTATGTATTTATTATCAATTGACTAATTCTCAACAAACTAGTACTTAACTCCTCGGCCGTCCACGTCGGAAACTTGTGACAGAGAAAGAGATGGTGCGAGAACTGTCAGAATTTTACGTTGGGTATCGTGAGTATAGCGGACACTCACGTGACAGTCTGCGGCGTCTATTTCCACGGCAAATAACGCATGATATCGCTGGCGCCGCGGATCGGATCTTTAACCAAATTATTATTTCCAGTAGTGATATCGTACGGCGCCCCAAAGAAATCTGTTTCAATTCAAGAACACCATGAATTACGTCTGAAATCTAGTGTAAAAATTGTCATTTTTCTTCTATACAAAATTGATTGTTGTCGCTCGCTTTTGAGTTGCCAGGTTTATTTTATTCCATAGATAAAAATGATTTATACAAAAATTAACGCAAATTCATTCAATTTGTAAAATTTAACATACATACTCTCATGTCAACATTAAAGTGCTGATATTTTTACAGTTATCGAATTTTCGAAAACTTTTTGATTTTATTTTACTTTACAAAATGGCGGAGGGTGACATATTTCGTTAGTGGAGATATTGCCAACTTTTTAGATATTCTCGGTATGCGCGTTGCTACCGCACAGTCTGATGATAAGAAGGACGCGATAAGTTGGAAAATATTAAAAATTATAATACTATACTAATAATTATAATATTATACTAATTTGGGTGCCTGTTATTAAACCACTGCAAAGATAGGCGAGCACGACAGAGCAAGACATTGCAAGTAGTGATGGTTAAATCTTTATCAAAACCGTTATTATTATTATTTTTTTAAAATAGATCTGTGTACACGGAATACATGTCGCATCAATATTATTACTATTTTCAAACTAAGCTAAACGCTTGTACTATAAAAATAGGACTAACTTGCTGGTGTCCTGGAACGAGGCGCGAACCTCCGACCACTAGATCACTAGGCCAACATCTTAATCACTACACCAACAAGCTTAAATTTAAATCGTTATTATGACTTTGATTGTAACGATGACTGGTATCTGATTATTCATAATTCTTCGAGCAGTGACTGGTACACTAGAAAGTAACAATTTAGTCTTAGTTACCAATCATAGTTAAATGTCAGCTACCAATCATCGTCACTATCACAATCACATAACAGTTTACCATCACTAATAACTTGCGGCTTAGAACTTTATGCTACTAAAAGAAAACGTACTCTCGTTAGCAAACAGACGACATTAGATAATTAATATTTTTATATTGCTGGATCGAAATTGCAAAAGATTCAAAATATTGTATACCTGGGATGCAAGTAGGGATTCTGTATTCCCGACTTTATTCGAATTCCGGGACTCGGGATTCAACATTTTCAAGTCCCGAAAATTCCCGGAAATTGAGACCATGAATTATATTTATTTAAAACGAATAAATATACATACGTATGACGTACAGTAGCTATTAGGGGTATTTATTTTCTGTGTGAAAAAAATACTTTAATATTAATTTATTAAAATAAATAAAAACTGTTTGATGTAATATTTATTGAGTCGTAATATTACAAAATACAAACACATCTATAAAAATTACAAAACATAAAAAAATTACGATAAAATATACAAAAAGTAAAATCAACCTATAAAAATCAATAAAGAAACAGAATTTAAATTCTTCTATATTTGTAAAATTACTTTGTGGCTTCATTTTATATTAATAATTATAAAAATTATTTTGCAATGATTGCAATTATTTTTATACAGGTAAAACTTGCATAAATTTTGATATTTGAATTAAGGAGAACTTGAGATGCCTAAATAACAATAACTGTTCAGAATTTTTCAATCATCTTTTGGAAACAAACCCTTACTTTGATATTAATAAAGGTTTAAAAATTATACCTACAAATACTAGGGGGTTCACAGTTAGATAAATTTAAAATGTTAGAAATAAGAAAAATTGTTAACAGCAAGCTTAATATTATAAATAACCAAATCCTCTTTGCAAATAGTCACATTTTAAATTTGTTTTCATGTTAGTTCTTACTTATTTTCAGAAATACCAAAGTATTCAGTGATGTATCGGAAAGACGATTTATGATTTTTGTCACGAATAGTTCTGCAATAGAGAACACGCGCTTGCTCTCCGTTGACGTAGGTTTAATTGATAGCAATGCTTTATATAATTAATTAACATTTACGGTCCGCGCTCCACTTCACTTCAAAATCTGTATTTCTTTTTGATAATTTAATTCATATTGTATTTATATTTGTAACGTTCTGTTGGTTTAATAATTGTAAATTTTGTTCTTCGATTGTGATGTTATAAAAGTCTTCGATATTACCATATTCGATTGTAATATCACCTTCGTCCGAGTTTTCTGTATTGGAAAATAGCCGCTCCATCAATTCTTCGAGGTAACAGTTTTTTTTATACAAGTTGTAATGTTTTATTTTCTACATAGTCCGGGTTATGCAATAAATGAATTAATCCAACGAGACGGTTATTTCTTCTTTCTTCAAGTTTTATTTTTAACTCTGAGAACATTTTTAACGACAATGTTGTATTAATTTTATCTAACTAGCTTAATAGAAAATTAATAATAATTTCCGATGTCTATAATGTGGCGTCTCGGCTACTCAGTACGTCAACCGCTACTTTTATGGGAATGAGTACTTCCAAAATATTTTCCAAAACGCGAATATTCGCTTTATTCGAAGTACGGCCTACACCGATGTCAATCAAAGCTTTTGATATGTAATTACGTAATTTAAAAAATCTATCGATCATCGAAGTTAGGGAGTTTCACCTTGTTTTAATATCTAAAATTAGATTAAATTCGACGTTAAATTCGTTCATTACGTATTTTTGTAAAATCGTGTTTTCCGAAGGACTTTTTCGAGATAATTTTATTGTTTTCAGAGTCTCATTTAGGACATTATTGAGACACGGTTTTAAACATGCTATTTCATTCAGAATATCTGTATTATCTTCCTGAATATATTGTACTTCATCATCGCTGTCATTAGAGTCATCATCATCAGCTTGTTTCTGGTACAAAACGTTTATTACTGCAAGATGTATTGCATGATTTAAGCAAAGTTCATTACCAGCCGGACTCTCACGACCAAATTTTTTCATTACGTTTAACTTAGCTCTATTAGTTGTCGTTGCCACAATATCGGTTTTAAAGACAATTTAAAGTTCATTTAAACGGTTTTTCACAATATTTCAAATTTCAGAATTATATTTTTCCGATATAAAAACTAAACCTTAATTAAAGATATAGTTTTCAGCGTGGACGACGATATTAAAATATCTTCGGTTTTTAAACTCGTCCAATCATCCATCGTTAAACTAAATCGAGCTCTATTTTCTTTTAGGTTCTTTATTTTAGTTTATCTTTATTTCTATTTTTATCTCATCATAAAATTTTCTCATTAATTTCATAGTGTCTGACTGATTTTTTGGCAATGCAAATCTTTTTTGGGTTATATATTTACGAATGGAAATATTTTTTGTTTTAACATTTATTGAAATACCATCTTCAACAGCTAGTCGGGCAACTATTTCAGGAAGAGATTTAAAAATAATGAAATGAACAATTGATGTTTGACTTAATTCTTCTCTTTGAGAACTGTTCAGTTTATTGAGTATTCAGCACATGTGAATTCTTCAACTTTTTATGCATGCGATTTTGGTGCATTTTTTCCAAACGCCTTCCCAATCCGCTCTTTGTTTGAATGTTTGACCTCTTGCGTGAAATTTGTCTTGAACAGGGGGTGCATTGGACCAATCCTTTTCCTTGGAGTTTTTTGAAATGCTTCTAAACCTCGGATTGAGTTTTATCTATTATGAGCTAAAATAAATTTTAAAATATTTAAAAAAAAATAATTATAAAAATGTCTAAATTCGTGAAAAAAATAAAATACTATTTGGTTAATAATAAAAAAAAATCAAGTGGAAAAAAACAAAGTTACAAATAATTTATGTAAACGACTAAAACCACAATGTAAAGTTTGTAATAAATATTAAAAATAAAATATCAATTATTTGTCCAATTGTAAAGACTAATATATAAATTCCAAAATAAATTACTAAATTATATTCTAAAATGCATAAAACATGTGAAGCAAATAAAATACCAACCTTTAGAAATTCTTCTTTAAAATATGGATTTAAATCTGTAGAACACAACTTTATACGGCAGAGATCGGAATACAATGACATGTCAATGACAAACTGAAGTCCCCAAAAACCGTTTTCTAATGATTTCATCTTGTCTAAATTTTATTTCGTCAAAAGATGACACAATTTAATTTTAATGATTTACATCACATTTTAAAGGAAACATAATCCCCTGTTTGAACAAACCGACAAATGCAAAACAGTAAATATCTGAGAACTAATTTGTTTTAATGCAAATTATTATAATCGACTTTGTATTGTTAGACAAGAATTGGAAAATTTCCATTTTTTTTTAAATACACTTTCACCGCTTGCCGTTGGATTTATTTCTTACTGCCTAGATTACCCGCTGTTTGTCAATTGTTAGATGGGAAAGTTAACTTTTTAAAAATAAAAATGTAATATCAAGAAAAATCTCGGGTTATTTTTTTATTAAGTCCCGAGACTTGAGACAGCAAAAAATCGTGAAATTCCCGGGAATTTATTCCTGGGTTGTCTCGACACGGAATCACTAGTAAAAATATGCTCAGATATTATAAATAACGTATATTTTGAATATCCCATTTAAAAAAAATCTAGTATTTTATTAAGAAATAAAACAAATATTGCAATCAATATCATACAGGTACATACTCAGTTCTATCTTCTTTGTCTCTTACGGCGTTCCGCAAGGAACGTAGTATACTAAGTCTGATATTAATCTAACTAACTTTATATAAATAACTTATGTAAATAACACAATACTAAAATTCTGATAACCATACATTATGCCCAATACCTGTCGATATTTATGTACGAGTTTCTCACATGAGGAAAACGGCAAAATGTCATCTTGATTCTGTAATCAAAGCTCAAAAATCCGTCTAACGTATTTTATATAAAATATTCTATAGATATCCATCTTACCTAGGGCATATATAGGATTTAAACTTATATATATACATAATTGTATGTATAATTAATTGCGATTGCAAAATATTCTAATTAATTTTAGATTGTTATTATATGTACGTACATGTATGAAAATAAAAATATGCGTTAATGAAATATTGGATCCTTCTACCGAAATCAAATGCCGTATTGAGCAAGTTCATGCATCTTTTATCTGTACGAAAAATATCATAGTCAACCTTAGATTACGAATGCTAGTGGTCAGATACTGTGTATTCATCACGCCATTATTTTATGAGATGGAGGCATGAATCGTTACCGATAGCAACTGACAATGCTCAAAGTAAGTAACCAATAATACGATTATTATGTTTCAGATAAATAAATAAAAATAAATATTTAAAACGATGAAAATCCAGAAACTTCAATATCAAAATATTCAATATAACGAGACATATTGAACGCTGATAATTTAGATGTAATTTACAAAAATATTTCCGTATTTTCATATAACATGTACCTACTACCATTTGTTATAAAGAAAAACTTACACTATCGATGAGTTGCTGACCAAAGTGACAAATAAAAAAAAGCTGCCCTAGACCGGTTATGAAGAAGGAGACTGATTCTATCAACGTTTCCAGAGATTGCGGCACCTGTACAAATATTAGTATAATCAGATTACATGTGTCAACTTTCAAGTAAATTTATTATTTTCTTGATTAGTTAATCGAAACATACTAATAGGATTTGAATTCCAAGAACGCAAATTAGAAGTGACGTCACGACGAATTGGAAAAGTATGTTTGGGCTGAAGAGATCTTCCACTTGGTCCACGAATCTTAAAAAAAGATAGGTAGATCATTTATTGGTACTATTCATCATACAGACAATGTTACTTTATAGTGTCGAGTCCAATTTAATCATTTGAAATATAAAGTTGTGATTCTTCATTTCTGGATTACTGTATAATTTAAAAATTTATTATAAAATAGGTGTATTTGGTTTTGAAATTAATAAAAATATATATTTTGGCTTGTTTTAAGGCAAATAATTATTATATTCCTGGAAGTTCCATTATTGGTTTTATCATTACCAGTTATACCGGTAAAATAACCAAAATCTAACTATTGTATTACCGGTAATACAAGAATTACTTAAAGAATAAAACACTTCTGAATACAATTTCACTTAGTGCACATATTGTTTTAAAACTTGTGATTGCTACCTAATATTATAGACATAGAATAGTAATATAGAAGATTTTATAATGCACATTCAAGTAAGGGTGAAATATTTATAAAAAGAAATGAAGATATTTAGAATATTATAATTAAATCGCAGATAATAACTCTTTCTTACAACATTTGTATATAATTACACAAGTGTGGAGGACTTTCGGTTCAATTTATTTAACAATAATCCATCAGCTTATTTTAAAGCTCAAAGTAAGTTAAAAATATATGAATAAATGTTTAAAACATTGTATGTATTTAAACTTTATATTCATACATTATAATTCTGTATTATGTTGAAGTAATTACCGCATTACATTGATTTGAAGAAGCGCATTTTGACGCAAGACAATTTGCCTTCGAGTTATAGTATGTCACATATATGTAAATACACAGTAGACATGTGGGAAAAAAAGTAAATTTAATATAGGTACCTACATGCAAAATGTTTATATGCATATATTTTTGTAATATAATGTAGGTACTACATAGAATACGATAAATTTAATCATGTAATTCGTAAATTGTAAATATTAAAATAATACGTTTGTAACTGTTGTTATTGCCAATTGGTTAATAAAATAAAATTTATCTTTGATTTTTGATTTTGATAAAACCAATTGAGATGAAACAAGAAATCGAAAATATAATGTAACTCTAAAAATCGTAAATAAGAACTTGTTACTACTTAAAAAATGTTTAAATGTAATATAGTTTTCCCTTGGAAAATTGCGATGACTTCTTAATATTGTTCTTACTCAATAAGCCTGTTGTGCTCATTCACTGCTCCTGCCAAAGCTTCTCCTACGACTTTATCTTCCGCGTTATCCACTCCGATGTCCATAAGCCGTCGGCACAACTTTTGAAGCCGCGCGCAGGTATACATAAGAATATAGCAGAGCAGAGCATCGTGGCCAATCATGCACAAAACGCTAGACCAGCCGGTGTGGATGCCCACAAAGTACAATATGTGGTATGATACAGGATGTCTGTAAGGAAAAGGAAAGTCTACTTCGAACGGAAATTTTTTCTGTTCTGGTGGCAAGTTCATTGTGCTCAAGTACGGCATAAAACATTTCGAAAACATCGATACAAGAATTGAAAACGATACACAATTTAAAAAAAATGTCTTCTTTTCTACCGCCAAATAAACCTTTTCATCATCTTCTTTGGATATCCAGATTTGTGCTGAAAAGTAGATAATGATATCAGCCAGTTCTTTGCTTTTCCACAAGAAGTGAAGGAGGATGAATATGATTCTCAACCCCACAATGGTTGTGCTTAAAATTCCACACATGGATCCTATGTCACCCCAGACTTTCTTACAGTACAGCATCTCACCGAGCACAGTCATCATGGTAGACGTTAAAGTAACAGTGGAGTAAACCTTGAATATCCAAGACCGTTCCATCGGCCAAATGCCACAATACCACAGTCCCAGAACGGGAAATGGAAGGGTAAATCCTGGAAAATTCGGTACTGAGAAGCGGGGAGCGGGATTTTTGAGCAATTCTCTCACTGATGTGAAAATAGACATCTCGGTATTTAGTTCAATTATCAAATACGGTAAACGTTCAACAAAAAATATGTCTCAAATAAAAGTCCTCTACAGGCGTCCAGAGTACAACCCGGTTCGGTTACCACTGTTTCGCTTTTCATAAAATTAAATACATATTTAATGTATGACGTTGTTTTATCGCAAATATTATTGAAACAGAGCCACCTGATATATTTATAAATACTGTAATACAATACAATCAGGGGTTTGTGAACTGCGACACGCGAGCCGTAGTTACATTAAAACTTTTTTTAACGGACTCGTGTGAATTCTGGAAATGTTTTGTTTTTGAGACTAGTCATCAAAAAAATCGATGTGATTGTGATGAACGAAATCGAGATTATTTCGTGTTTTTGTGATATTTTACAGGGGAGAAGTTTGATCTTTTACTGATATTTTAAAACAAAAAAACGCGTTATATATCTCAGAAAAGTGTATTTTCATCATTTTTTTCTTCTTCCTCCTCGTCCTTCGAAGTGGCCCACCACACCAAACTTTCCTGAGCCATCTTCTCTTCTCGCGAGATGCCCAAATAATTGAAGCATTCATCTTAAGTAGCAGGTTGCGAATCAGTGTAGTGTTTAGCTGCTGCAGAATGGGGACATTGGTGCGCGCAACATGTTATGTGTCTCCAGCACATATTTATCAATTCAGTTAAACTATTTTCCTGGCGGGGAACAGAACCACAGAGCATTTCTTTTTGTGTTCTTCTGCAGTGTAGTGGTAAAGCGCGTGTAGTGAATGTTACGATACATTAAGGTTTATTTATTTATTTAATTTTTGAAAAAAAAAATTATGGCAAGTTAGTTACGCAAGTTAGTTAGCAAGTTACGCTAGGTATGATATAGGGAAACAGCATGACGTTTTATAATATTTTCAGCAGTTTTGAAAACATATTAAAAATAATAATATAAAAAGATGATAGATATATATTTAAATAAAAAACCATAAATAAAAATAACAAAAACTACGGTGCCCTTTTTTACAAATCACTCTTGTATTATATTAAGCCCTAGAGCAACTCTTCCTCGTGGTTTTCATTTGCAGCATTGAATAATATGATTATAATTATGATAGGAATATTACAAATTACATTATTTTCGATTTTTTTCACAGATATTTTGGTTTAGTACAGTTTATTTCAATGCACGGACGCATCTATTGCTGTATTTTTATACGATTTTCACGATGTTTTCACACTTTTCGACCACAAAAACCTAATGATTACTTGCTATTCCACGGTGCAAACAACTAAGGGCGCCACAACTTTTAATATGTTTTCCTTCCAATTAAGCACACCGTGTCATTTATTGGGCAGTGAAAAAATCTTCTCTAAGATATCAACCCAATGCGGGAGATTAAAATGCCTGTGGTATTCGTTTCGTGAAATATTTTCAATTTGCTCTTAATTTTTTAAATCTTTCGTGTATTTTTCCTGGGCCCATTTTTGCGTAGGGGCTCAATTTTTTAGTTATATCACTCAATATTCTGTCCATTTCTGTTTTCAAATTAGAAAACAATTTACTTCAAAAATAAAAGCAAATGACTTAGTAAAACAGGAAAAAGAAAAGGATTTTAATTATTAAGATGGTGAGTAAACTATTTATAATACCAGATTAATATTATATATTAAAAAGTTTTCGTATCTCTGTACATGCACCCCTTAGAACGAAAGTATACATTTCATGAACTCCGTACTGATCAATATTATAATGGGAAACTAGATGTATGTACACATAATATTCAGATCGATGAACGTATATTATCAATATAAATATGTTTTTTTAATATTCTTAACGCTGGACGATGAATGATATTCATTTTATTTTGATGCTAAAATACTTTTGAAAAAACTACGACGTTGGCCACGTTGGTAGACTCTGCACTGGGATCCAAAACGTATTGAATCGTAAAAGAGATTGGAGACACACCGGAAGGTTTCAATTCCCAGGAAGAGTAACCCAGAAAACTCTACATACAAGATTGTTTTATATTATTATACCTTTATTATAAAACTAAAAATCAGACATATAAGAGACAACAGAATTTGTAGACACAATATTTCCCGCGGTTATTTTCTTTTAAACAAACTTTCCACAAAACTCGTTGTAAATATCTCGATTAAATTAGTTATTGATTGTACAAAAAAATAAAAAATTGACATGTGCTTTATTTAAACACATATGTGGAATCTACTTTATACTTGCGATTATTACTGAAAGGGATTCTCTTTATTTTAAGATATAATATCGTCACTTGCAAAATATGTAAAAATAATTGATCGAGCTTCTTATATAAATAACTAATCCTAAACTGCATCCGTGTATTTACTTTGTGAATTATAAAACCACCTGGCTAAATTGATGTAGTAGTTTATTTCACTTTATATATGTAGTGCAATAAGGATTCAAAAATTGGACCCACTAATTAACACTAAAATTAATTATCAACTATTGGGCCATTGATATTAAATTTTTGATATTTAATTTATTATTACATAATATTTTAAAATTTGATAACCTATTATATTTTTCATGTTATTCCAATAGATGTGACAAAATGATAAAAAGACGAAATAATTGAAATAAGATACGGAAAAGATAATACAAGTAGTGAAGAGCCAAAACAAATATGTAAAATTGGACAGCTACATAATTTAAACCTTCCATAATATCGATATTTTTATTAAATTTATGTATGTTGTTACTTTTATTTTGTTCATATTTACTATATATTCTATAATTACTATTTTTTATAGCTAAAAATTATTTTCATGGTTTAAAGTTGTTAATAAAATAGACATATAAGTAAGAAGAAACAACAATAAAAAAACCACAGTATTCTTCATTATGAAAATGAGCAGTTTTTTGTCCAGTACTGCGTTGCGCTGTAATATAAATTTAAAAAAAGTATTTTTAACGTAGAAATATTTACTAAGTTACGTAGTTGTGAGAACTTTATGAAATAGTTATGATAAATCGGATAAAGCTCGAGACATTCATATTTTCTGACACCTTGTCTTTATTGTGAGAAAGCCGGGTTAGGTTTCATTCTGGAGAAGGACCGCTTCTGTTACATTTTGGTCAATTTATATATATATATATATATATATATATATATTATTACGTTATATTTGGTACCTGCCGCGCACGAGTTAGGTTGGGAATTAACATTCACCAATTGGCAACACTGACCGTGTCAGGAAAATGATTCTCGCTACCGTCTTTTTCTGTTGACAGATATCAACCTGCACGGCCGTATGTGACTTCGTATAAGTGAGGAAGGGTGAGAATAATTAAATATGTTTAGCATCTGTGTTATCCTGCACCATATGTAATTTTCTATTCGCTAATTATGTGTGTAATTTCAGGATGGACGCATCACTTTCTCTTTCTTCATCTTCTTTTTCATCATTATTTTTGTTGTTACCTTTTTCTTAAACTACTTCTGCTGACATGACGGGAAAGGGGTCATGTCACGACAATACTTTCGACTTCAGGAAGGATTTTTCCTGAAGAATAAAGTAAGGGATACGAATTGATCTCTGCCGCTAGACAGTACACGACGGAATAATTTTACAACCGAAGATGACGCAAGAAATTCATGACGAGCTAAATGCAAGTAGATGAGCCAGCCTTCCTGACGTTCTGACCAGTCAGAGATACAAGTATTTACGGGTGCCTCGGACAAGTCAAATCTGGATGAAGACGGTGGATCTCTGCCGCATAGACCGCTGCACTACGCGTGTAATGGTTGTAAAATGAATTTTGTTGTGCATTCATAATATTGTAGTATTATTCATTCTTTTCATTTCTTTGATTTAAAATTAATAACTTTCCGGTCGTGTTCAACCAATTTATTTGATAAGGTTTTATTGCTACATCTAATCTGACAAACTTGTCAGGTGATAAATTTGTGTAATGTTATTTCCTAGGTGAAGATTTTCACATTTTAAAGAATCAAGTATTTTTAGTACACTATTACTTGTACAAAAATATTTTGATTTAGATATTCAAATAGTAGTAAAATTTTATTATTTTTATTGAGGCAAAAATTGCCAATCTGATCTCTTTCATCTTATCACATTCTAGCGATGGATCGCTTACTGTTTTTTACTTAAATATTCTGTTTTATTGTCTTTTAATTAAACTTTGTGATTATAAAATTTGAACTAATCTTATTATTTTCCCTGAGAATGCTGGCTAAAGTGAGTGGCAGGCGATATGGTGAATTCTGTGAACCAGACCCACGCACTTCATGCAATACCCTGAGCAAGTCGGTAGACTTCGTAGTACTTGTGATTTGGGAAATATGTTTGATAGAAACGAAAAGGTTGAGAAAGATATCGAAAGGAGAGTTAAAGTGAACGGTGCTCTGAATGTAATTATATTTATCGGGAACTTGTCAACCGAGGCAAGACTAGCGGTACACAGTGGAGTCCTGGTACCGATACTGATGTATGGAAGTGAGGCCTGGAGCTGGCAGAAGAAGAACGAAAGTAGACTGAATGCAGTGGAAATGAAATCACTTTGGCGTATGGAAGACTTTGGCACGATCATGTAAAATAGATACTGAAGGATGGTCCTGTTAGAAGCCTCAATAGATCACCGAGCTTGTATGAGAAAATGTATGAATGTGGATGAGGACAGAAGAGCGTGGCGCTCCATCCTCTCTGCCTACCCCCGCGGAGAAGTGGCGCGATGGTAGGTTAGTTACTTCCGGGCATTGCTCAACAAATTGCAGTATGATTAAGTGAGGTTAGGAAGAATAACATTATGTAAGGGTCATATATTTTGATTATCCAATAAAAACGCATTGTACGATTTGATTAGGTACCTAAGAACTAAAACCACTTTTGCTATATCATATTTACTGTGAACACGGATATTATTATTTTTTATATAGGTAATTGATGTATCTTGAACTACTAAATTATGTTAAAAGTGATTCAAGAATATCATATATGTCAATGTAATATTACAATTATTTTTGTACTTGAGGATAGTAACACCACTCATTAGAGATTGATTGATGGGTCGTGCAGAAAAGACTGGTGGATATCTAAAAAAATACTACTATTGACATAATTATTGATATCTTGGTAAGCTACGAGTTATTACATTCCTGGTAACTATATCATTATATATTCCTCTCAGATGCTAAACAAGTGTACTTCAAGTGATATTATTGGCCTATTTTCGAAAGTCGTTAATTTGGTTGAACACAACTTTTAAAATGACATTTAGATGTAGATACACGCATCCTGTGCATGATTTATCACTTGAAAATACTTCTCCGATAATGTTGTTAATATAAACAATCAATTGAGATGTTCAAATCCTTAAGATAATATAAATATTGACTGAACAAAACAATGATCCCTAAAAATAGTCGCCGACTTACGTATACTCTCACGCGGTCACAAATACAGTCACATTGTTTATACGATTATACCGACCTCGTTGAATTGGATTGCTGCGCCGATATCTTTATTATGCACTTACGAGTATGCTTATATTTTTTCACGTTTCTTGAAGATATTTGAAAATAATGTTTACATTCTTATAAAGTCCCTTGGAATACATAAATAAACAAAAGAGCACAGATGACTAGAATATGTAAACATTAACATATCACATCAAGTCAAGTGTCGCATCAGAGATGTCCGCTCACACGATAAATAATATAATAACAGCGGTACTTACCCGCTCCTTCGAGAACTGCGCCGTTATCTTCAATATAACAACACTCATACGTAACAGTTATTTAAAAAAGTTTTAAAGTGGTTTGGAGAAAAAAATTATATTAAAGTATTATCAAAATGTTTGTTTTTCGTGATAGGTCCTAAAATACGGCCACACGCACAATGTCACATTACACTGCGAGCATTTATATTGGGACATTTTTCTAGTTTTGGACGCGGCGCAAATTCTACAGGCTCTCTAAAGTCTTTGGGATTTGTTTCCTGTTATTGGCTCAGGCATATGCTTTGCTAATGCCCTAGCAGTTAGTCTTAGGGGCGAATCATGTAACGTACGGGGATGGGGTGCTGGTGATTTGTGCGTAATATGATATTTTTCTAATAATTGTCTTATTAAGGCTAACTGAAAGTCTGCTAAACTAACATTTTTTTTCGTTATCATTTTGTAAATTATTTGTGAGTTTAATAAAAATAAATCAATTATATGAAAAGCCACTTAACGTCACACAAAACAAACATTTTAATTCCACACCGGTGACGTTTGGTCGGGATAAATTGTTTAAAAATCAAATGCCCTTTGAAAACAATTATGCTCTCATCTATACATACATTTTCAAAAGGCATTAATGTTTTTTTGAAAATGTTTCGCGTATGGTCAACTAGGATTTTTAGTTTATGAAGTCTGTCACCGGGGACTTGTGTGTCAGGATCTGAGAAGTGCAACATGCGCAGTAAAATTTCATATCGATCTCTGGGCATAGTTTTCCCAAAAATATTACTAGCGAGCAACGGGTCGGTTGACCAATGTTCCTCGATAGTAAGATGTCGATTTCTCGTCATTAACATTGATACTGCAAAAAAAACGTACATTTTTTCGACAGACGTGTCTACCCATCTACGAAGTCTGGATTTTTGGGAAGGTTCCTGTACTGAAACGGTAGCTGAGTAATATCTATTAGTTTCGTCAACTATTTTTGTCATAATTTCTCTGTTCAAGAAGTATTCTAAAAAGTCGATTTCTGATGAATTTTCAGTAAATAAGGTAGATGGGTCTATACCTGACACAAACTTATCGAACTCTTGAATAACTGGAATAAATGGATCAGAGGTCCAAGAAGGCAAAAAGTCAGTATTTTCACTTTGATGTGAAGTACTTGAACGGTTATGAGATTGGCTTGTCCCACTCACTCACATTGGGTTTGATTCACTTTCACTGACATCTTCATTCATTGTTTCATGTTGCTCATCTTCACTTATTTCTAAATCAGAGTCCACAAAATGTTTCTAATATTTCTTCCTCTGTAAGTCTGCGGCCCGCCATTTTAAAAGGTACACAATTTTTAAATTTAAATAATTATGATTATACGTAGCACAGTACAAGCATCTGTTTCTAATAAACGAATATTGTCTGAAAATATAACCGATTCCCAAAACACAAATAGTCAGAACAATATCAACATTTTGAATGTAAACACCAATTTAAATAAGATCACAGTAATAATGAATGTAGTTTCCGATACAATATATTGTTTCAATTATCCACAAAACCCAGATCGCGATGTCAATACTTCATATCAACGCACAGTTCGGACAAATACTAGTGACCTCGAACACACGACAAGCGGGGGATGAGTCGGCGCCGCCAAATTCAAATAAACTGAACGGCGTTTCAAGATGTCTTCGTTTTTAAACTGATTTATATAAACAAATAACAATATTTCACGTGACTAACGTAAGATGTCAGCAACAGTATAGATCGAACTAATTTTTGGTATATTTTCCCGCTCGATTTGCCGCGCTGTCACGGAGTATACAACAAAATATCATACGCGCACCATATGATGCTCGTAGCGTCTGAAGAGCGAATTATTCGCGCATCATATGATGTTCGTAGCGGCGGTCGGGTCAAGGCAGTTTTGTGGCACGCTGAATATATATTTAATGTTCACTGTCTTTCTTATAATGCTTGTATTGTCTTAATTATGGCAAATAACATTCAGTTTATTAGCTTTAAATGAGTGCAAAGGTTATATCTAAGTAATAGTTTTAAAAAAGTCGAATCTAGTGTAAATGTTCTGATATAAGTAAATAATTTAAAAAACGCAACATTTTCGTAAAAACGCGAAAAATTTAATTATTAATGAAATAGTCGAGTCAATTATAAATCGCCTTTCTTTAAAAAATAAATTAAGTTTTCTTATGTGTCATAAACATTTCAAACAACAATTTAAACACACGAGTGGCAACTACAAAAATATAATTTATTACTCTTTAGAGACATCTATTCTTAATATAAACTCCACTGTTACAAACCTTTCTACTTTGAAATGGATCAGCGTCGCAGTTTAGATTATTGTCAATAGATGTCTATTTGATCTGATATTTGTCTGCGAATAATATTAAAAGTTTTTTTACCTTCTCTTGTGAAATTTTCATTTTATTTATTTTTAAGTGTCACACGACACACTGCATTCACTGTTCTCTATCCACATATATATATATAATAAGCTAGAATAAATGTACACATTAAACAGCCGATCTTTATTAAAAGCGGTACACTATAATTTTTTCCAGTTTGTGTCTGCGATCTGTCGACAATATAATACACTTTTATGATACTTATGTATTATTTAATTCCCTGTCCATAAAATAATTGAACATCAAACAAATATATGTACCAATAAAAAGTATATAAAAATACTTTTTATTAAGTATATAAAAAGTAAGCAATAGAAGAGAGTATCAACTCTTATACATTCCTTCTAAAAACGGAAAAGGGACATTGAATAAGCGTATGAAATAGTAAAAATATATTATTAAGGAGAACACATTCTTATTGTGAAGTTGTAATTATTCAGAACATAGGTCTGTGATGTTTTAAATACTAATTTATTGTATTTATTATAAATATATACATATAAAATCAATTTTGTCGAAAAATATTGTTTTTGCGCTACAGGGATTCGAACCTGGATCTCTATTCTCAATTGGTAGTGTACTTCCCCGGATTGGAAATAGAGATCCAGGTTCGAATCCCGGTAGCGCAAAAACAATATTTTTCGACAAAATTGATTTTACATGTATATATTTATAATTAATACATTAAATTAGTATTTAAAAATATACCGTTATTAGATTTCTGTAATTATTTTAAATTATTGTCCATTTATAATAATAATTTGAAATCCTTAATATTAAACAGAATTTTCAAAACATTTGTATAATTTTCAATCAAAGCATTTTTTAAAAATAAAAATAAAAATACTTATGTATCTCAATTTAAAAATCTAAATTGACTATATCAACATTATGTGAAGATACGAAATATGAAAATCAATTTAGGTTTCAATCTGAGCAGACTAAACAGCGTACCAAGATTCATGCGTCACTCCATCTAGCTAAATAGATAATAGATACTGTAATCTAGAGTGAATAAAACCTGTTTGTGTTTCCATTGCTATAAATAGAAGCATATAAAATATATTTATACACAACCAACGTTTTTTATTTAGTCAACGGTTCCTTTATGCGTTCGTATTCACCAAAATTTGATTCGATCATGAACTACAGAGAATATTCCATAAATGAGGTCTGTTTCTATTTAGCTTACGATGGGGACAAGTACCTGACGGACCTAGGGACTACTAGGAACAGTACAATTATCATTGTTTACTGCTATTTCATGGAGTTAAATAAAACTAATTATTCTCTAAGCCAGTTCTGATATTTATTGTTTAACAATATATTAAATTCATTTTTTTACTAGATACAGATATAAATATTTAGTAGGAGAACACATTATTATTGTGAAGTTGTAATTATTCAGAACATAGATCTGTGAGATTCCGTAAAAATAAGGTAGATGGATCTTTCTAATAATGGAACAATTAAATGTATTGATATCAAAAAGGTAACATTCGAAAATTTGTCGCTAAAAATATCGTCGCTGTAGCATAGTTGGATAATGCACCTTCCCCGGTTTGGAAAGAGATCCAGGTTCGAATCCCGGTGGCGCAACAACAATATTTTTTGATAAAATTGATTTTATATGTATATGTTTCTAATTAATATATTTAATTCATATTTAGAAATATTTAGGTTAAAATATCACGTCAAATCAAACTCAAATAAAAAAATAGAGAATAACGTTTTCAATAGTCATTATAATTTTTATTGCAGGACCCAAAAATGAGTCAGAAATCCGGTAGTGTGTAATAGTCTATTAGGATCCTGTAATATTGAAACCTGTATTGGTGTATTACTTTATTGGTTTATTTCAATTCTGGCAATTCAAAATAAAAATATGCTTTTAGGGACAGCTTTCTAAATATCTTCTTTATCGTAATTCGAATATCTCTGTCTCTTTGAATAAATAAGATGGGTAAGTTCTCGGCTTTGTCTACTTGTCTACTTGTCTACTAATAAGATAATAATTTATCTGGAAGTACATTGACATAATGTAAAATAGTGTAACTTATACTATTTGTCTCCATTCATCTTCCAACATGTTCCTATTCACCTAACGACTTGTCCCTATTCACCCCATGTCTTGTCTCCATTCGCGACTTCCAGGTCACCGGACAAAGCCCCAATCTACACCGATGTGGTTCGGTAGGCATCTGTCATGAAGCAAGAATGCCAATCGGCATTAGCGCTACTTAATGAAGCACCTAAGGAAGTTGGAAAAATGTCGATGCGCAAAAAGTCGCAAAACTGATCGATGACTACATATCGCATACCTAGATCAAAACTAAGATAATTTTTATTCGGATATTATTGTATTCGGATACTCTGTCATATGCGCAACTAACTTAGCCCCGGTTCGCGAACAGTGTCATTTTAGGATATATTTGTGACATAAAATGTTATTTAGTTTCATAACTTTAGTAACAAAAAATGTTTTTATTTTTTTGTCTACTGAAAAATGACTTTTTGAGTTGTCTTAGTTTTGATCTAGGTATGCGATGTACTAATTTTAGTATTAAAATAATTATTTTTTAAATGTTAATTAAAAAAAACCGTTAGTGTAAATGGTTAGTATAAAATAAAAATAAAATAATAAAATAAATAGTTTGTCTTTAGAATTCCACACTAGAATTCCCGCGTGATTATAATCACCCAAAAGCTTTTATACTGATAATTTTTAAGAAAACTTTTTTATCGCGACTGCACTAAAAGCATTGTCCATTTAATTTTTTTCCATTAAACAAGTAATACAATGCAGGCTAAGTTACTATTGCAATGTTAAATATATTTTCTCTATGCCAACAAATACGACCAGCAGAAAGTTGTTTAAAATGTTTGAACTTCATTGTGTTTTCAAGAAAAGGAAAACCAGAAAACATCTCAAAAGATCTAACAAGGTGAAATGTTTCACGAATCATATCGTTTAGTTAAAACTTCATTTAAAAATTTAATTTATAGCAGTAAGCTATTATTAAAATAACGAATAATAATAATATTGTTTTTTGCTAATATTTAGCAGTTTAAAGAAGTGACGGATAATTTACGAAAATGTGACGCTGCTTCTGAGAATCATTCAAATTGGCGACAATCATCAAAATCCCAATTGTTACAATGTTTTGTTGGAAATAAAAATATAAATTTAGTTATGCGCATGCTGAGGATATCTATAATTGTTCTTGTAATAATTGGAAGTATTTTGACAAATTATCGATTATTTACTGAATTTCGTGATACTCATACAATAACTATGGTAAGAATAACTACGTTTCACTAATGTATATATATGTATAATATATTATATTTTTATGTCATTTTATTAATATACTTACACACACATTTAATTATGCAACCGATAATGATTAACATGCAAAAAAGTAAAAAGAGTCAACATACTGTTTTTCCAAAAATATAAATGATTTATTAAGACCAAAATAAATATTATACTTCGTTACTCTAAATTAATGGAAGGGCGTTTTGATTTTAGCTTGGTGTTAACGCATATTCAACTAAAAAGGTTTTTCCGCGCATTACTTTGTGTAATATAAACAAAGTATCCAAAAAAAGATTCCAGTTGTTTTTCAACATTTTGTGAGTATGTATAATAATAAAATAATTCACCAAAAACTATTTTGGGTGTAAAAATATATTTCCAATTAATTTTCAGAAAAGAATATAAAATTGATGAATCTGAGATATTGGACTTTGCCACGTCATTAGAATCGCTGGTGTCCTTTTCTACGTTTGATTATTCCGGAAGAGACATAAAAGATCATAAAAATATTTTCAAGATTCTCAGTTCACTTAATTATACAGTTGACAAAATCATGAAGCATGTAAGTAAATTCTTTATTACAAAAATACAGAACGGCTTAGTTTTTGTCTTGTTGCGTGACGTGAGCCAGGCTTCGGTCCCGTCACTTCACCTGCCCATCTCGTATTCTCCTTGCCCGTCTCGCCCTCAATCCTTATACATTCCCAATGAACAACAATTTCACTCAGCAGTCTTCATCTCTTCTAGCACCATACCTAAAGTACGAAAACATTCTTTGCTGCATGTTTCGGAGTCTTTCTTCAGTGAGGAGTTTCTGAAGAATAGATACATTCGTTCGCCTCGCAGTCAATCTCTTAGTAAATTAAAAGGAAAGTGTATGATTTGTAAATGTTAAAACATTTTTTTTAAATGCCAATAGCGTTAACTTGTGGTTACACGTAATTAGTAATTTGAAAAAATAACCAACTTTAAGTTAGCCACGTTGATCAGTTTGATGTCGACCGATTTTGTTATCACTGTATCTTCGTCACAATGTACACTACTGCATAATTAGTATCCCAAACATACATTTGTCCGTACGTTTGTCCATACGTGTCGCACAGTAATATAAAATAAACAACATACGTCCGTTTAGTATCGTTGTGTTTTAAACAGAGCAAAATACTATTTATATAATTATGAAATAAACATATCGGAAAACGGTAACGAAGTATATTTCAATCAACCATTTTAAACAAAAGTAGACTTCGAATCTGTCATGATAAATTCGAGGAATTGACATGCAGATATATATGCGCTAATGGAACAAAATTTGTTTAGCTATAATTAAAATAGGGCTATTTTCGAAATAAAACATTCCCTTTTTTATCGCTTTCTCTTTTACAGACCAGATTGAGAAAACAGCATTTTTTTTTTGAGTATTCTTTTTTGTTGAAATATATAAGATTAAAATTCAATATTATAATTAAAACACCATGCGCCAACCATAAGTAGTAAGTGAATTAAGTAAAATTCAAATTTTTAGTTGAAAAATCGAATGACAACTTATATAACCATTATTATAATTGACGTAGCTTCACACAAAGTAAACTGTTGTGCTTTAGAATTTTACAATAGTTGATTTTTAATGCCACTCGCTGTACTTTGCGCACTGCATGCTTCTTCTGTTCGATTATATAATTATTATATCTGTTGTTTTATATTATATATTTTATTGTATCTGTTGTTTTATATTATATATTTTATTGTATATTTTGTTTTACATTATTTATTTGGTATCAGTTTATACTTCTTTTCTACTTTGTTAAGTTGGTGTAATATTTAGAAACTGTCGATGTGATACATATGTCTATCGTTGTGCATTACTCTAAATATTTCCCCCCTCAAGGTTCACCATAACTGCAGCAGTCTTCTTGACTCGTGCTACTTTGACTTGCGTAAAAATTGTTTGAACATTTTTCGAACTACCAAATCGATGGAAGGATATTGCTGCGCATTTGACTACCCTCAGCAAGGATCGTCAGATAGGTACGTAGTCTCGATAATGATGCAGCATTGATTATCATAAATCAGTTTTGATAATCTTATATTAAAAAATAGTTACATTATGAATATTACTCATTTAACATAAAGTTTGTTGCTTTATTGTATAAAGCTACTTGTTAGATTAACGCGTAACTATCCGCGTTGGATGACAATAATAAGCATCAGGAGTGGTGAATCCCGGACAGAAATATCCAACAGTACAGCATCAACGGCGACGCGTACCTGATCCAAGTTGATCGCTTTTAAACTGCCATTCAGCTGAAAAGACTGCAAAAATAATCAAATAGTTTTCCACCACGGTAACGCTCGCCCTCATGTAGAACGCAGTGTGATCAAACCCATCGCTAGCGATATATAAAATTTGCTCTCCCATCCACTCTACTTGGCTAAATTGGCAGGTTGACAAAGTCTGGACGATTTGGAGGAGTTGATGAAAGATATCATATCATGGAATAACTCAAAAACCACTACTTCATCGCCCGTGAAATCGATCGTCTTTCAAGCGAATGGGAAGCAGTAATTGACGTTGATGGCGACTACACCCCCTACGCCCGTTCGTTTTCGTTTTTGGTTATGTTACAATACTTTCAATATAATTTAAAAAAAACGGCGGATAATTATGCATCAACCTTGTTGCGCACAAGCATAGATACTGAAATAATTCAGGACATGAAAATAATTTGGCACTCACCACAATCCGGATTCTGCTGGCATCTCCAAAGATGTGTACTGTATATTTTTTCACTCACTATTTCCATCAAGGGTTCCCACAAAGTATAGACGCGAAGTCACGAGATTGTATAACAGTATTAACTGTTCTGTAACTGTACTGGTACAAGGAGGGGAGGACAGGGTGGGTGGAAGGCGCAGTGCATTATTAATTAATATATTTATATACAAATAAATATATGTCCCAAACAAACCTAATAATAGCTTATGTTAAATGAGTTAATCTGATTATGATACTACCAAAGTGATTAGTTACACCTGTTATCATCTATCCCATGAAAACTCCACTGTAAATGTAAAAAATATTGAGTAGTTTATTCACTGAATGAGCTGAAAGAGTGTCTGTTTTTTAAAACGTTTTAACTGTAAAATAAATTAATTGTTACTAAAAATGCAAGATGACAAACAAAACAACAAAACACAACTCTTTAAGACAACAAATCATCGATCGGCGGATAGATATTAATTCATACCTATCGAAATGACGCCGAAGAAAATAATGAGTATTGGTCAGAAAAACTCTGCAGGTAAAAGACATAAAGGTATTCGGGTTTAAAAGCTTCGTCTACAGCAGGAGCGTATGAGAGCTTCCACGTCTAGGTCAAGGGAAACTTCCGAGGAAAGAGTGCTGCGTGTACAAGATCGATGTAGAAAGGAATAATCAAGAATGGTGAATCGACATTCAGATCCAAAATTAAGGGTATTTAAATTAAGGGGGACGGATGGATGTTGTATGTAAAGAAATATAAATGCGAACCAGCGGGAATATGTTGCTCCAATGGAATAGTGAAGCTGCCGCCTTTTAATGAGCTTCCAGAGCCATTGCTATCTTACAAACAAAATTAGAGGGAAACTATTATCTAGATCTGATTTAGAAAAAATAACTATCTCCATCTCACTAAATTAAGCCTCTTCACTCTGCGTAATGTTCGGACTACGCCGGATATTTCAGATAGTTTAAAATATAAATGAAAAAAATATAAAATGAAATTTTCGAGTACACTTAAATCAGGTGCAGTGTATTTATCTTATTTTATATCGCCAAAAGGTGGAGGGTTAGATTTATATATTTTCCTCAGGGTCCTATAGTTTGATGTGCCCTGCGATTAATGTGACGCGAACTTCCCCATATTATTAACAAAGAAAGGAGCACTTAACGGCTAATCCGAACGCGGTGCATTCCTTTAAGGGATTTGCATAGGTTACAAGGCCGTGTAAACAAATAAAATTAAGTGAACGTGCCGCTTTCTTGGGGGATTTAGGGAACATTTTATGACGGTCCATCCCCGAGAAATGCATTATACTGTCGGCAACTTACCTTTTGAATTATAATGTATGGCCGGGAAAATATTCATTTACGGGGAGTCAGTTGAAGAACCGGCAGCCATCGGACGGTTGGCGATCAGCGGCAGGCACCAGGACGACGGCAGTCAGAACGGAAAATCTCGAACGACAGTTGAATCCCGCAGAGTCCATTGAATACCGCAGCTGGATCGGACAGCTTTAATCTAGACAGTCAAGGGTCTAGCAATGAGAGTTACACTCGCGCAATAAATAAAAAGCGGAGTTGAGTTCTCACAACGAAACCTGAAGTATCGTGCGGAAGTGGAGGACAGCGCGGAATCGGAGATATCTAACCGGAACGGTGGTTTAACTTGAGCGGAGGTGTAAGGAAGCAGCCCGGAGGAGCTGATGAACGAAGCCATCCACCAGAAGGATGAAATCGCAAAACGGACTTGAAGTCATGGTCCCTCCCAGATCGCGTCGTCGGTCACCACCCGCGTGGCAGACAACGATAGCAGACATCGATCGCGAAGCCCGGACCGAATCATCACCAACTTAATTAAGGTAGATTAAGATTAATTTAAGATTATAATTAAGTAGACTGTAAGTTAGATTAAGAATTTGGACTAAGGTTTTTTTTTCGATAATTTAATTTAATAAATTGTAAATATGTACATAATTATTGCCTACTGATTTCCATCCCCGCCTCCTTCTCAGTGACCAACAATATAGTGATAGTGTGATGATTGGGCGAGGCCCACGTCATATCGAATGGTGCCCAAACAACTGGGACCTCTTTATATCAAGTTTAATTGGACAAAGTAATTTTGAAGGGCGTTCCTGGGAGGAGCAGGGGAAGGGAAGTGAGAGGGGAGTGAGAGCGAAGTGGGAAGGAGATTTGAATTGGGGTAGGAGGGGAGAGAAAGAGGAGTAGGAAAGGGGTCGGAGAGGAGTGGAGATTTCACGAGAATGTCTTGCGTAGTGTTCCTAAACTTAAAAGTAATAAGAGGACGGTCACTGTCTACATGAGATTTCGAAAAACTACCGCCATTTCCCTTTCCCATCTCTTAAAGCAGAATTTTGGTACTTATTGACGAAATTTTGTACACTTGATGTACAAATTAAAAGAAATATTACTGTCTGCATCTAATTTCGAAAAAAAGGTACCCCATCCTCCAAAATTATAACTTTTCATTCTGCGAAAAGCCCGGGCAACGCCGGGTGTTTCAGCTAATAATATATAAAACTAATAAATTGTATTGTTGAAATGAAAAAGGAAAATTCTAATAATTTATTAGATGATTTATTTTTATTTAATTAATAAAGCAAGTATTTATGTATCTTTCACTTATATTATATTTAGAATTCCCCCCCCACCCCCGCTGCTAAGCCGCGAGAACCACGTTTATATCTTAGTGCAAATCACGGTCAGAAATCGATTACATACAGAATTTGTAGCGCATACGTTCACATATTTTATTTTATTTATAACTATATAATACAATGTAAAAATTTGTTTAGACTGTGTCCGTCTTACTAGAGAAATTATGAGTCTGAAAATATCGAGACGGATATAGTTTACAAGCAATTATATAATTAATTAGAATTACAAGTAGTAGATAGAATTACATTTATTACTATATAATAGGTGTATATGAAGAACAATTTTAAAGTGGACTTAATTTTGGGATCACTTTGTAGCAATAATTGATATAGGTATGAGTCAATATGTTTGGGTGAGTGCACCAATACTGGCTCTACCCATATTACGAATCCAAGTTTTAATATATATGTTCTTGGGACAATTCAATTGGTTTAAAGCTTTTAGCATTCTATTAAATAGTTTAGGTCCAAAATATTTGTTGTTCCTTTGGCCATATGTTGTATGTGCTCTTGGGGTTTGTAGGTTATTTGTATTTGTCCGTGTAGAAATTATATTTTGAGTTGTTGTAAAATGTATCTGTTTGTATTTATATATGTATTTAAGAGTAGTATTAGCATATATTTGTCTTAAAACAAAGACATGGAATTTATTAAAAATTTCGTCAGTGCTCGTTGTGATTGGGGTTTTGAGGATAACTTTTAATATAATTTTCTTTTAATAAATATGTCTGTCTTCTTCTGTTTTTAAACGTCTTTAGTTACATATCGGAAGATTGTGAGTAGCAAAGTTTTTATTTATTTACATACATACGTACTGATTTTTTGACACATTTAAAAACCTATACTTCTCCGAAAACTGAAACTATTGATCAGTGAGCTCTGGCGTCATGATATTTACGTAATTGATTGTATCAAGAACTTCTAGGTCAACGCAACTATCTTAAGCTCGTAAAGTTATTATCAACACGAGCTATGGTGCTTTAAGTTATCTATTTAACTGTCAAAAATAAGACCCCATACTGTTTGATCCATATTTAAAAAAAAATAAATTGTTAAATGAGAAGACTTCTTTTTATTTCTACAGAAAACAAAATGAATTATTTGACTACGTTTTAAAGAACACGTGAAGAACATTTATTTGCATATTTTATTCGTTCGTTGTGAGAAAACGTCAGGTAACTTTTTAAAATATTTTTTCATTATTAATTTATTAGAGATTTGGACCAACGACAAGCTATCAATATTGAGTCACATTAACAGCGTGAAAATTTAGTGTTTGCTTGATAACGTTTTTATTCCGTTACGTTAGTGAACAGCAAGGGGATATGAAAATAATAAATCTAAATCACGGGGGAAACCGGGCAGTAAAATTAGTAATAACTAAATAAAATATATAAATTAGACACTTTTTGGTAGGTACTCCGAACAATAAAATGTTTTTAATTTTTTTGACAGGTTTAGTAGCTTAACTGTGCGGCTGAATGTTGAATCGGAAGAATATCTTTCACCGAGCAGACCGCAACATGGAATCGTCGTAAGTATTCTTTTAATTTCTCTATTGGTGTAATTCATTTATGCAAGACAAATTCAACTTCACACAGCCCATAAAAAGTTGCACAAACAATGACTGTTGTACAACCAACTGCTGCACAACCAAAAACTGTAGTACAATGAACTGTTGCACTACTAAAGATTGTTATACAACCAACTGTTGCACAACTAAAGTTTATTATACAACTAACTGCTGCACAATCATAGGCTGTTATACAATTAACTACTGCACGACCAATGCATTTGTACAACAAACTGTTGCACAACCAAAGACTGTTGTATGAACAAATGTTGCATAACCAAAGAAATAAAATAAAACAATTAAACTTTAATAAAAGGCTCCGTCATTTACACCACACACGTGGTATGTTTATGAGGAAAATTAGTAGTATCCCTTCTTAGTAATATGTACATCACATTTAAGGTCATAATGTCTGAACCATCGGAGTTCTCGGAGATATCGGCAAAGTCCACTGTGATCCAGCCCGGACAGTTGGCGCTACTTAAGATAACAGAATCCGGTCTGGAGAGTACTAGAGCCGTGCAAAGGTTGCCAGTTGAGAAGAGGCGGTGTCTATTTGAAGATGAGATAAAACTAAGTAGATACAAACATTCTGGATACACTATGCATAATTGTATCACCGAATGCAAAAAGAAAAAGATCAAAGATAAGTGCGGATGTACGCCATTCTTTTACTACGGCAATCGAGGTGATATATGATTTCTCAGAGTTGTGAAATTTACTACAATAACCAGCAATAAAAGTAAAAATTCGCTGTTTTTTATTGCAAAATTCAACTAGTATACAGTTATCTGTACTATACTGACAAAACTAAGTGGGTATACACATTTTGTTTAAATAACAGTTTATTACTCAATATATAATAAAACCAGCCAAACAAATATTTACAAGGTATATTTTTAAAATTGTTTTCATATAAATATTTTATATAGTTTCAGATGGAAAATCCGACTGTTCTCTATCTCATTTGAAATGTCTCAAAAATCATAAAGGTACCAGATATTTAATTCAAAACACCACAAATATTTATTCTGACGTAACTACAATAATACAGTGTGTACATTTGTAGGAAACTGAATTTAGATTTTTACAAATACTAAAATATTTTTTTCATAAATAAATAATGTAATTATTGATTACGCAAGTAATTGTACGCAAAAGTAATTGTAATTATTGATTACGCAGATGATTGTTTGTTAAGTTGCCAAGTCCGAGACAAGAATTCCACTTTCTAAATTTGCAATGAATTTTTCAGTTAAATTGTCATTTTTTTTCCATTTAGGATTGTTGGACCCTCAATTACGATAATTTACATTGAAATTATTTTTTAATAACCAAGAATAGCAATAAAACAATGCGTGTTTCAACAACAAACAGTGTGTGAACAAACGGTGCTTAGCGAATGGAATAAGAATCTAGCTCGGACTGCGTGGTGCGTATTAAGGGTATACGTATCCGTCAAAGAGTGAACGAATGCCGGTTTGTACGAGTAAAGAGGCGAACGAACGGCGGGGTTTCACTGTATTTCTGTATTTGGAGTCGACTATTTTCTCCGAAACAAATTGCTCCAAAACAAAATGGTTCAAATCAGCTTTTTTCGAATGACAATATAAATATCGCATGTTAATAGGAATCCAGCTTATTGAAATATAAAAAATTAAAAAATGGCTTCATTACATCGGAGTGAAGTATCAATTTTCTTCAAAGTGGAAATCACATGGATTTGTGAACTTTTTTTTATAATTTGTTTCGATATTTTACAATTTTATACGAGAATTATTATGATTTTTGAATCTTTCGTGAACTAAAATTTTAATGTTTTTTTAATATTAGGTAGGTACTTTTAATTTTTTTTTTATTACTTTGAAAATATTATTTTTGAGAACATAATAAATGTGTTTAGCATTCATTGACCTTTGTGCAAGATGCAAGACGATTATTTTATTTTTTCATAAAATAAACTTTGCAGTTTATTTTGAACACGTTATTTTGTCACTACTGTAGTTTTGAGAGGTGCAGTCCCTCCAGTGAAGTGTAAATTATGACTAATCTGAATTCAGTATGGTGTCGACCTATTCGGGTAGTGAGGCGTACGTGAAAAGAGGTTTTTTCGGTCTGCATAAACTATAGTAGTGACAAAATAATTGTACGTGTGGGCAGTTTATGTTTTCATTTATAAGGCATACGAATCGATGGACAATGAGAATACCCTCGGTGTAAAAATGTTCATTGTTAGTAGATAACCGGTGATGATGAGCCGAGCTGGTATTAGAAGATCACAGGGATTCACTCGACTACTCAATTGAGTTCCTGAACAATCTAACACCGTGAGGCAACACTCTAACATCAACACGTCTCGGTGCTGGTAACACGAGTGATGAATGTTTGAGAGTTGCATAACTGAATCCAAAGAAGGAAATGTGTAATGGAACCACTGATTTTCAACTTCATTACAACGGAGATTACTTCAGAATATAATTTCGGTTATATGTATGTTTTACGCACGGTCCTAAAAAGTAACTATGTAATGTGAATGGATGACATTAATTTATATCTCGGTAAGGGTGTGCGTTGGCCTATGAGAGGGGAAAAGAGAGAGGGGTGAAGTGAGAGGTTATCCAAGCTCTGCGCAGTCCTAAAGAGTAACCGTGCGATGTTTGGAATTGACGGCATTTAATATAAAATAATACATATTTTTAATATGAATTAAATATATTAATTATAAAGATATACATATAAAATCAATTTTATCGAAAAATATTGTTGTTGCGCCACCGGAATTCGAACCTGGATCTCTTTCCTAACCGGGGAAGGTGCCTTATCCAACTAAGCTACAGCGACATTATTTTTAGCGACAATTTTCGACCCTATATGTTACCTTTTTGATATTAATACATTTAATCGTTCCATCATTTGACAGAGCCATCTACCTTATTTTTACAGAATCTCAAATACCTTTGAGTAAACTGATAGCAGACGCCAGAATTATCAATTCATTTTTATTAAATTTTGGACACATTGATACAACTTTATTATTTAATCAGAGGGAGGTCCCAAACATTAATTATACAAAGTTTGGTTATGATCGGTCAAAGAGTGTTATATAGGACAGGTTTTATAGAGAACAGACAGACACTCAGTTGTTTAGATACAAATTTGTAAGTAATGTAAAAAAAGTAATATTTGTACAATCCATTTAGAAAAAATTTCCAACGTATGTAACTATTTTGGATTCAATAAAATTAAAGCAATTTGTTTTAGAGATTCCTTTCTATTATATAATAGCATCATAAAAACAGTGTAAATTGTATGGTAGAAATATAGTTGATTTCCGTTTAAACGATTTCTTAAATAATTTCAGGGTTATTTCACAGTATATCAATTGATAATGAAAGTGATGTTTTAAGTACGGCGTGTGAATCGTGTTATTCCGATTGTGAGGGACGAAGACACTTTTTCAAAGTTGTTAAGATGGCAATCAACAAAACGAACTTTGGTTACGACAGGTAGGTTCAAAATTATAAAATAACGTGAAAATTATTATTCATAATTCTACATAATTGATTTATAAATCACCTATGCCACATCAGTAACCGAAACAACTGAAAGGAAGTTACTTATACTAACTGCATTCGAGATAAATAATTCAATAGTTGTAAAGTGACTGTCGGAACATATTATATTATCAATTAAATGATTCATAGTGGATGTCTTCAAAAATTCGTAAATGTTTAAGTTTCGTAATGTAATATTATTGTCATTGTTATTAATACAATGCTCTGATACAATTTGAACAACACTATATTATGGTAAATAACGAACATTCAATAATAATAATGTTGTTTCGTAATATTATTTAGCATAGCCTATTAGCATAATAAAAAGTAGTAATAAAATGTAATAAAATGAGACATGTAAACGAAATAATACAAAATAATTTTCTATTCGAGTGCATTGCTTTGTTAGAATCCACTGCCGGTGCAGTAAATATTACATATTTGAGAAGCTCACGTATGCCTCCAAGGAACTTGTAAGGCTGTGGGAGAATTTATATCACAGGAAACTGTTGAACAGCGATATGTCTGATACTGCGCGTCTGTTTTCTAATAGCGGTAATTCGTGACGTTCCGCTACGTAAATCAGAGATCTCGCGATAGTTTCAGGGGGTATTCTATTTTATCGTTTTCTTTTTTTTTAATTAACCTTAAGTTGTTTTAATACATAAATATTTTACATTGTTCATCAATAACCAGCAAATATAAATTTTAAATAATAACGTGATGTACATGTAACAATAATGACGAACAGAAAATTTCGTTTGAATATGCACTTTTAATATTGTGTCATAAGATCATACTTTATAGTGTAAGAAGAAAAATAATACTTTAACTATGACATTTTAAATATAAATTTTAATTGTAAATATGAATTAAATATATTAATTAGAAAGAGATCCAAGTTCGAATTCCGGTGGTGTAACAACAATATTTTTCGATAAAATTGATTTCTAATCAATATATTTAATTCATATTTAAAATATCATACGTTCTGAATAATTACAATTTCACAATAAGAATGTGTTCTCCTAATAATTGTATTTGTGTTTAAAATAATAATATCGAAACTTCATCGTTTACAGCGATGGTACTACGAAGTATTAAATTTTATTGTCATAGGTACGTTCAAGCTTCATTAAAAATTAGATCTTTTTAATATTTTCTCTATTGGTAAACAATCTCTAAGCTTTGATAGTAAATTGTAAAGTCTGTATTATAGTATTATATATCTTGTCACCAGTTTTTCAAACAAAAAATATTAATAATTTTATACTACAAGCATTTGAAAAATTACACTTTTTTATATTACTGTTTTGGTCCGAAAATAACATGGTCTATTTAATATAGCGAATTCTCGGAATTTTAGTTCAATATTAAAAAAATATACGAGAAACAAACATAAAACAAAATTTAACTAAATGTAAATTTAAATACAGGATTTTTGAATTTATCGTCTTATCCTAGTGATTGCATTAAAAATTTACTTCAGGTACTTTATATTTTCTTGAAGCTCGTGCATCGTATATTTTCCTATCATGATCTTAAATTTATGTCTTAATTACCAGTGGCGTGTAATAGGTATAGAATTAGGTTATGCTGTTACCAATGATATTATACAATCATATATAATATATGTTGTACATAGGATTATGAACTTTCGTTGAACCAATATCTTTAGACAAAATGAATCCGTCATTTATACGACCCTACCATGTATTTATTTGTAATTTTAGAGTACTATTAATAGTGTTTTTAAAGTTTACCTTCTTGCCTTCTTACCCATATAAAAATCAATATAAAAAATCTATGGACGTTTTTTAAGAACACTTTCTATCACTGAACATGATTCTTTTATTGTTTGAAAATCTTTCACGTATAACTGATTATTTTTATTGAAGGTTAACGTAAGAAATACTCGTAGTTCTGTTAATTGCTTTTTTGTTTTTCCCAAATCAAAAACATTCCATACACCAAATACAAAGAACGATCATGAAATCAATACGTTAAAAACAGTAAGATAGTAAAATTCGCGAATTAGTAAAAGAGGTAGTGGACACTTCAATGATTTGCACGCAATTGTAAGCCTTTCTAATGTTATTCTGTTAAAAAACGAATCAACCGAAAGAAATTTTCAATTCAGTAAATAACCAATTATATGACTCGAGTAAATCATTAGCTTAAAGATATAACAGAGTACTATGAATAGCTCAAGGCGGCGAATGCATAAGAGCACCTTGGGTCCATGTTGTCGTGGTAGTTTTTAGAACTAAGCAATTAAAGTCTCTACTGGTACACAGATGGCGCTATCTGTATAATATTTTTTTCGTTTAAAACGTTAAAACTATTTTTGATATTTACTTTTATATTATACAATACAAAAACACTACTAAAATCAAATTATTGATGATTTAACGAAACGACTAATCAAACATCACGTGGAGAGATTCGTGTGTAAGTCGGAATTACCGGGGAAAAGATTCTACCAATCGAAAGATCAGTGGTTTTGGGTGACCGGAATTCGAAAGAAATGCTCGCCTTCTTAAGTACAACGTCTCCAAACTCTTCTAGTCGCGGTCTAAACCACACTATGCTGCAATGTGTGAGGATGTCCAATTATCTCTGCTCCTGTGAAGCCGGCGACTATATCTAAGGCACATCATTCACAAAACAATATATCCACAAAAAAATCAAAATCGAAACACTAAATACAGTGGAGATGAATGGTTTACAACGCGAACAATACCGCCGTTGCCGGGTCGAATCCCAATTTAGACTTATGATAGGGCCGGGATCCGAATTCATAACTTGGTGTAGTGACCGTACGATAGTGCCAAGAGCCAAATTCACACTGAGGACGAGCGACAGGTATAGGGATTGAGAGGGGCGGGAAGTACGCTAAAAGAGTGTTTATAAGAATACGAAACAACTATGGCAAAAGCCCAGCGAGACAGATTAAAAAATATGTACAAATAATATTTTAAATAAATAAATAACAATAATACATATTGCGGCACGGTGGGATCGCCTAATGATTATGGCCAGTGCTCACCGTTCACCGTTCACCGTTCACGAATCACTTGCTCGCCATGACCTGTAATCCACGTCTTGTGTAAGCATACCCCACATTTAATCGAATACTGCAACCGCTTTGTAAACATTCTTATTTTAATTTGCAGATCACATAAAAAAGACGGCGCAGTGGTGTCAATCATTTATGCGAACACATATTCAACAATATTTAAAACGGATGTGTTTATGCATTGGGATAATGCGATCGGTAAGATATAACATAATATATATAACAAATATCATGTAAGCAAAAATATGTTTGCCTCAATGTTATCAGTCTTACAAATCTATTTATTTTTTCCAGCACTATATGGGGGTATTTTTAACTTATTTCTTGGAGGATCTATGTTAACATTACTTAAGATTTCCTATGATATTTTAAACATGCTTTATACAAATATAAAACTCCGTCGTATATCTCCGTAAACTAAATGAATTGTTACTGTAAGTGCAAGCTGGCGTCGTGTTCGTTTATTCTTTAGAACATTGTAGAACCTTTAAGAACAGTGTTAATGACGTAACCGATAACGAAGCAAAGCTCAACTCTTCAAGACAACAATTAATATCGATCGACGGATAGATATTAATTCATACCTATCGAAATGCCGCTGATGAAAAGAATGAGTATTGGCTAGAAAAACTCTGCAGCTAAAAGACAAAAAGCTATTCGGGCATCAGAAATAACTAAACAACGGGAGCTTCGTCTACAGCAGGAGCGTACGAAAGTTTCTACGTCTAGAGCAAGGGAAACTTCGGAGGAAAGAGTGATGCGTGTACAACAAGATAGACGCAGAAAGGAATAATCGAGAATGGTGAATCGACATTCAGATCCAAAATTAAGGGCATTTAAATTAAGAGGGACGGATGGATATTGTATATGAACATTGTCATGCAAAGAAATATAAATGCGAACCAGCGGGAATGTGTTGCTCCAATGGAAAAGTGAAGATGCCCCGCCCCTTAATGAGCCCCTAGATCCGCTGCTATCTTACAAAATAAGAGGAAAACTGCTGTCTACATCTGATTTAGAAAAAAAAACTACCATCCCACTAAATTATCTTCTTCACTCTGCGTAAAGTTCGTATTAAGCCGGGAACTTCAAATAGTTTGAAATATAAATGAAAAAAATATAAAATGAAATTTTGGAATACACTTAAATCGGGCGCAGTATATTTATCTTATTTTATGTAGTAAAAAGGTGGAGGGTTAGATTTCTATATGTTCTAGAGTTTAATTGGACATAATAATTTTGAATGGCGTTTCTGCTGAACAGACAATGGGAGGAGCAGGAGAAGGTAAGTGAGAGCGAAGTGCTAGGGAAGTGGGAAGGGAATTTGGATTGGGGTAGGAGGGGAGAGGAAAAGGAGTGGTAGGGGAGTGGGAGGAGAGTGGGAGGGGAGTGGGAGGGGAGTGGGAGGGGAGTGGGAGGGGAGTGGGAGGGGAGTGGGAGGGGAGTGGGAGGGGAGTGGGAGGGAGGGTGGGAAGAGAGTTGGAGGGGGGTCGGAGGGGAGTAGATACTTGGTGAGAATGTCTTGTGTAGTGTTCCTAAACTTAAAAGTAATAAGAGGAAGGTCACTGTCTACATGAGATTTCGAAAAACCACCCCATTTTCTTTCCCCACCCCTTAATGCAGAACATTGGTATTTCTTGACGAAATTTTACACGCTTAATGTACAAATTAAGAGGAATATTACTGTCTACATCTAATTTCGACAAAAAACTACCCCCATCCTCCTAAATTAAACCTCTTCATTCTGCGTTTAGCCCGGGAAATAGTGTTTCAGCTTGTATATATATGAAGAAGAGTGTCTGAGGGTTTGTTTTTTTATACAAATCTACAGTTTTTTACAAATTGCGGGAAATCAATAAATTAGTTAATTAAGAATGTAGTTTGAAACGGTGCAAACTATACCACCATCTACCTAGTATGTAGTGTAATATCGGCTTTTACTCAAATGTAATGGATTGCTTATTGCTTTTAAAAATGGAAATTTAATCTATTTGAAAGTACTACATATATGTAGGTTCGAAAATTTGTCAATAACTTACTTATGTTGACATGCTGTAATAGTTAGCGTATTTCTCCGATAGGAAAAGTTCCTGGTTCGAATCTCGATGGCAACAAAATATTTTTTCATATTCGAATCTGTATTTAAAATATTAGGATTATTGAAAAAATACTACGTAAAGATAACCAACTACCAAAATCAATTAAATTAGCAGCAAGTATAAATGAGTAAAAAAAAGGTTCTAAAATGGCTTATTTCTAAATATATGTGAATATTTAACATTTGTTTTATTCCCATGTTCCCAAGTCTGATAAATATCTTAACATTTAAAAAAATATTATTTCACATTGTATTATTATAGATTTTGATCTAGTTTTGTATAGATGTCGATAGCCACCCCCATAATTCTAGATCTTTCTTATTTGCGGGTGCACAACTCTGTTATTGTATTATGGTATTGAATGAATGTACCTATAAATAACTCATACATTATATTTGTTTTTAAAACAACGGATGTTCTAAATAAAATTAAAATAAATAATTATTCGCTATATCAAAGCACTAAATAATTTTATTACGGAAACATCAATACGTCAAGTGAATTTTTTTTGAAAACATCCGAAAAAGCAACACATGCGGCGCTATTCTGGAAGTCCAACACAGACGGAGATACTTTCACAAATATCTTATAATGCATACAGGAAAACTATACTTTGATCGGAACTTTGTGCGGTACTAGAAGATATCAGTACCCTGAGATCTTTCAAATATTGTGAATTCTATCACAAATAAGGACTGTAAAGAAATAATAGCAGGCCCAAAATTCTCTGGAAAACACACACGTGAGTAATGAACTAGCCAATGAATGGAATGTATAAACTTTAAAAATGTAAATTAGTTCAACCTCACAACTTTAATAAACTACGAAATGCCCAACTTTTTCTATTTCAAAAAAGTTTTTAATAAAATCCGCCTATGTAATGTAAATACCATCATAAAGAATCTTTTCTAAAAGGAAGACAGCAATTTACAATTAGCGACTTCAAATCGATATATGAATTTGAATGATGGTTTTCTTCAAGGGTTAATTCTAGAACCATTATTATATGTGGTAAAATATATATAAACGACCTAGTATAGCAAAATAATACTGTATGTAAATAACCTCGGAATATTTTATGAAAATTAAATGACACAAAAACCGCTAAACTTAAAAAAAAGGATATAGATATACTAACATAGTGAACAATCATTTTTATATTGGTATTACAATTAAGGAGCACTTGAGGTACCTACATAGCAACAACTATTCTGAATTTGACAATCACTTTTTGGAAACAAACCGTTCTTTTGACATTAACAAGGGTTTATAAATTATACATACAGATACTAGGGGTTTATAGTTAGATAAATTAGAAATTTTAGAAATAAGAAAAAAGTGTTAATAGCAAGCTAAATATTATAAATAACCAAATCCTTGTTACAAATACTCACCTTTTAAATTTGTTTTTATAGTAGTTCTTACCCATCACTTACATTTGTATAGTTTTGTTTTTATCTACTCTTGTAATTAATTTTAGTGTACATTGTTTCTTAAAGAAGATACTATAGGTATCGAAACATGTTGATTTATTAATAAATAGTGGTTTAAGCAAAATGTTTTATCTTATAATTTTTTAAGAATGTAACATTATCCACTTTAAGGCTGGACAAAAAACTCATTAATTGGACATAAAAAATACGATAAACATAGAATTCATCATAGACAGGCACCTCAAATAAACAAAATAATTGAACCAATGACGAAACCGACTGGCTTTTTCCATAAAATACACGAATATACACCTCACACCTAAGAATACGAGGCATAATATATCAAGAATAAAATTGGATACATAATACTTTCTGGGGAAATATAAATATAACAAACTTAAACATTAAGATATAGATGTCTCACAGAAGCTATTATATATTTTACATGGGAAGGTAAGTATGGAAGTCTTGGGAGTATTCGTCTAAGAATATTGGTCTTACATTATTTATGTGTAAATATAAAATTCATCGGAATTATTAATATATATATACTTGAAAACGTCTGAAAAGTCAGTGTTTTTCGAATTTTAAACTTCTTATTTAGACCAGTATATTTCACAATATTTTGAGTATGTCCAATTCTTTGTAAGAATCTATTAGTGAGATTTATTCCCTGAGGAATTGTGATTATCTGACTTTTTAGATATATTTTAGTATATATATATATATTAATAATTCGGATGATTTTCATATATACACATAAAGAATATATAGCCTCATTTTTCGGTCAAAAAAAGAGTCTCAGCTTCAGCGACATCTATACTGTTACAAGAGAATGAATATAAAATTTTCAAAAAAAAAACATAGATGGCGATAGCGTAGTTGGTAATTAATAATTGAAAGATTTCTAGATAGCATATATACAACTTCCAAAATTTTTTGATAGGTTATGGTAGTCGAGTATGGGTAAATTGGTGAACGTTACATTGTGTAAAGTGATTACTTAAGTCAGCCGATGACAGGTCGTAAGCCCTATAATGAAACTTCCGCACTTACCTTCGCATGTAAAATAAATAATAGCTTCGTCTCTGTGAAACATCTATATCTTGATGAAAATCCCTCAGGAGATAAATCCAAGTAATTGGTTCCTACAGAAATTTTAACATACTCAAAAAAAATAAATTAAAAACTTAAACATTCTTCAAAAAAAACAAAAACATTATATTGAAAATCGTTTACAGCTTGAACTACCTAACGACGACGGAACAGTCTATCAAACAACACATCAACTCAATATCAATAATATGTTGATTAAATATTGAAACTCTAAATTTTGTAAACAAGTTTGCTAATGGCGAGATAAATCAGGGACGTTAAGTTTCACAAAACACATGAAACAACATACAATACAACATTTCAAAAACTATCACAAAAAATGCAAGTAAAACGATCACTTATTTGCAATGGATTAAACTTATTTAAAAACCTAACACAACAGAATAATTTCATATTGTCAGATTTAAAAAAGAAGTGACAAATAAACTAAGATATACTCCACACATAGCATGCACAAATAAATATAATTTAAAAAAAATCTAAATGTTATTTTATGTATTAAGAAAAAAATGTGTATTGTGTTTTATTGGGAGCCAGACAACTTACCGACAGACAAATTCCACGATAATAAGTTTCTGAAATACCTACTTCCCGAAAGACCAAGTTCCCGATAGACTAACTTCCCGAAAGTCATGCTCCTGAAAGTTAAGTTCCCGAATGACCAACTTCCCAACCAGACCAAGTTTCCAAAAGACCAACTTCCCGAAAGCCAAGTTTTTGAAAGACCAACTTACTGAAAAAAATGACTATATCCGTATGTATTTATACATATTTAGTATACGATATGTATTTATACATTTAAGTATAATTTTATTATTATTATTATTATTATACGTATTTGGATATTTTTACGAAACAAAATTATTTACAGGTATGTAGTAAATATACACTTGCATATTTTAATGAAAAAAAGAATGTCAAAATATATTAACAAGTATATTTTTGATGAATAAAAATTAATACCTATATGTAGATATGTATTTACGTATTTTAACAATTTTTTAATAAATAACTGGATAACTCTAGTATTTCTGCGTGTATTTCATATTACGAGGTTAATTTTAGAACAATATTATAATGTATTTGTTAGTATTAGATATAACAGTAGAATATTCAAAATAATTTCTAGGTATTATAAACGTAATGGTCAATTTTTCCATGGATAGTAGTTGAAATTCAGTTTTAAATTAAAATTTATCAGTTTCATTAGAGGCGAAGAACTTATGAATATTTAAATATGCAAACGTGTATCTACATATTTCAAATTTTTTCAGGAATTTATTTTTAGCTTTCGGAAAGTTGGATGTCGGAAAGTTGAATGTCGGATAATTTGCATTCGGGAAATTGACTTACGCTTACAGGATAGGCCTTAACACACGAAGGGATAATAAGTTTTTTATATTATTTTTTACATTTATAATATTTTAGTATTAAATAAAGTAAATATAGAAAATAATGTTTCACTATGTATGAAAAACTATATTTGGCAAATGGCGCCCATTTTTATCTAAAGCGTTTTCCATTACAGTTCTTAATATTTCAGGTTCCGGTGGCCTGATTTCTGCACAAATGTTATCCTTCAGCTGCTGAAATATTTGAAGCTTATTAGAATAACCTTTTCCTTGAGATAGCCTCAAAGAAAGTAATCAGGAGTCGTCAAGTGACAAGGTACTACGAAGGCCAAATTATGTCGCAACTGCGAGAAATTATTCTTTGATCGAAAAGTTGTCTTAGAAGTTGCATTGTGGATTTTGTTTTTTGTGTATGAGATATGTACCATCCTGATGGAAACACAAGTCAGGTAGATATCAAACTGCAGGATATGCCGGAACGACGTCCGGAAGACCCTACCCTGTCCAGATCGCCTTCGCAATGATGTAGTCGGATCTTCTTCAACGCTTTCCCATACACACTCTGCTGTGGATTTGTTCCTAACGGAGCGAAGTATGTCAATACGCGAAAAGTCGTTAACTGAACCCCGGGTCTCAAAACGACTAATCAGACGCCTAATCATCGATTCTCTTGGAGAATTTCGCATATCGAAATAGTGACGATATGCACATTGAGTTAGAATTATGGATTGCTGATTTTGATAATAAAATTTTACTATTTAGGTTCGCTGTTCAGTCGAGTATCTTTCCACGGTTAATTTCTAAGGTTTTTTTTATAAAAACCTGTAACAAAAAGAAAACTTTATTTAAAAAAAATAATTAAATATTGTAGCCCCTTCGAGACTTTTAGAACACCCTGTACATAATTTAAATAAATATAAGTACAATGACTATTAGTTTTTAAAAAAAATATATATTTTTATTTATTTATAATTAATATTAAAAATATAATGCAATTTTTAATAATCAGTGGATATATATATATATTAACATTTGTTTCTTCTCTATGAGAGTAAGATAATAAAATAATGTTTATATTATAGTGTATTTTGTTTATATTATAGTGTGTTTATTATAGTTTATATAGCTAGTGTATTTTCCATATTGAAATAAAACTTATAAAAGCAAGTCACAAATTGAAACATTTAATTTATAAACCATATTTAAAGACAATATAACATTAAAGGAAATTTAGTCAATTGAAAATAAGTCATTGCGGGAAAATGTAGACAACAACATTTAGTTTTGTGTCAAAGTTAAACAATTTGTTTGAGAATACAACTAATACCCCCTCCTAAATTCATACAGTTCACTATTCCTAAAAAACAAATGACTCTTGTATAAAGCAATCATCCGACCTATACTCACATACGCGAGCCTCATTCAAGTAACACAAAAATTTTAGAATCCAAACAAAACTACACCCATAGGAAAATTACAAACTAACCCTGGCTTGTCAGAAACACAATCATTCACAGAGACTCGAGCATTCTCTCACTCAAACCCTTCCATAAACTCCCTCGGCCTATATGATCCCGATCCCCATCATCCTTATCCCATTTCACTTCTTTACCCTGTTTAATTTTAAATTTTTTTATTTTTTGAGAGAAACAAACAGTATAGTAATAATAACTGATGTAAATAAAACATGATATATAAAAATAATACCAGTGAAGTTTCTTCGAAATTAAACAAGTTAAGAAATAGTACATTTTAACAAACTAATAAACAAAAATAATATTACACTAAAATTAACATAATAAACTAAAAGATAGTATAAAATTATAAAAACTGAAAAAAAATAGTGTTTTTACACTGAACATAGTGGAAAGGGTAAGGAGGGGGGGGGGGAATGGGATGCAATGCATATTTTTTTAAATAATAATATATGTGTATATACATGTACGCACACACGCATGTATATACAATTTATGTAAATAGTTATTAAAAAGTTAGCGTAATTTACTTTTAAAGGGAATCAATTTATCGTTGAAAATGTCCAAGTTATTAGAATAATTTACGGTATTATATTTTGACGTAGAGCGGGTCACAAAACAATTTTTTAAGTAATTAGTTCTGCCAAATTTGGGTAAAATATATTATTTGATAGTGTTGGGTGTATGGGGGGTCACAGTTTAAAGTTTTTTGTTCTAATAAATAGGGCGAGTCAACTAAGTTATTAAAATTTTTATAGAGGTAGTATAAATCTTGTGTGTTTTTTCTATTTAAAAGTGGGGAAAGTTTATGGAAACACTCACTTTCTGAGTGAAATTTAATGTCTAAGCGGACATGTTGAACATTTTCAAGTAGGTCGCTGTAATTGCAATGTGTGTTCTAAACTACCGATTTGACTGACATGGTGACTGACGATTTGACTGACTGATTTGGTCTGACTACGTACAAATGAGAAATACAAATAATAATAATAAATAATGAAAAGAGTAAAAGGTAATTGGAATGGGTTAGATGTTCTACCAATGAATCCAAGAAGTTTATAAGCCTCAGCATTACTGACTTTATATGCGGGTTAAAAGTTAATTTAGAATATAAGATTATACCAAGATCCTTCACTTGAGTGCAGACGCAAAGTTTGTTATTATTAAGTTGATAATTATACGACAAATTAATAAATCATCTTCAGTATCAGTATCAGAGATGCTTGTAAAGACGTAAATAAAGTAAAAGTAGTCATTAAATACCCTACGTATATCAGCACCATTATCAGCTAGTTGGTTTTTGTAATAAACACTATCAGGAAAATCAGTGTTCCCTTTACGTTTGTTTTTTACATATGACTAGAATTTTTTTGAGTTAGTTTTAATTTGTGATTCAGCTTTTTTTACAAACTGTTCAAAGCGTTCTTTCGCTTTTTTTCTGTCTATTTTTCAACAGGTTGAACGTTTGATGATAACCAGAGAGGTTGTCATACATTTTCCACTTTTTGTGGTAAAGTAACTTCTTTTTAATAGTTTTGATTAATGAAGAGTTACACCAACTAGGAAATATCGCTGCAGATTTAATTGAAATGGTTGGAATATGTTTTGATATAAACATTTTCCAACTCCAAATCATTTGATTGAAGCGTCCAATCAACTTTAGATAACCCATTCGTTATTAACGAGTAGTTGGTTTCGTGAATTTGTTTTATAATTCTTGGAGATGGTTGGATGACGATTCCTTTTATTATCGATATTTTTATATTTAGGGATTTATGATGGTCTTCGGGAGTCAGAGGATCGTTACATTTTAAAATATGGCGTGAAGCATTGTTTGTTATCACCAGATATAATATTATACCGTTTTCGTTTGTTTGATCGTTATACTGAGAGAGTTCTGTAAATGACAAGAATTCCAAATGGTATTAGCGGGGTTCATTATTACAATTTGAGGGGTTCATTACATTAGTTATATTAAGGTGCAACCATTTAATAGTAGGTAAATTGAAATCTTCCACAATAAAAACATATCATTGGGATGATTGGTTCTTATATCACTGATCATATTTAGATGTTTTAGTATATTTGAATGGTAATCAGGACCTTGCGGGTGATAAGATTCACAGACAAAAATATTTTGATACACTCCGGATGACAATTTAATGTTTATCCAAAGATCCTCAGCCGAGGTATGCCAGGATTCCATAAACGTTGTATGCAATGAGGTTTTGATAGATATGAGAACCCTACCGCCATTAGAATGATTTCGGTCTTTAAATATTATACCTGTTAAAGCAGATAATATCGTATTCATTATTTAAAATTACATTAAAAACTTTTGTTGTCTTGATGCGTAAACCACGAAAATTTTGATAGTAAACGGATAGACTAGCCGTTAATTAGGTACACATTTTATAAAAAAATGTTAACACGTTACAAGAACTTGGGAGAAGAAATAAGAAAATATACCATACATAAAAACGCCTTAATAAGAAGATTTAATGTAGCAAAAAGGGATAGGGAAGGAAGGGTGGGAAGAGTGATATCATTAAAACTAAAAAACTAAAAAAATAAATCAGTTATAAAATGAATGAAAATAAAAATGATCCTCGAGTGACGGCACAGAGAAGGACTCATATTTAATAAGTCTTTCTCAGACCGTACAAGTAGAACCGGTGAGGAATCTGATTTTCTCAAAAAGATTCGGCATTGTTTTTACCCAACAATATTGAATTTATGAAAAAGAATTAACAAAATATAAAATAAAAATAATAAATTTTACCCATTTTTTGCTACTACTTTATACAATTATATGCAAAATTAAAATAAAACGATTTCACCATGTTCCCCCAAGAAAATTTCTTACGCCATTGTTGTTACCTCATATGTCGGAGACAAGAGGGCTCAGTCCTTATCTCCCCCCTCTTTAACAATAATACAACACAAAACCAATAAAGGAACATTCTCGGGTGATGCAATGTAAGCAAATAAGTTCATTAAGAAAATCTGCAGAAAAACAATTCAGTCATGCTACTCTTTCTCGGTTAGTTATCCTAATGTAAATATCTGTTTCTGATATAATTTAGCTAAATAAGAATACTTTTACCTGAAAACGATTCAAAAAGTGATAACGCTGATTCAATTATATCAGATTCCTATAATTCTTTAGTTGTAGAAGAAAATAGTGCCACTAAATTATAAGCAGTAGATTTCGTCCTGGTGGAATCCTCTGATAGTGCTAAAAACAAACTAAATGTTATTTAGTTGGAAGATTTACTGGACAGGTGTCTCAAGATGATGCATTTGAAATAATACTATATATAATAATAATAACTCGAAATGCTTTTTATTATCCCAAATTTCAGACTTGGCTGATGTTGCGAAAGAAGATATTCATTTGATACTAGCAAAGCCTTGTAATGTGAAAGGCATAAAAATAATGTAGCTGTCATAAAATTTGAAATTAATTTTGACAGTATTAATTAATATCCATTGAATTAAATATTACTTAGTCGATTTTACTCAATTTTTTTTTTTAATTTTGAAAGTATTGTAGATAAATTTATTACTTTTATAATAAAAATATATTTTTCATAATATTTCATGGTTTTTATGGACCCGTTTCTGTTACTTTTATAATAATAATAATTTTGAGTTTTACTTTTTATGTTATTACATTCTTATTTACAATATTATTTGTTATCTGTAACAAATTTCATAAAAAAAAGTTTAATTTACAAGTTGCACTAGTAATTTCTTAAATATAACGCTCATTAAAAATATTTAAAAAATAATAGCCTAAAAATGCATCATGGTACACCATCCACCCCTATACATATTTTATCATAGAGATGCGTTATGTCGTGAAATAATAATTAAGACATTTCTTAAAATATACCCTGTAATGTACGACCACCGTTGTGACGCTAATTTCAAATATATTTTATTTATTCATAAGCTAAGACGAAAGTAAATTATCTTTTTCTCTCTTCCCCGCGTATTAAGTCATACTCTTAGAGTGGACCATATACGCTTCCTTATATGGGCATACTTTATCCCCATTGGTTGACGCAGATCATTCAACGTAACTGTTCCCCCCGCGTAATAACATCACCCCTTTCCTCTCCTCGGTAGCGACTGAGCGACAAGTCGCAGCTTATCATTCTCTGAATTATGTTTGAGTCGTCAACGCGTGCATAATGCTTCACACATTGTCACTCTAATATTAGAGATTTTATAAAGAAAATCTAATTATTCCTTTATCATTAACATCTCTTGCCCTCTTGTATTTATCCTGGATTTCTGTCAGAATGACTTCGGCGTATTCAATCTCTGTCGTGTGCGGATCTACTTATCTTCATACCCACCGACGGCATAGCCTGGTCCCTGTAAAGGCTTTCTCTACCAAGTTATAAGGTATAAATATTGATGTCTTCTCCTTGGATGTGGGTCAACTCGACGAGATGTCACAGCGAACATCGGCGGGCAGTGTGAAAAGTGCAAATTATGTGCAGGTCAATTATCTCATCTGTTTGTTGTCTCATCCTCAATATCACCGGTATATACTTTCATATACAATTACCCGGTTTGCCATCGCTCGAGAAGAGAATCATTTAAATTTCGTAATTAATATCAAACTGTGAACTACGGATATTATTATGTGTCGAAAACCATCCTTCATTTTGAACTATTTTTATTTCTGCAGTTTTTCAACTATAAATTACCTGGAAGAAAAATAATCTGAACTTTATTTTGTGTTACTAAATACTGTGAAACTATATTCATGAATGTTTTCGGAGGACATTTTAAATAATTTCTGTATTTAAATTATGTGGTGTAAGCTCATTAGAAGCATTTTTTCATAAACAGTTTGGGCTTTTATATACTCGTAGCTCTAATTCTAGGAATCTTCATATGACATTATTACTCATATTGTTATAGGATCAGTCTTGTTTATATCTCTATTGAGAAGCCTTCTTAAAGTAATTACTGTAAATTTGATAACAATCATTTCCTTACTAAATATATATCATGTTTAAACTCTCCATTTACATTCCGACTTAAATTCTAATTGAAAATAATCTTTATATGCCTGCAAGGGTTTGGTATTGACGCAAGGAAATATTGGATTGTTAAAATCCTGCTCTGTACATATCATTTTCATTTATTGCATTTCATTCTGTTAAACTAACTTGTATAATGTATGTTTTTTTTACAATTTTTGGTGTTGTTATTTGATGATGGGTACCCCTGAATTGCTATAAAATATTAAAATATTTTAGTGAAAGGATCCACCTGCGAATACTTAAGATTTAAGAGACTTGCTCTGAGCCTCAGTCTGATGTAGATGTATCTCCAAGGTTATCAGGTAAATAAGATTTCAATGTAAACGATAATTTAACCTATCTTTTACATAGTTATTACATCATCCACATCCGCCGCCGGCTCAGATTATACTTTAAAAAGTAATTTAATCAAAATTATATCATTGTACATCAATGTATTGTATAAAATAGGAATAAACCAGAAAAAATCAAAATGATTCAGCTCAGCTTGATCAATCATGTCGCGTATCTTAACAGCTCGCAATTGTGTAAATACGTAATCTTAAAAATGATGCAATCTAATTAGACTGTTATTATTGTTTAAATACTCAATTTTTTGCGCTGAATCTTTTAATCATTAGTATTTAGATTACGTATAATTCTTTTAATTATTGGATACTAATGTAAATTATATATATTTTTGTAAAATATATTATTTGTTAGCTTATTTATGTTACTGTTATACTCGTATTAGCAATGTAACAAATTGTAGTTCTTTTTAGAGAAATATATAAAAAATTCTCTACAAACCAAATACTAGGCACACTTCTCAATATATTGTATTTGTAATATATTCATATAATATGTTTAACCAAATTAAAAAAGTATTTCAGGTAACTGAACCGTACAACAATTTAATTAAAGAAAATGGTAATTAAATATATCCTGTAAAATATATCCGGTACAAGAATATTGTTCGTTTAATTACTACGGTGGAACGGAACTCTCTCAATCTTAAGTCCTATTTATCCTTGTAGTATTAATTAATATCTATGATTATTGCCAATTTCTATATGATCTTCAGTAGATAGAATTAAGAACTCCAAGCTCCGTATCTTCAGTTTTAGCACTCGTGCAGTTGAGTGTCACTTGTATCTTATTCCCGAACTGATACTCTGAAACAAGAAATGATTGAACAAATTCATTAATTAAACTATAATATGCAAAAAAAATTGTAGCCTATAAAAAAGTACAAAAGAGTATTGTACCACTTATGGTTCGAATTGCATTCTCGATCGATCCTCATTGCGTAGAAAGATTCATTAAGATCTTCAAAATATTTTTTTGAGGTTAGGGAAGAGGAAGAAGTCTGACTGTACCAAGTCAAGTGGAGCAATGACATCTCTTTCAATCTTTAAAGTAATCATATTTGTATAGACATATCAAGAATTTTCTAAAATCGGTTCTTTTTCATAACTTACACGGTTTTTTCTGATATTTATTATGATTATAATATAATATCGTCGACTAAATATTAATTAAATGATAACCCGTGCCAATCACAAGAGTTTAAACATATTTTACGTTACCATTATACATTGCATAAATATAATATAACAATACTGCCTCGGCTCATAAACTGACAGCAAAATGTTTAAACAATAAAAATCTTCAGTCGCGACTATTATTTATTAAAAATTACAATACATTAGAAGTCTATATAAATGTCCAATGTCACAGACATAGCTATTTTTCATAAAAATATGAATATTATAGGAGAAAACAAACCAATTTCGTTCTTACTATTTAATAAATATAACCGCATATATGATATTACTTCTTATATGCGGTACTGACAGCCCTTTTTTACATATTTACGCATTGGAGCTCAATATCTTACTGACTTTAGCTAAAAACTTTGTATTCTCGGTTAAGCCTTGTAAAATTAGTCAAACTTTAGTGGAGGTTTGTGGGATCAAATCTACAGCCCGAGCAGCCGCGGTTATAGGTGCTCGACCAAACAGGTATGACAAAAGCCTTTTAAAATATAAATTTCGTTAGTAGCATAATTGATTGTTTAAGACGTAATTATCCTAATTATTTAGTAATACTTTGTGTTTAGCCTACTATCACAGAGGTTCTGTGTTTCGACTTATATAATGTAGGTATGTACATATATTTAATCAAAAATGTCAAAATATCATGTTTCATTTAATCAATATAATAATAATATAATATCTCAGACCTATGTTCTGAATAATTACAACTTCACAATAAGAATGTGTTCTCCTAATATAATAATTATTGAAATATGTGGATGTGCATACGTAAATTAGTATTTTTAATGAATTCTATTTTCTGTAAAACACTAGATAATTTATGCATTTGAGGAAACTTGAAATTTGATTTTGTGTAATATAATATATATAATACTCGTATTACTTATATCTATTATTTTTACCCGCATATTTTGTAAGTTTTCGATTGGGTCATAAATGGCATTTTAATAATCTAGTGAAATTAGAAAATAAATCATTAAGTCAGCTAATTTGGACAATTATTGGAAATTTTAGCTTCTGAAAAAGTGTAATAAAATATAACAAATAAAATAATTATGTTAACAATGTCTTTGAGTCTAAAATATATTTCAAATTTATTTTAATAGTTCGTCGATGATTAGTAAACTTAAAAACAAAACAACTTAATTGAACGCTGAAAAATAATTGGAAATGGTATATTTAATCGTTGATTTGAACATGGATGTTAAAAACAAAGCTAATTAAATTGAATTGATAGAACCTACTCAATCTTATACTGGAATAGTAAGTAAAAGTATTGTTTTACAAGAGTAAGTTCTGTACAGTATTGTCCTCGAGGAAAACATTAATCAGGAGCGAGCCGCTTAGGGCACCGATACACCTTGCTCATAAACTACACAATCTCACAGTGGTAAATTGTGCACACGGCTGATAATCTTCTTAAGATTAGTGAATCAATATGCAAACTTACAAGAGGTATCTGGATGCACCATTCAAATCGTTCCATCGATTTTCCATTTCAATTCTCCACTCCATCTTCAATAACAACAAATCCATCTTCCGGATCCTGATGACGCTGATGAGCGCCTGTCTGGCGATTTGGATGATGACAAGCGCTTTTCGGAGTTTAAAGGATAATCATCCCATCACATCAGTGAGATGTCTTCTTACTTTGAATATAAAAAAAAAATTCTATAGCATTCATGATACGCTAAATGGGAAAATATAATGTTACTTTTCTAATAATATTAATTAATTTCAATGTTATTTAATTTTTTAGTAATATCTCTTACCCGCACAACAAATATTTTATGTTATAAATTTAATTTAAATTTGTATTTGTAAATATTACATTTTCTCAGAAAATCTACTTAGTTGATTCGTTGTGAGTTTTAATTTTATTTTAGCCATTGTAAAATATTTCTTTAATCTTTACGTTTACAGACATAGTGCTTCATATCACGTAGATACGTTTGATGTAATATATAGTAACTTGTTTACTTTCTGATATATCAGAAAAAAAACTTCGCTTTCATACGTTATTTCACAGTTTTTTTCAAACACTATCTAAGCAACTGAAATAGTGTTTTCTTACTCCTATGTAAAAAATACTTAAAAAATAAAAATAAAACAGAATTAAGACTGATTTTTTACATTTACCAATAATGTTTTTGTTGATCCAGTCATCGCTAGTGACAATTGGTGGATATAACATTTTCGCAATAAATTTGCTCAAGGATCTTTGTTCTCACGATTATAGTTAATTCTTAATTAATCTGCTTTAATATTTTTTATACATTGTTTTTACCATCTACATTTATGAAGTATTTTTTGTAGTTTTGTTTGAAACACTAAATTATTTTTACATATTATTTAAGGAATTATAAATAACCAAAATTTACTTTCAGAATTTCATTACTTAAATAACATCGTATTATATGGGCCATATATGAAAATATGAATCAAGATGCAGTTTCTAAAATAGATTTGGGTTAGTACACCAGTAATGAATCTTGATTTTGGCTTTGATCTGAAATTTATTTCGATTTTTAGATTTCAACAAAGAACCATCCCGTGAGCGCGATAAACTTTCCTACAATAAGTATTTGTAATAACAACAAAGTATCCAAAAGAGAGTTTCAGGCTATCAATAGTATTTTGTGAGTTATATTTTATTTTGATCAATGCTCTTGTTTTGTTTTCTGTATAAGCGAGTCGTATACGATACTGTGATAATGTTTTCAGTTCGATTTCCTAGATTGTAATTTCAATATACTTCTTGCTATTAAGACGTTTTTAATATGTACAATCATTTTAATTTAATTTTATTTATATTACATTGTATTGAATGTTTACGAATAATGTCAATTTTAAGTAACAATATTGAGAATCCACCCAATATCAATATATAATTTTATGTTGTTAACTATTAAAATTTTAAATATTGTGACATATTATTTTGTAATGTATATTCTTTATAGATTAAATCATGGAATTAAACAACCGGAAATCGATGATTTCGCCAAATCTCTCCAGTTTCTTATATCATTTTCAACATACAATTATTTCAACAAGAAACCTGAAAACCATTCAAAAATATTTGAAATACTCCGACAACAAAATTATACCGTGGATCTTTTAATGTTAAAGGCGAGAAATATTTAATTTTACTATTATTTGCTTATTTACTTATATAGAAGCTCAGAACTTAAAATTAACAAATTTTTAGGAATTCGCGTCACCAAACATATCTTTTAAAAAACATGGTTATGGTGACATTGGTTTTAATTGATTTTTCACGATATAACCCAACATATTTGCAGGTGATGCAGCCGTGCCACCTGCTCGTGAAGGAGTGTTTTTTCCGCAGTGATTACTACGATTGTCACAAAATGTTGAAAGTTATTAAATCTACGGAGGGCTATTGCTGCGCGCTAAACTACTATGGAGCGGTTGACTTTGAGTGAGTACATTTTGAAGAAATACATGTAATTGATTTGATAGTTCTGACACTTTTAAATGTACTGATTTTTTCGAACGTGAAGTACCAGGGCATTAATCTCAATAATTATTATTTAAAGATGCTCAAGGAAAGGACAATAGGCCACTTCCACATTCAGGATAATTGGATCATTTTTATAGCGCCGTTTTAGAAAAAACTTTCACCTCGAGGCCATATTATGTATTGTAAAATGACTAAATATATATATTTATAACAAAATAAGGTTTCAGACATTTTTTTTTGTATTTATTTGTTATTATTATAATTGTTACTTAGATCATGTATGGAAAATTTTTATTTTTGTTTACGATTATTAGCGATTTTGTGACTTAACGAACGCAAGTTTGAAAATACATAGAAAGAGTATTTATAGATATATGATGTACTCCATGTATCTCTATTTAAAAAAATGCATTAATTGTAGGTAAATTATTTTCCTGAAAACAGTTACAGCGCTGAAACTATGCATTTAAAAAAAATTAAGTACATACACGAAACATATGTTGTGTATATATTTTTTGAATACAGACGGTATTCATTTTATAGAACTCCATTGTTAATCAACACAATAAATTAAACCTGATTTTTTTGGTTCTATATTTAATTTTTCTAAATAATTGGACGATCTTTTTGGATGTCAAGGTCATTAGTTGAGCCAAAAAGATCGTCCAATTATTTGAAAAAAAATATATGGAACCAAAAAAATCGCGTTTGATTTATTGTGTATATATTTTAATTATTTTCGAACTAAGCTATTGTATTAGTATTATTTGGAATAACAAGGTGGTATTTCGGGATAACTTTTTAATTCACGACCACCTGATCACGAAGGGAAAATTTATTTGAATGATTATTTGATTAATTATTTGATTAATTTGTTATTTTATTTTGTTTTTAGAACTGTCAATAATTCACGTATGATTAAACCAAAACAGATGTACACCACGGACTCTGGATTGTAAATATATTTATTTATTATAATAATTTTTACAACACATGCCACGTATACCAATAGTAAGCCATGAAAAATATGCACCACGATATGTGATCACTCAAATCAAGAGTCGATGTGCTACATTATAAAATACGATCCATAATACAGTCGTATTATGAGCTAAATGCTCGGTGGATGGAAGGAAGATTGTTATAGAATACAGGGTTATTAAAAAGACTTCTAGGAAAAGCAACGCAACACCACTAAGCACGTATTATTCTGACACTTGAAACAAAAAATCTTTCATTAATCGAACGGATTAACCAGAACTTTCTTAATGTATAAGAAAAGGGATGTCACGAGAAGTATAATAATAATTTTCTACTATTATTAAAAAATATCTCATTCTGTTGAATATCAACGTCCAACAAATTTCGATTAGACTATGTGTTTATATAAAATTTAAAAATTTTCAAGAAACTCCGAATTGCTGAAATTCGCGGTCTACTACATGATAAAATTTGATTATAAAAGTCCGTCCTGCCCGTTTCGTAATCTAATATTCTCCAATAAACCGACCCCGCTTTACCTACTAAGAGCTCAACTTTTCTTGGAATTTCCTAAAATAATCCTGGAATCTCTTGACCTACACGCATTTCTGTATTGTTTTATTCTACGATTTGTTTATATCAAATCATCGCAAATAACAAAGAAGATCGACGGAACCAGCCTCAAAATCATTGTTACATCATAAACAAACAGATAAACAACTCTTTAATTCCCTCTTATTCCTTGTTTTTACCTCGCTTAGATATTACTTGATCATGAAATGTCCTGCTGCTGAATATTGCGGTCGACTAAGCTCGGCGTGAACATAGCAGTCACCTCAGGAGTGGGCTTTGCATCATCGATACCAAGTCGGTCCATCTATTGCAAATCTAGCACGAAATCAGGCTCCTTTTATCCTCCGTTAAAACATTAATAAAAGCAATCAAAAAATCCGTTTACTTTTCCTACACTCAATTTTCGCCTCATCCACATTCGCAAATGTCGATTATGGTGTTCATTGATTATTAAAGCTTCTCAAAGGATCATATTCTAGTACCGGTTTATCTGGTTATGCCGAGTTTTTATTTAAATAAAATAATGATGCCTTTCAATAATAATAAATAAAAATGGGCGGAAGCCTCCTGCGCAATATGTTATTGTAGTTAATAGTTTGAACATCACAAAGCGTAAGTATAACATGAAGATATCTTCCACAAATAACTAACTCCGAAAATTTACTAGGAATGCAATAATTCCGTTTTGCAAAGTTGATATCCCGCTCGCGAGGAATTTTTGACGTGAGCGAAAGACCAAGATTAATAAAAAATTTCAAAGAATGGAATATTAAGAAATGTTGTAAACAAAATAGAGAAGTTGAGAAATATATACGATCCACGACTCGTTCATAATAAAGTCTCGGTGCAAGACACACGCGACATTTAATATTTTAATACGCATAATGAATTATTTTATAATCTCAGTTTTAATTTTAAAATGTTTGTTTCATGTTGCCATGCGACACATACAACTGTCAATACGTGTTTGTTTTAATAATTATTATAAAAGTTATATGGTTACGCCAAGTGTACAAGTATATGAAACACTCCACGCCGTAATGGCAACTGCCAACTGGAAGCACCGCCTTCAAATGATGTACTTCCATTATATCAATATTTAAAATGTTATAATGTAAATAACACTTGTTAAAAAATATTTTTCGCGAATACTTATACAATGAATAATTATTAATGATTGTTTTCTTTTCAAAAGTTAATAATTACTAAACGAAAGCAACTCAAACGAAATATATGGCAGTAATTCTCTAATAAATGTACAATACTTGGGATTAAATCGCCCCTAAATCTGTATGGGATCATTAATTTTGGATTAGGCGATAAAAAATGACAATATTAATATCTCTATAGTATATAAGCGATCTTTATAATGTAAATATATAAGTAAACATTGATCCTATATTGCACGGCGACACACGTGAGAAAGGTGCTTTTGTACGATCGTGTGCGCTATAGCTGTGACATTTTCTACTTTATTTTGCCAAGGCCTAGTAAGCCAACTTTCTGCTATTCAATTATTATGTTATATATTATTAATTTTATCAGCCTGTGCTTGCTTTTCCCATTCCAATAGATATTTCATTATCTTCCCGTTTTTCATGTGTCTTTCGTGTTTTGTTTGAATAATATTATTTCATTTCCCCGCGATCATATTAAGGATTTGCTAGAAATGGGGTAAAATATTGTTTTTCTGATCTCTTTCTTTTTAGAATTAATTTATTAGTTAACTTTAAGTCCCGTCTTGAAATAATATATGATATGGATAATTTGAAAATTTTAATGATACGATTTCACATATGTGAAAATAAAACACTTAATTTTAATTATACTCGTTAAATTTACTTGAGACGCGTTTCGCCTCGTAAGAACATTATCAATCTAATAATTTATCTCAACAATTTGTATTTATATTAATGTTAATCTACAGTGGAGGACAGCTATACAATTTTGTTTACATGAGATGAAAAAGGACAATATTATTCATTGAGGATTTCCATTTCAATCCTATACTGGTGATGGTGAACCCGTGTGTTAATTTATTATTTCTTTGTATTTCAATCCTATACTGATGATGGTGAACCCGTATGTTTATTTATTATTTCTTTGTATTTCAATCCTTCAATTTTAATAATGTCGCATCTCTTTACCGTAATAAAACATCACTTCATTATAAATGGTCACGTGCACCGCGTTACATCCGCATACATTCTTACTAACTAGAGCAAGGGCACGGTATAAAAAAGTGCAGAATGCACTAAACGGACGGACTGTGAAGGGATCCGGGGATCATCATCAATGTTCATAGCAAGCATCATTTTTTAACATTTTCAACTATCAATATTTTTGTATAGCATTTTTTCGCTGACAATCAACCATTTTGTAAGAACTTTTGTTCTGATTTTGCTTTATATGTATGCATGCGAAAATATTCAGCATGATCGACCCGGTGCGCGCGTACCATCAGATACCGATCGAAGAAAGCGATATATCGAAGACGGCCATTATAACGCCCCTCGGGCTTTTCGTGTTCGCTTACCTGCAAATCGGGCTATTCCAACTATTTATTCATCAAGTATTGTGAGACCTCAAATTCTGCTCAACGTACATCGACGATATCCTCATCGCTTCAAGAAACGAGGCGGAACATATTGATCACCTGCTACAAGTCTTTTGACGTTTGGAATCAAATGGGTTGATCATCAACGTAAACAAAAGTGTCTTAAGCAAAGCAAGACGTAAAGTTCGTCGAGTACAAAATCACCTTGCATATACATATCGAGATATGGATATATATCCCGAGGGATGCTGAACTATTATAAGAAATTCATGCCACTAGAAATATAAAAGCATTTGTACCAAGCAACCATCCCATACAAAACGCGCCAATATCGTTAATGACCGATGCCTTGGACACAGTCATGGGAGCAGTTCTACAACAACAAATCGACGGAGAATGGATTCTTCTCTCGAAAAGTTCTCTCCAGCCCAGACGAAATGGCCCACACAGCACGTATGGCAGAGAGTTAAAAGCTATATACGAGGCAATCAGGTACTTTAAAGATCACACAGAGGTGCGCGCGGTACAAGTAGTTACCGACCATAAGCCAATAACGTACGCATTTACCAAGAAATCAGATAACAGTTCACCAAGCAACGACGCCAACTTGACTTATTTTCACAATTTATGACAAACATTGTCCATACTAAAGGAACATACTACGAAGTGGCGTCATATAGAGAAACATCGTATCAATCTCTGCGTCTTTGGACTACGAGGAGTTGGCATAACTGCGAAAGAACGACCTGGAACTACAAAAATACCTATCAGAACCAACCGGATTGACACTGGAACCATGCAGTATCCCCGGACTCATGTCAAGCCTGTGGTATGACACATCCACCTGTGTTTAACCTCTTACAAGAGATATGCTTTGAGTAGTGGATACATTGGGCTGATTCCTTTAGTGTAAGTTTTTTGAAATATTTCCACACTTCGAATTGATTTTTATCCATTATGGGCTAAAGTAATTATCAAAGAAAATAGTTGAATAATAAAAATGATTTTGTACGTACTGTGAACGATAAATATAAATAAATAGTAACCTTTGTAATTTTAGTTCGAAAAATTGTATGTCCGAAATCCGCAGTTCAGAATATACAGCGACGGGAACCGTAAGTACGAGAAGAACGTATTTGGCTAAAGTCAAAATACAAACTGACACTTTCACCAAATAAAATCAACCCGAGAAGAATTCTTTTAAATTATTCTAGGAATAACACGTGCATTGTATTTGTAATTACGTGCCGAAAAGAATCTAGAATTCTTTTAAATTATTCTAGGAATAACACGTGCATTGTATTTGTAATTACGTGCCGAAAAGAATCTAGGGTAAATACTTCAAAATATTTTATTTCGTTTAAGTGATATTTTACAAACAACGACGAAAGCTTTTAATACAAAGATAATATAATCTCTCGAAACAATAAATCATTGTCTTGTCTCCTTAAAAATATTTTTGTTGATCGGTAAATGTGAAAGGATTTTTTTTTATCACTGCCGAGTGCCGACGCAACGTGACAAGGACAATCGAGTCATTTTTCCGATCCTTCCGCTTGCTACCTACTTGTATACAAACTTTCGACTGTGCAGATTTTATTTAGAAAAAATAAATGTACAATATATTAAATAAAATTTGAATAGGAAAGTCTCGAGTCCCGGGTTATTTTTTTTTAAATTCCCGGGACTCGAGACAGCAAAAAAATTTTGAATTCCCGGGATGTCTCAGAATCCCAAGTGCGAACGAGACCGTACCATCCGCAAAGCAACGGAAAGCAAGGCAACCACGTCAGGCATTTGGTTATACAATCTACCACTGATCATGCTCGGACTGTGCACGCGGGTCCGACCTGACATGCAAATAGCCCTAGCCGAGCTCACGTACGGTTGTACGCTCAAGTTGCCGAACGAGCTCTTCCATGAGACACACTGGAAGCACCTGGAACCGTGGCAGAACGCTTGAAACGTTGAGAAACGCCATGCAAGCGCTAAGATCCACGCCAACAAGCAACCACAACCCAAAGAGACCGTTCCTGCTGAAGGGAATGGGCACCTGCACGTATGTGTTCCTACGGATGGATGCCACCAAGGGAGCTCTGCAAACACCACGTGAGGGCCCTTTTCGAATCCTCGATAGAGGCGACAAAACCATAGAAATAAATATTCGGGGAAAAGATAGAACCGTCAGTATTCAAAATATAGGTCTGTGATGTTTTTAATATAAATAAAATCTATTAATTATAAAGTTAACAATTAATTTTTATAAAATATAACTTATACCAATATTATTAAGGAGAACACATTCTTATTGTGAAGTTGTAATTATTCAGATTACAGTGATGTTTTTAATACAAATTAAATGTATTCATTAGTATAAATACAACTTCACAATAAAAATGTATTCTCCTTAATAATATAGGTATAAGTTGTATCAATGTGTCCAAAATTTAATTAAAATGAATTGTTAATTCCGTCGTCTCCTATCGGATTACTCAAAGGTATTTGAGATTCCGTAAAAATAAAGAAGATGGCTTTCAAATAATAGAACTATAGGTGTATTCATTTGAAAAGTATAACAGTTAAGTTCGAAAATTTGTTGTTAATGCACTGTGGTGCTATAGCATAATCGGTTAATACACGTTCCCTGAATTGGAAGTGATCCAGGTTCTAGTTCCGGTAGCAATAACAATATTTTTCGATAAAATTGTTTTTATATGTATATCTTTCTAATTAATACATTTAATTTGTATTAAAAATATAATTGCTCATTTTATAGTATAATTGGAAAAAAATAATCTTATTATTATTTATTATTGATGAATATAGTTAAATGATAACTTCACAGTTCAGCTATTTTCAAAACAATCTTCATTTGGTTAGTAAATTTTTTTTTTAAATATGAATTATTTTTAATATATAGATCTTAAATATTAAATTTTAATTTAGTAGCCTTTCATACGTAAATATAAGAGTTGCGTTACATACACGTTGCGCTGAATATTTCTATTTTCCATTTACTCGGGTACTGGCACTAACTATTCAAAAACAGTAAAAAAATATATATTAAAACAATTGTAATAATGTAATGTAGGTATATGTATTAACTTATATTTTTAAATTTAGTGTGGAATTCGGGAATGAATCTGTATAACGGAAGTCGGAAATACTATTTCTAAATTGAGACATTCTCCCCGGAATTCGGCTGTCTGGCATACCTGTCCGTTCTCGTTAATGTCATAATTAGAGTAAACCTCAGTACTAATCTAGCAGCTTAAACTCGACTTGGCCACACAGACTATCTATTTATACCTAATATATTACAGTTGCAAACACGATATATATCGAGGGTTAAAAATCAATGCGTTGTATTTAATGTTTTTATTAAATTTGGATAAACTTTGATACAACGTATATGTTAATGAGGAGAACACATTATTATTGTGAAGTTGGAGTTTTTTTCAGATATCTATGATATTTTAATACAGATTATCGAATAATAAATTTATCGAAAAAATATTTTTGTTGCCACCGAGATTCGAACCTGGATCCTTTACTATCTGGGAAAATGCGATAACCGATTACACCATACCAACATAGTAAGTTGACGACAAATTTTTGAACTTATATGCTGCAGTTCTTTCAAATTGATACATCTATTATTCCAAATTTAAAAGCTATTACCTTCTATTGCGAAAATCTCAAATGATTTTGAGTAATATAGGAGACACTAGAAATGAAATAAATTCCTTTTTAATACATTTTTCAATAAACTTTGATACGACTTATATATTAAGGAGATATTGCATCTTCAATATAATAATGTGTTCTCCTTACTAATGAATTATTTTGTGGTGTAAATGAATGTACACCACTACATTTTAGGAATAACGGCATCGCAGTTCGTGTGAATATAGAGCCCGATGACTATGTGGCGCCAGTTCGGCCGATAGTGGCTGCAATTGTAAGTAACTAAAGAGAAAACTCACTAGCGTTACATTGATCGAGTGTAACGCTAAATCCGAATACATTTTCAGATTGTGTTATCCGACCCAGTAGACTATCCGGAGTCCTCGGCAAAGCAGTGCATCCTGGGACTGGGGAAACTGACCAATGTGATCCTCAACCCAAGTGAAGTGCAGAGCTCTCCTCCGCTCCAGAACCTCGGGAGGGAAAGCCGCCATTGCTTCGTTCCGGCCGACATCCAAACGTCGAGTGACAAGATGCCGTACAGTTACCACACCTGCATTGTGAAGTGCAGGGTGGATTTCATTTACCATACTTGTCAATGCGTACCATTCTTTTATCCCACATTCTCGGCAGGTACAGAATCTAACCTAACCATATGTAACCTTTGTAATTGTGGTTCTATCGCCGTTTTCCCACAGGGTTAGGCAGAGAAGATAGAACGCCGCATTCTTGTGTCTTTTATTTCTTTCATTTGTACATATACATATTCTCATCCAGGCTCTTCAGTTGTCGAAGCTTTTGTTCTACAAATTTTAAGTAGTAATTTTATTAATTTATTTCAGTGAAATAATAATAATAAATTATGTAATTTTTTTCAACATTAATATGACATACCTATTATTTTTTGGTTTGGTAAGGTTCTTTCAAAAATTTCCTTGACTTATTGACTACCGAACAATGCTCAACGTTGAGAAAGCTATTCAAAATTAATATTTAGTTAAATGAAAGATTTTTAAATTCAAACCATGTATTAATCAGGTACCTAAGTTATCTCTTTGAAATAATAATAATTAATTTTGTTTACCGTAATCGTATAAGGTTTTGCTAACATACCTCTTTTTTCAGTTTTTAGACAGGTGCTATCTTCCTACGCGTTCACAAGTTCATAATTTAATACCGGGTTATTCGATTTCAATTTTGGTGTCTGCCCCCCTGTTTCACTTCATAAATGTTTTTTTTTTAGAACTTTAAAATGAAATAAAACACATAAAAATCGTGGTAATGATCATTGTATTTGCTTTATTAGAGAGATACTTTTATGGCGTTAGTGTTTAAATGTGATTTCGCGCATATGGGCGCCGCGGCTGCCTCGAATGAAGCACAATCTGGAAGTTCAATTTTCGATCACTTTCTGGAGCGGCTGGGGATGTACATCGACAATATGACATATGACTTCTATGTCATATATCGTCTCTGGTTTATCGGCGTAGACTTCACATATCATCACATAAAATAATCCAAAGGTCTTAAATCACACGAGACCAATTCACAGGTTCATTACGCGAAATGATGCGCTCATCGAATGTTTCCTTCAATAAATTGATTGTGGCGCGCGCCGTGTGGCCTGTTGCGCCCTCTTGTTGAAACTACATCTCTTCCATATTAATTCCATTCAATTGGGGAACGCGAAAGTTAGTAATCACGGGTCTGTAGCGCTCTCCATTGATTATAATGTTCTGGCCAGCATTATTTTTGAAGAAATATGAACCAATGATTCCACAGCACACCTTACAGTGACTGTAAGTGTGAGTAGATACGTCTCAAACGGCGTCTCAATAATAGTTTGTATATTTTCTTCATTTCAAATGCGGCAATTTTGCTTATTGACGTTGTCATTCAACCACAAATAAGCCTCATCGCTAAACTAATTTTTTTTGAGAATGAGGATCAAGAGCAATCTCGCTTTCGGCCCGTCCACCGAAAGTGCGACGCGCGCGATAGTCAAGCGGCTTCAATTCTTGCACAAGCTGGATCTTGTAAGCTTGTAAATCAAGATCTTTCCCCAAAATCTTCCCTAAAGTTGATGGACACAGCTACAATTGCTCTACACGATGGCGAATCGACTCATTTGGGTCCTCCTCAATACTACGCAGCAATACTGCAGCAACAGCTTCTTCGGTGCACACTGTATGACATCTCTGCCGATGCGTATTATCAATCAGAGTATGCGCGGTGCGAAAACGATCCATGGTTATTCGAATTACTTGCTCGAATGGACGATTATGTCGATCGTAAAATGGACGTAGCGCACGGTAAGTTTCGCGAACTTAACCGCGATTTTCGAAATAAATTTTCACCATTTTGCAAGCGTTGTTCTGGCGTAAGTTTGTTCATGGTGAAATAATAAACTAAAGTTAGTACAAATCAGCTGTTAGCTGTAAAATTGGCTGTTGCTGGAAAAAGAGTTGCCAAAAAAAAAATACCTCTAAAAAAACATTTCTTTATAAGTGCGATCGGCTCTGAGCTGCCGAGTTATGACGACATTGAACAAATAACAATAGTCATCACAGTGCTATGCTATTGCACATTTCCTGAATTATACTTTCTCGTTAATTCATCGTTATATTCTGTATGTACTGTGTAAGGGAAACGGATATGAAATGTAGGTTTTAATAAAACAATTTTCCATCAAAGTTTTCGCCACTGAAAGGAAGCTGCACACTAGGACGGTACACAGAGAAGGGCGATACTTTTACTCAGATTAATTGTTTACCACTGGTTAATTTTATATCAGTGGAAAACGCCTACCCAAATACTTTCTCATCAATAATTACTGGAAATAGTAATAAAATCTATCTAAAGTACAAAATATCTAATCTTGAAAAAAAAAAAATAATAATTTGAATTAGAGCGTGGATTTTTTAAAAAATTTTACTGATAAAATAAATAATTTTCTTCTAAGGTCTTATTTATTTTTCAGTAAGTAACAGATATCACCTATCTAATATGTTAGCCTTTGAGAGTAAATGTATTATATAATATATTACTTTATTATTATTTGTTTACTTATGTACCAGTCAATGAAAGAAAAATGTAATTTCTGATTTACTAAATTCATCAAATTTACATATTAAATATTAATTAATAAAATTAAATATATTAATTAGAAAGATATACATATATTTAATTCATGTTTAAAATATCACAGACCTATGTTATGAATAATTACAACTTCACAATAAGAATGTGTTCTCCTAATTATCAAATTTACATAATAATTTGGTTAAAGATCTGTCATTTGTTAAACTTTTGTATAAACCAAAATTATTTTCAATTTAATAATATAATGTGTATTCAAACAGAGAGTATTAGTATGAGATCATCCACCAGTCCATTAATTGCAGATATTTTTGTAGACAATTTATTGAAAATTATTTTGAATTGTGATTCTCCATTATTGATGATATATTTATTTTATTTTATTTGTAACTATATAATACAATGTAAAAATCTGTTTGGACTGTGCTCATCTCACTAGAGAAATTCTGTGTCGAGACGGGCATATTATGTATTTGGTCAGGTTCGGAACGTCATCTAACAACATTTTTAAATCTCATCAATTCATTTAATACTAAAATACAACTTACATTAGAAATATAAAATATTTCGACCATAAATTTTATGGATCTAACACTAATTACAAATAATAATAAAAAAGAAATGAAATTTTTAAATACAACTTTCACTGACACTATCATACTTAATAAATCTAATCATCCTTTATCACGTGAACTTTTCACTTAATGATATACCGTCAACATTCCTAGGTCATATTCTAATTTCGATATTGAATTAAAATACCTGTAAATAAATAGCACTTAATAACGGGTAGATGCAATACAGAATTAATAGATATGATTTAAAAAATTAAATCAAAATAATATATTACTAGTCAATTTTTATGTAAAACATCACAGACCTATGTTCTGAATAATAACAACTTCACAATAAGAATGTGTTCTCCTTAATAATTTTTGTGTAGCTTACAGATAAAACATAATAATAATAATAATGATTGTTGTGTAGGATTTTATTCATAAATAAATTTTCGAATCAAATATCTAAACACCTACTACTACATTAAGTCGGCATTTTATACAAACAATAATACAGGAAAATTACTCATAAATTCTAAAGACAAGAATTATAAATTTAATAATTCCGGTGTTTATAAACTTAATTGTAAAGATTGTACGGTTTTCTGTATTGAAATAGCTGCAACATATACGTTCGAAAATATGTCGTCTATTTGTGTAATTGGTTATCGCAGTTCCCCGGATAGGAAGAGATCCTGGCTCAAATCCCGGTGGCAGCAAATTTTTTTTGATTAATTTTACAGAGTTTATCTGTACATATATCTTTCTAATTGATGCTTTTAATTTGTATTAATATATTGGAATCATTTTCAGACTCAGGTTTATAAGGATCCTAGGCAACTGATCATTATTCTCACGATCTGATCATCACCGTCACAATCTGATCTATCTAAATTTTAAAAAATTTCAGAAAAACGTCGCGTATGTGAATTAAGTGATTTGGAATGTCTCAATAGAAATAAAGGTATGTATATCGTACAATAATTCAATATATTTTCGTGCTTTTACTATTTTGCTAATTGTTTCTTATTATTAAATTATATCCTTTTTCAAAATGTACATAATTGTTAGTTTTATGTTGTGTTAATTTATTAGGTTGTCTCATATGAAATGGTCGCTTTTATAAATATGCAACGATATTGCTGCACGTCTAACTAAGCTAGGCCGCAGATTCCACAAACCACAATCGAAAAATTGTCACAAATAAGTAGGTGATGAGATCTTGCCGCGTCCTTCCTACTCATCGGAACTCTCACCGTAAGACTTTTGGAATTGACATTCCAAAACCACCAACGGAGTTACGGTTACAAAAGCGTTTGATGAATTCATAGAATCCAAACATTCATACTTATTATCATAGTGGAATATTTTTACTTCGTTGGAAAAGGTGCACTGTAATAAATGGATGATATTTAAAATAATTAATTTTTTCATTAATTAATTCATTTGTAAAAATCGGTCATTTGATTGTGATCACTTACACTTATATCTCAACACATTTTTTATTGTGCGATGTTTATTTCAGGCAAATTTCAAGGGTTCCTCATGAAAGATAATAAGTCGGCTATATCTTTCAATGAGCTCTGTGACTGCCTTCCCGAATGTGATGACAAATATTACAAGATGCAAACAATTACCCAATCATTAATCTCAACCACACATTATTTGAGAGGAAATCTGTAAGTTACATAAATTCACTTAAATAAATTAAATACTAATGAAAATGTACCTAGCGGGGAACCGAACTCCTACTGACACAACGGGCGGTGTAGGGTTACTTATCACCAGTGCTTTTTTTAAAAAAAAAGTGTCAGAACTCAAAGAAGGTGCCGGAACTCAAACCACGAGAGCGCCAAGTTCGAATCCACCCATATTTTATCTGATTCATAAAAACATCATATTTTATCATTTGTGCGAATTATATAAATATAGATTGTAATTATGTACGCATGGATATTGTTTCATCTAATTGCTTTACATTACATTATAATTTATATTAAAAATACCGTAAAGTATTTCTGGAACGTCGATTCACAGCGTTACGTGATAAAAAAAGTACAGGTATACAAGAAATATGTGAAAATAGCAGTTTAAAAATATCTTAAGGTTTATCAAATTAATACTGGATTGTCGCGAAGTTCATCAGGGGTAACTATTTTTTAAAAGTTGTATCTATATTTAAGGGCGTGCTTTCATTTTTCCTGTTTGAAATTCGAGAAATTCTACGCGAATTACATACGCATTCAAGATGATGATGGCTAATAGGTAAATTGTTATAAGTATCAGAAAAATAATTAATGACGTTATTTGTTATGTAAATTACACGAGAAAAGAAGGTTTGAATAGAAAGAGATGACAATAAAATTGTTGATTTTCTCGCAGTCGATGTAGTGTCAAGAATAACTCGTATCTGGAGTTTTTTCCAAGTTTTTTTATATTGATATATGGAATAAAATAAAAAGGGGTGCTGTCCTTTGAATTAATTAATCTAAAATTAAATAATTTATCGAAGTACCTAATTCTTATATATGAATATGTTTTGAAATCAGACAAAGTACCTACATATATTTAGATGGTTCCTTAAATCAATGTTCTAAATTTAAAAATATTATGTCAGATGCAGATAGTGTTTAAAAGACAACAGTATTATATAATATATAAACGAAATATTTAATTGCGACTTACATAAAAATAACGTACATAAAATGTTTACTCGTTCAAGATAACGTTGTTTTCCCTTAAAATCAGTGTTAAATCGTCAAATTTACGTAATTTTGCAGCTTATTTTGTGAATAAACATAATATTACTTCACATGTTAGCTAAAATATGCGTGAAAATACATCTTATCGACGTATTTAACCAAAAATTAAGGAAGCGACAGATTACACGTCCATCTTAGTCGGATAGAGCGGCGTATTGGACTTCGATAAATTATTAAAATTATCTTATTTTATAAGACTGAAAATATATTTTTTAAAAACTAATCATTGTATTTTTGATATAAAAAATGATTTTAAATAGTAGCTGAAGCCTCAAAGCATGTGAATAAATATAATTTTTATTATTTTAAAACGTATGTTTTCACTAAAACAAAGTATGTTAAAAACGTCGAAAATTGATAATATGTCCTGCAAATTGAATGGCTATAACTCTGTAAATTTTTAATATTTTGTTGATTTGTCTTAATCTAGAATCTTGGTTTAAAAATTATAAGAAAATAAATTTTGTTTATGCAAGAATTTAATCATTTAAAATAGTCAAATATAGTGTATATAAATGAATAAAAACCCACATTTCGTAAAAAACGCGAAAATTTGAAAAATTGAAAGTGGCGCCTTACTTTGTTTAGAGTACTGTGAATTATTTATACGTCAACTGGTTTCGAAAACTAAAGAATTTTATCGTGAATATTTTTCCATTTCAAGTGTAAATTGTATTTTGTTATAAGAAGAATTAAGAAACGATAGGAAAGATTTTAGTTGACGTTCACTACCTGTCCAAATACATATAATATCCTCCAGAATAATATATTAATTTTACTCATTAATAATTAAGGTCTTAGTTAGATAACTTTTAGGAATTAAAAAATCACTCAACGCTAAGTCCACTATATTGTACTTAATGATCAATTCAACCTACAAACAACTAACTATTTAATATATTCCTGTTTTCAATGACTCCCTGTCAATCACCTCCCTACTTTTACCAAGACTCCGTCTACATCCCGTAATGGATGTCGTTTACATTTTATAGAATAGTTTGGTTGTCGACCAGTCCTGAAGAAGATACGTTAGTATCGAAACCGGTTAACGAATAAATAAATCACAGTAGTCTAAACACAGTTAAATGTAGATACAATTTTTAATTATGTCTAACCACAAAGTTAACGTTACAAACATTAACTATTTTAAAAATAAATTAAAATATTAATATTTTAAGTTTGACAATTTTTTTAATGAATGTATTTAACTATAACGCAAAAAAAATTATATACTTAAATGAAAATTTGACACCACTGTATTATTGCGAAGTATTAAGATAGCAAAGCACTGGCTTAGCACGTGATCGATATTCGGCGCCTGGTGGGATTGGTTAAGTTGACAAATGCGAGAGGTATCGGATATCGAAATTCGTTGCTTCCAAATATGTTTGCTTTCAAAAAGGTTTTGGAGGCGCTTGGTATTGATCCCGGTACCAGTTGACGTATAAATATGATGACTTACTTACTCGTTCGACTCGGTATATTTATATATTCAGAGGTTCTCAAATTACCTATTTATTGTGTGTATATGGATGTTTTATAAATCGGTTTAATAATAGTATAAGAAAAATGGAAAAGACTTTTCAAAAAACATTACATTATATTTTATATTAAAATAGTAGTAATTAGTAAGCCTACATTTCTAGCACATATTTCATTACTATCTGTACTTCCTTATTAGATACTCTATATTTGTTGGTTTATTTATATTGATTCATTTATATACGGTACAAAGTACTATTAATAAAAATGTTAATATCTAACAATAAAAACAAATAATCTCATTGCAGACATATTAGTAAAGATGAAAAGAGTAGTAAAGATTATTTACTAGGCTAAAAAAATTTCATAAATACATTAATAACGTATGAAAACAAAAATCCTTATACACAGGAAACTGCATTTTATTTATTGTAAATTAAAAGAAAATATTCTGGTAACTAATAATTCTGGAATTTTGTTGTAAATAGTAAATAAATATCCAAAAATAATAGTAAAAATGAAAAGTTATACAATTGTATACAATAAATTCGAAAATGAAATATATACTTAACAATTTTTTTATAAAGAAACTTTCGATAATATTTTCATAAGTAAGATTTTTTGAGAACTTGTGAATAGAATATAGATATAAATGGAAATAAAAATAACAGTATAATTAATATGATATTTATTAAAAATATACTTTTCCATAGTAAATATTTATTAAATATAAAACATTTTCCATATAAAAACTCACAACAAATATTTTCAGTTTTTTTTTAAATCGTAAATATGGTATATATATATATATAATATATCTAAAAATAAATAAAAATAACATTACACTTTTCTCTTTCGGTCGATGTGCTCATGGCTGAGAATTATGGTCCTCTATTCTGCTTCCACAGGGCGAATTGCTTGCCGCCACTCTTCGCGATCTTGGGCCTTGTTTAGTGCGACGTGTAGCGAGACTCTGGTCATGCCTTGTAGGTGAGGCTCCGGGCTCGGTCGGACCATTCTATTGGAGATCGACCTCTTACCCCTCGTCCGTATACTCTCCCCGTTATTACCTTTTTTTTCTTCTGCATATTGTAAAAAGCTCTTTTTAGAATAAAGTTCCTGAGGAATGCAGACATTCGTTCGTTTTCGCAGTATTGGTACGCGATGCCAACACCACATCATCGTTGAACGCATTCCTTTTTTTCTTTTTCAGGGTCAATGTTTCGACTTTATTCTGAGCTATGGAGACCACTAGGAGTTTAATTAATCGCACTATTACGTTTATTGAGATAGAGCGGTGTATTCAAATTATGGTCGACATAGCAGGTTTGGCCATACCCTTCAAGAGACTAAACATATATAGATATGATTTCAAGATCCAGTATCGAGCTCTCTTCCTCAATTTTATGTATAGGTCTTACACACTTTGTCTTCACTGGTCGCAATCAGTTTGTTGTTATCTATTAATCGAAGGTTGTAAAGTTTTTTGCCGCGTACTGAAACACTTCCTTCCCATTTGTCTAGTGCCCTCATTATATTTGTGCCATAGATATTAAAGAAATTCGATAAACTTCTCTTAAAAATAAACAGCAGTTTCAACAATATATAATTTCAATAAGAAATATAACAGAATTGTTACCACAAACCATCAAAATCGACTGCAGGCTTCTCTTTAGTTGTCAAGTATTCATGAAATATGTCTTAAAATTCACTTTACTCATTGCCAAGTCTATGTAGCCTGGGTAATGATGAGAAAATATGGTAGTTAGTTCTAAAATGTACGTATTAGAATTTAATTATGGAACGCGTTAACATGTTAACCCTGAGACATTGGTACTTTTATAAGACGGGCAGGTCTTACGGGAATTAATAATTTTGTATAGAAATATCACGTTCATAAGAATCCTTTATCTGATGAAGTTAGAATATGAAGTTCATTCATGAGTGGGTTGTAATTATTTGATTCAATTTAAAGTTAGCGAATCTAATAAATTTATATTGAATTCTCTCATTAATACATCTCAATGTGGGTACATGTAATTTATAACAGGTAGACCATAGGTACTATTGAGTTATACTCGAGTTGACTTCTTAGAAGAACAGTATTGTGTTTAAAAATTTAAAATCTTTCGCAATTCTCAATATAAATCCAAGAGTTTTCATTGCTTTGTTATGATGATTAGTAAGATACGCCCTGATCATTGATTTGAGAAATTTCGATTAAAAGCCTCACTAAAGTCCGTGTACAATGAATTTACCTAGAGTTTCTTGCTGGAGAACTAGCGATGTAATTTTTATTAGTTACAACGTTTTTAGTATCGACCTGATGGAAACAAGGTGTTCTTTATGTGAGTCATAATCTTGTCCAATACGATAATTTCAAACCATTTTGGAAGTGTAGAAATAATTTAATGGGTCTGTTCTTAAAAATGTCGATTGACATGGCGGTTACTTTGTTACTTTGTGAGGTAACATGATTATTTTAATTTTCACAACTAAACTTTGTACTACACACACGTTGGGTTATTATCACTACTTTAATTTCGAGAAGTACAGTCCCAACAGTAACCCAATAAGTGTAGTACAAAGATTAGTATCGTAACCACTAGGCTATAAGCACGTCAGTATAGTGCGTTGGTCTCGATATATTGTATTTGTGTATTTTAGGTGATTCATTATTTTAAAAACCAATCTAGAAAGTTAAATGTTCTGTTGGCATTTAAGGATATATATAATTTAAAAATATGATTTACAATTAAATACTAAAAAAAAACATGTTAATAGGGCGTGCTCGAAAAATCAAAATATGCAGTAAAATTCTGTGCCGTCACAAATCTTTTCGAGTATGTACGTGTATCCTATTTTATTTTCAGAATTTAATTGTATTAAATTATCAAGATATTTGGTAATTCCACAGTTATTATTTAAGTTAGACCAATTGATATTTCAGAAATGTTCAGTTATTTGAGCATAGTCAGATTTGGAATAGTTCAATTTATTGTATATTGATTTAAATTACTACTTGAAACACTTTCTCTAATGAAAATTCCAATGGTGGGTGACGGGGTTCTATAGGAAGAATAGTACCTGATAGTCCTACAGATAATGCTGAGTCGCCTGAGACCACTAGGATCAGTCACTGATCATTCACATTATATACATATCATGGTTTATCTGAAATTTGACATGTCTAAGAATTCACGTTTAAAAGTATTTTTATTCTTATCACTTTTGATAAATTGTAATCGCCAGTTAGAATGACGATTGCTTCAGGATAATTAGATTTGATAATTTTCAACTTCCATAAGACTTTTAGATATTTGTACGTCAAATGAATATTAATGTAATGTATCAATTACAAAGATATACAGATAAAATCAATTTATTTATCTGATCACAATTTTACAGTACGAGTATGTATTAAAAGAGTTTTAGGTGATGTGATTTTGTTCGATATTGTTATTAGTGCACCCTTATTCTAGATATATGGCTAGTGTCTAGACGTCTATCGCATTTATAAATATTGTGGTTGGGAATCAGAGTTCTTCTATTTTAAATTATTGGTCTGGCCGGGTTCCCGCCAGATATGATGTCATTGCGGGAATTAAAAGAACACATCATGCGAAGTATTATATAACACATAAGAAAATGTTGTAATTTTGATTTCAGTACCTTGGATTCAATGATACACGGATGCTTGGTGAATGTTTACTTTCAATTCCACTCTTGCACCATGTACTTAACGGAACCGTTCATTCTTTGGAACGATTTCATCGGTAAGGTATTTTATATTATTTGTGTAAACAAATATAATCAATTTATCATCTGAATGAGTCCCTATGCCTTCATCGTGTGTGGTCACTCGCAGGATGATGGTTATATATTGTGACATTTTTTTAAAAAACGCGTTACTTATCTCAGACCCATTTATCACCTCACCCTCGTTTTCCTAGTACAAAAAAATATTCTAAAATAAACAAATAAATAATAAAAATTTCTGGCGAAGAACCATACCCCGGTTTTCGAAATTCGTCGGTTGATTTAATGATACGATTACTCTGGCTGATGTTTAGGATCCCATTGCAAGGTCCATCACCAGGGCAGGGTATCATTGCAAACATTTTTATAATGTACATACGAATATATAATGATGGAATATTATATTTCATACTAATGTTTTGTGGGCGTTTTCCTGCTTGACGATGCGGATTATTTTGACATTCGAAACCTAGCAAAAACGTCCGCTCACTTTGCTTCGAGTTTCGTACTTCAACAGCGAGATCATTATCGAATGAAATCTCATCACTAAAATGTCGGGATATTAAAAGATTCATTGTACTTACTACAACTTTCAAAGTATGAATGTGACAGATGATTTTTGAAACAGCTGTCAAAAGTTCACCATTAACTAACGATGTACGGTTTTACTATCCAATATTGGAGGATTAAATTTGCGTATTTAGTTTACTATTGCGTGTATAATATTTTCGGTGGGTAATATTTTTACTAACGATGGGACAACCCAAAAATGTTTATTTTAGTATTTTTTAAAACTTTTACTAATGATCGAATAACCGATCTTAAATGTAGAGTTTAATCATCTTTGTACATAGTACGCATCGTTAACTAAGGTATTAATATCAGCAATTTTAAAATTGCGAGGGAAATGAACGAATCGTACTGCCTAACTGAAATACTTGAACTGAATAAGCTTTTTCATTCTTATTGTGAATTGTCGGTTGTGTTTTCTTATTAAATTTAATATAAATTAAAATACAACATGTCCTATTATATTTCAGCCACTATTGGAGGAACATTAAGTCTATGCTTAGGTGGATCTATTTTAAGTATTGTCGAGCTATGTTATCATTTGGTCATCAAAAGATGTTTACCTACAGTTCGTAAGGGTAATCCCATTCATCAGAGTTTTTTTTTGGAATTCAATAATTAAAAATATCTTGAAGGGTTTGTAGGCTGCACATTTTTATTAAAATATAACGCTTGGATTATACAATACATTGATATGTGGTGGTATAGACTTGATTATTGGTCGATCTTTTATACAGGGTTATCTGACAAGCGTGATAGAACTTTAAAATGGAATTAAATTTCAAAAACAAAGTATGATATCGACGATTTTTATTTATTTGATAGGTCATTCGATGCCATTATTTCATTCAAATTTGCGCCACGGCTAAGTTTTATGAAATGAATTCTTTGGATCCAATTTTCAACCACTCTTACATAAATCTGATGCAATTCTATCAATAACACGAGTTATGTTGTTTTTCAATTGTTCAATTGTCATTTTCAGCATAAATAAGTGACTTTACATATCTAACGGAGAGATATAACATGATCTTGGCGGCCAATTGGATAGGTCCATTTTTGGAAATAATTGAATCGACCATCTAATTCACAAAGTGTACGTTGAGTTTGCAAAATCAAAGACTGATTTTGATAATAAGTTTTAATAACTTGTAAACATTGTTCCAACGTGAAACCCTCCATGAAAGAATATCAGTCTATATTGAATAAAAATAACCGTGACAACTGTCATAATATTAAAAAACATGGCTACCATTCTTATTTGAAATTCTATCACATTTATTGGAAACCCTATATCATCACGTTTTGTGTTTGTTATTTGATTGCGAAGTAATGAACTAGAAATCCTAGAATTTTGTATTCAGTACTTATTATCATTTTTGAGTGATTTACTGATAACTTGGTGTAATCGTTTCCTCGTAGAGGTAAGCAGAGATAATAGAACGCCACACTCTTTTGTCTTTGCATTCCTCGTTCACTTTCGCACATATTCTCACGCACGCTTGTCGGTTGATGAAATTGTTAAATGGACCCCTCCATTTCAATTAATCGTGTCAGATTGCAGACGGCTTCTGTTCTTATTGCCGTCAACATTCCCATTACTCATTGTCCATCGACAATATTCTAACTAAAACGATTCATCAGTATGATATGATCAGTATCAGATTACATGGCGCCTATTTCTTGAATATAATGAACTGGAAGGGTTGTAGAACCAGCCATTGTCAGAACGCAGAACGTGGAATGCTTTACCCTCCGTAATCAGAATGCATCAGAGATTTTATTTAAAAAATACTAAAAACGCAAACGTACGCAAATCAATTCGTAATCTCGACACTTATCGCACAAACAAATAACAACAATAATAATTTAAATCAAAGAATTACGAAAAGCCAAACATTAGATCGTAAACACCCTAAATATAAAGTAAAGATTAGTCGAACTCACATAGCTGAACTACCGGCTTAAAAGGACGTGTCTCATGATCATTTTACAGAAGATTTACCCGAAACGTTGGGATAACAATGTGATCGAATGTGATCCTTCTCGGCACCAATAGACGAGGGATAACCAAAGATCTTTCTCTCTGGCATTATACTTGACCCGTGAAATTCTCAAATTTAATATCTAGATAAAGGTCCTAAAGAATATATATACAAAATTTTGTTTATAGCAGTCAATGGATGTAGAATTGTATAGAGAACAGACATCAGTTTTGTGAATATAGACAAAATTTTCATATATACAAAGTTGCCGTTTTGAGATCTGATTAACTTAAAACTGATGACAATGACACAAATGGAATATTTAAATGCAACAACTTGTGGAAACGACGCATAAAAATGTTTTATTTAATTTAGAAAACGTTATTTTCTCTTCAGATCTTTTTTGTCAAAACTGGTTAATTTGAGAGTTTACCACTCACTTTGAGAATAAGTACAATATTAATTCATATTGTAGTCAAAATATGCGTAAAAATATATTTAAGAGCATTTTTCTTCAATAAATAGTAACAGTCGTCTGTGGCTGCTCTCGTTGTGAATCCAAAAACCAATTAATAATCCAGATTCACAGGACCAATATTATTAGTTTTTAGCGAATTGTTTTGTTTGAAGTGTGGACTATGAATAAATACAATATATTTATAGCAATATGGAGTATCTTAAAAACTAACATTTTATAAATAACCGCGTATAAAACTATTCATTTAGAATTTTTTTTTAGTACAGATTTATTTTCATAATCTTAGTTTTAGACTCAATCTGATAAAATATTTTGAACAAAATATATATATGCATACATATGTAGGTATATATACGGAACTGGTCCTTTCTAGGTTATATCGCTTTTTTATAGACATTGTCCTCGAGGAAACCTATGCTGACATTTTGGCACGGTAACACATGCCATTGTAAAGGTGTTGCCAGAAAAAGTTACGATAAAACTAAACTTGTTCGCAGGAGATATAAAACTCCCACAGTTGAGTTAATTTTATATACATATATTATATTTATTCATATGTATAATAATTTTACTTAACTAGAAACATTAAATGAATTTTATAATCGTGATATTTAAATAATGGCTATATTATCTTAATTGTCGCAAATAATTTGCAGTTCGTTATTATTCAAATTCAAAATTAAAGTTATTATTTTAAAAACCAACCTAACCTAGTCCTGATATAAATTTATAATAAAAACTCATATTTGCGTAAAAAACGAAGATAGATGATTTAGTAGATATTATTAAAATATATTAATAGAAAGATATACATATAAAATCAATTTTATTGAAAAATATTGTTGTTGCGCCACCGGGATCGAACCTGGATCTCTTTCCAAACCAGGAAAGGTGTATTAGGAATTCATATTTAAAATATCATAGACCTATGTTCGAATAATTACAACTTCACAATAAGAATGTGTTCTCCTAAAGATATTGTTTAATTAAATGCAATGTTTGTAATTTGTGTTCATATAGGTACTTTTATTAGTAAAATTAAATGTATCTTTATGTTTATTTTTTACTTTCATGCACACCTTCGTACATTCAACATACAGTGAAATCTCGATCGATCGTTTCTTAAAAAATCGTTTTTACGCATATATCGTTTATTTTTTCCAGTCCCGAAATAATTTTACACAAAACACCCAAAAATAGATTGCATAGATCGTTCCTCTATGTGTCATTTTACCGCATTAATCGTTTAAATTACGTAGCATATTTCGTAGCTAAATGCTTGGTTTCGATTAATGGCACTCGTAAACAATTAGCGGAACATTCGAGAGAGAAAGAGATAGAATGCTGCTACGGGCTGCCGCTTGATATTATAAAATAAAAACCTTAATTTAAAAACAAATTGTTTCTGCGCAACTTTCTAATTTTATTTTCATTTAAACACATTAATTTACTTGTGAAATATGTATCTTTTTTAGAATATGTATTAAACATTATGAAAAATGTTACTTTATTCTATATTCCCGCATTCATAGTTCATTTCAATAGGTCCATTCAAAATCAATAGATAGAGGTTTCACTGTATACGAGTATGTAAGAGCAGCAATATTTATTTTTCCAAAAAAAATAAAGCTTTTATTCCACATAGGGGCGGGGCGTAAATAATCATTATTTCTTCATCAAACTAAAAGGAATGATTTTAATACATTCAACTTAAGTAATTAAAAAAGTTCTGTCATTATTCTTGGACTTAATACTTTACCACGATGATAAAGTTTTAGACTCAAGTATTCGTATTGTGGATAGGGTAAAAGGTTAAGGTCCAAACTATTGTAATTGAAGTATCTAGTACGTTCAATTTTGAACTAATCAAGGCAATCATGGCTATCCATCGCACGCTACCGGCTTCAAATAAAGTGAAGAATAAGACCACAAGACAACGTAAAGAAATTGTGAGTTTGGTACATTATTTTATTTTATTTTAAGGAGTTATATTTAGTAATCAATACATTATGCAATTTGTGTGGGACTGCTTTTCTTTCAAATATATATTTTTTAATATTCATATTTTTTATTATCTTGTATTTGTATTTATCGGTGACAAATTCGACGACCTAAAACAGCTCAAGTTTCTATTGGAGCACACGAAGGAGTTTTGCGATAAGAGTAGTCTGCACGGCCTGCGCTACGTCACCGAAAAGGGCGCGCACTGGCTGCAGTCGGCCATCTGGGCAGCCTTCATAATCTTAGGGAGCATATTTTGTGTCATTCTAATGTTCCTTTTGTGGGATAGATTCTCTCACAATCCTACCATCACCGCAGTAAGCTTTATTATAAGTAGCAATCATATCTTTATCTTAATTCAAATTTTAAAGTGTTTATGATTCATTATAATAATTATTGTGCGTTTAGCAATGTTTGTTTGTTTTTACTGAGATGTTTTTGTTTATTTTAAAGGTGGAGACCATAAATTATCCCGTATGGAATGTACCTTTTCCAGCGATAACTATTTGCGACGCAAACAAAGTTTACAGACCTAGTGTACAGAAAGTTAAAGACATTTTGTAAGTGTTTCATAATTTGCTTTTATAATTTATTACTCAATAATAATAATATTTTTTAAATTGAGGTATAGGCTCAGATTATTTTGCATGATATTTATCTCATTTTTATTTCACTTATTAGAGGAATCTAAAAGGATTATGTAAACGAACAATAGTGGCGCTTCATTTATACACTTTTACCTTTTTTACAGTTTGTACGAAATTCTTCATCATCATCCAATTATTTTTAGTAAACTCTTAAATAAGCCTATATTCAAATGTTGGTTTTATAAAGTAAAAATATGTGTGTAGTGTCTGTGTAGATATGATTTATTTATGCTTAGACATTATTTTGGTTTTGGTTACAGGCTCTCTAATAGAGTGTCAGAAGCGGAAGCCGATACATTTTTTGCTTCTCTGAGTTATCTAATAAATATCCATCATACTTCAGGGACATTCTCTGAAATATTTACGATTTTAGATAATATTGGAATGAGTGTCGAATCATTGATGCTCGAGGTGAGAATATAATCAATTATATGTTCATATTAACGATATTTATATTATATTAAAAAATTCTATGGTTGGCGGGTAAAACTTCTTATGTCGAATTTGTTAAAACTGAAATAATGGCCGATGAAATATGTATTTCGCAATTTTCAAAATGGTATGATTTAAAGAGTATCGATAATTTTTATTTTTCGCTGACTGTGTTTTGTACACATTCTTTTAATTTTGAAATTGAATTATTTTGAATTATACAATTATGCATTTAAATTGACTTAATATATTTTACGCCATAAGGTTTTCATGAAGACGTCCCTAAAAATAATGAATCATGAGTAATATACCCAAAAAAGAGCAGTTGCATTACATAAGGTGATATCAATATCTTATTATTAGGTACTTGCGTACCTGCGTCTGCTGCAACCGGTCCCCTCGGCCTCGGCTCCTAGAAGTCATCCCCGCGCCTTCCCTGATCCGCTGTTCTGGTCCTCTGGTTGCCTTGCGCGCGTCCAATGTTTATCCCCGCACATACACAAATACGCACACACGCACACACGCCACAGGTACACACACACACACACACATCTTTAGAGAAATAAGGTCCAAGAACTCTTTCCGCATTTACACCACACCAAATCATTAGTTTTACGGGGTGCACACTACGTTGATGGACTATTCTTGGATTTTCTGTCCCCCAAAATTACATATTTTGTTTATTAACAAACAAAATTTGCGTCAGCACAATTGATCGTTGATTTTGTAGATAAAATTCGATTATCTTAACACATGCTCAGTCGTTAAATTCTCCATATTTAATTTACAAGGATTACGCTTAATAATCTAAAATAAATAATAATTAATCGTAGAAAGTTATTCGAATTTTAAATGGATAAGCGACTTTTGGGCCATTCTGTACAATATATGTTGTACATAGGATTACGAACTTTTGTTTAACAAATCGACTCTTCAGAATAACAAGGTTCCATCTGACACTAACACAGTTTTGAGATAATGATCTCAAAAGTGTTGATTGAATTTTAATTTTGTTTTGAGTATTTAAATATAATCAATTTTAACTTATTTTCAGTATTATCAATGACCGCTGCACTGTGAGATGAGGGAAATTAAAAATAAAAATAGTAAATTTATAATAATGATCCATAAATTGTAATAAATAACTTTTAGATCTTGCTATTTCCTTTAATATCCGTTAAATAGAGTTGGTGTGTATGGAAGAAATAAAGAATAATGCATTTGGAACCCTTTTCACGCAATAACTCAAATTAGCCCAAAATGTTAGTTGGAACCTTGTTATTCTAAGGGGTGGAAATATCTTTAGGCAAAATGAATTCGTTGTTTATAAGACCCTACCATTTACTTGTTTGTTATTTTTGAGTTGGTACTATATATAGTGTTTTTAAAGTATAAGTTTTAACGTAAAATAATCCTTTTTTTTAGGAGAACACATTCTTATTGTGAAGTTGTAATTATTCAGAACATAGGTCTGTGATATTTTAAATATGAATTAAATATATTAATTATAAAAATATACATATAAAATCAATTTTATCGAAAAATATTGTTGTTGCGCCACCGGGATTCGACCAATGTTCTGAATAATTACAACTTCACAATAAGAATGTGTTCTCCTAAATAATAAAGTTGTATCAATGTGTCCAAAATTTAATAAAAATGAATTGATAATTCTGGCGTCTGCTATCAGTTTACTCAAAGGTATTTGAGATTCTGTAAAAATAAGGTAGATGGCTCTGTCAAATGATGGAACGACTAAATGTATTAATATCAAAAAGGTAACATATAGGGTCGAAAATTGTCGCTAAAAATATTGTCGCTGTAGCTTAGTTGGATAAAGCACCTTCTCCGGTTAGGAAAGAGATCCAGGTTCGAATCCCGGTGGCGCAACAACAATATTTTTCGATAAAATTGATTTTATATGTATATATTTATAATTAATATATTTAATTAATATTTAAAATTATACCTTCTTACTCATATAAAAATGTATGGACGTTTTTAAGAACACTTTTATGACTTAACATTATTATTTTACTATATGAAAATCTTCCACGTAATAACTATAGTAAATTATTATTTTTATTATAGGTTAACGTAGGAAATAGTTCTGTCAATTCCTTTTTGTTTTTCTCAAATCAAAAAAAAATGCAATCTCTAAAATCTCTAAAGAACGATCATGAAAACAACACGTTAACAATAGTAAGATGGTAAAATTCGCGAATTAGTCAAATATGAAGTAGACACTTCAATAATTTGCACGCTAAGCTGAAAACCTTTAAAATGTTATTCTGTTAAAAAAATACCATAAGTAAGGACTCCGTACAAAACTGATCAACCAAAAGAAATTTTTAATGTAGTCGGTAGCCAAGTGTATGGCTCGAGTAGAACGCTAGATTAAAAAACAGAGAACAGCAATTGGAATAGCACAAAATTACGCATTGGTCGATAACAGCGCTATGGCAATAGCGGCGGGTAGTCGTGTTAGTTTTGAGAACTAAACAATTAAAGTTTCTACTAGTACACAGATAGCGCTTACGTTATTGTAATAAATTATCCGTTTATAACATAATATAATCTTTATTTTATATTGTTCGATGGGTAATACAATATTAAAAAAAAGTGTTTAATTAATGCAAATCAATTACTGTTTTTCCATATATTTTCGGCATTGCATATTTCTATTCACTCGATTAAATGTATCTATTCACTCCTTTGTATGTTTCTATTCGCCCTGTTACACGTTTCTATGTACCCCATCTACAGGTGAATAAAACATTGGAATAAATTCAGAAATATCTAAACAAATGAAATTTGGTAAAGTAATATTTCATTTAAGTATATTGTTGGATGTAACTGTTCATGAAATTTTGATATGTTCTGAAAATAAATTGATATGATTTTGAAAATGTTTCAAAATGGTAAAGCAATCCCACAAAATTATTGGAGGTGTATATACAAAACAGCTTTCATCTAGAAAATATCAAAACAGGCAATGATTAGGATCTATTGATAAATTATTCTAATTCGTTATTTATTTAAACACGTACAATGTAATGGTGGTTCGGGTACTGTTATGAAAAAATACTTTTTTAAATATGTTTTTTTGTTATTTTTAACTTTCTTGTACATCTTATTCTACTATTCTATGTCTTATAATTATGATTTTTAGACTAGTCTCGCATTTTAAACGCTGTTTCTATTTTAGTAGTTTGTACAAGAGAGCAAAAATTTAATAAAAAATTATATAAATTGGTTTATGGTTTAACACATAGTTTTGTGAATATATATATATATATATATATATATATATATTCACAAAACTATATATATATATATGGGATATAACGAAGTTTATGGACACGATTCTCCCGCATTTCTTATTCCGTAGTATGAATTCAATTAAACATTTCTGAAAAATTGATCTTGTTGGTGTCTAAACTAAGTTTATTAACTAGCCTGAACCGCTGTCTTTTTTCGAAATGGTGATTATTCATCAATTTTAAATATTCCTAACTCCGTCAATCATGGTCAAAGAGAAAAAAGGAAAAACGTTCCTCTTATTTCTTCTCGTGCTTCGTTCCAAAAAAAATATTTTTTAATTACAAATTTGTAACTCCGTTCGTACTTACAACTAGAAAAAATGTGAAAACATATTTTCAGATAAAATATACCTGATTCTTAAAGCCAATATTGGAAGGGATTTATATAACATTAATCCCTTTATTATCCGAATATCCTTTTATTACCACGCGTAAATCATAATATATGTAGATCAAGAGGACATTCTCGGTCTGCACATTTCTAATAATACGAGTACAGTAAGGAAACTAAAATACAAGCTGCATGTCTGTACATACTCTACATTATATTTATTTGTGACTCAGTGAGAACTTATCTCTTATTTCTTGGAAGGGTATTGTAGTTTTGCGGCATTATTTTATTTATTTAACAACTCGGCTTAGACGTCTACTAAAATAAAAATAAAAGTTATAACATTTATTGTAATTATACAATATTGATATAGTGAAAGCAGGAAATTGATGTTTTTATTGACCTCTTTTACTTGTTTCCATTTACCACTACTAATTCCTATTCACCCCTATTACTTTTTCTGTTAGTCTTGTTATTTTTTAAATACATAAATTTAGTTTTTGGAGTTTATTTTTAAGACTACATTCCAAATTGATTTTAGCATATGAACGCATATTAATGGCTAAATACATAATAATTATTTATTTAAAATATAATTTCAAGAGGATTTAGTTAACATTCAACATATTTAAATAAATTAGATGACTCAATTAGAAACATATTATACTATACTTACAAAAATGTATCTATCGAAATTTATTTCAAATATCGTAGAACTATGTTCTAAAATTGTACTTCACAATAAAATGTGTTTTCATACAAATATGAATATATTTACCAAATTTTACAGCTATAGACTAACGTTTAACTAATAGTGTTGTGAATTTTGTGGTACTTAGTCTATTTCGTAGTGTTATCATTTTGTAAAAATACAATTTCGTTTCGCGATTCGTGGCCATCACAAAATATTTCTTTATGATTGGTTGTATTCAACGGCCAGTTGCTATTCACTCCGTGTTGTGGAATTTCAATTTTTACGTTGTATTTTTATCGAAGGAAAATCGTTTAAAAAATGTCATAAACATACAACATAAATTATAATTACTGATTGCATAATTATGTTTTCAAAAGTGGACTATTTTTATTAAACTATTTAATTATATTAAGTATAAAAAAAATGTACAGGTACTTATTACGCTATTTTTTTTTACATAACTATTAATTCTTCTATATTGTCCATAATAGTATTGCGCTTCCTCGTCTTTTATTTATGATCTGGATAGGTTGTTGGATTCGTATGTGTAAGTGTCATTACTAGTAAGAAAAATGAAATGAAGTGTACATTTTCTTTATTTCGATTAAGAAAAAACACACATTTTCGAAACTGTACGAATTTTTACGACTGGCAAGTATATTGAGAATCTGTCTTATCTTTATTTTATTTAAAAAAAATAGAGATGCGTACACGGAATACATGACACATCAATATTCTTACTATTTTCAAACTTAGCTAAACGCTTGTATTATAAAAATGATGTCTTGATGAAGCTGATGTCTTGTAACGAGGCGCGAACCCTCGATTACTGGATCACTAGGTCAACGTCTTGACCACTCTACCAATAAGTGGTCGCACTGTTAAATGCGACGCGACGCAATTGACAGATGAATGTTTGTAATGTTTACGTTTGTTCAATAATCATTTATGTAAGCATGATCTCAGTTTTTTAAAGAAGTGTAGGTATATATATTTTAAAGTTGATACGAAAAAACACCGTTTTTATTATTCTAAGGAGGGAAATATAGAATGCACTAGCAGAAAAGAAATCAGCGATAGCCGATTGCTTTTTGCAGCTAGAACCTACGGGTGGCTATTGAAGCCGAAAGTGGTCGCTGCGCGGCTAAGGATGCACAATGCACTATCGTTAAAGCAATATAATAAGGGATTTCTGCATTGAAATTTCCGCGTAGCGTTCACTATCGGCCGCGAAGCATCAAACGATCGGGTTAGTCCCTGGGGGCGGTCCTGCTTGTTTATGTTATTACAATACCTATCTAATTTCTTTTAGGTTATTCTCTCGTGGTCGACATGAATAACATTACAATTTTACTGCTTTTATAATATGGAATTGCGTTCTATCTTATTGGTTTTTAATTTTACCTCAATAATTTCTAACCGAAAAAGGTGAGATAGCCAGTGGTGAAATATATTTAGTTCAGTGATCCCGCAGGTGATGCAACGATGCCAAGAGATGCTGAAGAAGTGCACGTGGATGGGAGATGAGTTACCGTGCTGGAAATTATTTAAAACCATCAAAACGGATGATGGATTTTGCTGCTCCTTCAATTATCATCACACAAATGAATCATTTGACCGGTAAAGTACATAGTCTATTTTGAAATAAACAGATTCAATTTTGTTTGACGCAAATGCAATATTATAAGACGAAGCGTTTTTTACCAACGTTTCAGCGCAGATCATGAATATTTTTAGAAAATGATTACTAATTAAACATTTCTGAAATATTTGATTTGTAATTTTATTTTCAGATTTAATGAGTCTTATGCTCCGGAATACAGGGACACGGAATATTATACCGCTGGCGCAGGTACCCACACGGGGCTGAACGTTGTTATACAAGTCGACGCCAGGGAATATGTTTCATCAACGAGACTTGTGCCGTCTGTTATTGTAAAATATTTTTTAAATTTATGTTTCTCAAATTATCTGTTAATGATGTGAACGTTATTATAGTGGACATTATATCGTAATTATTTTAGTATTTGGTACATAAAATATACAATGGTCATTCTTGTATAGTGATTGTTTTCGTATTTGGTAGATAAAATATACAATGGTCATTCTTGTATAGTGATTGTTTTCGTATTTGGTAGATAAAAATATTAATTTAAAGTATTGTTCCGGTTAATATTTTTCGATTTTTTGCACGAAAATCTTACTGCCGCCTAAACCTTCGAATAAAATGAAATAAAGGTTAGTTATGGATGCTAATTGGTTCATAGACCTGACCAAAAGTAAATGTTTGTACATCTGACAATTGTTTTTAATTTTTTATTTTTGAAGGTTTTGGTTCATGAAAACTCTGACTATCCCGAGATGCGAACTTTAGGTGCGCTAATACAGAGAGGAGAATTGATTCATATCCCGGTGGAACCGTCCGTCATCGACACCTCGGAAGATGTCAAAACAATTCATTACACCAAAAGAAACTGCACTTTTGATGGCGAGGTGAGTACATTTTATACGTTTTGTTTTATGAATAAGGATTAAAAATTATCTTCCTAAAAAATTGAATCTACTTCTTATTTGTAGGAATCTATTTCTATTGGCGCTTACGGATATGAAAATTGTATCATTGAATGCAGAATGGATGCTTTAGTGCAACTGTGTGGCTGTATACCCTTTTACTATAACCGGAAATACTACAAAAGTAATATAGCTTAATTTCCAAAACAATAAATACGTTATATTCATAAGTATATATTATATTTATATGAATCTTATATAAACAGCAAGCTAACTGTGATCTGGTTAGGTATGGTATGATCGATACATTTTGCGGTATAAAAATAGATCTCCAGGTGCTTTTACGGGTTTGAATAGTGTGGAAAATATATTTTATGTAAAATTATACTCAATAAAATATATTTTCAACACAAATTAAATTAATCAATTAGAAATATATACAGAGCAAATCTATCGATAAAATATTTATATAGGTATATATGAACCTGGACCTTTTCTTATCCAGGAAAACGCCACAGAATTATGTTCTGAAATTACAACATCACAACAAAAATGTGTTTTCATTAAAAATATATTTTCATATCAAACAACGATGTTTTTCAATATATTTGTTTTATAGTTATTAAACAGCTCAGGTCATATTTCTACTATTTTACTATCCTCACCTATCAATCAATATTGATGTGGTGGTCAACACGCTGGCCTAGTGATCTAGTGGTCGGTGGTTTGCGCCTCGTTCCAGAACTAGTTTTTCATAGCACAAGCTTATAGCTTAGTTTGAAAATAGTAAGAATATTGATGTGACATGTATTCTGTTTACGCATCTCTATTTAAAAAAAAAAAATTCTATCTAATCTTCCTTCAGTCGTTCAGTCTATCGCCTCCTTATATCTTCTAATAGTTTCTCTCAATTGTCTTACGTTTCGGCTTACAATTATTCAGTTATCGCCACCTCATATCTCCAACCGCTCCTCTCAATTTTATCATTAGTCGTTCACTCCCTCGTTTTTTCATCCTCTTCAAATGATCATCTCTTTATTTTACATTTTCATTATCATTTCTTCATTTCTTACGTTGAGAATTTAAATACAATCTATTTGTCTTTCCTCTGCACTCACTTGTTCTCGCCGTGCTCTCATAAATAAATCAAAATTTTATTTTCCGGATTGATTCATTTTGATATAAATCTTTTCTGATACTTCATAAATTAACTTTATTTTTAACAACTTTTGTAAATTACGCAAAATAATTTGCACATAATATCATCGCTTGCTGACACAACAAATTTGACAATTATATTTAGAATCATATTTAAAAATAATATTGATACCTACCTCCTTGGATTGAATTGAATTATTCTATTCTGTATTCGATTCTATGTTAATACACATTAACCACTTTATAAAATAGAGGGTATTGCAATTATTAAAAGTGCTAAAGTGGTTTTGTTATTTAAATTATATATTATAATATTTTCCCCTTTAATACCTAATTGCCAGTAGCGTGCAGTATGCACAAACTTGGTTATGCTGTTACCGACGATGCTAAGTATATAGTATGTATCAAAAAGAGATTTGTTTTCCTAATTTTATGAACAATTCTATCAATTTAAATTTAGAATATAATTGTAAATTTATTACTTTCAAAATGACAAGTTCTTTTGTTGATCGGTACCGTACTCTGCTATCGATTTCGCTTAACATATTCTCTATGATTTTTCTTTCGGACAATTATTTATTATTTCTTTAGACATATATAACATTTGTATAGTTGCAAAAAAAAAGTTACACATTTTAAAATGCATTGGTCAACTAGGCAAGTCTGTTTTAGGGCAAATTGGTAAACAAATACATTTTACAAAACCAAAACTCATTGAGGGCAAAACACAATAAAATTGAATACGTAACATACAAGGTAAGTAAACGTGAAAAATATTTAAATAAATACATCTATATATATAAAATATAAAAAAGAGAGAAAAAGTATATACCAATGTGCAATTCAATAATGTAATATAAGCACATGTAAGGTATAGGTTTTAAATTGATTTAAAATGTTTCATTAACAGTGCTCAAAAACATTTATTTAAATAACTAGCTTTATAAATTAGCAAAGCCGAAACTCATAACACAAATAATTTTATTTCAATATTTAATTTAATATTGGTAATAATCTAACTTAATAATATCCCGAAAAATGCGAACTCGCTCGCTCGACAGACAATCAATTATAACGTATAAATTTATTTACCTAAACACCGAAATACGGAATGACGTTAGAATCAAAAGTTGGAATATACTATGAAAACTAGTCTATTGAGCAGTGTCAAGTGTCATTGAACGCAGTATTCAGTAAGGATTATTCCCTTTCAAAGATAATAGAATTAAGCATAATGTTTGAAACATGCCAACATAGATTCAGTAAGAAAATATTTAGTTCAGGACGATTATTATGAGGAATGAAAAAAACAAGTTCTGTTTATTGGTGCTAGCAATTTGTCGATAAGCATGTACATGAAGTTGCTACAAATGATTCGCAATTTTTCTAAATAATCCAAAGCTAGACAAAAGTCGTGGGTTACGCCATAGACAAGGTGACGCTAGAATTTTATAAGGTCTTTTCACAAAATAAAGAATATTTAATTTATTTTTATTTCCCAAAATTTTTAGTAATGCACAGCTTTTTGCGTATATGCAGTGAACGCTCCTGCTAATTGCAACAGCAATATATGACATTAGTTTGTGGACGATTGATCACTATCATTGCTTTTTAGTGCAGATATTTAAATTTATTAAACTTACAATTATTAATAAATATTCATTTCATTTGCTTTAGTATCAAAAATATGGAACAGTATTATTTACAATAAATATATTATATATTTATAATTCGCGTTAAGCACAGTAATTTTCTGTAAATGCTTTCTTCAAGAAAAATAATTTTGTTTTAATGTTTGCACAAGTCTGTTATGATTGAAATATTTAAAATATGAACAGTGCGAAGCGGAATTTGGAAATAACCGGTCCACATTACTTTTTTTAGAAAGGAATGTGCGCTTCTGCAAGTTAGTGGACAATTATTGCTTGACAAGTACACACAGTAAGTATTTCGCTAAATCGAACAACATTATTCCACCGTTTTAATTCAAATCAAAAACAAATAACCCCCTTTGATTTATATTTTGTAGATTTACTGTACACATTACAAGAAGACTCGAGTACTGATAACGCCTCTTTCGGATTGAAGTGCAGGTGCTATCCAAAATGTAACATCAACTGGTACACTTCTACCGTCGACATGGGAGACAAGGTGGACATTGAAAGGTGAGATTAGAACCACATATTTAAAAATAATTATCTGCAATAGAAATACATAGCACGAGAATTAAAAAAATATTACTTTTACAAAAATAACATCAGTAATATGTAATGGTAAGTAAATTTGAAATTAAAACTGAAAATGTTATTGGAAAAAAATACACAAAGTTATTTATTTAAACATGCATTTCTTTCTAATGTGTATTTATTTTAACAAATATAGAACAATTTAGCAAATAGGGAAAAATAGTTGGTTGTGCTACCGTAAAAAATGTTCAAGTGAATGATGAATTTTGGACAAATGTAAAAGATGTAATGAATGTGAAACGTAATAAATAATTTTCGCAGGCGATTTGAATTGATAGGTGGGAACTCGGAGGGATGATTTTGAGTCAGCCATTGGTGTGTACGATAATAAAAAGATGAATGGGAATGGAAATAGTCTGCTTGAGGTATGCCTAGATTGGAACCTTCTTGTTTTAAACACTGTTTATGATCAAAAAGAAATCCGTCAGTATACATAGGAGCGAGGGAATGAAAGATCGATGATTGATTTTGTGGTGGTTGATCCTTAACTGAGATTCACTACGGTTAATACTCGGGTGTTTTGGGGAGCCGTTGTGGAAACTGATCATTTCCTTGTCGTCTCAATAATACATTTATTTCAAGGATAGTGGTCCATGAAAAAAACAGTATCGGCGTCATATAGAATCAAAATTGAGAATCTGTAAAAGGACGATGTAAGAGAAAAATTTGAAAGGAAAGTGTGTGAAAGGCTGAGTGAGAAAAAAGCAAATGATCTGAATATAGACGATGCATAGGAACATATTAATGTTACAGCGAAGGAAACCTGTGGCATAGCTACCCAAGGATGGGAGAAAGGCGACGCATGGGGGGGACGATAGCATAAAGAAACTTGCGAAAGAAAAGAAAAATGTGTGGCTTTATCTTTTGACAGTAAATAGGGATTAATACTTGTGAGCAAAAGATCTGTACAATGCTTGTAAGAAAAAAGTTAAAGCTGGTCTGAAGAAAAGAAAGAGCGGCTGAAAAGAGAGGAAGGGGTATAAATGACCCGAGAATTTCCAGGATAATATAAAACTCTTCTGGAAGGAGGTCAAAAAATCCCGATGTGGTGCTGAAAGTAGTAGTATGAAAGCTATTAAGTCAGTAAATGGAGAAATGTTAATGAATGAGGTCGAAATATAGGTACAAGATAGATGGATGAAATATTTCCAGGAATCATATGAGAGTGAAGAGAATACAAATGACGAATTCCTTTCTGGGGTCAGTATAAATGACAAAAACGATATGAATGGAATAAGTATGGAAGAAATAAAGCATGCAATAAAGCATATAAAGAATGGTAAGGCTGTGAGGTATGATAACGTTGCTTCCGAGTATATCAAGGCTGGTGGCCCATTAGTTATCTCGTGGCTTCATGCGCTCTTCAATAAGTGCTTAGAGGAGAGCTACACTCTGTTAGATTGGAGGAGAACAGTTATTATGCCTCTCTACAAAGGTAAAATGTCACGTATGGAATACAGTAACTATACGGCAATTAGTCTACTAAGCTCAGTGGGCAAACTATATGGAAGGATTTTAATGAAAAGAGCAAGAACGGTGACGAATAAAAAAAGTATGGGGTACACAAGGGGCCTCTGTGGGTGGAAGAGGATGCATGGATAAGATTTTTGATGACGTAATAGTTTTTAGCGAAAAACCAAAAACTTTTTTGTGCCTCTATAGACCTGCAAAAGGCGTATGATAAAGTTATATGAGAAATTTTATGGAAGGCACTCTCTGATTACAGGGTGAATAGTAAACTTATACACGCAATCGCATTCCTATATGAAGGATATTCTAAGTGTGTAAGGATCAATGGACATTACAAAGGGTGTCAAGCAGAACTGTGTAATGTCTCCATGGTTGTTCAACTTGCATATTGATAATTGTGTGAAAGAACTGGAATATAGGAGCGAAAATGGGCGATTTTATTGTATGCTGTTTATTGTACGCCGATGATGCAGTCGTAATGGAAAATTATGAACAAGAATTACAGAGTCTAGTATGTAGAATGTACAATGAATGCAAGGAAAGCGACCTTATTATGAATGTCAACATGTCGAAAGTGAAAGCAAGACAGCGTACAAAAACTTATAGGTAATGAATGTTTGGAACAAGTAGATGAGTTTGTGTATTTGGGAAGTATGTTTGATAGAAACGGAAAGACAGATAAAAATATCAAAAGGAGGGTGACTGCAGGGAATAAAGTAAACGGTGCTTTGAATGGAATTATAGCTAATGGGAACTTGTCAATTGAGGTAAGCCTAGCGGTTCACAATGAAGTCCTGGTACCCACAATGATGTATGAAAGCGAGGTCCGGAGCTGGGAGAAGAGAAACAAAAGTAGACTAAATGCAGTGGAAATGAGATCACTTCGGCATAAATGTGGTAGATCCATTTATGACGGAGTAAAGAATGAAGAAATAAGAAAATAATATAAAGCTAGTATTTTGAGTAATATTAAGAAAGGATCACATAGGTGGTTTAATCATATGGAACGGATAAATGAGGAGAGAATGGTAAGAAATAAATATGACGCAAGTGTTGATGGCACCAGAAGTATAGGACGTCCGCGGACAGACCAGGTAAACTAGAAACTGGAGGATGGTCCTGTTAGAAGCCTCAGTAATCGTCGAGCTTGTATGAGAAGATGTATGAATGTGGATCAGGCGAGAATTGTGTCAGGACAGAAGAGTGTAGCGCTCTATCCTTTTTGCCTACCCCCGCGAGGAAATGGCGTGATGGTAAGTAAGAAAGTAAGAAAAAATAAGTAAATTTCGATACAATATATACATAATTTTCCACGCAATACAAATTATTATAAAACTGTATAAATGAAATCACTATGTTAAATATATAGTGATTTTTTTTCTTTTAATTAAACGTTCAGTTGCTTTAAATTGGCAGGAAGAACAGAATAATAAACAAAGATGCTCTGACGACAAGGAAGTTATCAAAACAATTCAAATGCGAAAATTGCATATGCCACTTACACATTGCCATTGACACGGGTAAATTCCTCCAATGTGACAACAATAAAATATAATCCAAAAAATTGGATGTATGACTAATTGAGAACCGTAACTCGTCGGCTATGCGAAGTAGATTGAATAACTTGTTAGCTTTGCAAATATTTATTTACAATTACGCACGAATCATTCGCTTTTATTTAAAGCTTTCGCACTGGATTATTATAAATTATTTATAATATTTTTTCAGTGAAAACTACAACATCAGTAATATAATATCCATGCACATTTACTTCATAGAGTTCAGTTGCTTGAAATATAAACAGAGCAACCTGATCACTTGGGATGGCTTATTCGGTAAAGAACTTTTTTCTTTGTTAATTTTACAACTTTTCAATAATTTCCAAAATACGATTTCATTTCTAGTAAATTTGTTTTTTCGTTCTAGCATCCTTTGGAGGAATTTTCGGAGTTTGTCTCGGGGGCTCAGTACTCAGCATAATGGAAATAATCTATCATTTTACAATAAAACTGTACATGTCCTTTAAAAAACATAAAGATACCATAGGGAAAATAAGCTTTTTAAAGTGGAAAAAAAATGTTTTTTTCAATAATCCGGCACAAGCAAGCAAACTTTTCTCACAAAATGAGAAGAATCATAATCAAATATTTTATCTAACTAAACAAACGTCGAAGTACAATCGGTCAAAAATAATTGAAAAACCTCTTTTTTACATTTCTAACCCGTATGGAAATAATTAATTGAGCACCCGGATTGAAGGTCGAAGTTGCGTACTTTACTTACATAACTATTATATGCACTAACTAACTTACCAACATGCCGTTTATGTAGAAAGGATACAACACCATACTATTCTAGCCTCGTCCACTTTCATACATCTTTTCATGCACGTCCTGCTTCAAACTTTTGACAGGACTTAGAGATTTGAAATGTATTTTTGTGATTATGACTGTATTATATAATAAACACATATATTCAATTAAAATGCAAGTATTATTTCACCCCATAATTCAACTTTTTATTATGTCGACGCAAGTACCTATGTGAAAATTATGTTTTTAATATTGAATTAATAAGCAATAAAAGTGCTAATGATGTGTTGAGATACCTGAATTATTAGAATCAACATTAAAGTGATGAGCTATCACCTTATTTAATTTCATAGTAAACCATATTGTAATCCGTTAGAAGACAGACCTAGGACAAGCAAAAAAAACTATTTTATATTCGGTTTTCAAAATGAGAAGAAAGTCTGTCTTTGCTCTCATCAAAACCTTTTTGATGTGTTACGCTGTACTAATAAAGAGAAAAATTGATATTCTCAACTCACCGTTGAGATTATAATTGATATTTGATGATATCCACTGATTTCATCGGATACCAATCCTCACATACATCATTAATGTCTATTAATGATGTATGTGATATGTCATTAACTCATTACTGGCAACCTTGAATGAGATCACCGTTTCGCCGTACATGCGCCGTACAATATAAAAATAAATAAATAATGAAAATAAAACCTAATATTGAATGTATTTATTTGTACTATTCTATTATTGTTACATTCGCATAAAAAGCATATTCCAACAAATTAAGAAATAAGAATGTTTTTTAAATATATCAAACTAGACAGTGTCAAATTCTTTAATAAAATAATAAAGTACCTCTATGTATTTTTCATATCACGTTATCGCGCATAAAATATTTGTATATTGATATAGATATAACAAATATCTATATCAATCGAGGTTGAGGATGATCTATCCAATCACGACTTATTTGACAAATCTCGAACCGACCTCCTTTTGAATGATATTCTGATGCATTGATTTTGCTCAGACTTATACTTTTATGCCGAGCTATTAGGAGTAACTTTGCAATATCTGGAATGAGTGGCATTCAATTTAATACTAATTTATATTTTGAAGAGGGGATTGAGGGGTTATTGCATGGGGTCCTAAAAAGTAATTATGCAAAAATTGGAATAATTATGGAATAAGGTGTAAGATTTTATAAGGAACAGACATTTAATTTTAAATATATATATATTATTAAGAAGAACACATTCTTATTGTGAAGTTGTAATTATTCAGAATATAGGTCTGTTATATTCCAAATAATGGAACGGTAGATGCATTAATTTGAAAAAGTGTAACGGTTCGAAAATTTGTCGTCAAAAGATAATACACCTTCCCCGGATCTAGAAAGAGATCCAGATTCGAATACCGATAACAACAACAATATATTTTTCGATAAAATTGTTATAAAAATGAATATTTTTAATACAGATCAAATATATCAATTTGTTAGGAGAACACATTCCTATTGTGAAGTTGTAATTATTCGGAACATAGGTTCGAATCCCGGTGGCGCAATACAACATTTTTCGATAAAATTGATTTTATATGTATATGTTTCTAATTAATATATTTAATTCATATTTAAAGTATCAATTTGTACTTTTTTAGATTTTTTTTAAAGAACAAATTATTATTGTGAAGTTGCAGTTTTTCACAACATAGTTCTGTGATATTTTTAATACAAATTAAATGTATCAATTTGTAATATATGTAGATAAAATAGAAAGGTTTCCAAGTTCGAGTCCCGGTGGCAACAAAAACATTTTATCGATAAATTGAATTTATATGTATATCATTCTAATTGATACATTTAGTTTGTGTTAAAATATTAACCTATAATATATTTTTTAAACTATGCTTATTGACAGATAATGAAATGGTAAGTTAAAAAGGTGACAGATAAATAATAATAACACACGATTGATAAAAGGCTACCACACAAATCAGTCCACAGTGAATATAGGAAGAATTTATGTTGCGCATGCGCGCCAATTCAAAACATCAATCTTTGTCACTTGATCGACAATAATAATTGTTTAATTCTAACACTTATAGATGTAAATATGAAATAAGTTAAAACTTTAAATATACGTACAGAATTTTTAAAGAAAGAATTGTTTGCATATATTATTAACGTCAGTAGGCGCTTGGAACTGGAACTTTGGCAGGAACATGTCATCACTTGTCTGTAACCCCGATATCCTTTTTGACTTTTTCTATGCATGAGACGTGCTTTTTTACTGTGGAATTTCATTAATCATGTCCATCATTAATTCCACTTTGCCTTTTTTGATGATTCGTTTTTAAATTCTAAACACGACAGAAAAACTGCAGAAGTTCGAATGGGACCTCCTGGACCATCCTTCACACAACTCGAGCCGGGCACCATCGGACTTTCATCTTTTCCCGAAATTAAACATATTTTTTGATGAAAAACGCATGCAGATCGATGACGCCGTTAACGAAACTATTAACAGCTCAGAAAACATGAAGATATCGTAAAGCGTAGATTTTAGAACGCGAAATTACCCAAAATAATATTTTGTTTTTCAAGGATACATAAACATTTAGTCGAAGTAAGGGACGGAGAGTAATAAAACTCGGTATTGTTAGACGTAGGTGCACCGATACAGCGTGGGTACAGCGATAAGGAATGTGGCGTACGTGACCAATGTCAGGTTGGCAAATAGACAAAAGAGGTGCATCTCTTTATGCGGGCAGTTTTCACCAAATTTCGGCCGGGAGAACTCGCTCTACAAAGACGGGATCTAATTTTCAATTAGAAAATAAAATCAATATCGTTTCTGAAACATTAAGCAAGCGTTTTATAAATTGTGATTCTGGGGAAAATTTAAACCGTGCACCTCGAGTTAAGCTTAGACTGTGATGTTCTCTGCATTTAATCGTTGATGTAAAAGTATCAAAAGGGTCCCGGTGGATCTATAAAAAAGTTCGATCAACATAATTTGGTGTAGCGAGAAGGAACTGTCGCTATCAGGGCAGACGGTATCCTATACGGCACGCAAATATTGCATAAAAACATCGCGTTCAGAGTCCCAGTTTGTCTGGATAATTGGGCATCGTCTGATGGTCAATCTACTACAAGCCTGAACTCCGTCACCCTACGCTGGCATCACGAGCAGCTGGCCACACTTCACGTCCAGGATCCAGGACCATCCTGAGAGGTAATCTCTTACGTGAGGGACCTGCATAATCTAAATCAGACAAGCATCAATATAGACAATTTGGTAGATAACTTTATGCTGGCATGATGGACACACATATTTAATGTTAATTTCAATGTAATTATTTTTGAATTGCCTTATTAATAAGTCTTCACGTAAAATGCTCATTTTACACTTTTAATAAACTTTCTTATAAAAAAATATTATTTAATTTCATAATCATTTTACTTGCTAACATTTGAAAAAGAACCAGTAGACTAGATGCGTCCACCCTGAATATGAAGCCGAGGCAGAAAGAAGAAATTCTAACATAACTCAATCTCAAAAATCTTAGACGTCAACGGGAATTATAATAAAAAATAGTAAAAATTATAATAAAATATTAGAGATTACAATAAATTGTTAAGAGTTTACGACAAAATGATTCTTACTGAAAAATGGCCCCCCTATATATAATTAAATGATAACAAATTCGTTAGGAATCGTAATATAATTGTGAAGAGCTTGTTGGTCTAGCGATAAAACACACGCAGTAATAATATTGATTTGACATGCATATAAAAAAAGCCATATTTAAAAAGTATTAATACTATTGTAACTATTATCTAGATTAGTAATACTGATTATAATTATTAATAATAATGATAGAGTTATAAGAGAAAGGTTATGAAATATACTCTCTGATTTCAGGGTGAATAGTAAACATATACATGCAATCGCATCCCGCATATGAAGGAAGTTCTGCGTGTGTAATAATCAATGGAACATTCACACTATGGTTTGTCATTACAAAGGGTGTCAAGCAGAGTTGTGTAATGTTTCCATGGCTGTTCAACTTGTATATGGGTAATTGTGTAAAAGAACTGGAATGTATGAATGTAGGAGCAAAAATAGGTAATTTTATTGTATACTGAACATAGTATGATGATGAACAAGAATTACAGAGACTAGTGAGTAGAATGTACGATATATGCAAGGAAAGCGACCTTATTATGAATGTCAACAAAATGAAAGTGATGGTATTTGAGAAGGAGGAAAGCAAGATATTGTGCAAAATACTTGAAGGTAATGAATGTTTGGAACGAGTAGATGAGTTTGCATATTTGGAAAGTATGTTTGATAGAAATATAAAGGCTGAGAATGATATCGAAAGGACGGTGACTGCAGAGAATAAAGTGAACGGCGCTTTGAAGGGAATTTGTCTAGCGGTGCACAATAGAGTCCTGGTATTGATACTGATGTATGGAAGTGAGTGTTAATATAATGAGTAAGATTAAGAAAGGATCTCTTAGGTGCTTTTCCCATATGGAACGGATGAATGAGGAGAGAATGATAAGAAAGATATATAATGCAAGTGTTGATGTCACCAGAAATAGAGAACGTCCGCAGAAGACTTGGCACCACTAAGTAAACTGGAGGATGGTTCTGTTAGAAGCCTCAACAATCGGCGAGCTTGTATGAGAAGATGTATGAATGTGGATGAGACGAAAATTATGTGTCAGGACAGAGGAGTGTAGCACTCTATCCTCTCTGCCTACCCCCGCGGAGAAACGGCGCGATGTGTAAGTTAGTTAGTTGGTAATACTTCAACTGCCAATCTAACTTAATAAAGCTTTCAGTAGGTTTCCTTCACGTCTTAAACATTATTTATTGCCACACATTTAATAAAACTTTTGTACCGAATGAAACTTACCGTTGCTAAATAAAAATGGTTTCCACATCACTAACTACTTTTTTTATTTTAATCTTATTAATACGTATTAATTTAATCAACTAGAAAGATAGACAAAATAATCTATTTATCGAAAAAATATTTTTTGTTGTTTAATTTTCCTCTTCTAGTTGACATTCACACATAGAGTCCAGAATGCGGATTTTAAACAAGTGAGAATTGATAAAACAATGGCCGATCCTCATACGGAAGATCTAAGAAGTTTTAAAGTTACTTAATTTCATTTTGGAAAACCAGGGCCTAGTAGGAATCTCTGGGTGAATTTCCGCAAACCATTTACCTTTTAAAAGTTTAGAAGTCTCCCATTGATCTCTCCAAATTCAGATCATTTTCTCTTTGAGAATGGGAAGTATATATATATAATTATATATGTATATATTATTTATCTTATTTAGATACACTGCTCGTCTTCGACGTATGAAAAGGGACACGATTTTAATTTTTGTAGAACGCTAAGAACAGGATCAGGTTTTTATTGCAAATGGGTAGATTTTTCATAATATATTTTAATGTCTTAAGGATTGCAATGGCCTCAGCAGTAAATATTGAGGTTTCTTTTGGTAATCGATATTTCTGTGCCAGGTTTTCTAAATCACAGAATGTTGCTGCCCAGTGTGAGAGCTTGGGGGTTATTCTGGATTCCGAATGTTAGTAGTATTTTGAGGGTGAATGTATGGGTTTGGAAACGAGTGGTATATAGGGAAAGAAGGTTTTGTCTTAAAATTTTGTCAGAATACGTCTGAAAAGTCTTGAAACTATTAGTGAACAGTGGGAGACTATTATTTTTCCAATATTACCTAATTCTGAGTTGTTCTGTAAGAGTTTTAATTTTTGGTATTAGAGGATGATATTTTTGACGCATACATTTGAAAAAAAAATTATCAGACGTAAACTGTCTTCTCAATTGAAGTTCTACTATTTCTACCTGTAAAGCATTAATCGGGGAAGACCGCATTGCTCCAATTATTAACTTAAGGCTTTGCGACTGGATACGATCTAGTCTTTGTAGATTTTTTTTTGAAATTGGTTCCATAATGAAAGATGCATAATCTAGATGACTACGAACATATGCGTGATAAAATAATTTTTGGGTGTATGGATGGCAGCCCCACCACACGCGAGATACTGCTCTCATAGTATTGAGACTTGCTTGACATCTATTAACAATTTGGTTTATATGGGCGTTCCAGGTAAGTTTGGAGTCAAAAATAACTCTCAAGAATCTAATTTGGGATTTAATGAGGAGGGATTGATCAAGGCAAGTTATATGTACAGCGGGAACTTTTAGTTTTCTGGTAAAGATGATTACACTGTTTTTTGTCACAGACAATTCCAATCCATGTTCCATAAGGCAATCAACCAGATTGTTCACGCTATATTTGAGATTTTTTAACTGATTTAAAATTGGACCCGAAACGTAGATAAAAAAAAGTCATCAGCGTACTGCACGATTTGAGAAAGAGGGTGGATAAGGTAAGCTATGTCGAAGGTGTATATGTTAAATATGATAGGAGATAACACATACCCTTGTGGTAGACTTCTGGTGACAGTTCTGAATACAGGAGATGATCCTTTCACTTTTACCACTATTAACCTTTGGAGAAAGAGATTAACAATAAACCAAGTTAATTTAGGGGGAATTCCTATACCTAGGAGTTTTGTTTCAGGATACTGATGTTAACATTATCATATGTTCCACTTATATCGATCCACGCTCCAATTAGATATTCCCCCCTGATATTGATTTGCTCTCAACTGTGATTTTCTATCTCCTGAACCCTAATTGTGTGTTTGGGAGAATTTTTTTGTTTTCTACATACTAGTCAAGTCTTTTTTTTATCACGTGTTCACTAATTTTAAGTAAAGTGGATGATGAGGTAATCGGTCTGTACGAGAGTCCTGAATTGGGATCATTTTTTGGTTTTAAAATGGGTGCGATTATTTGAGATTTCCAAGATTGAGGAATGTTGCCAGTTTCATATATAATATTTATCATCTGGAGAAAGTAGGAGAGAGTTTCATTACAAAAGTTTTTTAAGAAAGAGTAGGGAATGCCGACAATCTCAGGGGCTAAGTCTGTTACTTGATTTACTAACTAATTTTAACTCATCCATGGAGAAATGTGAATCTATCCAGCTAGTCTCACTAAATAGATATTTGTGGGATGTTTCATTAAAGTTGGGTACATATGGTGGTGCCAATTTGTTCATGAATTCATTAATCCATTCTGACGAAGATGGTGGAATTTTTGGGGGGATGTGTGAGTTTCTAAATTTTCTTATTGTTTCCCACACTTTTGATACAGGGACTTCTGGAGAAAGGGATGAACAAAAAAATTTCCAACCATCTCTTTTCTTTTTTTTAATGATGCTTTTGGTTACCACCTGAGCATTTTTGAATTTCAGATAATTTTCAAGAGTCATATGTTTAGAGTATGCTTTTGCGAAGATTTTTCTTTCTTTGACAGCGTCAGCATATTCTCTGTCCCACCAGGGGGCAGGGGATGGTTTTGTTTTGTTTATCTTTTTTACAGGAATGTATAATTTTGCTGACTCTTCAATACAGGAAATAAATAAATCATAACAAAAATTTATATTTTCATGGGTTGGGGATGGTAAACTAATAATTTTATTATCAATAGTTTCGGAGAATTTTTCCCATTTTGCATTAGATGTCTGATATTTTAAACAGGTAAACGATTTTTGGTGGTTTGCTAATTTCTGATTTTGTGGTAAGGTGATTTGGGGTCTGGGAGAAAATCACAGTGAAGGATCTACCGCACTGGGACGGCGGTTTGACGAGTAGGGGATCCGTCATATAGAATACAGAGACTGAATTCATCAAGCAAATCAACAATATCTCTGCCAGATCTATCGTTGTAGTCAAAATGAGTAACGGATTTTGGAGGCGAGAAAACATCGTTTGAAGTAATGATTTTGAGGGACGATTAGATGGAGAAATGTACAAGGAAAGGATTGTGAAACCATCAACCCTAGCGGCAACCACTTCGAATGGGCAACCGGAGGGTTTAACGTTCACTGGTGTAAAGGGAATGGAATTTTTTATGAGAAGGGCGGAACCGCCTTTGTCATCTTGTCGGTCATCTCGGAGGCAGTGGTAACCCCGGACCCTAAAATGGGAACCTGGACTCAGTCATGTCTCCAAAATTGCCGCCACTGATATTTGATTGGAATTTAACTTTAGAAGAGCGACAATATCGTGGCTATTTGATTTGATACTACGGCTATTTCGCTGAAGAATTCTCTCCACAAATGTAGCCATTAGGAAGAAGGGAGTACAATGATGAAATAAGAGTAGCAGCGTTGGACGGTAAGGAGTTCTTATTTGAAATAATGGATATGAGGAGCATAACAAGGGTTCGGATGAAAAAAGAGTTGTCAGAGAGTAATGATTTTGAAAGATTATTTAATGGTAGGTTAGAGTAACTCGAGGGAGTAGGTACATGAGTGGAGTTTAAGCAATGGCCATTAGGGGCTCCTGATGGATTATTTCCATTAGGATAGATTTGATGAGAGTTGTAAAGTTGCTAAAGTTTGTAAAGCTAGTTTTAAAATGAAGGGCTTGGATTTCGGTGTTTTATACACAAATTTTTGTAGGATGATACTGCGGGAGCTAAGTTGACCGAAACTGGAATGATGCTGGCTGGTTGTGCGGTAGTCTTCGCAAAAGTTTTCTTGGAGTGGGAAAACATTTTAGATGCTTGAAAATATGACGTATTATTAGCTGCCATATATTGCCTAATGTTTTTTTGCCTTGTTAGTTCTGGGCACGTGAGACTAATTGCTGAATGATTGCCAGTGAAATTAAAACAGGTGAGAGGTTCGGAAGAGTATGGGGATTGGTCGGCAGGGTGGTTGTTACCGCTATTGAAGCAACGAGGAGGGGATTTGCAAGTTGGTTTGGAGTGTTCAAGCCGACAACAATTAAAACACTGCATTGTCGGGAAAGCATAAAGCTCTACCGGTAACGAATTGTAAAAGAGATACATATGTGATGGGAGGGTTTGTCCTTCGAAAGTGAGCACAGCTGTTTGAGAGGGTTTCCAGGTAACGATTCCTGTGGAAGTGTCTTTGTAATTCAAACGTCTAGCCTTTACAACTTTTCCTATATTTTGGAGGATAGAGATAGACAGGATGATGTCGTCTTCTGAGAGGTCAGTGGAAATACCACGCACGGGGCCCATGCGGGTAAAAATATAGGTCGGAATGAAAGCTTTCAATTTGTTATTTTGGGTATTTTCAGAAGATTTAACAAAATTATTAGTCAGTACTGCAGATTTAAATCCCACCGAAATTTTATATCTGCCTTCTGCTTTGATACCACCTGGGTAGATACCAGGAGTGTTCTGCTGGGAAATATATTTTCCAAAATCAATTGGATGTATAGATCCTTGTTCTGTTCTATGGACACAAACAAGGAAAGGAGAGACAGCCGAATTTGGGTATAATAGTTGGGGACGGGTTATATTAACAGGAGAAGCAGAAGGTAGATCAGAGGCCATGGTTGGGATTAGAGTTAGAGAGACAGGAGGAGATGAGATGATGCTGGTTATCTTAAGATTGTGACTTCTTTTCAATTTTTTATTTCTTGAATGTTAAAAAGTGGAATCGTCTGAAGATTCTGCATCTTCTGAGGCGGGTATTGAGGGACGAGAAGATGTAATGGAGGAGAAAGAGGGTCTGGAGGATCCGGATGTCTTATTTTCTCCACTGGGGCTGAAAATTAAATTAAATTAAAAAAGATTTATGACAAATGTCAAAATAAAAATGTAACAATAAATAGATTCTACTGAAAAAAAAGCTAAATAATTTAAATTATGAAAACAAGTGTGCTAAGAATATTAAAGTAAAAAAGTTTGTAAATATCTGATTTTTTTGTAAATATCCAATTAATCCTTGGGAGCTGCACAAACACAACTGTCACTCTCGGAGTTATTGTCGCAAAAAAAATACACATTAGTCTGACGAACTGGCAATCTAGACAATCAAAAGGCTCAACTCTGTTGTTTATTTTCCTAATATTTCAACTGAGCATACTAAATAATGTAATGTTTTCGATGATTCCCTACTCCTCTAAGATTGACGTTTAACGTAGACGGCTTCTACGAAACCTTAATATTAATTTGGCCAAATGATCATCTAGCGGTTACGAATACTCCCCATGTCATGTCCGTAATAATCCTAGTTCTTTTAACCCGCGTTTTCAATTAGCAAATATTCAAAGTTTAAAAACATCCAAATATAGCCGTTCAAATACCTATAGAGCAATTGTTAAAATAAATATACCGATTATCTTATAGTGCGTGATTAAATAACGGAACCCTCTGCTTATGCGGTATGATACCCGAACGCACTCGTTATAACATTAATTCTACTAGTCTTTAATTTATTACCTCTAATTCTGAAATATAAGAGCGTGGAAGGAATTATACATAGGACACCAACCTTGTCGTAGACTTATCCTCGTGACTGTGGCCGCCTCGTGGCGTCACCTAGCTGTTCATAAATTATGTGGACATGTGAAACAACATGCGACATGCTAAATGCCTCGCTTGGCAAATATGTTCCGTGATTATGATAAGTTCTCTAGACACCAGTCTGTTGCGCTCGCTCGGCTCCCCTAATCCCCAGATTAAGATACCCGTACGCCTGGTGCCTATTCGCGGTAGACGACGGGTGCTTAACCCCGAGCCCTCTCACCCATGCGTTCAAAAGTTAATGATGATGATGATGATCCGAAGTTTAGATTTGGCCGATGTCTCAGTGAACAATATCATTTGTTATGACTCATTCAAGATGCATGGCCGAGGACCTTGTATCTCCAATATGCTGCTGTTCAGTATCGGTAGGAAAATGGTCGATCCGTGGCCGCGTCCACCACTGAAGGTAATTGATTGATTGATTGTGACATGACAGTACGATTCTCAGGAAAATTACCATCCTTTAGGTGCGTCTGAGGGCATACGACATGTGACAGTGATGAATAGTTTAGTTTATCTGCAGGATGATCCTCGGTGTCTCGAACAATGCATCTCGAATAGAGCCAGGAACAAATTGTTAGGATTGTTATCTCTGCATGCTGGTGCGTGTGTGCGTGTGTGTGTGTGTGTGTGTGTGTATTTGCGTAATTGTAGATCGTTTCAGGAACACTGTCTCTGGGTATTAACCACTAGAGATTCTACTATCATCCTCTTCAACTGTACTGAGGTACGGGGTGTTCAGAAAATCCTACAGGAACCCACCTGATACGCTCGTAAGCTACATACAGTTTGTGGCGCACATGATGTATGTTGAGAGAACCGAAACCGCCGCGGAATCGTCACCTTAGCCTGTAGCCTCTTGTAGGTGACGACAAGGCATAGTAGCGGATCTAAATTATCTCAGCGATTGGTCCCGAAATCAACGCGACTCGCCCATATATCAGTGCCAAACTATACTTCACCATCGGTACCAGACGTCCTGAAGGTCAGCCTAAACCCTTTCGCTCACGTTCGAAATCCTTCAAGCAGGCTTACATATCAGAATATTCGGTCCAGCTCGCTGGCCGAAGGAAGTAAATAAATAAATATATAAATGCAGCTCCTCATTTTGTGGTGTGTAATATTAAGTCATTCAACAATGGTAGTAGCTGGTTAATTCCTTTTGTGGGTTAATCGTGCAATATATAATATAACAAATGGCTAAAATACATATTGATACTTTGATTCTCCATGATTATACCAGTTTATCTTATTTCAAGACCGAGTTCTGCAGCAACCAAGGTGGTTATCGTTCAATTATAATTTTGAGTAATCATAAAGAGTCAAAACATATATTACAAATGCGGTAAAATAGTATGATAATCAACAAAGGCATGCAAAAGAAACTCATTAAGATCCAAGCAGGTCCTCGCTGCTGACGTCCTTCTGGGCACCAACACATGTCTCTCGCGATAATATCCGGATCGAATAAATGGTCCGCCAACACTTTCGCGACGGTCGTAAGGTCATCGATTATCACTTTAATACATTAGATCAACTCCAACAATCCTCGTGGCCGCGTAAACTCAACCGTCCGAGTCCGTTTCAGGCTATCTCGTCCCGTTTCCCGCGCCCTTAGATTTCCCGGTTCAAAAGCGACCCTCGCACATACGAACCCCTCACCCTCCCGAAACCGACTGTCTGGAGAAGAGTTCGCCACCCCCGCCCATACTGCTCTCATCCCCCGCCCCGCTACTCTCGCCCCTAACCGACCCGCTCTAGAAATTTCGTAGAATTCGTATTTTTTTATCATTTTGTTATATGTGGATCATCACAATAATATATTATTTATTTATCCAATGCGCGTAATTAAAAATTCAGACGATTCAAAGAATTTGTTTCACAACAGACCATTTCAAAATCAAACTTATTAATTAGCTCACTGTTTCTCTAACACATTTCGAGAAGGGGAAGACACTCAATCCTGAATATTACGGCTGAGAGAGAATCACTTCACATTTAATTAATAAATTAACGCCATATCACGCATTTAATAAAAACACGACTTTTAGCTTACATAAATACATGTAATTCAAATAAATAAAAGTCTTAATACAAAGTAAATAAATCAATAAGAAAGATATATATATTAAATCTATCTATCGAAATAATAATTTTGTTACTACCGGGATACGAACCCGGAACTTTTCCTATCCGGGGAAACATATTGCCATTTTGCTAAATTAACCGATTACATTTTTGACAAATGTTGAACTTGTATATTATGTAGCCTTTTTTATATAATTGACACATTTATTATAATTAAAATATTATTTTCATACAAATTATTTTTTCTTTGGATAGATTTTTTTCTGTAAATCTTTCTGATTGATTAATTTATGTAGTATTAAAAATAGCACAGAACTATGTTTTAAAAGTGCAATATCATAACTAAAATGTGTTTTCATCATACACAAATAAACATTTCCGTTAAGTACTTTTTGATAATGATACTTTTTTTATACAGCAGACATATTACTAAGTACCTGATAGTAATCATTTAGAAACAAATGATCACTTCATTCATAATATCCAAATTAATTGATTTTTGATAAATTAAAATCTCTTTATATCTTACTTGGACTTTATAAAAGACTTGTAATATCAAATTCTGAATTTCTTATTTTTGCTGAAACATAATGAATATTTATTTTCTTTCAGCCAATAATGGAAGTACATATTTATACGGGTGAAGTATTTGTATGGGAAAAAATATCGGATTTCGTTATTTTGTGAAACATATCGTTTTGTTGAGATTCCATATTATACGTTTATCATTTACTAAAAACCAAACTATGTTTTCCAACAAAATTTTCTCGTCAGCTTACCTCGAGAGTTTATTATTTTTTAATAGTTACAATATTGCATAAAATCCTATTTTGTGTGAGTTGAAATCTAAACAGAAATAATACAGCGTACTATCTATGAGACAATATTTAAAATATTTTAAAAGTTTAACAAATCAAATCATTTATTAATATCTACTGTATAGAATATGTTTGTGACGATGATTGGTAATCAGATTTAACGAATATTGGTAACCAAATCAAATGATAACAGATGCATTACGACTCGCCTAATGATTTAGTGGTCGAGGGTTCGACCCTCGTTTCAGGAGGCCATCAAGTTAGTCTTATGTTCATAGTACAAGCGTTTGACTTAGTTTAAAAATAGTAAGAATATTGTTGTGCCGCGTATTCCGTGTGCGCACCTTTATTTAATTATTTTTTTAAGGTAATTGTTCGGTATTAAAAGTACACACAGAAAGCAATCGTTATACTTACGTACTGGTGTGACGCAAATATAAGATAAAAGCAGTAATTTTTATAATTTCGTAGGTCCTACAATACTCAGTACTCTAAGTGTAATTTGGCTAGAGCGCCTAATCTACTTCTATAAGGGTATCAGTGCAGCTTTTATCCTCTCTAATCAAGCTGTCCCAAAAGTATTTTTTGTAATAAAAATTCTGTAAAAAAAATAATGGATCAGTTTAATAAAAAAATGTTTATTTTGCATTTAAGAAGAAACCCTGGGAATTTATTTCTTAAAAATTATGTTTTCTAAATGTGATCCGTTATTTCGCTGGCACTCTTCTAAATGGGAGGAAAACTTTCTGAGAACTGCTCGGCACGTATTCTGCATATCGCTGCCATTTCTTCTCGAATATTTTCTTTTAATTGATCTAGAAAGGGAGTATTGTTAATATATACCTTTGATTTAAGGTAGCCCTATAGGAAAAAAGTCCATTGGTGTCAAGTCGGGGTTCCGTGGAGGCCTGTTTATGTCACCTCGTCGGGATATCCATTTTCCAGGGAAAATTTCTAGAACAACTAGTAAAGATACGCTCCATAGAGAATGAATTCCCAAGGAAGCGACTAGCGATCGGCATACCCCCCTCCCCCCCCCCCTTTGCCACTCGTTGCGTTGGTGCAGCGAATGAACCAAAATGAAAAAGAGTTTTGGGACATACTGTATTATAATTTATTAAGAAATACACAAATGTCTTAAGTTTTAATACCAATACATGAATAAGAAGAAAAAAAAGCTAAAAAAAATAGTAGACGTCATTAATATTACATTAGCATTTGTGTTTGTATTAATAACTAGAATAGACACACAATAAATCAAATAATTGGTTGAAAGAAAATATAATCAGTGGTTTTGAATAGAAAGCTTTTAGTTTGCTGACACTCGGTAATCGACAGAACTTTATTTATGAATGTGTGATGCACGAATGTAGGTAAATTAAACAGTAGTAGCGGTAGGGCGGAATCAGAATCAAAGAGCAAGCAGAAATAGTTCGATCTGATCTTGTGCCCGCTACAACATAAATAACTCATGTTCGTTCCACTTCCGAATTTGTACCGAGGAGTTCGCACTAATTAGATAATATGGCCATCGTACGAAAGCATCCACCCGCAAAGGCTCCAGAACGGAGATCCAGGAATGTCGTAAGTACAAAATAAATTTTACTACCATGCGCTGCGCATGTATTCTACTGCAATATTATTTTTACGGAAAAAACATTATTATTGTGAAAGTGTAGTTTTTCAGAACATTATTTTGTGGTATTTTGAATACAAATTAAATTAATCAACTTGAAATATATGCAGCAAAATATATTTATTGAAAAAATAGTTTAGTTGATATTTAGTCGGATTCGAACCTGGATCTTTTTCTATCTTTTTTCTGGCTTCTCGTAGCTTGTATTACTCAAATGTATTTGAGATTCGTTGCATTACAGAGTTAATTGCTTTTAAAAATGGAATAACAGATGTACTAATTTGAAAGAACTATATAAATAGAATATGTTATAAAATTTGTTGTAAAACTACTTAGTCGATATGGCGAAACTGAAATAAAATACTATTAAGGAGAACACATTCTTATTGTGAAGTTGTAATTATTCAGAACAGACGGTCTGTGATGTTTTAAAATTGATTTTATATGTATATATTTATAATTAATACATAAAATTAGTATTTGAAATAAAATACGTTTTTCTGTGTATTTTTCAAGTCAATTTATTTAATTTGCAATATTATTAGTAATGTTTATCTGTGCGTCGTTGCATTTGCCGTCTACTACAACGGGTACCGATTAAAACCCCGAAAGCCAAACACTACAATGAAACATTATTCCACGAAGATAGTCACAGATCGATTTCACTATTGCTCACAATCGTCGTAGTGTAATCCGTCAAGCGATTGTCGCCTTCTCGACTCGTGGACAGGCTTCACCGCGAGGTAACTAAATACCTGTTTATTCCATTTGTTCTGCTTTGTTAAAAAGTAAATATGTGCTCATCCATGTTCTATGTTCTCTATGTTCATTTACGTTCTCCCATATTCAGTGAACCTTCTACAACGATGAAGTGAAATTGTTGCAATTTAATAATCGTAATATTTTACTGAACTCGGGTATTTTAATTATTTTTGTAAACATAATTCAACCGCCTTACAATACATTACTACACGGATATGTTACTTACTTACCATCACGTCGTTTCTCCGCGGGGGTAGGTAGAGAGGATAGAGCACCGCACTTTTCTGTCCTGACACATAATTCTCACCTCATCCACATTCATACATCTTCTCATACACGCTCGAAGATTATTGAGGCTTCTAACAGAACCATCCTCCAGTATCTGGTTTACTTGGTCGTGCCAAATCTTTCTCTACTCCTGGTGCCGTCAACACTTCGTCATATATCTTTCCTACCATTCTCTCCTCATTCATCCGTTCCATATGACCAAACCACCTAAGTGATCCTTTCTTAATCTTACTCACTATACTATGATCAACTTTACATTCTTTCCTAATTTATTCATTACTTATTCTATCATAAATGGATCTGCCACATATACGCCTAAGCAATCTCATTTCCACTGCATTCAGTCTGCTTTCGTTCTTCTTCTGTCAGCTCCAGGCCTCACTTCCATATATCAGTGTCGATACCAGGACTCCATTGAGTAACGCGGGTATGTAATCTGTATATATATTACATTCTGGGTTATCGAGGTTTGTAGGGATGTTGGCTGTCGGGATTAAGACTCAAATCCTATTCTAACGATATGTAAAACAGCGCAAGTTTCTGTCGGTGCACGCGAGGGAGTTCTGCGACAAGAGCAGCCTGCACGGCTTGCGCTACGTCACCGAGAAGGGCGCGCACTGGCTGCAGTCGGCCATCTGGGCAACCTTCATCATCTTAGGTGGCATATTTTGTGTCACTCTCATGCTGCTTGTGTGGAACAGATTCTCTCACAACTCTACCATCACTGCAGTGAGTATATTAATTATCTTAAAGTGTATGTTTTTCCCAATTTACATATTGAAATTCACATAGGACATAGTCTAATAATAGATGCAGTCCATCATTTTAGAAATGTTGATTGACCAAAAAAAAATTATGATATTTTACATTTTGTTCAAATATTATTGATATCCGAATAGTAAACAGAGATGGAATTGCATTACAATATTTAGTGTTTTTAAATTTTACTATTAACTTATTCGGACGTATATATATTTTTTTGATATTTTTATATAATTATTAATTTCTGGAATCCACATTTTATTATTATATATTGTATCAAGTTTATTACTTACTTAACATAACATTTTATAACCATCTGTATTAGATGTATCGTCACTTTAATGAACATTGTTATAAAGATATTGATTTAGGTATGTACTCGCTTATATTATAAATTTTTAAAAAGGCTGTCAATGCACTTCACCAATCTAACTGCATATTGTGTTTAGTTTATTTGACTAAAAGTCAACTCTTAGATGCATCTCTGAAACTGGAATTATGTGTCATATATTTTTTAAGAAATATTCTTATTATTTACTGGCGTATTTGTAATAATGCATTTATATTATAGAAAATTACTTTATTTTCTGTACAAGGTTTTTATTATTTTTGATACATAATTTATTTTGACCGTAATGAGAATTTTTATAATTATTATATTTTTAAATATATAACGCAAACACGTTGTGGTTATTCGTTATAGTAATTATATATTTATTTACTTTGTTTTTGAACCATGGTGGCTTAAAAATAAGATAAATAAATAAATAATTATTATAATGAGAATTATTGTTGAGACGTATGAGAGGATGTTAGGTCATTTTATTAATATTTTTATTTAATTTAATATTATTATTTACCATTTAATTGTTCACCAAATAAAATAATTTAATTGTATATTTATTATTATAAAGGTCGAAACCATGAATTTCCCCATATGGAAGGTGATTTTCCCCACCGTAACAATTTGCGACAGTAACAAAGTACATAGACCTAAAATTCAGAAAATTAAACAGATTTTGTAAGTATGTACTTGTGTGTTTAATGTTGGGACGATCTTATATTTGCTTTGAATTAATTAATTAAAACAATGTTTTTTTTAATTTGCAGGCTTTTTAATAACGTGTCGCAAGCTGAAGCCGATGAATTTTTTGCATCATTGAATTATCTCATAAGTAGACACCGCTTTAAAAAATCTTACAATGAAATATTTGCGATTTTGGAAACCACCGGAATAAATGTCGAATCATTGATGCTTGATGTGAGATCAATCTAATATTACATTTCGTGATATAAAATATGTTTACAACACGTGATATAAAATATGTTCATACATACATTCAAATCATCGGTAAACAATTACCATTAGTTGATAATTCATAAAACATATGTTTCGATAATTCCTTAGCTGGTGCAACGGTGCCGAGAGATGCTGAAGAAGTGCACATGGATGGGCGAAGAGGTGGAATGCTGGAAATTATTTAAAATGATTAAAAGTGATGAGGGCTATTGTTGTTCTTTCAATTACCATCATTCAGATGAATCATTCGACAGGTGTAATGGAGTTTTTCTTTTCTCTTTCACATGAATGTGAATATCTTAATTAATTTTGCTTCATGATTAACACGAACAGCTTAATAAATGTTGCAGTTTGAACGAGTCCTACGCGCCAAAATACAGAGACCAGTTCTACTTCACAGGCGGCGCAGGAATCCACAGCGGGCTCAGCGTCGTCGTTGAAGTCAATGCTGAAGAGTACGTGTCACCCACGAGACTCGTGCCATCTGTCGTTGTAAGTCGTACTTGATACCATATCATTTAACTTCTCGTCGGTCATTAGGCCTGGTTCATCAGATTCCGTATGAAGCTGAAAGATGTTTTTAATGAAAACACATTTTTATTGTAGAGCTGTAATTTCAAAACATAGTTCTGTGATATTTTTGATACAAACTAAATAAATCAATTTTATTTAAAAGTAGAATAATAGATGTAGGGGTGGGTATTAATTATAAAAAAGATTTCAAAATATTTGTTCCAAATTTGCCGAAAACAATTTATTTATTTATTTTATTTTGTATCATATGTTATAAAGTACATTTAGTATTTTAATATCTGCATCGCTGGGCTTCGCCGGTGCTGAGGTTGGGCGTTTACGGATTAACGCGTTTCTGCACTTTCTAATTGATTTATTTATATTATTATGAAAGGTATTTAATACCTTGTAAAATGAGATCATTTTTTATTTAGTATTAATAAATATTGAATGAAAATAAAATAACTATTTGGGCTACTTAAGTACTATTTATTTATGCTAAGAAATGTACAGAATTCATTTAAATTACAGTCGTACTTCATTTTAACGAGCCCGCATACAACTAGAACATGGATGTAAAAATTCCCACTGATTTAATTTGAAGCATTTTTCCATAGAACTCAAGGTTGTAACGAGTGTGCTTCGCGAATACACCGAACAACATATGGATCAGGGGAACACAGCGAACTGATACACGGGAACATAACGAGATACTCCCCAATTCTCGGATCAATTGACGCACATAAAAAAGCGATGTTAACCATTTATCATTTTATAATTACATCGAATTACAGCCTAACTAATGAAATAATCGAGGTTCGCCCTATATTTTATTTTTTTATTTTTACAATTTATTTATCACATGAATTAAGTATTTTGCATTATTAAAATTACATGATTTTTTTCCGTTTACTTCTCCAAAAAAGAGACTAGCTCTTGTGCTTGGAGAGTGAGTTACACTATAATAATTTTATATATTTTATTTATTGTCTATTTGTGTGCTTCTGAAGTGTTCTATAATATTGTTTATTTTCTAATTATGTTATTATCTATGCAAAGCCTTGCATCGGAAATATGTCTGCTAAAAGCGTAATGAAAGTAAGTGCCCTTCAATTCGTGAAATAGCCCAATTATTCATGAGTTAGAACGTGGCGCAAAAAATGTTAAATCATGTTTTTTTGACCTCTTAAACAGTATTGATATTGTGAAAGAAAAATATGCACATATCGGCAATGTAATCATAGCGAGTAACGGTTACTACGAGGAAATTTTTTTGGTCCCCTGGTCCTCAATATTCGAGTTCGACTGTATTTAAACTTTTTTCTTAAATCAAAAAATGTTAATGTAGCGAAATGGTAACTATCGTAATTGTCCGAATATAACACGACACCGAACTTAACGCGTCCGAAAATTTTAATAAAGATATTTAGAAAAAGAGAAATCCGAATTTAACACGATATTTTTTTCTCAATTAAAAATAAAGCAAGTAAATTTAATCGTATAAGCAATTATTTCTTAATTAGTAAATAACACATTTTACATTTATGTTAACAAAATAAAGTAATGTAAGATAATGTTATATAGATAGTAAGATACCTAAGAGGAAAACAAATCTAAAGGAATTTGCATTCTTATATTTTTTTAAATCTTTTCTCCACAAGCAAATCATACCTTTATTTATTTGTCTCTTTGATTAAACTTTTTCTCAGGACTACTACTATTACTCAAACTCATTTTTTATGGACAATAAATAATATAATAAGTAACTGTTACATTAGAAAACATACAAATGACAAAAGTTGGTAAAAAAGTCGACAACACACACCAAGTCATAGACAAGTGTCTATGGTTAAAAGTGGGTGGCTGGATACAAAGGCGAAAACAAGAAGGCTCGTTTATAAAACATTCCATTACCTAGGTCTCAAATTTAGCGTGAATCAATTTCCCCAGCAGCAAGAAAAAGTTCAGTGTTTGTATCCCGGCGGTAAAATATTTTTTTTCGTAAATCTTTCTAATTATTTCATGTTAATATCATAGAACTATGTATGTTCTAGAATTACAACTTTACAGTAAAACGTATTTTTGTCGTATATTTCGGTATTATTTTAAGCTAGGTCTTGAAATGGACAGCTATAAATAGACTGCGATGAATAGAAGTGTGCACTTTGGAAGGCTAAAGAAAAAGAAAAACCGAAAGGTGCCGCGCGAAGGAGTGAATGCCGGAGAACTTTTATGCAAAACTTACATGAAGCCATCGGGGTGAATGCATTACAAATAATACTGGAATGGCTATAATTGCGCACACTGGAATTAAATCCAACTTAAGCAGAGCACGGCCACATTACAAAGGCAAACCCGGGAAAGGGTCACCGCTTTTGGTTATTATCCCCTTCAGACCTGGTGCACATTGCAATGTATGTTTGAGTGGAAGCCGTAATGTTAACATGATCCATATATGAAATCTGTTTTATTTTAAACTCTAATATTTATATTAGCCTCGTTTGAGACAATTTTAGCCATTTATTGAGTAAAATATTAAACAAAACGTCGTAAGAGACAACACAGCGACGCCAAGCAAAAAGGGGGGTTAGTTCATTTCAGTAATTAAGATCATTAGTGATATATTACTTATGCATATCCATTGTTAATTATATTTTTTACTATATTATGATATTATTTTATCAATACATTGAGTAATCTAGTAAATATCTGATGATAAACATCAATGTACATTGTAATATGCTTTCCGTTTCAATTACCGAGAAAATTGGTTACAGTGAAGATTACTTTCCATTATTATAATATTGAATACTTAAGTATTTATGTATTTTATTCCTAGTTCAGAATAAATAATGCATACATATTTACTAATAATGTGAATTATATCTAATAAAAATAATTATTTTTTAAGATCCCCTTCTTTTTATTTCCATTTATGATGATAAATGTAATGTGCGTCTATTTAATTGTTTTGTTAATCGAACGTGTAAAATGTTTTAAAACATACTTACATGTTTTTTTTTTAAATTAAGTAATTTATTCTAAATAAAAATTATTATTACTAAATTCACTACGTAACTCTTTTTTAATTAATAAGCACGTATTTGCAGTGTTTTTGAGTTTTCATTAATCTCCAGTAATATAAAGATACCTCGATAATTAAAATGTTCATGTCCTGAGAAGTTTTGTACATCTCATGGTACATTATGTAACTTTTATAAAAATAACAGCAAAAATATTTATTTTAAATTTCCTGTTTTTTTAATGCTCCTTAACACTAATTATGTAAAAAATAGCTCATCTAAGGAAATGAGATTAAGTCTGAAGGGGATAATGTATAATGTATTTAAAGGAAGGTAAATACCTATTCCTAAGATAAGAGAAGAAAATCGCGCGAGTTGCGTTAAATTAACTGAGAATTTTTCTTTTAAAATTATTTTTTTATTTAATTTTTTTAGTTTTGTTTATTAACTTTTATTATGTACTAAAACATTATGTACCTACTAAAAATATGATAACAGCCGGGGAGCAGGAGCAAAAAAATATCCAACTGATGTACGAGTTGGATGAATACAATCACGCAGGATCATAATATCTTAGCAATACCACAAAATTCTACTAGAGCTGGCGGTACTTGATTACTTTTCGTTTCTTCTATTAATTTTTGGTTTTATATTACATTGGAAATATCACATATCCAAAAAATGTCGTTATAATAATTATGCTTCCAAACAACATTAAACAGGAAAGGAACAAATTAATGTTGATTGTGTACCTAATTTTGTACTTATGATTATTTTTAATTTCTGATTTCATAAAGTCAGGATTAGAATTTTTATTTATTTATAATAATCATTTTTATTTTGAATGCATAACAAAGCTAAAGTAGATATTTGTGCCGCATTCAATTTATTTATAAATATTAATTTTGTAAAATTAAGTTATATTATTTATGTCATATCTTATTTCAATACATCAGACACTATATTCAATATATCGCACACACTATATCAAAACCAAGACAATTCAAAAAAACAATATACGCAACTTACCTTAGCCTCATTCAGTTCTCAAATAGTGTCATTTTAGGATACATTTATGACCTAAAATGTAAAAAATGAAAACTATGATTTTGCGAATTAAATTCAAATTATTTAAATAAATAATTTCACAACCCGTTTCGGCGCCTCCCCTAGTCTGGCGCCAGAGGACATATTCCCCTTCCCCCCCCCAGCAATTCCTCTACCATAATTAAACCATGCTAGCTAGATAGATTAACTCGAATTTGTTGATTAAACAGCAAACAATTTTTCACTATTAAAAAATGATAAAAAAAATAATATTACCGATTTTGATTTAAAAACATTGCGGTGTATTTATTCCGTAAACATGAATAATTACTATCATTTGTAAGAATGGCACATAGAAATAAGAGTGGTTAAGTCAAAATGTTTTTATGTAATATTACTACATTGGAATAAAATTTACATATGCCTGCTTGATTGAATTATGGGTATGCGTTTAGGCAATGTAACCACAGTCGTGACTTAATTTTAATTAAAAAATGAGATACTCCCTTTTGAAAGACGGGCGACGAAATGTCCGGGAGTTCGAGCCTAGTTCCAGAAAACTAACAAGTTAGTTCTATTTTTCACAAACACTTAGCTTAATTTGAAAAATAGTAAGTAAATTGATAATAACGTGTATTCTGTTTGACGCGCATCTCAATGTTATGGTTACTCAATTTTAAGAAATCTAACTTATCACTGTTAAATCATGCCAAATGTTATTTCCTCTTATTCATTAATATACTTTCAGTGTTATTAAATCATGCTAATGAGAACGAATATCTTGATAAGTATAACAAAAATAGAGAAAAATGTTTTTTTTTAGTTGTCTTAGTTTTGATCTAGGTATGAGATATGTGTTTATATTACCATAATATGTATAATAGAATAAAACGAATGTACTCCAATTGTAAATTTTGTGTTGATAAAGTTGCTTCATAAAATCATCGTAATGATTTAAAAACAAAGTCCCTTTAACCAATACCAAATGAATTAAGTATTATCTGATACAATAATTTTTCAAATTCTATAGGTCCTCGTTCATGACCCTTGGGACTATCCCGAGATGCGGACTTTAGGTACGCTGATCCAAAGAGGCGAGCTCGTACACGTCCCAGTAGAACCTTCTATCATCGAAACAACACAAGACGTGAAATCTCTCCATTACACGAAAAGAAACTGCATTTTTGACGACGAGGTAATCAGCTAATATAGTCAATTTAACAATAATACTTACTATTGCTGGCTTACAAATATTAATTTATACTGACTTAATTCAGGTACACTATAAATTGTATTCTTTTTCCAGGAAACTATTTCGATTGGCGCTTATGGTTACGAGAATTGTATAATTGAATGCCGATTGAATACTATCGTATCACTATGTGGATGCATACCATTTTATTATAACGTTAAAAACTATAAACGTAATAAATTCCATTTTAATATTTCTTTTTGAATCACTCAATTACATATAATTATTTTTGTGTACTTCATCATCGTCAGTTTCATCCCCTAATCCTAGGAGGCTCGGGGTTCAATGTCTTCTAACAAGGCGCTTCTATCTAGTCATTTCTTGTGCCGCTTCGGTACTCGTTGACCAATCAAAACCCAATCTGTCTTTGTTGCAGTTTATCTCGATATTTTTCACTCGATTTAATAATGATACCACTAAGCTAACTCATCTCGGAGGCTGGATTCTTAATCTCATTCTCTTTGTAAGGATCTATATTTGGTATATATTAAGGTGAGACTGTACAGTCAGATTGGTCTGACATTTAACTCAAATGTATTTATCAGCGCACTGTTAAGGGAACGTCATCACCATATTTTCAATATCAGTTAATTATAATAAACATCTTTTTATTATTTAGGTGTTCGTTTTTTTACTATTTATTTTACACGCCTGTAATTTTAAAAACGAATCTGTTAATATTATTATTTTTGTAAAGGAACCCTGCTTTGCTATTAAAAATTAACTGCCGTGACTGACAAATTACTCGTAAACTTTGCTTTCAGATCAAAATGTGCGATTTTGCAACTTATTGGACACTGGGTGTGTGAACACACATCACCGTGAGTACCATTCATCTACCTGCTGACATTACTGGTAATGCAAGGATAAGTTAACTTAAATTCATTATAAAATGTGTTACAAAACGCACATATCAGTTGAGTTTAAAATTAATACTGAAAATATTGAAACATATTACTGCTTTTTGGTATAGCTTAGGTAAAGTAGGTTAAATTTTTTAACTTCCAGGACGGGGATCGAATTCCTGGCCTCTTATTTAGTGAGACTCTTACCGCTAAGTCAAGTGACCTAGTAAAATAGCAATAAAATGTTGGAGTATCGATTGCATAGCATGAAATCAAATGACATTTAAAAGCAATTAACTCCGTAAACAGGAATAAGGAAAAATCGGGAATTTAGAAATATAAATTAAATCATAAAGATATAATATTTTCAAATAAATTGCATTAAGATGTATTTATAACCTTAATAAATAAATAAACCTATTAACAGATCCTACGCAATTTTTAAAATAGTTAATGCTAATTATTGTTCCATCTGCACAATTAAGTATAGCGATATGTAAATGGAAATATTTGGAAAGTCTTAACGATTTTTGAATGGTTTTGACTTTTGTACTTTCTTGTATCTAATATATTTATGAAGATTACTGTTGAATTTTTTTTTCTAATGATCTAGCTATATATAGAGCTATTATAACGGCAATAGCATTATATCATTTTTCATAAGCGATGCTAGAATAGAGTAGATAACTAATAATAAATTATGTAAATAAATATTATTTAAGCTGGACAAAATATGCTGCCAAACATTCTGGCTAATTTTGCCCAACGGATCGATATAATTGTAGAGAAGAACGTCTATTACTCTCTGAATCGGTCGATGCAACGCAATATCGCCTGCACAACATATTGGGTTGCACGTTGCTGCGCGGCCATCCATAACTCGTTACCGAAAATTATTATTTTATAAAAATATTATATTATAAATTATTCACTCACCATTTAAAAAAAATGTTTATTCCGAGATTCATCTTGTCAAATGTGTCACGAAAATGCGCTAAAAATAAAACATTAGAAAAAGTACGTTATAAAATTTCACAACCGTCTTAATATTCAATGAGATAATAAAAATGAGTTTTAAATTAAATATGTTTTTATAAGAATAGATCAATAAATTTTAATTCAAAACCGTAATGTAGTCACTATAGCTAATTTAAATTACAACACCTGTGTATGTGGTGGGCTATCGCTTCAACTCATCAGAAACCGCACAGCGAGCTGAATGCACCTAGCAAGGCGATACTCGCAACGCAACTCCCGCCGGCCATAAATACGTGGGGTACCGACTACGTGTAATAATACAAGCGCAGCCACCTGCGCTTTGCGGAGCCGCATCACGACTACTCTAACTATCGACGTCGTCTGAGCAGCAGCTCTAGAAACCACCTCCAATCTTATTTCACGCACCTATTTGTACAATTTAACATAAATAAATTCTACTTTTAAAATAAGCAATGTTATCTTTGTGGTTAAGATTCATATTTTTATTTTTTATCTTTGTTTGATTAACCACTAAAATGAGTTTAAATACATCTACCGGTTTCGAAAAATACCATTTTCTTCTTCAGGATGTCATAACTAACTAAAACATACATTGTTTCTTTGACAGAATCTATTTTTAAAAATCTATTTTTAAAAAGAAAATTTTTTTTTTTTTTTAGTACCTAACTCAAATCATTACTTAATACAAATTTACTCGAATAATTTTTAGGAAAAAATTTTAGAATGGGACTCGTAGTTAAATTTAGTTGGTTGTTTATAATTTTTTGATTAGTTTTACACGCTTTATTTATCTCCAACGATTCCAAATTATTTAATTTGTGACCAACATCGTTTATATGCAAAATTGACAATCCCAATTTTTTATCAAAATCATAACCATTTTCTATCAAATGATTAGAAAATTCTGAAAATCCACTATTGTTCAAACATCTCAAATGCTCCTTTACTCTTATATTAAAATTTCTACCCGTTTTACCAATGTAAAATGCAGCACAATCCTTGCAACTAAGTTTATAGACACCAGAATTGTTAAATTTATCATCTTTCTCTTTAGAATGTATAAATTTATATCAAATGTGTCACGAAAATGCGTTAAAAATAAAACATTAGAAAAAGTACGTTATAAAATTTCACAACCGTCTTAATATTCAATGAGATAATAAAAATGAGTTTTATTTAAATTTATAAATTCTAAAGACAAATATGATAAATTTAACAATTCTGGTGTCTATAAACTTAGTTGCAAGGATTGTGCTGCATTTTACTTTGGTAAAACGGGTAGAAATTTTAATATAAGAGTAAAGGAGCATTTGAGATGTTTGAACAATAGTGGATTTTCAGAATTTTCTAATCATTTGATAGAAAATGGTTATGATTTTGATAAAAAATTGGGATTGTCAATTTTGCATATAAACGGTGTTGGTCACAAATTAAATAATTTGGAATCGTTGGAGATAAATAAAGCGTGTAAAACTAATCAAAAAATTATAAACAACCAACTAAATTTAACTACGAGTCCCATTCTAAAATTTTTTCCTAAAAATTATTCGAGTAAATTTGTATTAAGTAATGATTTGAGTTAGGTACTAAAAAAAAAAAAAAATTTCTTTTTAAAAGTAGATTCTGTCAAAGAAACAATGTATGTTTTAGTTAGTTATGACATCCTGAAGAAGAAAATGGTATTTTTCGAAACCGGTAGATGTATTTAAACTCATTTTAGTGGTTAATCAAACAAAGATAAAAAATAAAAATATAAATAAATTTAGTGAAACCGTAAGTTGTTTCTTTATTTGTAACCTATTGCTTGACACACATAAATTTCTTCATATTTTACAACTCAAATACGAACAACATAGGCCTCTCACGTAAAGGGTATTTGGGAAAATATTGGGGCATCCATACCTTTACACAAATCACATTTTTCAAACCTTCTGATCTGGAGTCAACATACATCAACACACACACAATAATAAATAATCGCCAACTCTCAATATATATATTATAATGACTTAATCGTGCCGTAACCCAGGGTGAATCTAGGCTACTCTTACGGTGACACCCAACTTACCACCCCTAGAGCACGACAGTCTACTAACTTTGTCCCACTCACTCTCCTGCGCTCTTGCAGATCACTGAACAAAATATTTTTGTGGGTTCCTGCTCTTAATAACCCCGGGTAATTTTCCAATTTTAATTTATTTAAAATCACATCTTCATATACATATATCATAGAGTTCTATGTGGTATATACGAGTATTTGTTTCCAGACACCATTATCATGTATTATGATTTTGAAGCCTTCTATAAGGTTTAGCACTTCAATACATATTAGAGTAATTAAATAATTATTATCATCATAAACCTATGTCGCTTCACTTCAGGATGAAGGCCTCCCTCAAAAAACGTTAATTATCACTGTCTTCAGTTCTTATTTGTTTGTTGCCTGTCCTACCAAAACATCGAAGTTTTGGCTAACATAAAGAGTATTTTTTCACGGTTTCTTAATTATAATTATTTAAAATACACCATATTAATTTATTTGAAATAAAATATAAGTTTAGTGATAATTTTTTACAGTGATTTATACAAGAGATGGACTAACTTACATCACACCGTTTCTCCACAGGGATATGTAGAGAATAGTATGCCTTAATCTTTTATCCGGGTTATTGTCACACTATTGTCTCGTTCACTTTCATAAATCTCAAGCATGCTCCTCGGTTGCTGAAGCTTCTATATAAGCCAGTAACTAACATGTAGATACATGGCAGTCATTTTCATTAAAAATTGTTTGTTTAATTAATTTTTTTGTGTATTTTAGGTGATTTATTTGTTTGCCTAATAAAATAAATTTGTACTAAAGTACATACAGTACGATTATTACATTAAACAGGATAAGTAAAGTTTCTCTGAGCTTCGGTCTGGTTTATGGAACTACCAATGGATATAATCACTATTACCTAACATCAGAGTTTTTATATCATTTAAATATTACACTGACCTGATTTATATTAAATATATAAACGGCTTTGACAATTTTATATTCGTTAGGTTGTACTTTATCCAGTAATTCTTTAAAAATCCAGCACTGGAATTAAAATTATGGTCAAGTAAAATTAGGTTAGAGAAAAGTATGTAATTATTTTCATTTTAATTAATTCGTGTGTTAGACAAATGCCGCCATTGAATTATAAACAAATAACTAAAAAGATATGTGCAATCTTGTATGCACACAATTGTAAGCTACGTCACAATTAGAAGTTCATTACCGTCAATACAAATTACCATCAAATTTAATACATATCTTCAATTCAATAAAATATAATTATCTGAAATTGTAAAATTTTATAGATATCCATATAAAATTTTATTGGTATCCCCCAACTTATCATGTGTACCTATGAATATTTTTTAAATGAATATAGTTCAATAACTCAAAAATCCTGTCGTAACATTTTTAGGTTTGTTGCACACTTTGCAATCCTCCGAAGAATCCAGTATTAATGTTTCTTCATATGGGCTGGACTGCACCTGTTTTCCAACTTGCGATGTCAACTGGTACACATACACCATGGACAAGGGCAAAATGGTGGAAACTGAAAAGTAAAAACATATTTGTACTTATGGTTGTAAAAATATATAAGTAGTTAAAAATCCATAAACATGATAAATTATAATAATAAGTACATTTTAAGTTTAATTTATTTCGAAAAGATTCGTGTATTTAGTTGTACAATAAAGAATTGCATTGCACCGTAAACTGTACTTATCTTAACCATCATCCTAACATTGATCGAAATAAATTAAAGCATTTCCTATCACGTATCACAATAGTGAAAAGAGAATGACTAATTTAATTTATTAAGGAGAACACTCAATGATACAGGTGAATTTTATATTCCAGACCGATTTTGTTTGGCAGACATTTGTCAGTTCGCGTTTGGTAGTCGTAGAGAGAGTACCTTGTTGATTATAATTTATTATGGAGCACCCAACACTTCAATAACGTGCTTAAATAATAATAACAACGCTGTAACCATTAATGATGATCGCTATCGTCACATGTTGTAAAACTTCATGGTAGCCAAATTGGATCGATTGGGCCTGCAACACGTATAGTTTCAACAGGACGGTGCCACCTCACACACAGCTCTCACACGCTTGAAATTTTGCGAAAAAAATTTCCCAACTGCACAATTTTAAAAAGTGGTGCTATAGCTCAACCATCTGATTTAAAGGCTCCCGACTATTTTCTGTAAGAGCTCTTGAAATGAGCTCAATAAGCCAACAACAATTTCGATACTATAGGACAATATTCGAAATGAAATTGCTGAAATAACACGCGAAGTCTGCGAGAATGTTATGAAACATATGATTAAAAGAGCACGCATTGGTGCCGCTGCCAGAAGTGGTCACTTGGCCAATGTCATATTCTATACATAATTGTAATAAACAAAATAGTTGATTAATGATTAATAAAAAATAAATTAAATAAAAATTATTTCATTTTCTAGTTGTTCGAAAACAACATCGGCCTGGAACATAATATTCACTCTGTAGTTAATCTGCGCATGCATAATTTGTGATAGCTGTTAACTCAGTTCGCAAATGACAGTTGAGGATATCGATAATTTTGAAAAAAATCTTCCGATTATAAAATATGTAATTCAGTAATGTACAATACTCAATTAACTCATATTACAAAAAATGTAAGAAATTTCATGTTAAATGTTACCTAGTCATTTAAATTTAATTAAATTCCAAATTTATTTAGTTGACCGAAAATAATCGCTTTTATTTTAATTTTGACCGCAGTTAAAAATTGTATAAAAATGGAAAATATCTTAAAAATTTTGTAGTTAAATAATTGTTGGCTTATTTTTCAGAGGTCAGTGAATCAAATTTTTACTGAATGATTTTTTGTTTATTTATATCTAAATATTATATAATTTGTGACAATTCTGATCAAATGCGATTTTCTCTTTAAAAAAAATTAAACAGACATCAACTCACTCAACTCTTGCATTCCATTACATCAGTAGATGATGAAAACTATATATATACACATATAATTAATGTAATTTATTATACTCATTTTAATCATTTACATTTAAAAATATCAATATATATATATATATATAAAATTAATGTAATTTATTATACTAATTTTACACATTTATATATAAAAATATCAACTAAAAATATTTTATTCTTCTAAAGCAGATAAATGAAACAATTAAGATAAAAGGAAAAGATAAAATATTTTTTTGTTGATATTTTTATGTAAAATTAGTATAATAAATTACTAAATTGTTGTCAATGAATGTGAAAATATTTTTATTTTAGACCGCACCTGAGACTTTGCGGTCAAATTCGAATAAATAGGTTGTAACTTTGACCACTTTAAAGACTATCTACAATTATAACTCTCTTATCCATTTGATTTTAGGTTATATTTTCCTCATCGTATTTATATACTATATCAACTACAATATGTTTTTGATATCACTTGTTGTATTATATGCACAAAGATTTAATGTTATATTGGTTAAAGTATGCACACTATAATAAAGTTGTAAATATGACACATTTTTAAAACCGTAAAATTCCTCGTCTATGTACTACAGCGATGGTTCATCCAGAGTTTGACATATGTGTGCAGTTACCACTTTCTTTATATGTGAACATGTGCAGTGTTTTCTTTTCCGTCGTGTAAAATACAGGTGGATGAGTGGATTGTCTATTTAAAATAAGAAGAAAAAATACAGGTGGCGTCATTGCTGTACTTATTTTCACGTAATCATTTTCGCGCCAGGATTTTTTTGTATGGTCATAAAATCAATCGATTTCTGTCAAACTTTTTTCCAGTCTAACCAATGAGATAGTGGAGTATGTTAGAAATGAGCTTTTGTAGTATGTTAAAAAAATTCCGATTACCATGCTTTTTGAGTTTTTTCAAAATGTGCAATATTTTCGGATATATTGGCGTCCAAAGTTGAGTTTGTTGTGTACGTATGAGAGATGTGACGTCACTACGTCAATACCCAGTAGTATCCAGAGTGTCGAGTACCGACTTGTTGACCGGAAGATGTGACGTCACACGATAAAACGGTATAAACCAATCGTTTTTAAAACACACAAATTAGAACATCTGTAACTCTGCCTGTAAGCTATCTGCTCTGTAAAAAATTATTTCAGTTTTGTAAATGATATTTTTCGAAGAATCTTTTTAAAAGTAAAAATAAATTACTCCACTACCTTATTGGTGATTATAACAACAATTGGCATTTTATTTCGAGTTATAGTATATATAATTAGGATTATTTAAATCTACACCGATTTCTGTTAATATTTGTTGATTTTTATTTTAAGTATGTACTATTGATATTTATTTAAAGAATTGTTAATATTTACAATAAAATAAAAATGGAGAATTCAGAGCCAATAAATACCGTGACGTCAATATCTATATGAAACGGATTCGAACTTAAATCTGGTGAAGGTGAGTCTAAGATCAAACCATCTCCAAAGATAAATGGGTGAAAGACAGCTTGGAAATTGGCATTGGTCACAATATAGGAGTGTTGACGAGAATAAATACATGATTCCCGAAATACTGTAAATGTAAATCTAAATCTAGAAACTTTTGATTTGGATAGAGCTGGAAGAATTCATGACTCACAAAAAACAGATTTTTTTTTAAAAATTGGAAAAAAATAAAAAAGTATCTTCTAGCAGATTAGCTAGCCGCACATGAGCGAATTTTTTCGACGGACTAGATCCATGAATTAGATCGGCGCATATTTTTGATAGATCTGTCGAACGGGGGCCTGTTGTTGCCCACAGGCAGATCGCGGCCGTCACATTTCCTTCACAAAATCTGCCAGAGATTACAAAATTACACAAATGTTCCTCCATGTTGGCGTTTTCAAACATTCATCTATCTTGTCATTTGACATTTGAAAAAAAATATTTTTATTTTTTAAATTTGAACAACTTGGTTATTTTTTTATTATGATCTATGAGAGATTATTATTATGAAAAAGAAAATATTTAAAACGGACTTAGTACAATGTTTCAAGCTTTATCCCCGAGCCAGACACTTATTTACGCATGTAAAATAGAAAAATAGTACCTCGTATCATACGTACTTTGGAACAACAGAACCACGCTATACCTATACTAGTTAATGAGAAATATCTAAAAATACTCCGATTAAAGATTTCCAACAACAATATATTATATTTAGATATAATTCTTATGTAGTATTATATATAAGTGGTACAAGAAAGTTGTTACATACAGAATTTAAATATTTGGATTTTTAGACATATTTTTTACCTCTCATAAACTTATAATTACTGAAATATTTCACATAATGTAAATAATTTAACGTTGTGAATAATTAAAAATGCGTAGTTTTAAATTAATTTATGTAACAAAATACGTTTTTCTATTTTTTCAGACTAAACAACATCAGTAATATAATATCCTTGCACATTTACTTTATGGAATTCAACTGTTTGAAGTACAAACGGAGTAAACTCATTTCGTGGGATGGTCTATTTGGTGAATAAATATTATAAAATTGCATGTGAATGAATTTTATATGGTTTGCATTAATGTATAAAATCTCGTTTAATGTATTATTTTGTTTTACAGCTTCGTTTGGAGGAATATTTGGACTATGTCTCGGAGGTTCTTTACTAAGCGTTGTAGAAATAATATATCATTTCACTATACAACTGTACATGTCGTACAATAGTAAAAACAAAGTCAACACTGTACATAGTAAAATGAACGATTCCATATGTAATCAACGTTTTTCAAAAACCCCAAAGAAACGGACTCATAAGATTACAAAGACCAAAATCAAATTCAACCAAGTGAATCCTGATTATCAACATCTTAATAGCATTCTCTTTCATTTATCTGATAAACGTAACTGATGCAATTTATTTCCGGCGAATCACAAACTTATTGGTTCGAATGTTTTTTTAAATCTCTGTATTTGCAATGTAGTAGTATGTATTAGCTTTGGTCCCGGTATTATATTGTATTCAAAATATTCAATGAAAATAAACGTTGAATTCTTAGACAAATTTTAATTACACCAAATACCTAAGTGCCAAATATAAATCAAACGCACAATACGATAGTATATATTCAGACAAATATAATTTATTATAATATTTATAATGCACTGAACAATGTAAACGAAATTATGGCAATGTACTATCTTATTGCGACCTTTCTAACGTTCTCAGCCCGCTTCATACTATACCCATACTCACCTCATATCATACCAGTGAAACAAACCAACCCCTTCTTACCCATTTGCAATTGTATATATTAATATATTCTGTTTTGATTTTATGAAACATTTCAATATTTCACTTCTAATATAGTCAATCTTTTTTTGAAAGAATAAAAATAAAACTTTTTTTAAGCTGATGTAGAAACATGCATCTTTCCCAAATCGGTTGACAGAAAATAATAAAACTCAAGTTGTTATATGCTGAGTTATATATAATAAATAACTTTATCAAATATCTAACTAATGTTACCGCTTCAAAATATTTAAAATAATATAAATATGAATTAAATGTATTAATTAGAAAGATAAACATATAAAACCAATTTTATCGAAAAATATTGTTGTTGCCCCGACGGGATTCGAACCTGGACCTCTTTCCAAAATGGAGAAGGTGAATTATCCAACTATGCTAGAGCGAAAATATTTTTAGCGACAAATTTTCGAACCCAAGTGTTACCTTTTTGATATTAATACATTTAATCGTTCCATTATTTGAAAGAGCCATCTACCTTATTTTTACGGAATCTCAAATACCTTTGAGTAATCTGATAGCAGACGCCAGAATTATCAATTCATTTTTATTAAATTTTGGAAACATTGATACAACTTTATTATTAGGAGAACACATTCTTATTGTGAAGTTGTAATTATTCAGAACATAGAACATCGCAACTATCGCCAGAATTATCAATTCATTTTTATTAAATTTTGGACTCATTGACACAACTTTATTATTAGGAGAACACATTATTATTGTAAAGTTGTAATTATTGCTGTAGTATAGTTGGATAATGCACCTTCCTCAGTTTGGAAAGAGATCCAGGTTCGAATCCCTGTAGCTTTACAACAATACTTTTCGTTAAAATTGATTTTATATGTATATCTTTCTAATTAATACATTTAATTCATATTTAAAATATCACAGACCTATGTTCTGAATAATTACAACTTCACAATAAGAATGTGTTCTCCTAATAACAAATATTATAATTTATCTTACTCTTTCAATGTCCAAGATTTATTAATATCGACGTCTAACCATTTTTTTTTAAATTTCCTTATTAGTGAGAAATGCATTAATTACAATATAATAAATTAGTTATCATGAAATATTTTTGATACGTTTAGCGTTAGTTTATTACTATTTCACAATTTTGAAAAAATCTAAAGACAATCATAAGTCGATCATAAAAAGTACTAGTTTAAAGTAATTTTCATGAATCATGTTTCCTGTTACCAACCCACCTACTTATTCATAAACTTAAAGGCTATATCCACCATAATCTTATAATGAGACTTTGATCTCTGAGAGTCAGTATAGATACGTGGGTACTGGATGTATGTACCCAGGAAAATTCCTTGCGCTATTAAGTAGGTAGTTATTAGTAAGACGTCATTATATAAGAGACATCAGATATTTTAGAATTTTCATCGCTTGTATTCCATTGGATTCCAAACCGGGTAGAACCGGAACTGGAGAAACGGGTACCCGCGTGTTTTAAAAATAACCGAGAACTGGGTAATTTACGACGGGTACCCGGTTCTTTAATTTTTTTTTATTTTTAAAATTAAACACTAATGTATTACTGTTTTATATACGTTCAGTATAAAGTATAGAAAACGTTATCATAAATACAACTGAAACATAATCCATTATTTCACACATTTCTGGTTTCATTTCAATACTTTTATTTATTTAATTAAATGTTATTTGAATACAATACTGAAATCAAATATTTTAGTATATATTATACGTATATAATATGAATAGAAACTTTGGATCAGTATAATTATAATAGTGAAAAAAATTTGTCCAGAACCGGAACCGAACCGGGCACCCGGTTCTTTCATGAAAAATACCCGAGAACAGGGTAATGAATTTGGCCGGGTATTTGGATACCCTAGCCGGACCGCAGTCTCTTGTACTTACGAAAAAGGTGAATAAATAAGAGGATCGCTAACACGCGCCTATTATTATATAATTGTGTGCTGCCGTTTACAATTGTGCACTAAACATCGACTTTATAAGCGTGTTTTTTTAATTATTTTTTTTATAAAAGAGATACCTACGCTGAAAATAAAGACAATATGGAATAAATGTCAAATCAATATTCTTACTAATTTCAAACTAAGTTAAACGCTTATGCTTTATAAATAGGAATAACTTGCTGGTTTCCTAGAATAAGGCTCGAACCCCCGACCACAAAATCACTAGGCAAGTGTCTTAATCACTAGACCAACAAGCTACAAGGTAAGATTACATTCAAGTTGTATATGACGTGTTTTTTGCAACACTGCAAAACCCGACAAGATCTTGTCGTCGATACAGACTACATATGTACATGTACGTACCTACTTCACCAACTATCCAAGACTAATATATTCATCTGATTCCGAATGAAGACGGTCTGCTTCTCTAACTCTAACTTCTCGTTTTGATGTGATTTAAATACATTGAGTGTAGATTTGCTGTTAGGCTCGACTCTCAGTAAACAGAGGGTCAAAAGCTATTTATTACATAAGTGTGAAACCGGTTGGTGAATATATTAAATTCATATTGGTTAAAAACAAAGTTAATGAATTATTTATTAAAATTAATAACTACAACATATTTGCATTAAATATTTGAATTTGGAATTGAAACATTTCACAAGCAAACCATTAGTCAAGTAAATAATATTTATATAATACGAGTATGTAATAAATAATAAATAGTAAACGTTATAGGTATTTAATATATTGTTACGCAGATATTGATTATGGATCGCTAGGTTTATTTTATAAATATTTCAGGTCGTTCTGGTAATTTCTCGTGTCAGCCCACTCACGGGACTGATGATATGTATTGATCGAGGTTTCGTGGTAATGGTGGGGCACTTCAAATAAGAATTGTTTGTGCCAAACAACATAATTTGTTACTTGTGTGGTCACGTGACCCTCGACACGGAGATCCTGCTGTCTGGGCGGCGCCGGCCCCGACGGCCGTAAAACTTGGCCTGGCTAATTGGGCTCGACAAAGCATTCTTTATTTTCCTGTCACCATAAATAATTAGTGGTCAAATTTGTAACCCGTACTATGATGCTCCAATACAAAACTGCAAATTTATTTTTTATATTTCATATTTCGAAATTAAAATTGACATTTCAAACACCTTATTGAAAACCAAGTTCCGTGTAAATTGACTACGTTTTTCAGAATGTCTTTTTTGTGGGTTCTTTGTTATCCGGTTTTGCACCTGCCTGAATTAATCGTGTTACTTGAAAGAAAATGGCAATGCCGTATCCATTTGAATATCAAAGTTGCGAGATCGTATGTCTTACATAAGTATGTCAAACGTATTTTTAATAGCTCTACGTTAAGGTAACTTAATTTTTCTCTTTTGTATTAATAACATTTCTTATTTCATCATAGTATGCAAATATACATTCAATTTGAAATGAAGTGTACTGGGGGGTATATTATCATTATTGCCAGTAAGAAAAACGCCAATGTAGCGGAATCTTATGAATTTTGACGTGAATGTATTAAACGCGTTTTTAATATCTATAAGTTGACATATATATATTAAATGTTTTCTCTTTTATACTTATATTCAATAAAACTTACAGTACGCAAATATATGTTCAATTTGAAATGAAATATAATACTAAAACAATGGCCTAATATTTGTCAAACTATCATCGTGAATAATCCTCGATTATTCGTAGTTAAGATAACTCGAACACACGAGGATACATTTCTAGGCTACGATTACTAATGTATACTATTATGCATTTAACTATTGTGTGCAAATATATAATATGATATATTTAAATATGAAATTAAATTATGTTTTTTTTCAGGTTTCCAATGGAAGTCTCAAATGGCAATACTATAGAGATACAATTCAATAGGAGATATCTAATGATATAATGGAAGAGCAACGTAAAATGAGGAATGCAAATTGAAGAAATTAAAATATCACTCAAGAGCAACGTGAAAGACGGAATGCAAGACAAAGAGTTCATAATATAGCTGGAGAGCAGCGTACATTTACTATTGCCAGTCAACAGGAGAGTATATAACAGGAGACCGACATCTAAAAAGTAATGTTTTCGGAGAGTGCTTGAACAGCATCATGATAGGATAAAATTAGACAAAGAGTGTATGCAAAAGGAAAAATATTTATTTTTACTGTAAAAATAGTCTTGCAAATTGCAAAATTATTACTTTCAGATTAACTTGATTTAAGTGCATTGGAGAAGAAGTGTATATACTTTAGCATTGTAGAGCAGTTTATTTTGGTGCTGAAAAGCGTAAATTACTTCATAGTTGTTGCCATAGTGGTACAGTAGCCCTCAGTAATACCGAAATTCTAAATAATTTCGGAGATTATTGCTAAGAAATTGTAAAAAATTAAAGAATCTTAAGGAATGTATTCGTGAGTGCAACTGTGCAATTGCTTTTCATCTTTTAGAGCACAAATTGCTGACTTACTAAGTGTTTACCTAGTGTTTAAAAATTTCCGATGTTTAATAGAACTTCTAGAAGTTTGTAGATTGGCGGAGAAGTACCAACGAATACGAAACTATACATTTATGATGCGGGTGAACCAGTTAATGTCATCCGTCGTGCAAGCTCATATGCTCTCCAATACAGAAAGTTGAAAGAAGCATTCGAAGAAGACGAATCTAGCGTTGTAACACACGGATAGTGCGAGATAATCAACTATTTTACACGTAGGCGACATCAGATGATCAAATAAGGTATATTATAGGGTGTCCTGACAATTGCGCGCCGACAATAGCGCGCAATACAAAAGTAAATGAGGACATTTATTCGCATGTATTTCATTTTGAAATGTATTTTAGATGTAAAACATACTCATTACACAAAAAAAATGAGAGAAAAAATATCGTTCGGAAAAAAGCCAATTATTTTTAATCAAACTAAAAAAATTAATATAATGAAAAATATATGTTCTTTTTGTTAGGTTAGTGAAATTTAAACTGTCTATTGAGTATGTTTTAATTATTTCGTATAAATTTTTGGTTTTTATAATTCATGATTTTTTCATACCATAAGTACGTTTTAATTTTTATTGGATATAAAATACAATACATAGGAATAAATGTCCTCATTTATATTAATTATACGGTTCAAAACCGCTTACGATTTTTTTAAATTTGTATTTTAGTTGTACGCGTTATTGTCGACACGCATGTCTGCGCGTTGTTGTCAGGGTTATACAGCGCGCTTTAGCCTTGCGCGCAGTTGTCTGCGCGTGATTGACAGTGCGCAGTTGCCTTGCACCCAATTGTCCGGGTGCCATATAATAGACGTATCATCGAAAAAGAAGAAACACATATAAAGTCAAATATTTGACGTGAAAGTAATTGGCTGACATAGTGTAATTGATTATTCATTCCCCCGGTAAGACTAAGTCCCGGTGGAATATATATTTTTTCTATGTATCTTCTAAAATATTTTATTCATATGAATATAATTAATTTTAATGTTTTAAAGATAATATAAATGAATTTGGTTTTATTTAACATGTTTGAAAATATTTAAAAATATGCACAGCAAATGGGTTTGTAAAAATGTGTGGATAAAATTCAAATAATAATGTGGAATTTCTTACAACCAAACTGACGGCTCCAAGCCGGATACAAAAGAGTACTGACAACTTAGTACAAGACAAATTCCCCCGTAGACAACTATACACAGTCCGCTTATTACTATATATTAAATGACCTAACCTATCATAATGTCACTTAACGTAATCTATCTTAAAATAATCTAAACTGTCGTTAGGTATCCTGTATTAATCTTCTTAATATTCTATTACTTATTGAATGCATGTGTTATTTTATTATTGTTATTTTAAGTTATAGAAATGGTTTTTTGAAAAGGTGCGTTTTTAGTCTCTTCTAAGTGGGTGGATTATTAAAAATTAAAATTACAAAGTACAATATCAGGTGGCTTTTGGTGAAAAAGGGTTATATTGAGTATTGGGTTATAACAGTTATTTCAGAAAGGCATATATTGAAAATAATGAATGACCAGACATCTGGATTAAGCAAATATTTGATTTAAGATTTCTTATGTAAATTTGAAAGTACAATTAAATTCACAGATTAGACAAGTTAGAACAATTAATAGGTTCATAAAATTAAATATAATTCTTCATGTAAATTATGAAGTTCTATTACAGGTGAATTTGTAGGATTTTAAAAATAATTTTGGATAGTTTGACACACTAGAATTTATTTTTACTATCTTGTCAAATAATCCATAGAAACATCAAGACACTCAACAAATAAAGTGTGAGGTTGGTCCATTGGAATTCTAAGACAATTTAAAATACAAGTAACTGATAATGTGTTTCATTTAAAAACCATTATATTTCGGCTACTTACTTGATACTGGGCGTATCAAATTAGATACAATGTAAACAAGTTAATTTCGTACCTACATTTTTTTATTATTTTGAAATTTTAACAATTTTTTACATATGATTTACTTGAGTATTTTACAAAACTAAAATTATATATTTTTTTTGAAACGCTTACCTCTCCAAAAAAGAAACTAGCTCTTGTGCTTGAAGAGAGACTTACACTGTAATAATTTAAATAGAATTAGAAGTTATACATTTGTAATCTTTAATATTATTTATTATCTAATTGTGTGCTTTTGAAGTGTTCATTTTTTTTTTTAGTTCTTTTATATTCTTTATCTCTTTAATTTCTGTAGGAAGGCTATTGTTCTTTTTTATAACAATGTCGGAAATGTATTCGATTGCTATAGATAAAATGGAGAACGCGCTACCCCGAATAGAAAGAGGTCTAGGTTTGTATCCCGGTGGCGATTAATATTTTTTCGATAGATCGATTTTTTCTGTATATCTTTCTAGTTGATTAATTTAATTTGTATTAAAATACCACAAAACTATGTTCTGAAAATGCAACTTCTCAGAAAAACTGTATTTTCCTAAATTAACTTCATTGGGTGGGCTACGGTGGACAACTACTAAAACGGGTAAAAACTCGTAGATAGATAATATGATAAATGAATAAATATATAAGGCAATTATGTTGAGAAATATACTAATATAAAAAAAAAAATATTGTTTTTTAAAATTACGATAAAACTAGTAAAAAGGTTTTTATTTTCTGAATTACCTCCTAATCGGTGAATCAATGATTTGTTTGATAACCAATTCAAAATATTATTCCTTATATCCCTTAAGATTGTGTTTGATAAGACAACCAAAGATACGATATGAAGAAACAAATGTTTATTTCCGCCGTGAGCACGGAAAATGTTAGTAAACTCTCATATAATAAAATAAATTAAATGCACATTTAATGCATCCTGCAAGAAAGATATAACTAATATTTATTAACTGTTAAATGGTTTTTGGTGAAACTTTGTGGAATTCCATGATCATTTTATAAATTAAGTTAAAACACTGTTTTACTGTTCCACTACATTTTATTGACTTAAACGTTTGAACGTTTTTGGGAACACCTTTCCATTATCAATAATATAATACAACTAAAATTAAAAGCACTTTTAGACAGTAATATATGGTGTGTTTGACATAAGAATGTTATAAAAACTTCAGTCTAAACTCCGAAATGGCTGATCATGCAAGAATGGAGGGTCATTCATTTGATGATAGTAATTTACAACTTGCGCCAAAGGACGAAAGTTTGATATTTTAGAAAATGTAGAAATATTTAATAATAAAAAGAACAATAAGAACATAATAACATTCAAATACCGCCCATTACATTCTCTCTCTAATCCATTTTAACTCCACCCCTACCCCCACCTCCGTTAACTCCAAACACACCATATAATACTGCCTGAAAGTATTTTTAAATTTTAGTTGAATTATATTATTGATAATGAGAAGATGTTCCCGAAAACAAAATATAGTGGAATAAAATAGTATTAAAACACGTAAATTGAGTTATAACTCAATTTACAAAATAATATTTATTCTATTAAAAAAGGAAAAAACCATCTCGAGATGGTTCATTCAGTTTACCCCAGAACATAGTAAAATTGAAAAATATGTTTGTTATTAATAGTTAGATGATAATAACGGATACATCGTTTTTGGACTCAAATTTAAAATTATAATGTGCAATTACTATTTATTCAAGCTGCTATAAATCTTATGTTTACGGACTGAGAAATATCAGAACCGGCGTTTCTCACCCGACTCTGGAGAGTTTGTTCCACTTTTGTGAATATTACAGTAGCTGGATTTACAGAACAGTTGACTGTAGTTAACTTTAGTTTCTTTCATTAACATTTTATAATAGAACACACATAATTTCAAAATAATTTCAGATTTTTTTTTATACATTACATTTTACTTAGAAAGTTTTTTAACTACTGCATGATTGATGATATTAAAATATTACTTATTATATTATCAGTAAATGTTTGGTAAAAAGATTTCATGACGCTTTATGAATAGTACAAATGGAGTCACCCGTATTTTAATTAAGGCATATTTATATCCATTTCCGTTAACAACAATCGTATCAAAATATTATACAAACAATTATTATTATAACAAATATTATTATAAAAATAGCAACAAAGTGAAGAGTTCAGAGCTTCATCGGTCATATTAAATGTTATTTTTCCATATACTACAATTTTTGAGTAATTTCAATAAGCCAATTAATATCCCGATCTACTTTGTTTTACCGCCGTTGATTTTATTACCAACTATTCTGAGTTTATTTTAAATGTTGTTTATTTCATATGCAGCATCATATTTCTCGATTTCTGCACATTTTCAAGTACGCCAGCATGTTTTTCCGCTCTGATTTGGTTTCATATTTCTGTTTGGATCTTCTTGTATTATATTTCATTTTTATTTTCAATCATTCGTCTTTTATTCACAAGGTGTAAAATTTCAACTGCGATCCATTTATATTTCTTGCGTGGTTTTTCCGTCCGTAATTTTCTTTTTGTAATTTAATTTAATTTTGTAATTTAATATCCTTTTTGTGTCATTCCATACATTTTCAATATTTACATTTTCACTTGCTTGAATCGGCGCTTCTTCGTAATATGTTCATTACGTCTTGATGTATATTTTCATTATTTTATTTTCCTAAATATGGCTATCTCATCTTACTTATTCATAAAATACTTATATTCAGCCGTATCAAAATCAATATTCTCCTTCAAACCTGTTGGTCCGCGGGAGGTATTTTATTTTCCTCCAACCCTCCATATCCAGCGGGCCTTCCCCTATCCGCAATCTGGAGACATGTCCTGTTTTAAGGATTACAGGTTCCACAAGGAGTTGATAGACATCCAGACATCATAATAAATCTAGTCATTGATAATACTGAAACATTTTTTTTTTTTTTTTTAATTAACTAAACATTGTGCTAAATCCAACGTGTATGTATTACAAAGATTAGTTCATTAAAAAAATCATGTTGCACCACAAAGCAACCGCCATATAAATTGATGATATTGAACTATCCCACAAACATTCAGGTATACTGAAATATTCAGACAAACCTTTTTTCACATGCTCCTCATTCTCTAGTATCTTCAGATGCATGCACAACTCGCTCCAGATAATTTCTGCTCTTTTATATAAAAAATACAATGAACTATATAGTCCCTTTTTCATAGACGTATGTAAAAAAGACTATATAACACTAAAGTATAATACGTAAGGGTTTGCCACATTATTACTCAAGATAATTTAGCAGGGCTGACGGGGGAAGTACCGATCATAAATATTTTAACATTATAAGCATCTTTAATCTATGTATTCCTAAGTACTATGATACTACTACACTACGGAGGAATCTGAAATAAATCATATACGTACCTACTACTAATAAAAAAAAATACCTGCTGAATTATCAAATAAAACAAAGATTATTTATTTAACAATATTAGAGTATGTCCAAGAACACACAATTACTGGATGTTTACCTCCAAAAGCAGTGTGATTAAACAAATTATAGATATCTCATAAAGATAAAGCTATTTATATTATATTATATGGGAAGTATTGAAGTATGGGTATTACAGGGCTTACGACCTGTCTTCGGCTGGCTTAAGTGATCACTTTACACAATGTAACGTTCAACATTCCACTCAATCAACCTCCATATCTATAAAATTTTTGGACGTTGTATATATGTTACCATGTAAAAACATTTCCAGTATTTAACTACAACTTCGCTGTCATCATCTATGGTCTGAAATTTGATAATCATTTCCCTGAAACAGCAAAGATGTTATTAACAAGAATCTTATTTTTTTTAGAAAATATGGGAGCTATATTCTTTAACTGTATATATAACAAATGATTAACATATTATACTAGAATACGCCTGAAAAGCCCATTTTAAATTTAATATATTTCTTATTTAGACTGACGTATTATAGTAACAATATTTTAATGTGTCCAAGAACACAAATAATTGATACATATTAAACGAATCAACTAGAAAGATGTGCAAAAAAAAATGATCGAAAAATATGATCTCTCTGCCAGTTGATCCCCTACACATTAATCCCCCCGGACATTGAACCCTCGGACAATTGATTCTCCAAAGTTCTTCAAATATTTATTTTCATAAATACCAGCACCTTGAAAGTGTGTTATGATGAAAGAGAAGATAAATTTTGACTCGCCCTCGTATTTAATATTTTTAACAAGTAACAGTGTGAGGTTGATGAAAGGATAAATAAAAATATAATGCGACATACATGTTTTAGAAACCTGCATTTTTTTGTACAAATTATACATGGTTGAGATGTTTAATGATGGTGATAAATATTTTCAACTAATATTATCTTTTCTACCATAGTGCGATTGGTGAGTTTGTAAGTACGTATTTTTAATTAATTGCAAAAATGTAAAATATTTTCTTATTTGCTTTTATCATGTGGCAATATATGGCATCACACGACAATAATGTCCCTTTAACATATTTTTACATACAGCAATGTCTTTTCAATTACTGTTACTTTATTTATAGTATCGCGTTTGATTCCTTCTAGTTTAAACATTTTTTGTATAATGTCGCTTTTAATTAATAACAATAATTGGACCAACAATAAAACTATTTTTAATCCCAGTTTGCAGAATAGAAATGATTTATTATTTTTTGGCCATCATTCCTCAGGTATTTTTGTTTACACATATTCTTACAGTCAAAATATTTTATTGAGTCAATTTGAATTACTGTAACAATTTTATCTTTAGATGTAGTGTACGTTTTTCCCTTACTTACCCGTACCCTTTCTTTATAGTATGTTTTGTGCAATTTAGGCAAAGCGATTCATTTACTTGTTTCGTATTCTTTTGAGAATTAGTACGTACAGTTTGAGAAACATTGGACTCTATAAAATAAACATTATCGGTTATAAAAAGTATTTGAACAGAAAGCTAATACAAACCTAGTAAAAACTAAAAAGTATGAGATGCTTGGTGGGATGCAACCCGAATTGGATTTAAAAAGGAAATAATGGCAGATGGATCTGGTCTACCTTGATCTTAGTTCTGGGTTGGACGACAATTTTCACCTCCACTTGACTCGCTCTTTTGGAATGAATAACGGAGATCTCACTGCACTTCCGGATGGTGTAGAACACCGCTACTTCGTCGTCTGGATTTTTATATATGGCGACAATTTTGACCCACAAAAAAGTCTCATGACAGCTCCGTGTCGAAATGCAATCTGTTCCTACGTCGGCGAAATCTCTAAGCGATTAGTTAGCCATAGCGGGAAATTTATATATATATATATATGCAGTTTTCGAATTGCGCTAACATTCCGCCCACCTAATTTTGATACAAAATTAAGATTCTAGATAATTAAAACTTAGTTTGCTACAGTGCTATGATACAATAGTATGTACTCGTGACAGGTAAAATTAAGATAGGTAAGCTGGTTGTTTTCTATGTGTATATGATGAAAGTTAAATATGTAACCTAAATGAAAACAAAACGGAAATTATGGTACCCAGATAAATGGCAACCTTACGAGGGTGGTACCGTATTAAGAACACCTCTAGGTAGCGCGCAGATACCTATTACTATTACGCGCAAACACGATTTGACCGCAGGGCGGACAAAGGTACCTTTATAATCTTTTAACATAAATGGTCCGCCAGAATCGACGCCTACTCGTGACAATGGACGACTCCGGTGCACTCAAGAGGATGATAAGTCACCCATCATAGGCGGATTTGCATTGGCCCTACATTTGTAGCACGTGACACACTTTGATGACTGCGATCGAATGACAGTATGGCCGGATATAATCCAATATTTTCGTTGAAAAAGAAACTGAAGACTACGTGGTTCAATGTGAAGATATGAGCGATGATAATAATTGAGGCAAGATAATAAATAACAAGGCAAGAGTCATCTTTTGGCAATTTTAATTATTAATTGATATATATATATATATATAATTCGTCTCCAATCTAATCTGATATTTTTTCTACACTGGAAACAACGTATTTAATTAAATACCGTGATATTATGTGTAATCCTAAATATTCGTAATTACATTAATATCGTAATAAATACAATGTAAGCCACTCCTGAGTTATGTTCATTTAACCGTGACTACCGCAGGTACTTACATTTTTTCATCCGATCACGTACTGCGGTCTCGATGTCATAATTAAATATTTGTATTACAATTACAATCAATTCTATATATATGAAGTGATAAATAAAATAAGTTAATAAATACAACATAACACTACAGCTGTAATATCAATTTATTATAATAAGCAACGACAAGGATTTAAAAGTGTCAGTACCAAAATTAAGATTGCGGAATAAAACGATAAATCCGGTTTGTATAGACTCAAAACAATTTAAGCTAAGCTAAGCTAAGCGAACGTTGCGTCAACAATGCTTAACCCATACCAAATATTTTAACTTATTTGACTTCAATATGGAATAAATTTTAATGCTCAGTGCAAATAAATATCTTCAGAATCATTCGACTGTTCAGAAAGACTAAAACCTTGAGAGCTGTCATACCGCTCCATTTGGCTGCAGCATAAGCTACTATACCCTGGATCATTAACAAATAATCAGGCATTCAAAAGATTTCCGTAGATTGTAATCACAGTATGAATTTTTAAAATATTTCGAAAAACTTTTCTGTAAGAGATCATCATAAAATTGAGTTGTTTAAGCAATAAAATACTTTTTGTGAATTAGGCAAGTTTGACACTAAGCCATTCAATTACACTAGATAATAAATAAAAAGTTTGTCCCCTCAAAATCTGAATATATTGTAGAAGGCTGTATTTTTTATTTATGGGCTTATATAATATATCTATATTATGTAACAATATCTCAAGTTGCTTGTACTGAAATTCGTTTGGTAGTTGACTTGCGCTTGTGTACATCTGTGGAATCTCTTTGTAGTATCCAGCAGAATCTGCAAGCATTAATGAACTCTATTTTCCTTGATACCGATTTTCCGTACTGGCTATATCTTGTTGAAACGCTCACCATGCTCGTCACTTAACTCTAATATATCCGGGAAAACATCCAAAATGAAATTGCAAAAATGAAATTAATAAAAAATTATACTTTTAATTGATTAATTTTAATAAATGATGGTGTTATAATTATTTACACTATATTTTAAGTTAATTATAATAAAATTCAATTTAAATTAAAAAGTAAACTATTATAAAATGTTAAAATAATAAATTAAATATGGTTTATCATAATTCATAAAATAAATAATATTTAACATAAAAACGATTTATTGAAAATACGAAGAAATTATTAATTATCTGGAATTATTATGTAATTTTGTACGAGAACAATATATTAATAAATTTGCTCCCGCTCTGTTTATAACATTCACGAATGCTGGCATTTACAAATATAAATAGGTACTTGAAGAAGCTTTAGGTGATCAATTGGCAGAGAGATCAACTGTCCGAGGGATCAACGGGATAAACTGTCGGGGGATCAAACATCGGGGATCGAACGTCAGGGAACCGGTTTGATTGGAACCGGATTGGTCCAGTCCTTTCTTATGTAATATGTATATATACGTTTGTATATGTTAAACAAGATTATCCTTACCATTATATCATGTACAAAAAAAAAACGTACTTACCTATTGAAAATTGACTATAATGCTCTCAGATCTTCACAGCCATTTATAATTTTCTGGACTCTTCTGCCATTTGTTTTAAGGTATAGATCGCAATAACATTAGTTTTTTTTCGAATGAACAGGTACCGGCTAATATCGAGAATGTGGTTCTTTCTCGCATTTTTTACGAAAAATATATTTTCCCGTAAAATCGAGTGCCCTAATTTCAAAAATAAAAAATAATTATTCGATAGACAAGTTAGATACATTACAAATACTTAATTCTGAGATTTTTTTACAAAATTAATTCGTTAGATAGGTTTGGTTAATTGATTTTATTTTTACAATCCGAAGATGGTATGTTTTTATGATTTGTCTTTGATTATGTATGGTATTATTATTATTATATTATGGTTTTTCACGAAACTAAAATATTTTTATTAATTTTCGATTTAGGGGTTATTTTTGGTTTTGGTTTATTGGAAATCACGCCTTTTTCAGAAATCTTAAAAAATGATATATATTATTATGGTGAACTTTCTAAATTTTAAAGTATAATAACTCTTTAAATACTTGCGACCAGATAAGTTTTTTAAATTTTTGAAATCAGGACACTCAATTCTATAGGAAAAAATATTTTGTTGTGAAAATCCAAGAGAGTATCATATTCTCGATGCATGCTGCAAGTAGGTACCATTAATTATGTGGAGGAGGGGACATGGAAAAATGAAAATTATTCTGAGCACCTAAAGTGACGCTACGCCTCTGTGCAAGGTCATAATACATGATGCATCCTAGGGGTCATTACAGTTACTGTGCGGTTTCCGATACGTGGTTTAATGGCGGTGATTCAAGGCTAAAACACTTCAATTTGATGATGACAGATTAATGACCAGTGAGATACTGGTCATGGAGATCCTCGCAATTCTACCATAATCGAATATCAACCTAGGAGGTGAATGGCGGTCGCTGAATACATAGTTCCTTTCTGGTTATGAGAAATTTAACAGCAGACTTCATACATTTAACTAAGTTTTCTCCTTCCCTTGTATCCGCGAAAGCGCCGACGCATCATAAACACATTCTGTGGTCCTGAATCTTACGAATCTTAACGATGTTGCAAAACGTACTCAATCAGTATATCGATATGTGGTCCCCGTCGGATTTTTGAATTTAGTGGCTCCGAGGAACTATTTTAATGTAAAAAGTTTTGTTATCTCTTTCTTTATCAAATTGCATATTGACTGTTCTAAAGAAAAACTCAATAGATAACTTATATGTAGGAAAAAATTCTTGTGTAAAAGATTTGCACAAAACCCTACGCATAGACCGGACAAAGCCTTCAAAATAGCTAAGAGCTCTAGCCGCCTCGGAACATTCTTGCCATTGCACCGAGCGTGTGGGTGGAATATTGCTACACGGATTATTGTATACGATTTACATTTTTGCTGTCTGTATACTTAATATAGTGTAATGTTTTTGCAAGAACTACAGCTAAACATGCTTTCTATCAAATTTATTATGAGATATTCATTCAATCTTACAGAATTTCTTTTAAAAATAATTTATGGTAATTGTCATCAAAAAAATATAATCTCGGAATACCATCTATGTTTTAGTAGTTCTCTGAGTCTCGAAATTTTTCCATATAGAGACCGTACATTATGTTTATAAATTTATTATATAAGGTTCAAAGTGTAATTGATATGTTTCAAAAAAGAATATTTTTGCATTGGTTATTAAATATATCGTTTTCAAAAATATAGATTCACATTCCGTATTATAATATCTAAAAATAATGAAAATATTAAACTATTTCATTTAAATTTATAAAGGTATTTAAAAATTTAAAGTATTTAAAAAATGTATTTTTAATAAATTATGCATCACGCGACTATATTTTAAATAATTAAATGAAACGAGCCTGTTAACTGACCATATTTTGTTTTCAGTCTTCGGCCAGAATAGGCCGTTGGAGTTTTTGTGCGATATTAATTCTCCCCAAATTACTTCGTAAATACTTTTAGTAAAGGGAAGATATCCGTTACAATGTTATCAAAAAATTGATATATTTATCTATCCTATTTTTTGTTTGTTCCGTTATTTTTTTCTAAACAATATTAAATATACTCACTGCTCTGTATACAAACAGGATTTCAACCATTTATAATTGTTCAATGTTAAGGAATATTGAAAAAAATTTTTTTTTTTAATGTTCTTTTTAAATTAAAAAAAAAGTCATTTGGAGATATTAAACCAGATATAAACAAAAGCAATCGATATTTTAAACACTTAATCGATATAATTTGTGTGATCTTAACATTGACCGATAATTTTTCATTGGAAGGATATAGAATTATTTTTGATTTATTTGATTTAATACAAATATTTTTTGAAAATATATGTTAAATACTAATCTGGAGATTGGTCACAATACGATGAAATGTGGTTTATCAACACCGTAAAATTAATGTGATTTTTTTAACTACATTCATAAACATATAATTAGTATACCTATACATTTGATAAAAAAGAACTTTAGGGCAAAAAAAGCGAGTCAGGGCGCATATCACACATATTATTAATTTTATTATCTCAGTTCTCTTCGTTTATTTTATTAAATACAAATAAAATAAATAAGCTTGTTAACGAAATATAATTTATTTTTAGTGTTATTTTTGAAGTAATGCATGATTATCAATGTGGACATGTTCAATCCAAAGAAAACGACTACTCAATATGTCCGGACGCTGACGGAGTGAATTGATGTCATGTGTGCACATCATTACTTCATCTGTCGCTTATGAACGGCAATTCTTCTCGTGTGAGATTGCGGTTTAAAATTGTCGAAAATGTGCGGTCTAAAAATCTTTGTAAAATAGTAAAACTAGTAGTAGCTTTATAAAATACGTGCATTGCGTTTAGTTGTTTTATTGTAGATCACTCATAATTTTAACATTGAAAAAAGATTTTCCGAAAACATTAGTCGTACTTACGTTTCCATAACTACACACTACTCAGCAAATCTAATCTTGTATACTTTGGTAATGAATTCCTACAAATCGTATTTATCAAACTCATAAGTTCACTAAATATAAATATATAACGAGTTTTAATATTAAACTATCTTTGACGTATTTAAAACGATCAAAAATGATGACACAATCGATCCTTATTCAATTTCGTCAACGTCTTTTGTAAGATAGATGATAATAATAGGACTACAGTTTGAATGTGAATTAAATCTATAAACCACAACTCAAAATATTGAAATAAAACCTCCTCTTTTAAAACGTGATTTTTATGTTTCTTTTACCGGCTCGATATGACATACCTTAAAGTTGTCCGTTTTATTGTACTAATAAAATTTGCGTACATCCAAAAAGGATCACAAATTTTGAACAATTAATAATAGCATTAATTTTGTTGAATTAGGAAGTATTATTCCACCTTTGTTGGCATTACTTTTGCTCATTATGAAGACACATTTCAATTTTCCATCTATACATATTTTCCGAGACCCGATTCCGAAGCCAGCCCTTATTTAATCAGATTTAATCTTATAGCCTCAGTGCTCTATCCTTGACATAGCTGGCCGGTGATCAATGAGGAGACACCATCCCTGAAGGTTCTTCGTATTAATATTTGCATTTTCATTTTTATTTTATTGTTTATTTTTAATTTTATAAAACATTAACAAGGTTCACCACATCCGCAAATTACAATTTGACAACAAACATTGATGTCAGTCTCAAAATAAAAGTTACGTTTTATATAAGTATAATCAAATAATACAAAATTAAATGATATGTAACAAACGAAACGATTCGATGAAAGATCTACAAAATGAGTACAGTTATTTATATTTAGAAATGCGTAGAAATAGTTGTACAAACATCGGCTAAATTGCTTCGACAGTTCATGGATATCGTCATAGATTTAGGGGTAGGTAGTATAGCTACTGCTAATACCGCTTTTATCAACTCTGGTCGAGAAATTCAAAATGTGAGTAAGTATTAGTATACTAAGGAAAATAAGACCTACTAAGGATAATAAATTGGGTCCGGAACCCTCTTATGCAATTCCCTTTTGTTATTCGTATGGTAGTGAAATCTTTTAGAGTGACTACATTTATGGATACAAATTAACAATGTAAAATTTTATTTTAAAATATTTTCTTGAAAACAACACAATACTTTTAAAAACATATATTTATTAGAACGTCTGCTCTTAAAAAAATTACATCTCTAATGACTAAACAAGTATGTATTTTGCATTACACGTAGACTGGCATAAGTTACATAAAAAATAATCAATAAGCCAAATATTTTTTTAAAACAAAGGTGCGTACACGAAATACGTGTCACATAAATACTTTAAAACGACAAGTACGTCACATTGTCTTAATAAATCTTCCCTGTAGAGGTAAAACTCACTTGTGCACAAGTTCAATTTTGTATGAAATATAACATAGTATGCCAAATGGTTCCTTTTTCAATATTTTTGCCAGGGATAAATCATCAATACATAAATTTCAGTCAATTCTGAGATATAGTTATAAAACTCATATTATACGATATATTTTACGGTGATTTGAATGTTTGAACCTTATTATTTCAGAATAATGAAATTATCACTTAGTGAGTTTTACCTCTAAAGGGTCGAAATAAAACAAAATTGTTCGTTGCAAAAACAAAATATACATACTTACAAGTATGTCTATGACATTAAGAAGAAAATAATTCCTTCCGGTACTGACTGCAAGAATTAGGTAGATTTCATTGATTTTTTAACAAACGCCGTTATGAAATAAGATGGCAGATTACTCTATACAGAATTACAACTATATTATACCTTATATGTGTATGTATAAAGTATATATGTTAACGCATCCACCGGCTTCATGCAGGATAGAGCATAAGATTAGTAAGTGCTATGTACAGAATTGGCTATTAGATCTTCCACCTCCCTTCAACAGTCACTTTTAAGGGAAAATAAATAAATATAAGAAATAAGTTTACAACACAACAACAAAAATATTGATTGTAATAATTGATAATAATAAATGATTGTAATAAATTAGAAATGAACGTTAATGTGATCAATGGTCTTACAACTAATCGTTCCGTTAAAACTACAATCTAAAATACAGAATAGCTCCGTACAGAAGCATAAATGGAATAAATCACTAACGTCGACCTCAACGAAGTGAGTCAAATTTATTCTAAATTTAACAATACCACCGGTAGGTGCAAAAAATAACTAGCGCTCGAAGAGCAACCATAATTCAATAAAAGTTATTTGTGTAGATTATATATATTACTTTTGAAAATCACGTTCAGGCATCCAAATACACTCCAGCCCAGTTATGTTCTGCGAAAACTTTCGTCGGAAATGTCCCCTACTATGGAAATTTGTTGTCCTATGTAGGTATAATTATAGATTTGTTTATGCTTGTGTTGTTGTGTCTACGCGAATGTCTATCAACTCAATCAAAGCATTTCAGCATTACTTAAACGATACGACAAGCGATACCCTGCCTATCAAATTCAAAATACCTCAGGGCAGCGTTTTGAGTCTAATTATGTTTATAATATACATAAATGAACTATATGATCTAATTAAGTAAAGCCATACTGACAGTTTCACCGATTACACTGTTCTAATAATTAAATAAAGTACATGGGAAAATACCTATATAAAATCTGAAATTGCCATGAAGAAAATCCAAATATGGCTAGATACAAACTCGTTTACATGTGGAAATTGTCGCTTACATTACAAATGGAAAAAACTGGACACATGGCCTTCAGCAGCGTGCATCGAGGGCAGAGGAAATAAAATATCTAGGAGTGATTATTGACCCCATCCTAAAATGAAACCGACATATAGAAATAAGAGTACAAGGATCAAAAAACTGATCTGGATGATCAAAAACATAAGGAATATCATGAGCAATAAACTTCTAATGATGGTATACTACGCCCTAGCTTAATCTATCATTGAATATGGAGTAGTAGGATGGAGATGCACTACAAATACTGCTCTAAAACCTGTTTTCAGTACAAAAAATATTACTTAAGGTTATATTCAAATCACCAATGAGAACAAGCTCGAATATAATTTTCAGTAGCCTGGAGATTGTGCAGATCTACGTTAAAAACATTATTAACTACATATCATCAATAAGGATATTTGAGGTCTTCATATAAATGCCATAAATACCAGAATCTCATAGGAGAACAATTTAGCAATTCCTAGTATGTGCAAATTGGGCAAAAATTACTACAATTGCGCAAAAATGCTATGTTTTTGTAGCATCCAAATTGTATATTTCTCTCCCTAAATACATAAAAAAATATTGAACAACGCAGACAGTTCAAAGGCGCAATAATATTCTGGCTAAAAAACTCAGACCGAACGTATGTTCATAGCATGGTCACCCTTTCAATATGAACACATACAGAGTCACGACTTCAGAATGAATTCTAATGAGTGAGCAGCCTATGCATGTGTGTTAAATTATATTGTTCTGTATTATTTCAACTTGTTAAAATGTGTATTATCCTTACAAATTTCAAGTAGGTTATAAATTTCTCAAGATCAAATATTGCATCATATTTTGTTACTTACACTTTTTATTTTTTTCTTCTTTTTTCTTCTTACTTATTCTAAATTTATTGTTGATAAACTAATTATGTTATTTCCTAAACCGGTTGGTAAATTAATTAATATTTAAGAGGTTAAAAATAGAAATTATAAACTAAAAAAAAGATAATATCAATTTAGAGAAAATATTTCTATCCTTCAAGAATAAAATAATGACTGAAAACAGATGACTAAATACTACATTTTTTTCACTATCACGCAAGTAAAATCCCTCGATTCCGATTTCTTCTTATCTCAAAATCACTGCTCAGAATCATTTTCATATTATTGAAAATGATCATTCTCGCTGTCATTCTGATCGAATATTCTGCAGGGTGAATATTATGTTATAGGCCGATTTTGTTTGGCGTCATTGGCAGACATTTGTCAGTTTGTATTGGTAGTGGTAGATAGTAGTTGATTACAATTAATTAGGGAGCATCTAATGCCCCTGTTGAAATCATTAAAACACATTTTTTCTAAATAATAATGGCAATGCTGTAACTAATAATGGTGATCACTATCATCAAATGTTGGAAAATTTCTTGGTGGCCAAATTGGGTCGATTGGATATGCAACACATGTGGTTTTAACAGGACGGTGCCTCCTTACACACATCTCGAGCAACGCTTGAAATTTTACGAGAAATTTTTCCCGGCCGCATAATGTCAAAAAGTGGTGATATCGACTGACCTTTTCGATTACCTGATGTTACAGCCCCTAACTATTTTCTGTAGAGGTATTTGAAGAGCAAAGTCTACGCCAATAACAATTCCGATGCTACGAGATAATATTCGAAATGAAATTGCTGAAATAACACGCGAAGTGTGCGAAAATGTCATGAAAAAAATGGTTAAAAGAGCAAGCATTAGTGCTACTATCATAGGCGGTTAATTGACCAATATCATATTTCACTCAAATTGTAATAAATTAAGTAATTAATAAATAAAACTTGAATTAAAAAAATAATTTTTACTTCTTAGTTATTTTAAAATAACATCGACCTGGAACATAATATTCACTCTGTAGATAGTTTGGGCATAACTATTTTTTTCCAGAAACAAAATAATGACTCAAATGAAATAAGATCACCATTTATTACAATGTTCCAATATTGTAACAATAACTTTAAGAATTAACATGGACAAGAGTGTAATAATGAAATTCTTTCCAAACACAATATAAGTATTTATATTATAATCCTTGCCCAAGTTTGAGATTCCTATCTGAGATTCGACGAGTTCAGTGTGAAGTGACTTGCTTTGATTAGAATGATAAATTTTGTACCTACATAAGGGCGGATCCAGGGGATTGAGGGAGGGGGGGACAATCCCCCAAATTTGCTCTTATCGTTCGAAACTTGTAATGCATTTTACCCTGAGTGAAATTTTTTATATTGATTCAAAATATTTCTGTCACGGCAGTAGGCAGTTATTTTTTAGTCACACTGCTAAACCGCAAATGCACCAAAAATATTTTTTTTTCCAGCATATCGCCCCCTCCCTCCCTATAAAATTCTTGGATTCGTCGGTATATCCACGCACCGTTACTGACTCTCAGAGATCAAAGTCTCATTGAGAGATCATCGTGGACACGAGCCTTTAGAGGATCATCGCAAGGGTAGCTCAATAAATACAACCGTATTGAATGCAAAAGACAATAATTTTAATACAATAGTTTAATAATATTATTGGTTCCCGAGTAAGTAATGAGCTAAGTACCGTGACGGGAAAAAAAAATTGGAACTTTACAAATTTTCGGTCATTCATTATTGTGATTCTTATTTCTAAGCTGTTTGCATACCCGCTTTTATCGTTACTGTGGGCACGTCTAGTCTCAGTTACTCAGAAAATGTATTTCAATACGGTTGACGCTGTGTCGCGGAATGCGAGACATGCGACCAGTCCAGCAAAATTTGCTTATCTCCCAATGCACGACATTCGTCCGATAAAGGTAAACTGCAATTTAAAACTTATTCATTCTCTTTTAAAATTATTTTAGTTTTTTTTGAAAAGGGTTTCATGATGGATTTCATGAGAAAATGATTCAGGCTTAGAAGAAGACGACGTGAAGTAACCAGTCAGCTTATTTTGCGTGCCTCTTCTCCTGACTAGTACCTATTTGTACAGACGTGTCGTATTTTAAGAAATACAAATCTATTCTTGGTCCATATGTAGTGGTATTTCTGTTCCTTCGCTAAATGTCTGGCGGCTGCGTGAAGGTCCTTGTTGGTGATTGCTAGATCTCCGCATATATATTACAGTTAAAGAGTGCTGCATTCAGCTTCTGTAGTTTCTTAAATTATGTGTTTATTCAAATATGTACAAATTTATAAACCTGTTATTCGTTGTCTATTGTATTTTTTACAAATAAGTAGAATAGCCAACTGATGCAAACCGATCTGAGTGCGATGATTCATTGTTATATACGCACTGTTATACTTTTTTTTAGGTGAGAACAATAAAAAATGCCAATGATTGTCACCAACACTTTTTATATTTATCCTTAGTCAGATCCTTTCGTAATAATGATATTATTTAACCTTATTTTATATATATTTCGTATACATGTTTTTTGGTGATGTTTTCTGAATAAATTTCACATATCAATAGAGTCGAAGTAAATCAAGATGCAACTTTTAAATATTTAAAACAATTTATTAACAATGGAGCAGGTCCTTATAATATACTGCCTAACTTTATTTATAAATATTTTAAAAACTTATCCCTAGCTTTATCCATATTCTCCAGCCGATCAGTAAATGAAGATGAAATTTCAACCCAATGAAGGAGGTATTTGTATCTTCAATGTTGAAATTATAAACCCATCTCAAATTTTTTTATTAAACAAAATATTATAATCAGGTGATGCCAGTATTAAATGTGAATCAACATGGATTTATCTCTAATCGCTCAACAACGTCCAATCTTAAATATTTAGTAGAACTTAGGTATGTATGGATATTTATCCATTCATTATAGACTATAGCAAAACTTTCGACATTGTTGTACACTCTAGATAAACTCCTGATCGTTATTGATGAAGACCTATTTGGATGGTTGTTGGTCTACATAAGCAGACAATTTCAAAGATTTAGTTGAGATACATCTCAATACCGTGTACACGTGATGTGATTTTGTTCTGGAGATGATCTCAGAGATCAGCTTGAGATTGTTATAAAGAGATAAAAACTCAAATTATTGTACACGGCGTACGTTCTGATACATAAACGTCACCTAAAACTACCATAGATACCTACAACTATCTATTATGATAGTTAGATATAAGTCATTAAACATTAACATAATGAGTTAAATTACAAACATATATTGCATATCTACAAAATAATTAAATAATTGTGTATTGATATCTTTCTTATTCCCAAGTTCTAATTTAAACAAATCCTTAACATTAAAAAAAAAGAAGTCACACTGCATTATTATAGATTTTGATCTTGTTTATATTTTTAAAATTTTAAAATTTATTTTATTTATATATTCAACAATAAAAAAACAATAGTAGAGTTATGCAACATTTATATAATACAAGATTGATATAAACTAGATTTTAGAATTTGTTCACAACAAATGAAAAAAGACATAAAATAATATATACATCTATAATAATACAATATAGAAATTAACAATATATAAATTGATTAGATTATAAATAGGGAAAGATGTCAAATACATACTTTAATAATTTTGAAGACCTTTAATCCATTTTATAATTTATTTTTTGTAAATATTTATATTTGCTGCTAATGTAATTGATATTGGCAGTTGGTTATACAGTTTAGAAGCAATGTATGATGCATGTCTGTCTTATTCCTAATTTGGACATTTTTTAAATAACATATTCATTAGTTTTGTTCCTAGTCTGATAGGTATGGTGAATTTTTATTTTATTCTCTTTAAAATAATGAAATAAGACAGTTTTTTTTATATAAAGAAGATAAATTCATTACAGGAAAATCTTTAAAAACTTGTTTGGTTGGGTAATCTCTAGCCTTTTTTAAAATTATTTTTATTATTATCTTTTGAGTTGTAATTATTGGTTTAAGATGTATGGGACAAGTATTCCGTATTGTAACATTGATTCAACAAATGCATGGTATATCATTTTAAGAGTTTTCAAATTACAATATTGTCTAAGTATATAAAAGTAGAATAAAAATTTACATAATTTATTATTTAAGAGAGTTATGTGTTCTTTGAAGTATAAATTATTAACTAGAACTAATCCTAAATATTTGTTCTCGGTTGATCTTTGAATATTGGTTTTACAGTTACGTTGACCATTAGAGTTTGTTACGAAATCACAATCATAGGAATGCAAGATAACTTTATATTCATCAGTCTGTTGCCCTACTTTTGTTGCAGAGAAGGTTATATAATTAGTTTTATCGACATTTAGAGTTAGCAGATTACAACGGAGCCATTTTTTAATTAATCGAATTTATAATGTCGCTTCTTTAAAAATTTGTTCCCATAATAAATTCATATAAATGTCGATAGCCTCCCCCGTAATTCAAGATCTTATTTATTTGGGGGTGCACTACTCATATAACTCATACTTTATAGTTGTATTCAAATCAACAGTTGTTCTAAATAAAAAAATAAAAATAAAAATAATAATTTTAAAGATTCAAAATCACCCAAATAACGAATATTACGACAATGACCGAGTGTGAAGTAAGGCGTGAGATGGCGAATCTCCAAGACACGGTGAATACAAATGGCGAGAATTGTCTCCAAAGCATCTCATTGAAGCAAAATCCATCTCAAATCAAAATCTCAGAGATTATCTCTAGTCGAAAATTTCATGAAAATCTCTTCCGTGGATATGGATCATTTATTTATTCAAATCTATTTAGATGGTTGTCCTCTTACATTTAGCATTTAGCAGTAATAATTAGCGGCTATACATTTGACTGGTATGCGCCACGATAGGTGTTCCTCGGAAGTCACTTTTAGAACCACTTATTTTTCAATATCTATATTAACGATAACTCTAATCGTTTTTTACATACTCACACACTATTATTTGACTACGATATGAAAATTGTCACTCCAACTAACAATATAGATGATTGTTGTATACTATAAAATGACTTAAAACGTCTCGATAACTATTGCAAGTAAACACCAGCAGGTGCCCATGATGCAGTTTACTAGAAACAAGAAATTGTTTAATTTCACAATATAAGAACTAAGAAATCTGATATAAAGATCTTGGGATTATTTTGGGTTCCAAATTAATCTTCTGTAAACATATTAACCATATTACTTTCAGAGTAAATAAAATGTTACATTTCATCCTTCGGGTATGTAAACAATTGAATAATATCACCGCTTTGAAAATACTATTTTGTCGAATACGCCTTCCAAGTCTGGAATCCGAGATGCAGATAGCAGTTATTTCAATAGAGTCGAAAAAATACTGAATTGCTTCTTAAAATATCTTAACTTTCGTGGTTATCGAATTCTGACCACAGAATTGCAGTCACCTGTTCTTTTTAAAATTCTACCTTTACATATTCATCACAGCCGATGTCATCTTCCTAAACATTCTAATTCTAATATAATATAATTCTAAATCTAAAATAGACGGTCCAGATTTACTCAAACGAAGGGGAGGGGTTTTTTTTTTTAAAGTCTCTTAAAATGTTTAATTGATAAATAATGTTTAGTTATTTTTCACTATAAATTATATCAATTATTTATATTGAAATTGTTAGATATGATAATATATGTATCATTGGTAATAAACATAGGAATGACATTTTACGAAAACCCTTATCATGGCCTAAGGCACGGGACGGTCCCGCACCTTGGGCCATACGGTAACGTTCTTTGATCATACGAATTAGTTGTCTGATAAAACTATTTATGTTGTTGATAAAATTATATATTTCGAATGTATTAAATAAAGCATTAAAAAAGCGAAAAAAACTAAAACGCCTGTAGAGAAGCACATATTCTATGCGAAGGCTCTCTCTCAAATCTGTTCGTGGCGACCGTAGAGCAAAAATTTCGACAACTGCCAGTGCTTCTAACTTTGCTGACAGTTTTACAAATAAAGTGACTGCTATTCGTGCCTCGACGAGCTCAGCTTCGAAGGAAGAAATTATATCGCGATTGCACAATTTCACGCTGACGTCGATCGCCGAAATAACGCAAATTGCGTTAGATCCATATACCAAAAAGGTTACTTAATGAGTGTCATTTAGAAATTGTTTAATTTTTGGTAGATTTACTTAAAAAATCTATAGAAACATCAAGCGTTCCATACTTTATGAAAATGCCTCACGTAACTCCTTTACTGACAAATGCTGTACTAGACCCCGAAGACCTCACGAATTATCGCCGCTTCTCTCAAAAATAATGGAAATGGTTTCACCACGTCGTCTTAATATGTATTTAACAGAAAATGCTTTATTTCCCAAAATGCAATCTGCATACAGACGTCATCATTCTACAGAAACAGGGGTGATTCGAGTTCTGTCTGACATTATAACACTTACTGACTCGGCGCATCTGATCCTGCTTGCTTTTAGATATGAGTGCTGCATTTAATACAGTCGATCATCAAACCTCTCTTGAGAGACTAAAAAATCTATGGAGTAGATGGAAATGCACATGGTTGGCTCAAATCATATCTTTGTAAAAGATCGCAATCGGTGCGATTTCAAAATTCAACCTCCTCTACATCTACTTCTAACATCGGGATACCTCAGGGATCTGTTCTCGGACCACCATTTTGTATATTTTGTATACGAAAGATATAGAATATATAATAATATCGTCATGATTATGGCCCCACTGTTATGCAGACGATACGCAAATTTATTTTTTCAGTAAGCCGGGTGAGACAAATATTAAAAAGAAACATTGCAAGATGCGTAGATAAAATAGGCCAGTGGATGGCACAAAATAGACTTACATTGAATCCATCCAAAACAGAACTACTATAGACAGCAACACCTAAAAGGCAAAACTTAATACAGGAATCAATGTCTGCGAATGCTAAATCTGTAGTTAAGTTGTTGAGCGTGCACATTGATTCAGATCTTTCAATGAATACACAAATCAGTTAAACTGTCAGTACATGCTTTTATCAACTGAGACTATTTAAAAGTATTCAGAGACATCTTCCTTTTGAGGTAGCCCGTCCACTTATAAATGTATTAGTGGTGTTACGTGTGGACTATTTTATCAACATCTATGCTGGCCTGCCAATGTTTCAGCTGGATAGATTACAATCCATTATAAATGCGGCTGCACGGATAATATATGGAGTTTCTAAATTCTCTCATATAACATCCCTTTTACATCAGCTACATTGGCTCCGATTCCCTGAAAGAGTTTAATTTAAATTTTTCTGGTTGATGTACAAGGCAACACACAACATAGCGTCTCTGTATCTTCAAGAACTTGGTATCTCAGACAATTTGAATGGTAGACGTCAAACTCTCTGGTCAGCCTTCACTTCAGCCGTAGGAAAGATTGTAGAAGCGACCAACGACCAAGTGTTATGTTTAGCCAAATAGCAGGCGTATTCCGGATACTACTTTAGCGAAGCAGATCGCTGTTAACATGAGTAGTTCGAGTGCACTAGCCATATTGAGTTAGGTATGCGACACTTGAACTACTCCTCGTTGAAGCGGAATCCAGAATACATCTGCAGGTCAGGCTTGACGAATTTTAATTATATAGATACATTGTATGACTACTTTTGAAGTGCAAGTTCATCAGAAAATGGAAGTGTAACGAAAATGAAACATGAAAAAAACTCCTCCAAAACTAATTAACAATTAACTAGCTTTCATAGGAAAATAAGCGCTCTATCTATGAGGACGGAAAGATATTATCCCACAATAGTAAACAAGCTTAAAATAGTTCTAAGAATGAAAACTAGTTTTGGGCAAAGATTATTTACCTTTCAAGCTCCCAGAATATATAATCAAATTGAAAATAAAATTAGTAATTTAACTGACATTAAGACTTTTAAACAGGATATTTCAAATTGGTTGTTGCAAATAGGAAGAGCAGATACAGAGAGTTAACATTTTTATATAATGAAATAATGTATATAACTACTTTTGTGCATTTTGGTCTTGTATATTTATACAAGACCAAAACTTGTATTGTTATACATCTACCTTATATCTGCTTACATTATTGATATTATTATTTTATTTTTTTATTCACTTTTTTTATATTTTATATATGTACATTTTTTTTTTACTCCTTAAATATTTTCACATTATATGCTATGTATGTATTCGATCTTACTATGTTTTGCCTTCGATGAGTTTTGGTTTTATAAAATATATTAGTTTATTAATTTGCCCTAAAACAGGCTTGGCGTATTTAAATATGTGTAAATACGAATACGATACATTTTGAAAGAAAAATTCAGCTACAATACTATTATTATATTAATGATAACAAAGAAATAATCAATGCTATCAAAAAATACTTTAAAGATGAACATGTATCCCGAAATTCATAATATTTTTATATCGTTGTCATAAATATATTGCATTTTATTTTATTATAAGCTAGTTATTGTAAACAATAATTATTAATGTGTAATCCTTATCTCTGCATTGTATGGTATCATTGTAATTATAACAGATGTAATTATATTTAATTAGACAAAATACAAATAGTGATGCGACTAGTTCGACGAGACGGGTAGATTGCGGACGGCGCGTTACAATTTATGTTACACTTCATATTTTCATTCAACTGTCAAAACTTAAAAGCTCGAGCACCAGAGTTCCAGGATGGAGTCACGCAAAATAGAAAATTCTTTTTCTTTCGATAACGTGTTTGAATTTTAATTGTGTGATTAATTACCCCCATTAATTATGCCATTCATAAATAATAGGATACTAATACTTATTTTAGTGAATTCTTTCGATAAGTTTTTATTCTTAGGTTTCTATTCACAATATGATCACCTATGCAGAATGAAAAATCACCACTAACCTGAACTGATAGTAACTGTTTTTCTGTCCGTCGTGGTTTGGTCCGATGGTTCAAAGATTGTTCTTTCTGTGCCCCGATCTCCGAGTATTATTTCAAGCATCCGAAATAACGCACTCCTGGGGCTACTTATTAAGAGATGTTTATCTGGCGAGGTACCAATCTCAATCATTGCTGCGACTGTGGTTTGACAGCTATTCCTTGGTCGCCGGAAGTGGCGACATTCACACTACATAAACTAACCATATAACAAAAACCACGAGTGCCAGTCGAAGGAATACGAAAATGTGTAAACAGTACTGTTAATACCTTTTTAACAATTCAGAATGTTCCATCAGGGAGGTATAATATATAAAAAGTAATATAATCCAATTATTAAAGTCCGTAAGACAAATGCTCTCGGTACCTTAGTTCAACCATCGCATTAATGAGGCTCATTTTTACAGATACATACATAAAAAAAACGTTCGTTCAAAACGAAACAAAACATGTTACAGTTGTTCGTCAGATTAAATGCGTAACAAGTTTAGTGCGGAATTAGCGCGGAAAGGGTTTTCAACCATACTTTTTCGAAGATGATGAAGAGTGTTACAGGAGCATGCTCGCTGTACACTTTCTTCCTGTTATTAGTGTGGAATTTAGCACGAGTGTGGCCTCAGAAGAAGTTTTGTATATTTTTGAAATGATTTAAATCAGCTCACGCGATTACCCGATTTAACCCCACCAGATTTTTACTTTTGAGTTATCTTGAGGTAAAGTAGGCATCCATAGATTACAAACCCTTTTGCTACTTAAACCTGTGTTATTACGGAAACAGAAGCCACTAATCCTGATATTTTGAAGTATTTTATATAAAATACCCTCATCAAAACAAGAAGCTAATTAGGGCATTTGCGATATACTATTTACGAAATTTATTTTACCCAAAACAATTTTCATTTTATAATACACTTATATATAGGTACATTTCATCGGAGTGAATTTCAACTATTAGCAGAATAATTTAAAACAGAAATAGCGCTTAATTTTACAGAAAAAAATATAAAAAATAGCTTTGACAGAAAAAGAAGAAGAAAAAATATTATCTATCTACCACCAGAATCTTTAAAAATCTAAAAAGAAGCAGTGCTTAATTTTACACAGAAAAACATAAAAACAGAAAAGAAGAAGAAGCATTTTTTAAATACCACATTTTTTAAATACGTAATCGCACAGAGAAAAGCGTAATAAACAGGTGTTACAGAAAAGGAAGTGAAGATAAAAAAATATATATAAATGACAAAAAATGAAACACTTCTTAATACTTTTCTCAGGGGCCCACATTTCTGGGCTTTTATTATTGTTGATAATAATGATATCAAATTACCCATTATTATGTAAATATTTCAACATTCAAAATATGTTTTCTCAATTAATTTTATTTCTTTAAATTACAGTAAATAATTTACAATATGCAAAATATTACTAGTTAACAAAAAAGTTAATATATGCTATAATATTCGAAGAGTTGATAAATAATGGAAATATGAATATTGATCCTCACCATAGCTATTCAACCAGATCGTCGGGTCGAACAGCGAGAGTACCGATCGCGAACAGTGTGTACGGTGAGAGAACGAGAGAATGTGTTGTGTCAAGAATAATCAACAAAATAGATTAAGACATATTAAACATTTAAAAAAATGATGCGACCCCAGTAAAATGCAAAGTAAAGGAACATATTATTATTAAGGAGAACTTAATAATATAAGTTGTATCAATGTGTCCAAAATTTAATAAAAATGAATTGATAATTCTGGCGTCTGCAGTCGGTTTACTTAAAGGTATTTGAGATTTCGTAAAAGCAATGTAGTTGGCTTTCAAATAATGGAACGACAGTTGATTAATTTGAAAAAGTGTAACATATAGGTTCGAAAATTTGTCATGAAAAATACTGGCGCTATAACACAATTGGTAGTGTACTTCCCCGGATTGGAAATAGAGATCCAGGTTCGAATCCCGGTTGCGCAAAAACAATATTTTTCGACAAAATTGATTTTATATGTATATATTTATAATTAATACAATAAATTAGTATGTAAGAACATATTAATGTCAAATTTTTTATTTTATTATTGTACTATATTATATTCAGGTATCCACCAATAAAATACTGCGGACTAGGTCTGTTACACAATGTAAAAAATATTTTTCTTTTCGAAAGATTGATTTTTTTTCTTTATATTTATTTATTTATATATATTCTTTATATCTTTTCAAGTATTTCATCTATCATCTCCTTACCTAATATTTTACCCCTTGTTTTATTTTTATTTATAAAAAAAAAAATTTAACTGGGTAAAAGGCAATCCTTGTTGTGAAACTGTTATACAGTTTACCAAAAAATTAAAATTAAAATGAATATTTATGTAATAAAGAAATAAAAAGTCTTCTAGACCATTCTGCCGCATGTATCTGATATCTCTGGCCGACGTTTCGGATTCCATTTCAATGTCTATCCATTGGTGTTGTTATCGCTGTTGCCTCAACCCTGATTATGGGCCGCTCCTTGTTCATTTTATTATTTACAATTGATTAGTTTAAAGTTATATTAGTACAAAGCTAAGTTATTGTTAAAGAAATATAACCTAATTACATATCTAAATAAATGAATAATAAAAACACACAATTAATTATGTGACGTGTTGTTTCATTCGACGATGAGAATTATTTTGTATCCTTCAAACTCCAGCAGCTGAGAATCAACCCCAGAGCATCACTAAACCACGAACAAGCTTAACAATTGACACAAGGCAGTCTGGAAACATTATTTCTGACGACGAGCGGTACGGTCGTTGTTTTTGGCCAAATACTTATAATTTGGGTTCATCAGTTCGCAATTCTATTGCGCCTCTATCCGTTGTCAGCGATTCAGTCGCCACTCTTCGGCGATTCAGACATGTAAATGTTCTTCTTTTAATCGTGCTTTTAGAGTTATCCGGAATATATGATTATTTTAACCTCTGTTCGTGACTATTCGTATATCCTCAGTCTCGGAAGCACATTTCGGTCCTTTACCTTTACCTTTACATGTTTTATTTATAAATTTGAATTTATTAAAACACGCTTTATTTGATTAATGGATTAAATAACAAAGTAACAACGTAAGAAAACCTAAACGGTGCATTCCTACCTGAAAAACATTGTTTACCTTTTTTACAAGTACCAAAAACATTCATTTTTCGTTAAAATTTTAGATTTTAGCGCGATAAACGCGATATATTAGTGACAATTTAATTATTTATGACTTGATGATGTTGAAGCTTGAGAAGTTTTTGCTCAATTAGTAACTATTATACAATACGTAATGGATTTAAATACTACTATTATTTTAATTTGAATTCAGTTGCATTAATTTTGCACACATATATACCCTATATTAGCACGCGGTCTTAAACTTTTGAACTGCAATGTATCTACTATAAAAATTAGTAAGTACACATATCTTTACCAAAAGAAATGATGCAACACAAAACGGTGATTACACATCCACAATGGTGATTACGTTCACTCAAAAACTTCGTTATAAAGTATTCAATAAAATCCATTTAAAAATATTAACAACACTTCCTTTACATTCTTAAAAAGATTTTTTTAAAGAAGAAAATATTTACGTAGGTACACACAATAAAATGAAAAATTCATTTTTAAAAGTATCAGTAAGTTTAAGATCAAGTGTGGGTGATTTATTATTATTTCAATTATGATAATTTCAATGACACTGGAGTCCATTTAGACATGTAAAAAAAAATTTGTAACTTATATTAATTTCTATAAATGATATAAGAGCAATGAGCATCCAAATGAAAAATGATTTCAATATTGCATTTAAAAACTAATAAACTTAATTTACACAACTATTTTAAATTAAGGTTTAAAACGTAGCTCATAAAACAGTCGGATCGTTGAGTACACTTACTATCAATGTAAACAATATTTTCTGAACAGATTTTCCGATGACGCGGCGGAAATACGCCCTTACGCAGCTGGGTCCATATTCTCCCAGCAGGCAGAGCGCTGGGCGCAACAGGCCACAGTACCGAGCCGATAGTCGGGCGGTGCGGGCGCGAGAGCACAGTTGCGCTTTCAACTTTGATACGACGCCGAAAAGTAAATAAGCAAACGAAGAACGAGTTGTGATAGAGACAAATATATTTTAGAAAAGAGATTTTGGCTCGGTTTCAGTTTTTACGGAGGAACATTTTTGACAGTGTTATTAAACATTTGTGCAACAACAGTGACCTCCGGCTCCGCGGAGATTCGAGCGGAGATTTATTGAGAATGTTAACATAAATATTTACGCTTCAGCAGGTGTTCACGAAACATACAGCAAGTAATGAATTTGAAAGCTGCATCATATTTTTTAAATTATCTGTACATAATCTGAAAAATATGATGTGTACTGAGTGTAAATTAAATTTACCATACTTATGATTTAACAATATTTTACAGTTTTATAGCACAAGTCTGCGAAAATGAGATATTATTTTATATAAGCCATAAATTAACGGTTTAAATATTTTATTCAGATTAAATACGTTCAGGTAAATATGTTTAACGTAATATTTTTCATTCATACGAAAGGGGATTATAAATTAACTTAAAAAATAATTTAAGCGGGTGGGAGAAAGCACATTGTCAAATAAAATCATTTATCTACTAAATATGGAAACAAATCATAAAGGAATAGTGCACTGAATACGATGTACGATACGATATGCGATCCTGGATCGGACGCATTCGGCTGTTTGTAGGTATATTCGGTTGCATCGATATTGATTTCATTGCAATATTATAGAGGGGTTGCGCGGAAAACTACATAATGTATGGCCTTACAAGTAAGATATTAAAGGTCAAATATTATGAAATAAGTGTGCGGATTTAGACCGCAGTGGAACAATTTTCAGAACTTTCAAATGTTTATGGGGTCAGAGTTAAATTATATTAAAACTGTATACCTATTACAATATTTTCTACGTATACCTGTCAGAAGTAATTTTTCCACAGGGTGGAATAATACAGAATTGTTGAGATTCTTCATCTTCTTCACCTCGCTCTCGATGAGAGCAGTCGTGATCGTGAAACTGCGGCTATTTATTGTGGATGACGGCGGAATTGGTCCGTTGCATTTCAGGAGTGGGCTCTGATCGGTCCGTCGTATTGATGACCTTTCATGAGATATAGTTCCTACAGCCCTCCCTTGTGTCACCAATTTTTCCATGGTATCCATGGTATATCATTTGAGGATTCGAAGACGTTTAGTATATAGGAAATATAAAATTATTATTAAAATAATTTTAACGATATAAAAATATTTACACTTTATTTTTTACTTAGTGTTCAGACGGCCTTAGATCTGAATGACCCGTATTTTCAAATTAACAACGATTTATGATAATTTCCTATTAAATCAATTTGTATAATTAAAATTTGAATGGTTTTGGAGTTTTTTTGTATAACTGCCATACTCATAAAGTGCAACAAATAACATTTTAGAACGCACACACTTTACATACATAAAACAATAATTCGCAATAACAACTTGGATCATGTGACATATAATCGTAGTTAAAATGTTCAATATAGCGTAGATTTTGTCCTCCAAACTCCGTCAAGTAGCGCTCGGCATGCATAAAAAATTTCCAGAACTCCAAAATACGCGCCAATTTTAATTTTCATATTCGAGGATCGGTCGTCCCTGCATTCATTCCCTGCGAATTCATTCCGAGCGAAATAACGGCCACCGCACCAACAGGTAAGTTTTGCACCATGCAGTGAATAATTATCTATTAATTATTACTTTTTCTATATTATCAAAATTACTTTGTAGACACGTATTATATAAATAAAACACTTTGTTTAAACCACTTTTTATTAATAAATCAACATGTTTCGATACCTATGGTATCTTCTTCAGGAAACAATGTATACTAAAATTAATTACAAGCTTAGATAAAAACAAAACTATACAAATATATGTGATGGGTAACTAAGTAGGAACTACTAAGAAAACAAATTTAAAAGGTGACTATTTGCAAGAAGGATTTGGTTATTTATAATATTTAGCTTGCAATTAACACTTTCTCTCATTTCTAAAATTTCAAATTTATTTAACTATAAACCTCTAGTATCTGTACGTATAATTTCTAAACCCTTTTTAATGTTAAAAGAAAAGCTTGTTTCCAAAAGATGATTGACGAATTCTGAATAGTTATTGCTATTTAAGCATCTCAAGTGCTTCTTAATTCTAATATCTAAATGTTTATCTATATAAAAATGATTCCAATCATTGCAAATTAATTTGTATATCCCCGTTTTTTTTTAAATATCATCCTTATCATTGTTATTTAATGTATAATTCTGTAATTTGTTATTAATCTAAAAATCTGGTTGTATAGAATTTGGTATATTTATATTTTTATCTATGCTTGTATTTTTAATTTTAGTATACATTATTTCCTGAAGAAGATATCATAGGTATCGAAACATGTTGATTTATTAATAAATAATGGTTTAAACAAAATGTTTTATCTCATTATTTATTAATTACCAACTTTCAAGTTATATTTGTTATTAATTGAAGATTTTTTTAAATAGTCGAAATATATTAGATTTAAAATAATACTACTGCAATACGATACGATTCGACTACCTATATTAAAAGGGTTTAATATTTTATAAGAACATATCGTAAAACTTACTCATTCTCTTAATTAAACATAAAGTTGATTGAATATTACCTGTAAGGCATGTCATGTAATATGAGATATTTCTTTATTTCCGCCTCGGATTATAGTTGGAATTATATTGTAAAGCGGTCATTTGTGTTCAGTGTGGAAACATTCAATTCCAGTGTCCTTGATCCATCCATACTTGTTGGGGATTTTAGAAATAATTGTCAATCATAAAATAGCAGCACATCGTGTGTTATTTCATGTTGAAATAACACACGATATCAATAGTACGTTACTATTTTTCTTCGACTGCGATTGAATGTAAGTAGTATTAGTATGTAGTATTAGTATTATGTAGTATTAGTATGTAGTTTCCCTAATTTATCAAAATATTATTCCCGGTATGTATGGCGATGATTTTTGTGTAGTATTAAATACTTTCAATGGATTTCTTTAATATATTAATTTTAACTATATAGTTTGAGTCGCTCAGCGGCAAAGTGGTCTAAGCGAAAAATTTCATATTTTCAATCCTCTGTATCTATATTTGATTACTTTGTAAAATAGGCTACTCTGCCTCTGTACTACTTATTTTACAATAAAGCAAAATGAATATTCAAGGACGCGGTATTCCTAGACCTATATAAAGGATGTTTTTTTTAGAGGTATAGAACTTTAGAATGAAATAAAACACATAACAATCGTGGTAATGGCCATGGTATTGACTTTATTGGAAATATAATTTTATGCTAGTAGTGTTTAAATATGATTTCGCGCCATGGCCAGACTTTATTGGAAAGAAAATTTTATCCCATTAGTGTTAAGATATGATTTCGCACATATAGGCGTCGCGGCTGGCTCGAATAAAGCGTAATCTGTAATTCGATCACTTTTTTGAGCACCTGAGGGCGTATATCGGCAATAACGCGACGAATGTTGGCTTCCATGTCGTCTATCGTCTCAGGTTTATCGGTGTGAACTAGCGACTTTACATATTCCCACAGAAAATAATCCAAAGGTGTTAAATCACACGATCTTGGAGGCCAATTACGCGAAATTATGCGATCTTGGAGGACGATTACGCGAAATTATGCGCTTATCGAATGTTTCCTTCAATAAATTGATTGTGGCGCGCGTTGTGTGACATGTTGCGCCATTTTTAAAAATCACAGCTCTTCCATATTAATGCTATTCAATTGGGGAATGAAAAAGTCAGTAATCATGGATCTATTGCTATGCACGATGGCAAATCAACTCATTCGTGTCCTCCTCAATACTACTCTCCACTGCAGCAACTGCTTCTTCGGTGCGCATTGTACGACGTCTCTGCTAATATTAGAGTATGCCTGGTATGAAAACGATCCATGGTTATTCGAATTACTTGCTCGGATGAACAATTATGTCTACCGTAAAATGGACGTAGCGCACAGTAAGTTTCGCGAAATGAACCATGATTTTCGAAATAAATCTGCACAATTTTCAAGCGTTCTTCTGATATAAGTCTGTTCATGGTGAAATGGCAAACCAAACTGAGCACAAATAAACTGTCAATTGTCAAATTGGCTGTCGGTAGAAAAAGTGTTGCCAATTCGAAAAACAAACTGTTAAAAAATACCTTTACCATGATGATCCACCTATCATACACTGAGATAAAAAAAGTCATTTTGTTTCTTTTATTTTTTTAATTCAGACGGCATTCATTTTATAGAACTCTGTTAATCCATTAATTAATCCATTAATCCACCAACACAATAAATCAAATACGATTTTTTTGGTTTTATATTTAATTATTCCAAATAATTGGACGATTGATCAGTTGATAAATGGCCTAGGCAGCCGAATTATTTGGAATAATTAACTATAGAACCTAAAAACTCGTTTTTGATTTATTGTGCTGATTAAAATTTTGTTTAATATTCTTATTACAAATGAAATACATACTATACACACATACAAATTAAGAAAAAAAAATCCACGACAAAACACCTTAAATTACACAAGTGATGGCGCAACTTAATTAGTGACATTAAAATTTATAATGTTTTTAGGGACCGAGTTATTATAAGAGGAAGATCCCTTATGTCTTCTAGATCTGATATTCTCCGTTTTACTCCACAACCTTTTTATTTTCAGTAAATGTTCTTATCATGGGATCATAGTTACTTTCGATAGACTAGTGAATTATTACAAAAAATGCTTAGTATATATTTTTAACTCTATTTGGTTTTTTAGCATACATAAAGCTCGACGGAAGTAAACCTCGCTATTTTTGACGAAAGAACAAGCCGCCGTCCACCGATGTGACCGTGTAAGCTAACCCTTACCAACAAACGAGTCAAGCGACAAGTTTGATAAGACAACCAATGTTTGTATTATGCATTACTTATTTCATTTATCGAATTAAAATTTTTAGTTGATGAAGAAAAAATATTGCGCATCTTATCATTTTATATTATTCATACATTGAACATCCAAAAAGTATATTTCTGGGCTGGCTAGGTGATGAAAGAAAACACATCAGAAGATTGGATGTTGTAGAAAAATTATAAAAAGACGTAATGAAAGCGATCAAGATGTTAATTGTACCCGAGCCAGTAGTTCGTGGAATAGAATAATTGTTTATTTCTTATTGGCGTCTTAGTTGTAGACGGCAGGCTACAACGGCCGCCTTGGACGCTAAATCTGATGTTCCGCTATTTCTTGGAGAAAAATGCACTCAAAGTAATTTTTCAAGTATACTTTGACTTTAATTTAAATTAACATTATACTCGTTATAAAATAAATTATAAATTTAGGAAACTAGACGATTACACGGATCTTAATGGAAAACAACGTTTCGTTTACATAAAACAATATATGTGCGTCATTTTGTTGTAGTCCCTATGTAGACCATGTGCGTATTTTAGTATCGACGCCTTTTAAAAATAGATAAATACTCTGCCATTATGAAACACATATAGAAAAACGGACATTTATATTTTTAATCAATCGTTTTAAACAAAAGCATTCACATTTTTTTTAATGTGGAACGTATTCGAAGTTGATCAACATCGCATTATATCCAGAAAAATTAAAACCCCACGCACTAACTATATATTTCAACTAATTAGAATTTTGATACATGATATGGATATAATTGTTGTAATTAGATAAAGCTCGAAAAATCAATACTTTCTGACAGCTTGTCTCGAATGTAAGAAAATAAATGATTATATCCTTGTTTCTATCTTTCATAATATTTTATGAATATTCTAGCAATATTTAAGAAAAAAATAGTTTTGCCTTCAAGAAGTATGAAATATGCGTGTATTAATAGTCATATTGTTTTTATACTTAAATATTTGTATACCTATCTGAGCATATTTTGATGACATACGTTATTTAATAACTTAACAGATATGATATTCGACCCAAACTGATTGGGTCAAAATATTATATCTCCTAACATCTAGCTACTTGCATCCTGTTCTGACTCTATTTATTATTAAAATTGATAGCAAATCTTATTTGTTTCATATTGTTATGAGATACAGGCGTGTGGATCTCCCGCCTGTGTTTGTATGGATACCTATATATTTCCTGTATTTTACGCAGATCTTAAAGAGTAACGATGTATGCTAAACTGGATGAAGACGGAGGAAGGGTTCATTGTCTGAGGGTCCGAAGTGGGCCGATGTGAGCTATCTTTCTTTAGAGTGCAACTGAGCATAATTTGGAATAAATGCCTTTCAATATAGTTCAAATATATAGATTTTTTTTTTTTAAAGAGAACTCATTATTATTGTGATGTTATATTTTTTCAGAACAAAGTTCTGTTTTTTTTTGTTATTTTGAAATTTTTACAATTAAAAAAAATATATATATATAGTTTTTTTTTCATTATTTTGAAATGTTTTACAATATTTATAATATACTAGCGAGTACCCGGCATGCGTTGCAATGTCACTCAAAGAAAGAAAAAGTTTGTATTTGAATTCTAATTATCGAAGTGCTTTTGGATACACAATACTTTTTGTTTTTCCATCTGATGCGTATACGAATAAATCGGAAGGTTTTCCAACGCGTGAACAGGCCACATACAGCTGTCCATGTGAGAAGCATGGATTTTCCAAATTTAGTCCACACACTTGTAACGATTGTCCCTGTGCTTTGTTGATAGTCATTGCAAATGCGAGTCGCACCGGAAACTGTAGTTGTACTAATTCAGAAACCTTCGCGGGCGTGTGCACAAAAACTCACCAAAATTTCAGCGCAATCAGATGAACGGTATAGGAACGTATACGGGACAAACAAACATTCATTTTTATATATATAGATGACTTAAGTTAAGTTAGTATTTTACATAACTAAAATTACATATTTTTTATCGCTTACAATCCAAATCAATCAATCCAAAAAAGAGACTAGCTCTTGTGCTAGTTGTTATGTGTATATCTTTCTAATTGATAGATTTAATTTGTATTATGAATATATTCAGTGGAAAGGTGGCGGCAAGGGAGTGGGTTGGCCGAGGGGAGAGCGATGGATAGGTGGTGTAGGTAATTTATATTTAGTTGCTTATAACTCCTGTGCAAAATTTGGTTTACATGTAGGCGTAGGATATGGTAAGATACATTCATTGTAAATACATACATACTCGTAGATGACCTCCGCCTCGGCATCCAGTCGCTCTCGCTCTAAGTTCGTTCTCCCGATTTTTTTATTCTCTTCATGCACTTTATTCTGCACTCTAATAATATGACTTTCTGCATTAACTCATTTTCATTATGTAATATTTAGTTGCTACCGGGATTTGAATCTGGACCTGTTCTTATACGGGAAAGCGTTACGTTTATATCAAAGTTTATCCAAGTTTAATAAAATGGCATAATTAAATTAATTCTGGCATCTCCTAGCATGTTTTACTCAAAGGTATTTGAGATTCACTACAATATTATTTCTTGATAGTTGATTTCTTTTAAAAATGGAATAATAGATGTATCAATTGAAAAGATTATAGAAAATATGTTCAAAATTTGTCGAAAATATATTCAATTACTATAGCGGAATTGGTAAAGCGCTTTCCAGGATAGGAAGAGGTCCAGGTTCGAATCCCGGTAGCAACTAAATATTTTTTCGATAGATAGTTTTTTTTTGTATACATATTTATCTTTTTAGATAATTCATTAAACTTTTATTAAAAATATCACAGTACTATGTTCTAAAAATACGCCTTCACAACAAAAATGTGTTCTCTTTAAAAAAATAAAGATAAATTTACTTTTACCTCATAAATTCACCTAGTTTTATTACAATTTTTCTAAATTCCATAAAACAATTTGCATAGGTTATCATCATTATTATTATTGAGTGAATGTATAAGAAATAAAAAAACTTGTATTAATATAAAGTTATTAATCATGTTTTAATATAATGGTGTTACGCCTCTTCCGGTATTGAAATCAATTATAAATACTAATTAAATGTATTAATTAGAAAGATATACATATAAAATCAATTTTATGGAAAAATATTGTTTTTGCTACCGGGATTTGAATCTGGATCTCTTCCCTAACCGGGGGAGGTGCTTTATCCAACTAAGCTACAGCGGCATTATTTTTAGCGACAATTTTTCGACCTTATATGTTACCTTTTTTGAAATTAATACATCTATCGTTCCATTATTTAAAATCCATCTACTTTATTATCAAAGTGCTGAGTGCTGTAGCATAGTTGGTGAATGCACCTTCTCCGGATTGGAAAGAGATCCAGGTTCGAATCCTGGTAGTAATAATAATATTTTTTCGATAAAATTGATTATATATATGTCTTTCTAGTTAATACATTTTATTAGTATTTAAAATATTACAGAGCTATGTTCCGAATAATTACAATTTCACAATAAGAATGTGTATATTTTGTTCGATTTACACTTGCATGTGTGTACCAAAAGCATTCAAGAGTTGGCCACAGAAGTAAACTATTTTGCTTATCATGTGAATATACGTGATGAAACTAATTTTCTCTTGAATATCAATGTTAATAAGCAGAAGTAGAGTTTTGGGGAGCCAAACATGCAAGGACAGTTCGCCGATACCAGTTCCATCCTTCGTCTGTTAATTCAATTAAAAGGTTGATATATAACACATAGGCCCAATCTGTAGTTTTGTCGAAATTTTTTGCTAAATTCGGTAAGAATCAGCTATCATCTTTTGTGTCCTTGGCTATTATTATTCTTCTTCGGCCTGACTGCGTTCATTACTAAACATAGACTTCCCTCTTTACTTTTTACTATCCTCGGTTCTGTGCGGCTCAATACGGCTTAATAATTTAATATATCAAGTACATCAAATTCAAGCGCTTATACCTTTTTACCCTATTGTACGTCAATTAGCGTATAAATTGTAGATATATGTGAAATGACATATCCCTAGTAAGCTTTTCGTATATCCTCAGTCACGCTATTGACACACGGCGAATGTGAGACACACACTAATCACACTGCATGAATGTTGTCTCTAGATTACTTCATTTTATTTAAAAATCTTACCGTGCTCGTATACCCTCAATTCACCGCCATTCCACAACGAATTTATTGCAAATAATACGTATTATTTGTAAAAATTATCAAAAATCTGGTCAGTGTATTGTGATCTGCTTCCTCCTCATCTTCTCGACCATATAGAATCGTCAACATCCGCCATATGCCAGAAAAATGCCGAGAGTTTCAAGTAACACGGTTAATTATTATGTTTCATTGACTATGAAAATACATTTCACTGTGTTAAACGGAGATTTCTTTGGCAAGTCATATAGAAAATGGGAGTTCCTTCACGGCTCATTATCCTAATACAAAACGTCGCCACCTGAAATCGCGGACTTTATCAGTAATGAGAGGAATCTCAAGCTATACAGGGATTTCATCAAAATATGGACTACGAGATGGAGTATATTAAGCATATTATTGACAGGATCATGTCTGTGGGAACGCGGACACTTCACAATATTTATTTTCATATGACCAAATAAAATTAATCAAACAAACAAATGATATAATAGTTTCTATTAACGTGCCTTACGAAAGTGGGGCAATTTAGAAAATTTTTGTAAAAAAATTCAGTTTTGATGTCATTGAAGTTATGGTTTGTGACTCGGCGGGCATGTTTATGTCGATCTTTCCGCATCACTTGTGGGCGTAACTGCGTTGGCCTTTACTTGTACCGGGTATGGTGTAACTCGTAACATCATTGTGTTTCGTCCTATTCCATTCATGGGAGAGAGTCTTCGCTAGTAAGTCGTTTGATGGCTGCCTTTTACCCTTTGAATTTATATTTCCCATTTCTGCACTGTTTATCTTGTTAAGAGTTAGAAGCAAAAATGTATTGCGAGCGCGTGAGTCACCGGTACGGTATTGCCAGAAAACGGTGCTTCTTTCTCTACAATAACTTAATATTACATAAACACATATCTTCATAGCCATCTTCTACATCTGGCGTTTCCTATTGGATTACTCAAAAGTCTTTGAGATTCCGTAAATATAAAGAAGATAGCTTTCAAATAATGGAACGACAGACGTATAAGTTCGAAAATTTGTCGTCAACTCATTGTGTTGGTGTAGCATAATTGGTTAATGCATTTCCCCGGATAGAAAGAGATCTAGGTTCGAATCCTGGCAGCAACAACAATATTTTTTGGTATATTGATTTTATATGTATATATTTCTAATTGATACATTTAATTTGTATTAACACATATCTTGTTATTTTTTTATAAATTATTTATAGATATTTTTGGGTTATAAATATGTTCTCTTTGAGTGTAGTATATTGTAAATTATGATTAAGGCAGCATCTAAAGGGCGTTGTAAAGTTTTAAATTTATTATGTGGGTTTTTTGCTTATCTAAATATTTAATTTAAACTTTCGCGTTAGTTGGCATTCTTGAGTAGAACCGACAAGGGAGTTATTACTTCTGGAACGGTTTCCGGAAAGGGTGGGTCCCTTCCAGAGCCCTAAAAAAATATGAAACTTATACTCGTATGTACCCAATACCACAACCGTAAGAATTAATGACTTCTCACCGCAATCCTTCAAAGTATAGAAAAGGATTCGACAAGGGTATATGGTATCTCCCGATCATCAATATATATGGATAATGTATGATGAGGAGTGCATTGAATGGATGGAAAAGAGATGTTTCCTTCTAACTTTTGATTTACAGCTGATACCACACCGATTGCGACCAGCGAAGATAAAATGGTAGAACTTAACCACAATAATAAAGAAGATAGCTTGGTGCTATGTCTTGAAATAAACAAAAGCAAGATAAAAATACTCTTTGACCAAATTCCGAGAACTAATGTTTAAACTTTATGACTGTAAAGTGATAAATAATAATGTGTTCTCTTTAAAATATATATATGTAAGTAGTATTAAAGATAAAAAATAAAAAGAAAAATCTCTGGCGTCTCCTAGCGTATATTACTCAAAGGTGATAGCTTTAAAAAAACGGAATTATAAATGAGTCGATTTGAAATTTATCGTCAATTTACCAGACTGACATAGTGTAATTGGTCAGCGCGCTTCCCAGGATAGGAAGAGTTCCCGGTTCAAATACCGGTGGCAGCTAAAATATTTATTCGACGAACAGATTGTATCTATATGTCTAATTAATGCGTTTAATTTGTATTAAGATACATTTAATTTATCTGGGATCTTTCGACTCAAAAAATGGAAGGAGCGATGCCCAGGTTCGAAGAAGAAGAGATATGGCCAAGTCTGCTATGTTGAGATGATATCGAGGAACGTTAAAATCCGACTGGTTAAAGCCCCGGTGTTCTCTATATGGCTCTATTTGAATTCAAATCATGAACACAGATAAGAAAGAAAGAAACATGCTAGACGCCTTCAAAATGTGGTGTTGGCGTCGTATGCTGCGTATACCATGGACTGTGAGACGGACGAATGTCTCTATTTTTAAGAAACTCCGTACTAAATAAAAGAGTTATATCGCACTGAAAATGTACAAGGACACAGGGCGAGAGGGTGAGAGGGCGAGAGGGCGAGAGGGCGAGAGAGCGATCTCCAACTATGGACAGAGGACCACGACGAGAGAACGAGAGAGATAGATTGCTATGAATAACTCCCTTAGAGATTTATCGCAGTCGACATCTGAATTATAATAATTTGTAGATGAAATATTGACGAAGGAAATTGCTAAAGTATTTATTTCAAAGAAATCCAGTCCGGTAGACTGATTTACCAGATGAGCTATATCAGCCTTATCAATCTCGTCAATGAGACGTCGATACATTTTCACTGTCCTATTTGAGTTCTGTATCACCCATTAAGTAGTATAATAGTAGAATAAACTAATGACTATAAATGGAGTACTGACTTTATTTTACTTTAAATCTTCATGTCATACTGACTAATTAAAAAATACAAGTTTAGTTTATTTGAAAAGAAAAGTTTTCCGCACTATGACGGTGGACTGCACTGGATAGCCAACTAAGCCTGAAGCTGTTTCATTATCCCTCTATACTTATTTTTCTTCATGCGACGGGTTTTTAATTATTTTGCCAACATTGTTTTGGCTGTTATCACGTATTACGAATAATCTATCCTTCAAATTTATAATAAGAGGCTATAACCAAATCATATTTTCGCTGGAAAATTCGAGTTTTCGTCAAATAAATTTATTCGGCACATTTTGAATATCTTCTCTGGTAAATAAACTAATCAAAATCTAACATTTATTATGGTTAAAATTTGTACGAAAATATTAGTAATCAGTTTATGAACAAACAATAATAAAAACATGCATACACTTCGAGATTAAAGTGTTTCAAGTTAAGTTTATTCCGAGATTTCATTAATAGCTCTTCGGTTTTTTTAGATTCAAATGAAATATTTAGTTTATTACAAAAATTTTAGAAATCTGTTAAAATTAACATAATTAAAACCACATTCCCTAGAGTTTCTTTTCTTATTCCAAAGTCTTTTTACTTCAAATAAACTCTAATTTGACATTCGAGCAGTCAAAAATATCACCGAGTATAGAGAGTGTTTTACAGAAAAATAATTATATTAAACTTTTAAAATCAGCAATATTATCTTTGTGGTTAAGATTCATATTTTTATTTATCTTTGTTTTATTAACCACTAAATAAAACAAAGATAAAAAATAAAAATAATTATATTAAACGCAAAATATAGCTGAAATGAAAAAAAAAGTTCAATAAGTTGACAAATTGTAACATTCAATTATTTTATTCGATATTCGAATCTTTAACTTTTTTAATTAAGCGCTTTATATAAATATATACTTTTTTCTAACATTATAGGTTTTTCGCATTCTCGATATTCGTTCTGTGAACTATAATTGTCCTCACCTCCGTGAAATATAATGACTGTCTACGGATGAGATTTTTCTTGGAGATTAGACTCAAGTGAGCGTAAAGAACATTACATTAGAAGCGATCTATGAATCATCACCTACGTGTTTTGGTCGCAGATTATAATAATGCATACAGTGCACATGCACCTTCATCAATACGTCTCATTGTTAAGATGGACCATAAAAATGAATCATTAACAAATTTTTTAAACTTGGGAGTAAATTTGTTAGTGGGGGATGTTTACTTTGCATTTCCAAATATTGATTTACTGCTTCTTTATTCACTAAAACGCCTGTATGCTTAAACTTAAGATATTTAAAACTTAATTATTGAATATTTTAACATGATATTTTCGTTAAAAACTGACTGAAAACTAAACTTGGAGTTTCCAGTTCTGAAATGTAACTGAAATTACTAATATAACGCGAGCATTGTTCTTATTTATCAGAATGAACTATATAATTTATGTTTAACAGTAACGGTATCAGAAAAAACATCTTACCAAACAACGTTATGATCCCTCTTCATACGAAAATAAGGAGTGGATTAAGATACGTTTCAGGCAGACGTTCAAAATAGCAAACGCTGTAATATTATTTTGGTAAGTCAGAATAATATACAAAAACCTGTATTCTGTAACTAAGAAAATAAAGTAGGAACAGGAATATTCTTAATTTAACAAGAGAGTGTGTAATATTCATTCCTTCAGTGGTTTGAATTAGACAATAAAATAACATACGGAGATTGTAGTATTAATACATTTAATCATTCCATTATTTGAAAGAGCCATCTACCTTATTTTTACAGAATCTCAAATACCTTTGAGTAATCTGATAGCAGACGCCAGAATTATCAATTCATTTTTATTAAATTTTGGACACATTGATACAACTTTATTATTAGGAGAACACATTCTTATTGTGAAGTTGTAATTATTTCAGAACATAGGTCTGTGATATTTTAAATGTGAATTAAATATATTAATTAGAAAGATATACATATAAAATCAATTCTATCGAAAAATATTGTTGTTGCGCCACCGGGATTCGAACCTGGATCTCTTTCCTAACCGGTATTTGAGATTCTGTAAAAATAAGGTAGATGACTCATTCAAATAATGGAACGATTAAATGTATTAATATCAAAAAGGTAACATATAGGTTCGAAAATTGTCGCTAAATATATTGTCGCTGTAGCATAGTTGGATAATGCACCTTCCACGGTTAGGAAAGAGATCCAGGTTCGAATCCCGGTGGCGCAACAACAATATTTTTCTATAGAATTGATTTTATATGTATATCTTTCTAATTAATATATTTAATCTGTTCATTGTCGATTTTCGGCCACTCATGCCGATTTTCACAGATAGCCGAGTTTACGCGTCCGTTTATGCTCGTCGACCCATTTGGAGATTTGTCCCACGTATAGTTTTTTAGAATTTTGACCGAGTTTATCCTATAAAAATCCTTAATTTTTAAAACTTTTCTTTTATATTGTGTGTCATATAAATGATATTTTTATTAAAATCTTTTATTAAAGGTTAGCGCTAAATATTTGAAAGTAATCGCCATTTATCGCAGCAATGAACTGCAACGGTGATGTGCTGGTGATGCATACCAGAAGCAATTTTCCAATTGCTGCAACTCGAATAGTATTTCATAGATAATTTATTCATAACAATCGCTAGCTACAAAAATTCTGCTACTTATTATTCAATTTACTGCGAGTAAGTTCAAGTGCATCCCGATTAAGCATCAAGGGTCAAATGTTGGATGCGTTAAGGTTAGAAGGTATTTAAATCAACGGCGGTGAGTGAGAGTCGAGCATTGACTATACATCTTTTTATTCACATGATACATGCATGAGTCACAAATTAAATACATAAGTAGTGTTATGTTTTTACGGGGCTATTCGTGTAACGTGTGTGCATCTTGAAACTTCGTTAAAAATATGCGTAATATTTTATAGCAGGTTCGCGGGAGGGATGTACTAGAAAAACATTAAATGCAGGAGTAGTATGAGACATATCTTAGATATTGTAATGTATTAATTTGTTGACGAAGTTACGATTCTCGAGAATACGTCCCTTGACCGGTCAGGTTCGAGACCGGGTCCTTTGCTTTTTATCAGAGACATGTCATTCAGAGGAGAAATAGTTGGTCTTCTTCGTTAGTGACCTTGTGGAACTTGGTAGTCCATGATAATATAGTTATAGTCCAGTATGTCAGGCACTCCTACTCCAAATACAACTCTAGTATTTTTCCTCATATAAACTACTAAAGCAGCATTTTATTTTTGGTTAGTGATGAAGAAATGCAACACTTATTAGTCCTGCAATATAAAGCAATGAGAATAATATTGAGAAGAAATATATGTGTGATGTTCATTACGGTTCGGGGATTTTTCCGGACAGAATGTTTCCGGATAAGATTTTTGCGGGCATGATTTTTCCGGACATAGATTATTCCGGACAAAATTATTTTTAATATTATATTTTTTTAAATATATATTTTAACGTAAATATTTGAATTGTTAAATTTTCATCCCTCGAGTTCAATATAACCTAACCTAATCTCTGGAATAATCTATGTTACGTTAAAAAAATTAATATAATATTAAAAATATTTTTTGTCAAAAATAAAAAGTGTCCGCTAAAATCATCTCCGGAAATATCAGTGTCTGGAATAGTCAGTGTCTGGAATAATCAGTGTCCAGAATAGTTAATGTCTGGAAAGATCGTGTCTGCTAAAATGTTTCCGCAATAATCGTATCCGGAAACATCCTGTTCGTAAAACTCCGAGCACCGTTTATTACATATTATGTTACCGGAATATTCATTGGACTATAAAGAAAAGTACCTACTGTTTCTAAAATAAATTCTTCCTTCCTTCCGGCTAACTGCACAACTCCTCGTAGTTTACTGTATCTCTCACAAATATGTGTTTAAGCAGAAAAATAAATTAATACAGTATTTTTAGAAGTACGAAAGCCAACTCACTTATTACATTAATATTGTCAGGCGGGCGCTGAGAAACGTTTCGTCTATAAATACTTTCTAAATCCTTTAGATAACTATATTTTAAACCGTTATATTAAATTACCGCGTCGGCGTCGCTGACTTATTCAGTTATGTCCTAGGGTGGCGTTTATACTTACTTCAGCGTATCTTTTTAGGTAGATGTTGATAAAAATACTTAATACCTGTTGCAGACGGTCGATCTCGTGTTGCAACTTACCGGAAAATTTCATGGCTCCTTGAATTAAATTTGAGCAATTTAACAACAATTTAAACAATTTCTAAGATTGATTTTGTCAGCCTAAGGTTTTGGGGCGGTATGTCAGCCTCTAGTTCTCCTCAGGTACAATTGGATGACTACATTCGTTCAGCCATCTGACCTCCGAACGTTGCGGCTTACCCATTACCATTTTTTTTTTTTTTTGGCTTATTCAATATAATTCTTGTCTGTTTCCTTATCCACACGTTTCTTTTCTCGTCTCTTCGTGTGGTACCCAGGATACAGCATATTTTCCCGTCTCTTCATGTGGTGCCCAGCATATAGCATATTTTCCCTGCCTCTTTTCATTACTCAAAGACTTTAGACCTCTCTTTTGTTGAAACTCCATGTTCACAGCCATACAAGAACACTATAAATATGCGTCAATAGATTTTTATTTTAGATGCATATATATTATATGCATATATTGTATATGGGATATAACGAATTTTGTAGACAAGATAATTACCGTAAAACCTTTCTGATCTGAGAGATAATTAATTAACGTAATTCTAATTAGATATCAATTAGGATTAAATTACTATAACTAAATTACTAGCCTCACCCGTCATCTAATTTAACAGTGGCGGCTATTCAAAAATTTAAAAAAAAAGTATAACTCACTTGATATTAGTCCTAGAGAATAAAATTTTTAAAAAATCACCATTCTTCTTTTTGTCCTTTTCCGATAGTATTTTTAATTACTAATCAATTAATAAGATATGTACCGCTGGCTACCCCACCTTGTCCCCCTGATATAAATATGTATTATATTGAACGCCATCCGTTCCAAATTTTCCATAAATACTCTTTAGGACCCTGCATAAATAATTAAAAAGGCACACTTTCTCCTTCTTCCGATATAAATATGAATTATATTAAATGCCAACAGTTCCAAATTTTGCTCAGATCATTCATACAGGTATATTTCTCAGGGTGTTATGTAAGGAAAATAAAAATAGAAATGAGTCACACCATCCTATTCCCCGGACATCTCACCCTCCCCTGCTTGGACCAAATTTTACATAGGTAGTCGTACATCGTTACTCATTAGGATCTGCGTAAATAGGTTTACCTTGCCTCTCCCCACTCCCAAAATACTACTTTAAATTATAACCAAATTTGAATTCCGCACAATTTTAAATATAGATTTAAATTAAGAATTGATCAAGAATGCTCGGATTAAATATTTTTATATACATGTTGAACTTTGGCTTTGATATACTTAGGAGTAGTTTAGTAAATAAGATAAGGTGAGAGTCAGAGTTTTTATTTAGCTTATTACGTATTTCCTTAAAGAAACTCGAGTTCTCTATTGGATTACAGCTAACCTTCTATCCGACCTCTCTGGTCAACTTTTCAGATAATATTGCAGGGTCTCTTTTATCAAGGCTGTTGTAGCCCAGAAAATTCTGAACAGATGTGAAACCTGAGATTAGAAATATTTATACCTCACTTATTTGTGTTGTCATTAAAAAGTTGCGCATCCATAATGTCTACCTTGCATCATACTCTTATAAAGTTCTTATACAGAGTGTATTAAGATTCTTTGAACAACCTTAGTTCTTTGTGGAGTGAAGTACTGCCTTCCGTACACATCCAGGATTAAACAAACAATTAATTGATAGTATGCAGCTGATGGCTTCAGTTAGCAAAGCTTCCTTTGATCACTGAAAACTACATACAGCCTGCAGGCAACTCGTTTACTTTGTAAAATAAATATTGTTCGTTAGTCAGTGTAGGAAACAGAAGTTAGCACGAGATAAAAATAAATAACATATCCTTGGGATGTTCCGACATTACTTTACACAGTGCTTGAGGCCGAGCTACCTGTATTAGTCGGAATATTATTACAGTGGGCCAAAAGTGAATTTACCATTTAAAAAATAAATTACATAGTTTTTGTATTTTAATTATTTATAATTTCCACTCGAGACAATCTCTGACGAATGGGATTTTGATTCATCGGAGACAACATTCGACCTTCGCTGTCCATAGTATGCACATAAAGTATCAGAAATTTCCTATCTCGCGCCTTAATTCACGTCTGTTGTACGTCAAATATCAAAATATGTCAGTGAATAAACTTGATGGATTATATATTATTGTTTATTATTGCCGTGGCTTAAAAGATATATAAAAGATTAGTGCGCCAGGATAGAATTCGATCCTCTCCGCTTACCCTTGCGGCAGAAACGAAGTGGTTGTGAGTTAATTACGAAATTTGAATACATAAAATATTTTTGATAATGATATATGTTGGTGATAATAGATGATGAACGATTAGTAGTCAACATACCTCGGATTACTAGTACATATTTCATTTCTGGTTTCTTAAGTAGCCAGAGTTTATTTTCTCTTCCGGAGCACCAATATTGGCGCCTCCGTGTTGTCACCCGAAAATACTGAAATATTATTGCTCACTCTTGAAACGTGCGTCCAAGAAAATCATTTCTATATTATTGTACACCGTTTATAAATGAGTGCTTTGAATCTTCTGTACAGACTTTTCTGAGCCACCACGCTGTGTCGTGTCGCCTTGTAATATTAGTGGTAATATACCAGTACTAACAGAAAAGCAATCGGCGATAGCAGCTTCGCCGCCGATAGTCGGCGCTATGTGACCATGGTTTCCGTACAATCTATATTTCAATATGGAAATCCCTAATTATATTACTTTAACAATACACCACGCAGTTTAAATAAAATATTTTTTAAATTATACATTATATATACATATGTATGTCCATCTAGAGCTATCTTAGAACGGATGATTATTGTCAGACTGTTATTAAAACATATGCATGTTATATACATGAAGGATATGACAGGTAAAAAAAAATACCTGTAAATCTTAAGTGAATGTGATATCTAAATCAGTGATATATATTGCACAATGCGAAAATAATGTAAATGAATATTAATATTAATCAAAAAAAATTTCTAATCTGTACCGCCGTCTAGTTAATTTAAAAAAATTCTACTTTGGTTTTTTTAAATGCTACTTTGATATTTTTTCTTATACTAACATATCCAGATCTAATAGCGATGAAGCGCAATTATAATGTACAAATATCACTTGTTTTCAAATAAGTAATCACTATTTAACTGGTCCTGGTATTTTAATGAGGTCCTATCTGGACACAGTAAATAATCAAATGTTAAAATGTGTTCAGATGTAGAAATAAAATATTTAAAATTCAATAAATGTATAGAATTATGATGACGAATTAGATCCCCAACGCTGCGATGTGTTGTATCCGAACATACCGACACGACCGATGTTGACTGATGCGTCAGGTCTAGGTCCTGACCATGACCGAATTTATATACGGTTTTAACCACTACGTGAACATTGGCGGCTGAAGCTTCGAAAGTATGGCACCACACAAGTGTCAGTGCATGTATTGTAGAACCAAAAGATATTGACTGCTTTATAGATTAACACACACTTTGAGTCTGATTGAAGATACAGACAATATGGGTTATTTAAATATTTAAACATTGTGGTAAGATATTTAAATAATATAGTGTCATTTAAATATATATCTTCAAAAATAACCATTTGAGTTTTATTATTTCGGAATGCCTGTTCCGTAGAGGGTAGAAAAAAATAAATCTAATCGTATATATCTGTGTGTATCTGTTACACGTAAAGCAGACTAATTGGTCCACTTATTGAATTATTGACATGGAAAACAATATATATTCAACATGATCAGAAAATATGTTACAAATTCTGGTGTAATATATTTTCTATTTTATTAGTTCTGTATTTATTTAGTAATTTAGATTAGTTATAGCTCTATGAGATAAACGGAATTCATGGGGTGCAAATTAGTCGAAACTTGCTCGACCTGCATGTAGGTACAATTTATGAAGAATATTAATGATATGTGACGAATTTTTATCTCACGCTTTTCCGATACGAAAAAATAATCAAAATAGTAGATGTGATCAGAAAATTTCCCATGAACAAGTGTTTTTGGATTAAAGGACATAATGGTAACGAATTACTTTCTAAAAATTGCTCCTATTAATAAAAAGTAACTTTTTTTGCTAACAAGTGATTGTTTTAATTGTTACTTAATTCATATATTACTGGTATTATACAACGAACCATTCAGATCTACAGTCGACTGAACAACCTTTCACCATGCATCGATGTATTGAGCTGCGATCCTCCAGCACAGAATTTGCGACCGTCTTGAATCTTCGCATGTAAATTATCCGCCCATCTCATTTTTGAGCGTTCCAAGGCCCGGATGAACATTTCGGAGTCTCGCTCTATAGTCTTCCTATCTGGCGACGTGTTCTACCCATCTCAGTATTCTTGACTTTAAACTGGCTATAATTTTCGGCTACTTGATCTTGAAGAGATCAGCATTGGTATGGATAGGCCATCAGCGATCTGGCGTGACTGATCCAACTATTCTTCTTTGAATATTATTATAAAATTCTCTGATTGCCCTTTCGTGTTTCTCCAAGAGGCTTCAGATTTGGCATACAATGGTCATGTTGCAGATGTACACTATGGATTCTGATTTATCTTCCTTGACAATTGTCTAGAACAGTATTTTTAAGGCAAAGTGTGTTGCATTTCAGAGTTAGTTTTGTGGCTAATGAAGGTTTTTTTTCAATATTTGGTAGGTACACGATTTCCCTTCCTGGCTTAGTATTGAAGTCGCCTAATACATAATTTGTGTAATGCTGGAGAAGTCGATCAAAGATTATAGATATACATATACTATCGAAGATATAAAAGATTATAGAACTCATTTTTCTCTTCTTCACTAGGCACTTACGCCCACACGCTAGTGAAAAACTAGTCCATAATGAATTGTGGTGTCTAATTTTCATCTTCTAATAACTATAGTTTTTACAAGCTTATTACTAATTGATGTTTTACAATTTATGTGCATGGTTTAGATCAACTCTCTGCGTTTTGAACTGCTTCGGGCGGAAAAGTTTTTAGAGCAAAACAACAAGAAAACTTTTTTGTGCCTTTGTAGATCTGAGAAAGAAAGAGAGAAAGAAAAAAGTTTTGGAAGTTATTATCTGATTATAGAGAGTAAATGGTAACTTATACTATCGCATCCCTATATCATGCGAAGTAAGCACTGCGTGTGTAAGCATCAATAAATCATTCCAATTATGGTTCGATATTACACAAGTTATCAAATAGGGTTACGTAATGTGACCATGGCTATTCAACTTGTAGATAGATAATTTAATGAAAGAATTAATTTATGCTAATGTAGAGCGACATACACAATTATAATGTATGCAAATGATGCAGTGCTAATGGCGAATAGCGAATGAGATTATTGAAGTAAAATGTGCGGTGTACGTAATATATACTCGACGGAAGGCGGCGTGATGAATGTTAGCAATCGAAAGAGACTGTATTCGAGAAAGTGGAAAGTGAGACAGTGTACAGTATAACGGTGGGAGATGAATAATTGAAACAAGTTGAAGAGTTTCTATACTTGTGAAGTATGTTCGATAGAAACATAAGAAATAGGTCGAAAATAGGGTGACTGCAGGGAAGAAAGGGAATGATGAATGAATTGAATTTAATAATTCAAAATTGAATCTTATCAGCAAACGCAAGATTAAAGCTAAAAACGAAAGTAAACTTGATTAAATGCAATTAAAATGAGGTTGCTCAGGTGTATGTGTGGTTAATTAATTAATAAAGAATGTAAAGCTTGATTATTAAATTACTAAATGATTTAATATAAAACTGATCGTCGATTAGTGAGCAGGATTAAGAAGGAGTCATTTAGATAGTTTAGATAGTGAATCGGATGATAGATGAGAGGACAGCCAGGAACGATATAGGACGCGAGTCCTGATAGCATTAAAAATAAAAGATCTGCCGTACCAAGATGAGCCAAATACTGGAAGCTGGTTCCGATCCAACAATCTCAACAATTAATTGCCAAGCAAGAACATGTGAGAATGTGGATGAGACATGATTTTTGCCATCAGAACAGAGTGTGGCACTCTATCTTATCTGCCTTTCCCTGCAGAGATTGTAAGTAGAGTGCAAGCAGAATAGGCTCCTACTTTCTCATGTTCTGTTTTCATCAATAAACTTATGTTAAATATAATTATGTCTAATAACTGTAAATTACTAACAAAAATATATAATGAGGATTTGTAGTACAAATCATATTTAAGCTTTTCAAATAATTTACTTGCTCTATTAAAATTTTAGAAATGTTCAAGTCACTCTTCAATAACGGTTCAACCGGTGAGTTGAATGACACTTTCTCCGCACCGGAGACTGAAATTGAAGACTCTACGGTCGGTGCGAAGGTAACTGACGTATGGATGAACAATTTTGAAACAGACCACTCGGGAACGAGCAGTTTCACATATTCGATGAACTCGTCGGAGAACTACGAGCCTGATATGATGAACGCCTTTATCAACTTGGACCTAGTCCTCATCTGCTTCTACATTCCAGTCTTCTTGCTCTCGGTTACGGCCAATACTTTAGTCATCGTTGTTGTCATAAAGTATCATTACATGCGAAAGTAAGTCTTCACATTTCTTTTTACTCCTATTGTATATGTTCTTATAATGTTTATTGTGCTTTTTTGTTTGTTTCGTGAAAGGTTTTATATCAGTAAAAAAATGGTGTTTGTTAAATTAAATTAGCCATTTAAGATTTATATGTAAGTAAAATTTATCAAGATGCAATGTTATTTTATTGTAATTAGAATTGTGATTTTTTTTGCTTTGCATTTACAGGGTACCTATAAAAAATCACGTTAATATTTTTATTTTTTTATTATATTACTGTTATATTTATTTATTCCTTTAGTACAGTTATTAAGTACTTAATCTAATGGCCCGTGTTCACGGATAAAATTTCTCTCGAAGATTTGAATCGAGTGCACGTAAATAAAAGTACCTACAGGATTCAGTGTGAAGCGATCTATGAACCATCACAGGGTGTGTTTTTCTCGCGGATTACAATGACGCATCCTGTACATACATATCTTTATCCATATCGAAGTCTATTGAGAGAGAAATCATCTTGGGCACGGGCCATAACGGGAAAAATATATAGATTTATATTTTTAATGTTTCGTATAATCCTTAACAGTTAAATGTGAATAGTTGAACTAAATTAAAGCAAGATAATTTTATTGAAAATACAAACTTTCATAAATACACCAAAATATTTTTTTATATGTTGATTGAAACAGATTTTACAAAATACAGTTTTTTGGGTATAGAAAACTATTTGTATTTAATGTTGAATTATCCATTGATTTGAGGTATATACTCTGAAACTACATCGTTTCACATACCTATCTCTTAGGAAGCACACGAAGGGGACTTCTCAAGTTGAGTTGACAAAAAGCTCTCGTGTTTCGGAGATTTGACGGTAAACGTCATCGTGTAAAATCGCTTGCTCCGTGTCTACTCTATGTGTACTGCGTTTTACGCAAGTTCGAGACAACGTTCACACACCTTTATAGTTTAGCCACCGTACAAAATTTACATGATTTGCCCATGATATGTGAGGTGGATTGAAAATTAACTTTCGTCTGTCCTGTATTACTGTAAAAAGTTATAGTATATAACATGACGGTACAGATTAATAATAATGTAAAAACAGAATTTGTATAAAGATAATAAAGATCCTAAAGAGTAGCTTTGCAAAATTTGAAACTGATAGCAATCAATACGCATATATCGTGGGGGGAGGGAGTAGGAAGGCCAGAGGGAGGAGGGTGCTTATGTTTTGCGCAGGATAAGCATATGTGCAGGATGTTTTGCACGCTAAATCTTCTTTCATTGTATTTTCCCTTGACTTACTAAGTAGAGTATTCATATAATACACCTTTCGTATTATTTAAATCTTACAGCCAACAAATACTAGCAGATTATTAATTACAGTTAATATTACATTAATAAATATGCAAACCTTACAAAAATGTGCCATTTATGTATCACATTCATCGTTTGGGGTAAACATTTTCTTAAGCAAACTAACATGAAGAGAATGTTTTTAGGATTTGACAAAAAGAGCTCATAGCCCCCAGTTTTTTAAATTTAAAAGTCTACTAAATTATTATAATTAAATAATTTTAAATTGTAATTTGTTTGTACAACACACTGTCTATTGAATTATTTTCGCTAATAAAAATATTTTTATATTACGCATGAAGTTAATTTAAACATGAAATGCTTAATTCAATATTATATTTCATAACGGGGGACAGACAAATATTATATTTCAATATTTAGAGTGAACAAGCACAGCTTCCAGCAATCTGATCGCGCATCCACAGTTTTAAACATACTACCGACGCATCGGCCACTACTATACCTAATACTTACATATCGTACCTATATTAGTGAATGTATTTGAGGGAAATATATAAATGACTAGTGTTTAACCAGGCACTAAAAAGTCTAGTATTCCTTCGTTCCCATATTTTTGCGCATTCTAAAACATTTTTCCTATGGAGTCTGTTTAATGTCGTAACTTTATCAAACTTGCTATTTTTGTTGTCATTGTTCAATCAAGCGTCGCTTTTTCTGAACTGGATCACCTTCCATATTAATAAAACATCAACAACAAACTGAATAGCACGCACTTTTTAATATCCAACGTCAAATGAAAAGATTGAAACCTCAAGAAAATTACATGACACTTTAATTCTAAAAACCGTACAAAATTAAATAATTAATGTTATTCTATAGGTTCTTACATAAAATTGAAATCGTCTCTTTATTTTAAATCCACATTAACTAAAATATTTTTTTTTCCAATATCTGACAGTAGATTTCTTTGTTTACTATTTTTTTTAATATATTTTCAGAGCAAAAAGATATTACATACGCATACAAATAAATTTTACACTTCTCTTTAATGAAATGTATGAATTTCCCGTTAAATTTTTCAATGAACAGACATTAGAGTGCTTTACGATTTTATTTATAAGATGACGTCTACTATTATGCAATATAAATTCAAACGAAATAACGGACCACTCTAAATATATACATTTTCAAATACAATATATTTTCTCCAGAATAAAGCAAACACCTATCCCCGATTGCTTGATACTAGGCCTGAATGCAGTAATTATATGTTCAGCATTAAAAAATAGGTTATACGGAAACATTGGACGTGAACACCATTGACCGCGAAGCGGCCGGTCTAACAAAAGGCAATCGGCGACCGGCAATAATTTTCTATTGCTAAATTAGAAATACGTAGTTCTACCGATGTCTTGTTTGGTGTCGGGTTAAGCCTGCCGGCGTCCATTGGACACCCCCTGCCGTCTCCCGCGTGCGCTCTTACTCTTAGTGGGAATTACAGGCTCCCAGGAAAGATAATGCTGTCTCTTTGAAGAAGCGTATTTTGCGTCACTCTTTAAGGCAGTCCAGGAAGAGGCATCAGTGCGAATAAAACCGCGGAAAAGAAAGACTACTCATACAAGTAAAATACGCGTATCGTTGATGAATTGTTTGACGGGTAGATAGTGACGTAACTAAAAAAATTGGTCCCCAATGCAAAATGGAAAAGGGGTCCCCTGTTTTTGTATTCCTTAGAAGATTTAAGAATATTAAGTACCACGTGGTTTTATCCATTAAATATTATGAACAAAATTTGTCTTCTATAATATTCATACTTTCGTGAAAAAAAACGGGTTGGCAGGCACGTGCAATCAGTACATTGAAATGTGCTGTCCTTAATTATATATTTTGACAAATAAAGCGAAATTAAATATTTATCTGACAGAATGCTACCATATATTAAAACATTAATAATATGAAAATAATTGGAATAGGAATATTACAGGATGTACATTTTATTTAGATTTATTTCGCAGAAATTCTAGTCAAGTACAGCTTATTTTAATATACTGACTGCACGTACGCCCCTGGGTATTTATATACACTCGAAAAAAAAAACAAAACATTTCCTTCAATTTAAAGCGATGGTTTTTTAATTTAATTTTAGCGGAGAACTACTGAAAAATACTAATATATTTAAATTATATTAATAATTCCATTTTGGTTGAGGTGGAATTTATAAATGATTATAAATAAGGGCGCTTGTCTAGCATGGACTCTATACACTGCATTGGCTGTATTGGCGTAGTTACGCCACCGTCAAGTAACTCCTTACCGATTTGAGAAAATTGTGGCATTCTCTCCGACTTCTACAAAGAAATAATCTATTAAAATGTATTATTATTAATGATTCAGTTTAAATACACTACACACTTTACAGATTGATCCATTCCATTTTTTAAAAATAATTTATTAATATATTCAAATTCTTATTAAATATTGGATATTGAAATTACCGGTGATTGTCTTAATTTTGAATTGAATTGATCTCAGGAAAATGCAAAAGTATAAAATCAAGAATAATCTAAAAGTATGGTAATGTTCTCTTTTTACGCCGAATCAATGGATTTATGCTCAAAGGAAGTTGTTTTTCAAAGAACTGTCGACTAAACGTATTCCGTCTTTTTTTAATTAAGATTGCGAAACAATATAACGATGACTACACATCGTAATGTGTGAAAACATTTCAATTGGTGTTTAGTGAATTATCGAATACATCGGTAGGGTCGTCAGAAAACATCGACTCTGCACTGTTATTAATGCGAAGATCGCCGAGAATTACTAAAATGACGTTTCTATTCATTTTCATCGTGTCCATAATAATATTACGCTTCCTCATCTATATCTATGACTTTCTGGATGTGGCGGCCGTGGTGACTTCGTTAGTGTCGTTTGCTTCATCTTACGAGAACTCAGAAAAATTTCCAATCTCAACATGAAGATATCACCACTCGTCAACAAAAGTTGAGGAACATGTTTGCACATGCTTTGATAAGTATTAACTAATATTTCAGTTATTTTGGACTGGCAATTATTGTTTGACAATCATTTGAATGAGTCGATGTGAGTGTTTTTGTGAAAATGGAAAAAATCGAATATCGAGCTGTTAATAAGTATTTGTTTTTGAAAGGCTATACGCCTACACAAATTAAAGACGAGTTAGATGCTGTATACGGGGATTCTGCAACGTCATTTACGACGGAGAAATTTTGGGCAGCTGAATTTAAATGTGGCCGTCAGCTTGGGTGACGATGAACGTTCGGGACGGCCAAAAACTGCAACCACTGGCGATAACATCGCTCAAGTTCATCAAATGGTGCTATGAATTAAAGTTAGAGAAATAACAAAGGCTATGAACACGTCCAAATAACGTGTTTGTCACATATTGAATTAAGACTTAGGCATGAGAAAGCTGACCGCACGTTCGGTGCCGCGTTTGCTCACTCCGAACCAAAACGTGTCCGAATGAACATTTCCAACGCTCTGTCAGCGCAATTTAGGCACAATAAATCAGAGTTTTGGCACCGATTAATTACTGTAGATGAAACTTAGATACACTATTATACTCCAGAAGTAAAAACACAGTAAAAATAGTGGACTGCGAAGAAAGAATTGGCTCCAAAAAAGGAAAAGGCTGTTTCTTCGGCTGGAATAGTTATGGCGATTATTTTCTGGGATAGCCATGAAGTTGTCTTAATCGATTATCTTAAAAAGGGAAAAACCATTACAGGAGCATACTATGCATCATTACTTGACAAGATAAAGGCAGAATTTGCGGAAAAACGGTCACATTTTCAGAAAAAAAAATTTTTTTCACTTACTTACTTTTTCCCCAAGGGACTTTTTTTTGTTCCCTAAGCTAGAAGTTGTGCTCGGAGGACAGAGATTTTCGTCAAATGAGGAGGTCATCACCTTCGTTAATAACTATTTTGCAGAGAAAGACTACTATTTGGACGAGTTAAAAGGATGGAAACATTGTTGGGAAATAAAAATAAATTTGAAGAAAAAATGTCTCGTTTCTTTGTTAGGTCGGAAACTTTTCAAACAACCCTCGGAGTTGTACCGTCGGCGTCGCCGCGTTGGTGTACCGGCAGAACTTCGCGGAACGACGATGAACATCTGGCATATGTGATTGCAAATGACCCTTAATCTCATATCATATCATCATATATTATAATATTCTTACTAACGCGGAAATTAGTATAACAGTGAGGATGCTTAAATAATGTACTGACATGTACATTACTGACAACAGGTATTAATGATTTAGGAATAATGAATTCATTATGTCTTAAGCTGTATATATCATGTAAATAAATTATTTAACCTATATTTTTAATATTTAAAGCAAACACGTTGTGGTTCATCATTTCAAATCATTTGAATAACTAATAGTTTAATACAAATTAAATGTGTCAATAAGAGAGATAATGTATGGATAAAATCAATTTATTGAAAAAGTATTTTTGTTTGCTATCGGTAAAAATAATTAATAGTTTATTAACTTTGGTAGTTTTTAGTTACCGATGAAGGAAATTGTTTGTATGTTAATGAACTATTAATAATTATTTAACCGATTTACAAACTAATTTATCTCATTCTTCAAAAAATTCATATCTGTTCCGGGCTCTGTGCTAAATAAAACAATTAACTATGCTCTTTTTGTGTCATTCACTAATAAGGCAAGGCATATTAAGTTGCTGCTATAACCAAATTGCAAGGGCACAGAAAGCGGTGGTAAAAGTAAAATGTTCGTAAAGGAAATTAAGAAGGTATTATATTAACTCAAGACCCTCAAGTATTAATTGGTTGGAAAAATTGGCTGTCTTTAATATTGAAACAGTCGATTTTACTACATTTTATTTGAAATAATTAAACAATTTGTTCCCTTTATGCGCATGCGCACAGATTAATTTCCTAGTTGCTTTTCCAAAGACCTTATTCAAATTAGTTGTAACTAAGATAAATTATGATTTAAGTGAATTTGTTCGGAAGAGAGGCGGGGAGTTTCTAGTTTTTCGGAGGGTTCTAGAGAATAACTATGGTTAATGTGGATCATGCGGCACTCATTATAACATAGTTTGACCTGGTGCCTATCCTGGTCTCAGATCCAAATTGTACTTGATTTCGTACATTTTTTTTCTTTTAACATGAAACAAAGAACGCTCAACATGAAAATACTTAACGTCTCAGAAGAAAACCGACCGTCAAAGCACTCAAAAGATAAATGTGTGTATCAATTTTCTCAACATCCGATAGTAAACAGTCAATACTTCTCCCCGTAACATCCTAACCATTTTAAACAGACGGTATTTTTAAATAATCGGCCGCATCGTCTGAACTTGTCGTCACCGAACCGTGTAATGTTTATGATTTTATGGCTCAGTTTTGTATTAAGTAAGCCGACATCTGATAATTAGCATTACTGGAATTATTTGTCAATTTAAACATTTTTATCTATGGCTTTATTTCTATTACTTGTACCAACTTACCACACGCTACTCTAATAATTTTAAACAGATGGGATTAGCCGTCGGCGAACTAAACATTTCATTAACAACCTGTTAACTGTTTATAATTACACTTTTATTACGATATTAAAAATAATTGGTGAATTTTTTTGGTTACTCCGTAAACGTTATTAATTGCATGTTAAAACATGCAATTCTTTTAAATAAAAATATATTTCTATCCCCATGGTTCCATGTTAATCGGGCTATACTGTAATATTATAAACATTTGAATCGGCAAGGAAGAGACGGAATGGCTGGAAGAAGGACGAGGTGTCTCATTTTGAGAAGGATTTTAGAGAATGACTATACTTCATTTGAAACGGTTAGGCACTCAATACAATAAAATAAACATTTAAATTAGGGGAAAGTGAATATAAATAATAATAATAATTACATTGGATAATTTACATAGCACCATTTTCGTAAAAAAAATACCTCGAGGGGGTTTCACACATAAACTACTCAGTCATACACTAGTATTTAAAATAAAAAAATTTATGCAAACTTATTGATATGATGTTGTGTAATAGTGAATTTTTAATCCTTTTTTAAATAATGTTGGGTGAAATAAGATGTGCTTTCGAGATAATGAAGATTGCACTTATTACGTCATTTCTAAAATTGTAATTTTCATTAGATATTTATTTATTTAATTAATTATTTATAGGGGTTTTAACAGTATAAAGTTTCATCATATAAAACCATGACGTGTAATATATAAAACTAAATATAAAAATATACAAAGATAAATAAGCAATGATATTGAAGTAATGTCACAGTTTCCACTGCAAAGTAACATTAGCATTAACATAACATTAGTAGGTGAAAGCAATATCAGTTAAAAACGTATGAATATTTTTGACAATATTTTTGCAGGCAATGATATGTTAAAAAAAATAAAAAATATTAAAAGATAAATAAATATTTCAATCATTCATATACTTCAGAAATGTGACTACTTAAAAACGGTTAATTCTTTTATAAATTATTAATGAGAGGGCTTTATACATAAATTGAATTGATATTTCAGTGGCCAAGATACTAATTGCACTATTCTTAATAGCTCATCTTTTCTTTCGTTCCTTTTCTCAACATTTAATCATTTTGCTGTTCGGAAATACTCATTAATTTCCACGAACCATTTTCGCCGTCCTCGAGATCCGTCACTAACACAAAAACCGGCCGAACACAGCTCCTTCATTATATCCGTGATTTCCGGAAATGTAAAGTTACTCAAAGCTATCCATCAGCTGGTATTAGTGGAATAAATTGAGGCATTCATTTTTTTGCATAACATTATACGGTGCAGATATTAGTTGTAATTATTATACTAAAATTATTGTTCGGCAGTCGGCGACTTTAAAAATAAAGAAATGTTCAAGGCCCGGTGATTGGATACTGTCCAATTCCTGTACAAACAGCTATTTTGTTTCATTGATTGGTTAAATAATATTAATATCATCATTATTTGAAATGTGTTATATTTGGCACATTAATAATCGTTTATATGAAACTTATTTGAATAAATGCACTGACCACATAAAAATTATCGCTAAAAATAAAAATAATTATCTAAATTACTACATTCAGAATTAGCAGTACGCTAACTAAAAATAGTAGAAATTGAAAAAAATTTGTTCATCAATTATTTCGCATAGAGTTTATGTTTTAAATAAATATGTTTGCAAATTATAACAATTGTGAAAATTTTGAAGCATTTATATTCAGTGTATTGTTACAACGTTCAACTGAATTGTTTATTTTGATAATAGGGAAAGTCATTTCAATCTTATTATTTTTATTTCCTTATAAGCTACATGCAACATTTATATGTCGAAAAAAAACTAATATACTAAATAAATTTTGAGACATCGTGTTGTGCAATATAAAAATAATTTTTGATCGAACGTAAACCTTTAAATAACTCGAAACGAAAGAAACATGACTTAGACCACTTTCATAATAATAGGCACATACGTCTGATATGGTTGAGATTACGCACATATTCTCTAAACATTTTCGACTAGTAATTTAGTTAGGTTTCCACCAATAAAATATTATGGACTTGGTCTGTTATACCGGTGTGTGTGTGTGTTTTCAGAATGTAAAACATTTTGTTAAATGCTTTAAAATAGTCTATAATTACATTAGTATTTATGCTAAACTATTTTGAAAGCGCCATAGGTAGGTACTGTGATGCCGCCTTTTCTTTTATTTTACAATTTTCCTATGCATCCGTTCATTATTCGCAAAATATCTTTAATAAGTGGCTCATTAAATTGATCATACGGTGATCGCTGAATTTTCTCGCTTTCAATAAATGGACTATATATACTCATTAGAAAATCCAATGGAATATCTCCTATTTTATAAATTAAGTTGGAGAGATTGAAGAGTTCACTTCAAGAAACACAAGTCCGACTGGCATCATATGCTGTATATTGACTACGAGACGAATACGTACTGAAGAAAGACTTTTCACAACATGGAAAATAATAATTGCTTCCGTTGGGCATGTTGCTAGAAATGCTGGAGATAACCTAGAGAAATTGATTGAAATCGATCTCCAAAAAGACAGACAGACCGAGGCTGAGATGATCGAAGCCTCGCTACGCGCTGCACTGAACAACGCTCGGGATGACTAACAATTGGCGCTGTACAAGTACACTGAAATAGCATCGGCCGATGGACAGATAGCAATTTCATAATAAACTACCTCAATGCATTAAGTGGAATGAATTTTCAAAAATTTTAATATTAATTTAACAAAAAAAATAATACTTTTTGATTACGAGAAATCAGTCGACCACATTGCTGCTCAAATAATACCTACTGGCAGTGTCGTAACTAAGCCAATGCAGCTATTGAGCCTAAAAAATGCATTTGACAATTTGACATTGCTATTTTTGTGAGTGTCGATACCTTTCCTAGCGTTAATAGTAATAGTAAAGTACATCACAGCAAGTAATGGAATTTAAATAATTGTTTTTCACGTGTATTACAAAATTTTTATTGGTTTACATAGCAGTAGTATCCCGCTATTGTGTCAGGCTAGGGTTAGGGGCCAGACCATCGCCGTAAAATGAAAATCGTCTTAATGTGAAGCTAATTGCAAGTGCATTTAAATGCCTAAGAATACTCATTATTTTCAATGAAAGTGAGTATTATGATATAAAAGACTACTTTTGCTTTTACTGTTTAATAGATAAACCATGCAGTATGAAAATTTATATATTTTATACCCAACACTTATTTAGAGGGGCATTTCCTTCCATTTTGCATTAGGGACCAATTTTTGTAGTTACGCCACTGCCTAAGGGTAAATATTGTCCATAAAGACTAAACTTTTCACTACTCTCATAGGATGTGTAAACTGTGTCAACAGTAATAAATCTTTATAAACATATACAAAGACACTGCTAATAATTATAGTTATCATATATGTTTGCCACTCATGGTTAATATAATATTAATTTCTTATAAATCTCAACTTACTTAATCGATTTATTTTAAATGATTCTTTGGTAAGATTTTGACAAATTTGCGACCCACTGCCGTGGATGGGTAATACGCCTAATCAATAAGGTCCCACTGTATCATCAGTTGAAATAAATAATACTGAACTGTCCTAAGCGTGATACGTGTATAGCAGTCAAATTACTATGTCTATTATGCCCAAGTTTTCCGATTTTTCACCTTTTATAAAGATTCTATTTTTGAAATGTCATTAATTGTCATGACAGTTAAACTTATTTTCATTTAGAGAGCTCAATTGTATTAGTGTGAGTAATACCATACGTAAGATGCACATTGTAACAGTGTATTGATGGCGCCTAGCATTTTAATTGGTCATTGTCGTTTGAAATCAGTTATTAACACGGTATTCACAAATAATATGTACAGAATGTTTCAATTTTGTAAATTAATAATTTTTTTCTTTATGTTTATATCTATTCATTTTTTAAATGAATTAGTTGACTTTTTGTATTATTATATGATAACCTACATTTGTCTTAGTCGAATACATTTGTTGGTTTTTCCATTGTTGTAAATATATAACACTATAAAAGCTATAAAAATTATAAATATAAGTATATTTTTAATATTTCTAAAAGCATTATATATTCCAATAAACCATTTTTTCTCTGTACATAAATACACTTAACCCTATTTCTGTCACATATACATGGCGACAGAAAACATAAAATATACTTATATGATATAACGCAAAAAAACAGTATACATAAAAATTAGCTCTATATGTGTTGTGTATTCTATTTCACATGAGTTTTCCGGCACCATGTATTTATTTAATAAAGTAATGTCAAATTAATTTGACACGCGGATGGAGGAATCGTTTTTTTACGAAACCGGTTAAGTTAGCCTTACTAAGTGGTTAATCTATGTTAAAATGAATAAAAAGCACAAAATATTAGTATGTATTCCGCTTTATCAATTTAAACCACTCATAAATGATTATATAAACAAATTATTAGACCATATTGGCCATTTATTCCGTGAACCGAACTGAAGGACATCATCCGAGTCATCGTAATAAACGAGCCGAGCTGCGTGGTGAGGTGAGGTGAGGTGAGGTGAGCGGTGAATGTACTCAAAAGTTTCCCACTCGATTTATACGGATCGCAAATATCCATCATTAATTTGCAGTAATTTCCGCCTCTGCTCGCCAGCTCTATTTGTAGCCTCCATTGCAAAACTAACATCAATTCCATTTAGTACAAATAACTAAATGGAATTTAAAAATACGAACCTTCTGTGTAGGCTTTACTCGCCCGGAAAATTATGAGTAAATATAGTGAGAGATGGGAAACAAGATCGATAAATATATTTACACGCAGTAAAAAACGTCTAAGATGAAAAATCAGTTAACCTTTACCGAACCGTGATATAAAATACCCATACGCAGTCATGCTGTCAACTCGTGTTACCGTAAAAAAAATTAACATTTTTAATATGAAGTAAGCTTAAATTAGTTCAAATGGCTTTAAAATTATTAATCCTATAAACTTACTCTAAATATTGAGCATTAATTACAAAAATGGGATCAATATTCTAATATAATTCAGAGTGTCCATCAAGTCCTATACAATACTACCTTATTTCTTATCTCTCTTCATTAAATTAGTGGAAAAGAGAGATCATATAATCGTATGTTTGTTATTATTTTTATTATGAAATTAATGTACCACTCTATTTGTCTTCCCACAAATGGTATTTTTTCCAGCATTTTAATTTTACTGAATTGAAAAATAATTAATTTTGTAAGATTCGTTTCACTAGTCAGTTGTAAGGATAAACATTTACCTTATAATTAACTAAAATATGTATTTTATGTTGTGTATATTAACTGAAATATTATAGTTTTAATTGAGGCGGTAGACCTGTGTTACTGCATGGTTTTGGAAGGGTTAATATAAAATATATTCTAAGCCCTATAAAAAGCTGTGTGATTTCATAGTTTATTATAATCATTATTTTATTTTAACATATATATGAATAAAATTCACTTTACATTAAAAGATTTCGTATCCTAAGATAACGAAATAATAAAAAATCGTTTACTGTTTATGTTCACTTTATATTGACTAGGCCGACATGTGTCATTACTTTTAACATGAAATTCGTTCAACATAAAAAAATATTTCGGCCCCAATGAATTCATAATAAACGATTTTCATTGTATATGCAATGTATTATACTTACAGAGATGGAAAATGAATTAATATTTACGCTTATGTAGCTACACTTAGTAGTGTCGTCAAATTCGTAGATACACAGTACAATTCTTGAATAATTCTACGTCACATTCCGAAATAGACCATTGGCTAGAGAGTTGGTTAGATCCACAAAAATAATATCAACATAATGATCAACAAGAGTTTTAATTTATTTTTTGATTCTTTTGGGTGTAAGTATAGTGAAAGGGTGAGCTTGATTTATTATTATTAATTAGAGAATGTTAAAACACCTCCATTTGGCAGCAGAGGTGCGAGTACATGGTTATAAGACTAACACTAGAGAGAAGACTACATTAAAAAACAGGCATTAGTCACTAGGTAAACCCCATTTCCCTCAATGAAAGTTTTCGACCAGTATACGCTGTCAGTATTAACGTAAGCCAGTACCCTGGCATTAACCGATCACTCCGTACATATATAATGAAGGCTTGCTCAAAGAGAACCAAATACTCGAAATAACATTGAGTGATAAAAACTCAATAAATGGATAAGGTGTTAAACGAGGTTTAATAAGTTACCAGTGTATGAACAAAATTACCAGAAGAGAACGTTTGAAGTGAAAATGATCTGAACACATCGAGAGAATGGATGAAGACAGGTTGACCAAACGTGTTCTCAAATAGTGACGTGCTTGTGGTGTAGTGGTTACGATACTCCTAGTGATCTTAGTCCCAGGAGCCATCAAGATAGGAGTGGGGGAGTATTGGGGAAGCCGGTACTCTGTAGCTGACAGGTACAAACCGACCCCGATGACGATGATACAACTTTCAACTCTGATAGCTCGGCGTTTAATACATTTCATTACTATATGTAAATGGCACTATTCAGAAAGTGTCCAAGGAATCTAGATGACATGAAGTGCAATTACGTACATATTGCAATAATTAATTAGCGACGGTGCTGTTTTTTAACAATTGAACTGCTTTAGAAATAGCAGGTTTCATTTTATATCAGGCTACGTAGGTACCACTGAGAGCAGAATCCAACGAACAGTACTCGAAACTTTAAACGAAACGGAGTATAATTCTGAAAAGCCTTCAGAAATATCGTTGCTTTCCAGCGTTACGAGTAAAAACTTTTAGTGGTTAACATATGAATACGCGATTATTCATGTGAATAGTGTAATTAAAATAATTTAAGTTGTAAAATAATAAATTACATACATGCAAAATCATAACTCAGATACAGAACATAAAATGAGGAACCGAAAAATCAGAACCCACTCTGAATTGAATGTATCATATTTATAGTGAATTTTTATATATTATGTATATTCCTGTAGGCGTATTCTATCGCATTTTATATGATACATGGAAGCGACATTTTATAAATCATGCTCAAACATCATTGACAACAACCCTGATGATGGACCTTGCAGTATGATCCGAAACGTCGACCAGAGAGGTGGATACATATGGCAGAATTGCCCAAAAAACTCTTCAAAGAGAATTTTTTTTTATTGAGATAAGGAAAAAGTTTTCTTATTTACTTAATGAGTATTTTACTATGATCATCAGTATTTCATATTTATATAATAAAAGCCTAGGATTGTGTATGTATGTTTGTGGTCTGTTCGAGTCTGATAATTTTAGCGAACTTTGAAAAATTTGAGATGTGAAATAGAGTATAAGGAAATCCCTGAAAGCTAGACTGGTTTGGTAATCTATTATTAATTTTTTGAGTCATAATTAAAGGTTTATGAATATGTAAGAATTCCCAACCTAATATATTTCTGCAGATATAAATAAACATTCATCATATATTCAAAGTATCTATTAGCAAATCGAAAACTTTGTGCAATTGAGTTCCAAAAGCGAGAAACCTATGAAGGTAAATTGAAGGTAAATTCTAAGAGACATATGACAATTTATATGTAATATGAAATTCATATTATATGAGGTATTCAATGAAGTGATGTGAAGCTTCAAGGCAAAGTTTTATTTGTCTATCATATCATGTAAATATATTTTTCTAATCATGTCGTCCTAGATACCTATTTTATATTATAGAACTACAAATCAATTAATTAGATTCTGAAAAATAGTTACTCCTAGTATTAAGAATAACACGCAATAACCCCTAAAAATGTCCTATAAATGGCGTTACATTTAGTTTCACTCGAATAGATTTCAAAAAGGGAAAAAAATCGAAAATTGTCTGATAAAACTTGAACTATATAAGATTCAAAGAAACTTCTGTAATGAAACTGTCGCACGACTTACTAAATATTGCGATCTCTGAACAGACAATTAACAAAGGTGAAATGATTCAGCATCAGTAGAGTATGAAATAATACGGAATTACAACAAAGCCGTAGAATTGTTTCAACAGAGAGATGTGAATAGTAAAACACAAAGCGTTTAATTCTATTTATTTGTATTATTTATAAATTTTCCGCAAGTAGCCGTCGCGTCGACAAGATGGATATTAGGTGCAATTTCTGTAGCGGGCTCAAATTTGAAGGGTAAACGCCCGGTTTAATGGACAGGTCAACTTGCAAACTACGAGTTCCTGGACCCATTGAAAACATGTAAAATGGTGTTCACCCGAGGTCAAAGTAATTTTTAGCCTTCTCCGAAAGTACAACTCGAGTTTCCAAATGACATATTTTGAAATATTATATAGTAAAACTCATTATATTATTTATGACGACATTCAAGGAACAAGGTCAGATATATCATAATGGTGATTCACTTCTTCAGTAGTTGCCCAGCTGAATTACCATAGCACAAACTATCCCTCAAGGATGGTAGAGAAATTTGTATTTAACAAGACTGTGCAATGGAATGCGGTTAGTTGCAATGCGGGAACATTTAAAAGCAAGAATGTGTTTATTCTCAGAATCCCATTGATTCCTAGTCATTTGGCATCTCAATTTCCTTTACCTTTGCTGTAACAACAGATAAGTTACAAGCCTAGTAATATAATGCGATAGGACTGAACTAGAAAGATAAATGGTTAATTTTATGCCTCGATTTCGTAAGCGAAGCATCCAAAGCACCTACATACAATACGATAGGATGTGTTGTTTGCAGATGAAAATAATTAAACAGAAAATACGGTCTTTAGTTAAGTGTTGAAGCATTCGATATTAACTAGGAACAAAACGAGAGCAAAGCCTTGCGAGCAAACTTTATCAATTACGTGTGTACGTTTTATTTAAATTCACCTAGAATTCCGGAACACAATCTTCTGCAGATTTCCGCTTTGGGACAAAATAATTATTATCGGATAGCGTTTGTACCGTTGAAATTTAACATTTCTACAAATCCGTATAAAAACTTCAATTATGTGGGTGATATACTTACCTACGGGATACATTCATGCGTATAATATGTTCGTTTGTTTGTCTGTACGAGGGATATTGCTTTCAATCCTTGGTCAGATTACAATATTTTTTTACAGAAAAATCTTTTCTGAAGACAACGCCTAAAATTATATATTTATATGATTATAACTACAACTTAATTCATTATTATGTGAAGCGATATTAAAAATTATTTTATATTGAAAGCAAAATAAAACCCAAGTATCATTTATTTTCGATTCGATTTCTTCTAAAGTAACTGTACACGGATAAAACTTTTGTCTCAAAACTTACGTAAACGACAGTACAAAGTTGAATGCGGAGCGAGTTATCATTCGATGTCTACTGTATTATTTCACAGTTCTACTGTGTATATACATATGACGCATGCATTACTATTATGTACCCAGACCAAAATGACCAACTGATGCATATCGATATTTATTACTAAGTCTTCGATACTCGAGAGCAAACTTTTATGCACGTAGGTACCTACACGCACTCTAATAAAATCGATAGATTTGAAATTTAACGAACCTAATCTTATCTGCAATATGATATTTTGGTGTTATTTGTTCACTTTATTACAAATTGTTCATAGGGCCGGGCTGTTTACAGGACACAATATATAATGCATTGCTCTCTTTATTATTAACAAACGATTGTCGATTGCTTTCTGCTAGCTGTACTACAATTATTTTAGTAATTTATAAAACAAAACAGTGGACGATATCGTGTCCTGTAGTCCTTGGGTGATGTTCAGTGAAAATCATTGACAAATTATTCAAATAAATTAAAAATATATTGCAGATATGTTCTTATTTATTAAACATCAAAAATATATTTCAAAAATGTAGTAACTCTTGAATAAGATATTTATTTTTAAGCGAAAAAATATAACCCACAGATAAATACATCTATTGGATTCAATTAAATCATAATATGTTATATTCTTGTTTAGACATTATGTGTTAAGATATTGATTTGTTTCAGTATATTCGCTTTAGTATTATCAATATTCTAATTTAATAAAAGGATTTACAATGTACTATCAACCATCATTCCATTTCCATTTAAGATTTTTCATACGTTTCTTCCTTTTCTTTCTTTGACCAAACCCATACATAGGTATTCTTATAGAGTTTTGTAAATGATTTTTTAAATTTACTATATTAATAGTGCTGTGTTCAATATTTGACATACTTACTTTATTACTCAATCCTGAAGTGAATTCATGTATTTGTTGTAGTGTCACCAACCTCTTTTTAGTAAACTTGTCAGTTGCCGATTTGTTAGTAACGCTGCTGTGCATCCCAGTGCAAATTGGAAAAGCTGTGACGTTAATTTGGTTCTATGGAGAGCCTATGTGCAAAACGGTGTACTATCTGCAGGGTAAGAAAATGCATTTTATTATCTACTTATAAGATTAATATCTTACTGGTTCAGAATATTATTATTTTTTATTTCATGTGGTATATTTACTTTTTGAAATAGCACTTATTCTCCATTTTTAGTTTTAATATATTTGTACATTTTGAATCGTCATCTCATCGACTATTTCTCACGGGCTAGATCTGACGTCAGGGTTATCTGCCACCGCTGTCTTGTTCTTACGACCGCCTGCATCTGAGCTCAGCCTATTAGTTTCCTGTGTTTGGGCAAAGCTTAGCCTCTTAGTTTCCTGTGCGTGGGCTCAGCTCAGCCTATCTAATATCTATTTCTTGCGACCACCGGCGTCTTGGCCAAGTTCTTGCAAGGCCGCTCGACTATAATCCTTTCAATTGCTTGTTAGTTACCTTACATTTACACTCTAATAATAATACCTACACCAAGTATACTTATGAACTAAACTTTTAACTGTAATATTTGATGAAATATTGATAAATTAGATGCCTGCTTATATTCTGCTCATATTATAGCACCTATGCAAAGTTTGGTTTAGATTTTTTTAAAGATTTAGGATTGTATAGAGAGTAGACAGACACACGTACATTATTACTTTCTATTTTTTTATTTTTCAAAATTCGCATTCAATAGGTGAAGTATTATATCATACATTCCATATATGAAAGTTCGATAACCTCAAAATATACTGACCCACTGACCTAGAATTTGCAGAGTGGAAAAAATATAAGATAAAAAATGCCGAGATTGACAACATTTAAAAAAAATTGTAACATGTATTGAAAGATCGTTTATTTTTTTTTCAGTTTTAACCTTGCGCTCATTGAATACAAAATATGTAAAAACGTGAAATTAAATTAAAAAGACGTAAATTTTTCTGCATCAAGCTTTGATTGTGAAAAGGATCATCTGAAATTTGTGAAAGTATTATGCTTATTAGCCTACAAATTACGTCTATAGTTACTGTCAGATGATTGTTTAATTTGTGTTGTCAAATCGGGAGCCATTTTTTAAATTATTCAAAGCGCATTTTAAATAAATACCTAATTTAATAAAAATACATACTTTTCATAAAATCATGATAAAGACATGCTAGTCAATATGAAGCAAAATATAAAGTATTCTTAAATTGTAGATTCCCCCAAAATCCGAATCATATCTACGTACTCCGAATTACTATACTCGTATGGCATTTTATGCAATATTACAAAAACAATATTATATTACCGCACAGTGCAAACTAACATGAATTTGTGTCTGGAAGAATCTTCCAGGTACAGGAAACATTTACCACGTGCTGATATCGACAACACGGTAGTTTTTTTTTAAATTTAAAAGTACATCTTTTCGTTTTTAGAAGTTTGGTTTGTACTTCTAATCTTGTAATATTCAGCAATCAAAAGAACAGAAATGTCGCACATCCGTGCATTTATAAGCTATTTACATTTTTTTGTTTTGCTTTCCATTAAATATTTTGATTCTCTTGTTTTTTTAATTATTTTTGGTAATTTACAGTGCTTGCGTTTATTTAAAAAAAATTATGAACTTCATTAATACACGCAATATTTAAATAAAGTTTGCTCGGTGGACGAGTGAGCGAACCACCGTTTTAAGTTGAAGGGTGGATTGCCTATTTGAAAGAGGAAAGAAAGAAGTCAGCGGAAGTCGAGAGCTCGGTAGGCTATGTGAGTACCTATATATGAGTATATGTATTCATGAGGGCATACTTAGGTAAGGTAAATCAGCTGATCTAACATTTTAGTGGAGTTATTTCTATAGTATTGTATTTTGAGTGTTTTATAAATTAATTAATCAGCGAATAAATTTATAAAATTTAATATGAATTTCTGTAATGGTAGTCTAACGTTTTACAAATGATAAATAAGAAATATTGAAAAAAAAATGCTATCTTTGAAGTCGCATAACTCGTTAACTGTAAACATTTTACCAAAGTGTAAAAAATATTTTCTGTTCAAAATTGAATGAAGATGACTCCCCCAAAGTTTTTGCTACTAGCTATGAGACACCCGGTATACAAATATATGTAGAATGTTCAAAGGGAGATAGGAGGATGGCTTAGATCGATCATAAGCAATAGGACTGTTTCTAAAACAGACTAACAGGTTACATTGTTGAGGTGAAACCTGGCGGTCTATTCTCCATCGGCCAGATCAGTGGAGAAAACATGAAATGTGGGTTCAGATCTCGAAACTCACCTTGCCGACGACTTTTCCCTTCACTTGTGATAAATTTATAACGACTTGTGTAATTCGGATGGATATGAATCTACTCTACATTATTCATAAAAGTTACTATTAATCACAGTGGTTTATTATAAGGAACATAGCGATCATTACAAATGCAAACTGGAGAAATCCTAAACCAATATAGTCTGCGAAGAATGTCCAAAGCTGAAGATGTAGAACCGTCATCACGGTAGGTTCATAATAATGGGTTTGGGACGCGACTCCTCCATGTTTGGGATTAATTGGCTTATAGGCCAGGGTCATCCGCTACCCTTATCGGTAGATCGTGGCCAGTGATCGGATACCCATCCACAGCCCGTTTGCGACATCGTCCATAATTAGTTCCGGAGTTATTCATCCTGCACCCAAGAGAGAAATAAAATATTTCTGCGGATGATATGAATACAATGCAAATTAGGATTTATCACAAGATTAGTGAAGCACTAGTAATTGTGACTATTTTTCTTACCCAGGATCCCATTGTGGATTTATAAAATTACGAGTTTAAATTAACTCGTTTGACAGCCGACAGAGCAGCCGCCAAAAATTCTGGCCATCCGCTATGCCCGTTAACAAGCAAATGCTGCCAATTGCCCTGTGGGCGCCGCGCGATGCGTTTCCGATCCGTCCCCTGACCGCCGACAATTGCGCATGCACGGAAGTATTGCAATTATTCAAAAATTTAATACCAACCGAATTATTCAAATGATTTAAATAATTCAACTGCCAATGTATTTATAACGTTACAACATATTGGTTTATAAATATAGATATTTATTTGTCACCGCCTAATATTTACCAATCATTCTACTCGAATTTCCATTGTACTCGACATCTAGTCGTTCACTCTGCCATCTTTTAGTCGCTCCTTTCAATCTTCTTCCGTTTCGGCTAACTGATTCTTCCGACTTTTTATCCTCTCCCAACGATTATCTCTTTAAACAAATAATAGATATGTCATGGAGACAAAGCTATTTTTTATTAAATTTAATGGAAAATATATGTAAGTATGGGTAATTATACGGCTTACGACCTATACACATTATACTGAAATACGCCTGAAAAATCAATATTTTTCAATTTTATATATTTTATTATTTTAACCGATATATTATTAGCAATATTTAAATATGTTCAAGAACACACAATTACTGGATTTTCACCTACAAAGGCACTGTTATTAAACAAATAATAGATATGTCATAAAGACAAAGCTATTTTTTATTATATTTAATGGAAAATTTATGAAAGAATGGGTAATTACTTACGACCTGTCTTCGATATTGATTTTTAGTATTGATGTAGTATAATATGTTAAAAACATTTTACAGAAAAAGAATATTGCTTAAAATATTTTTTTAATAAATAATTAGTTTCTCATTGTGACATATATGCTGTTTCAAAGAAATTAATTATCAAATTAAGTCCATAGATGGCGATCAAAGTGAGTCCACATATTAACATATACACAACTTTCAAAAATTTGATAGATATGGAGATTGGTGGGTGAGAATGGTGAACGTTATATTTATATAAAGTGATCACTTAAGCCAGCTGAAAACAGGTCGTGAACCCTATAATTACCCCTATACTTCCATATATTTTTCATTAAATATAATTTTTTAAATTCAGTAATTGTGTATTCTTGGACATATTTAAATATTGCTGATTATCTCAGTCTTTAATATTTTCATTGTTTTCTTCGTTTATGACGCTGAGAATTGAAATACATTCCTTTCTAAGTTCTCGCCGTGCTCTCGTATGATTTTTATACTGGTTTTTCTACATTAAGACATTTTGATAAATAAATTTTGTTTACTTGCATCTTACAATAAGAGAAAATATAAATCATTAAAATTTTTAATGAATTTTATGGAATATTATTTTGATTGTTTTCTGGTAGCGGTAAAAATATTATATAAATTGTTAGTATGATTTGAAAATAATCATGTTTTTGAACATTCTATATTACATTAAGCCATTATCTGTAAGAATCAAGCATGACTGACTTGAGCTGCCTATAATATATTAATGGGTTAAGATAATTTTATATTTTTACCGTTTTAAAATAAAGCAAAACACTTGCGCTATGAAAATAGGACTAATTTAGTGGTGTCTCGGGATATGTCTCGACTCCCCGACCGCTGAATTACTAGGCGAGTGTCTTACAGCTAGATCAAACAAAAACGTAATTTGAAACAATTTTATTAATTCAATGTAAAGGCTATACGCGCAGTGTCTATTGTAATCGACATGTTCCGACTAAATAATCCTACGCTATCTCTCATCGTCCCTAAGGACATTCAGTTCCAACGATTTTTACGTGACTGATTATACTAACGCGTGCCGATATACGCAGGTACTTAAACACTATTTCACATTAACAACTTGATAACATAATGTCTGCCCCCATATCGTAATATAAGACTATTCAAACTTTTATATACGTTTGTCACTTCATATCGTGTACCTTGTACTAGAGATATTTATTGATTTCATACATATTATAAGTTAATATGACTAAGAGATTTTATTTATATCATTTGAATATTTTGAATAAATTTTTGAGAACCGAAAAGCTTTCAATTCAAAATGTATGAAAGTGAACGAGGCAAGCTCGAGTGGTTTGCTAGGATAGAAGAGTGTGACGTTTTTTCCTCTCTCCCGACCCGTGCGGAAAATGGCTTGATGGTTAGTATATGGCAGACCTAGTTCATAATACTTTAGGAGGTTATGCCTTTTAAAAATATGAGTCGATAATGTTTAAGCTACAATGTCCTATTCCCGACCATTTCAGAGATATAAAATTTTTAATAAGTCATGGTGACTAGAGAGTTTTGATTTATTGAACATATTTTATTGGTTTCAAACGGTATACTGAACACTAAAAATAAAAGATCACAGAATTTCTAACGGCCAGACTATTTTATCTTAAATGATTTATGGTCTCAAAATATTTTAGGGCTTGGAAGCAAATACAAAACAATAATGCCGTTATTTTTATCTGGAGATTAGATGGAAAGAAATAGCAAAGATTGATTTAAACCAGTGTGAGTTTATTCAATCTTTAATGTTTCATGTATTGAGAAAAATTTCATCCGCAACTTGTACCATAATAGTATAAGTAGATCAAATAAGATATGAATAACAGAATAAAAAAATGGAACTCAAAGTTATAAATTTAGTCAAATAAAAATATTTTTAAATATTTAAACTTGCATCTGTATACTCGTTAGTTAAGTTTTACAAGGAGTATAATAATAAGATCATAAAACAATTTCTTGTACCCACGGTTGACGCGGTTCTCAATCAACCAATAATATGTTTCGTTTGAAATGCATACTAATTTTTCTTTTTCAAAACAAAATGATCAACGCCCGCAACCACCATGACATTTGGAAAACATCCTGGAAAATATGTTTACATTTATTACGAGGAGGCGAGGCATCATGGAATATGATTTGATTTCGATATTATATTTCAATCTTACTAAGGCGAGGCGCAGATTAACTAGCCCCGGGCGCCGATCGTTTCACTTTCTTTACATAGACAAACACAATTGACAGGTAGATCGCTCGTATAATCATAGCAATGACCATAGATAGCTTATGATTTACTAAGTTTTACTAATTATGAGCGACAGATATCGTCATTGTGTGACAATATATATATATGAGAAATTATAACTAGGTACATTATTTTGGGACATATTACTGTCATTAGAGATATTTTCACATTCATAATGGAACAGCGGACGTTAAACGTATACTACAATAATTCTTTCATTTTAGTTTTTGAAAAATTATAAATCAAATGAATTGACTAGAAAGATACACAAAGTTTTTTTCTGTACATATTTGTAGTCGATTATTGAACTCATATATTGACAGCATTTGTATATGTTTTCTGATTTAATTGGATTGCATAATTTACTGCAACATTTATTATCTTGGGATATGTACTATCTCTGATTACTGTAGTTTCCAGTATTACTGTAGTCAGTGAAAAGGAATGAAATTGGGGCAGATCCTCAAAGGAGTTCAATCGTTACGATAATTAAATGCAGTAATGCTGGGCGCGGCCAGCCACAGAAAGCCCACACTGAGATAAAAGCACCACTGTGAACAGTGAATAGTCAAATGTATATAACAACTTGCATATCATATGGTTGCAATCAGCTGACTGACCTTGCAATCTAAAACATGCATTTCGCTTAAAATATGTCTACCAACTAATAATAAACTTAATATCTACATATTTCATATTAATCCGGGGAATTTTGTACGTATTGATACAACTTATATATTATTAAGAAGAACACATTTTAATTGTGAAGTAATTATTCAGAAAATACATATACAAAATAAAAAAAATTATAAAAAAATATAAAATTAATTTTATATGTATATCATTCTAATTAATATATTTAATTAGTATTTAAAATATCACAGAGCTGTTCTGAATAATTGCAATTTCACAAAAAAAAGTGTTTTACTTAATAATTAATAAAAATAATTTCAAACACTGAAATCCCTCTCATTTAAGTCATTTAAAAGCCTGCACGACTGGGACTTTACAGATTTATATACGTCAAAATAATATTGCCGATTGTACTGTCAAAAACAGCTAGCCAAATTAGACTGGTTTAGTTTATTTTTACAAAAGGTATAGGGTAGAAAATAAGCAAACGTTCATCAATGTGATACATATATTGTGTATATTTTCACTTGCAGTCTTTTAAAAAAAAAAAAATTACATTGATTTACATTAACTCTAGAAATTGGTTTCTTGCTATGGTAGAATTTGATTTGATTATTTAATTTTCGTCTTATTATTTTATTTTTATATTATTGAACATTGTGAATTTAAACTCATCAATCTTTAAATTTTTAAGTCTTCTCAATCTTTAAATTCACCTTTTATTTCATCATTACGAACATAAAGAAAAACAAAGAATATAATAATAATAAGATTTGAAAAAAAAAGTATTGTATCTATTTCGATGTGCTTTATTTACTTATAATTGTGTTATTTCTCTATTACCATGTAATTAATTATACAAGAAAAAAACACTGCTCGCCTCGATACGGATTCTGATCTATGAAGGTGTGCAGGGATCAGACGAAATGTAAGTATTGTACTGTAAATAAATCAAATAAATTGCACGCTTTTCAAGATCTATGACAATGAGGTCCTATCTCAACATTGCAGATATTTTTAAGCGAGACAGGCACGGCAAAACAATAATTACATGATTAGGAGAACACATTCTTATTGGAAAGTCGTAATTATTATTATATTATTTAATAATTATATGTATAAATTGTATGGTTATAAATACACTTTAAAAAATGGTAGTATTTTCTAGATTTTTTGTACTTTTATTGGGTGTTTCTAAGTGCATATACTTAAGTATTTAAAAAAACTTTTTTTAATTAGCCATAATCTTGTAGTTGCATTATCACAGCATACATACGTGGGCTGAATTGCATCACGATAGGTTGATTATTTATGACAGTGCACTCCTTTTTGTAAATACGTGTTGCAAATTTCTCTAAGAGTTCGAATAACTTCTTAACCGTTGAATTTCGAATAACCCTATTTGACGATCGATAAGTTGCTAGTGATGACCCCTAACCACAGGCGCGGCACGGACTACTTTCTCTGTGATATGTGCCCTGTATGTATACATATTATATTATATGATATTTTCCCTTCTAGCTCAATCCTGTCTTCGATGATCTGTTCAAACAATTTTGTAGCATGATATATTAGTTTTATTGAGTAATAGTTTTTGCATACCTCTTCGTCTTCATTTTCCTTAAAAATAAAGGCACAAAAGTACTATTCCTTCATGTTCACGGTATTTTACCTAAATAGTCATTAAATATGTTACATATTAATTGCAGTTTCTTTGCAAATTCTTCAATAACTATGCTATATAGGTCTGCTGCTTTTCTTTTCTTTATTCGATTGCGGGTTATTTCCACTTCCATAATAGTCCATGTCAGTTAGCTACCACGAGAGTACCGTCAGTACCACATTATGGCTGAAGGGAGGTATCTGAATGCTGGAGAGGGACATATTTATACCTCGACTGGGATTCTTGACTGCATGAACTGACAAAGAACTTTCATGAGAGTAGGCTATGGTGCTTCCAATACAGTGCTAGTTTTAATTTTTATTTTCCCTAGACATCTGTCATGGAGAGGGGTGTACATATCCCTGAGCTCTTTCTATAAGACGAGGGTGCGAGGAACCTACCAGCTTAATAAAAAAATTGAAATGTTAAAACATTAGATTATTTCAGAAAGTTTATGCAAAAATCAGTTTATTTACCAGGTGGAATGAAAAAACTAATTCTAAATATTGCATAAACAAGATGGTTAGATAATGATTACTCAGAATAACCGTACTATCTCTGTCGTGCTGGATCTGAAAATAAAGTGCGCCGCAATGGTGTATCAATAGTCTCAGAAGTGCAATGTCCAATCTAAATCTGATACAGTGATGATGCTGTAAATCCAAGAAAATCGTGTAAATATTCATATTCAACAAGTATACGCGCCTACTTCAGAAGCAGATGATATCTTTCTGTGTTAGGAAAATCCATAAAAAACTTTGGATAATAAGAGAAGTCTACTTAAAAGTTGTCAATAATGAATTACCAGAAATTATAGGTAAGCACTGTGATTCAGAGCCCTGACAAGTGTTTAAGGTGCACGGCGATCGGATTGCTCGCGTTAATTCTCTGCCTCGCTAAAGCTGAACCAGAAATAAGTTAGCTGGAAGCAAAAACCTGTATTTCTTATCCACGTCACATTTCATACAGTTTTACATTTTTTAGGACCTATTATACGTATAAGAAATTACAAATTTTAATAATAATTAAAAATTTGCTTCTGGAATCGTCAATAAAAATACAAATATTTTCAAACATCAGCAAGTACACAAAAACTGGACGTAAAAGCGAAGAGCTGCTCTTCCACTTACTCCGACTCTATCGATCCGACCACTTAGTATCGACAACCAACAAAACCCAGAAATCATAGACGATAAACGCAAACCGAGTAATAAATACGGGTCTACGATGAAATACGATTTGATCATTTTCTCTCTCCCTTTTGTAAAGTAATAATTAAAAATAAATATTTATTCTGTTAAAGAGCGCGCTACGAGCATTTTATTAGGCGAATAATAAAAGCGAAAATCATAATGTACTGAGCTATACATAAACGTAGGTCTTTCTTGCTAGCTGTTAAGTTACATTATCTCTCCTCCCACCACCCTTATCTAATCTGCCGTGCCGTGAGTTTAGTTAAGATCAAACATAACGATCGTGACTGGATAGATGTGGAGATCTGCAGGTATTACACACGCTGCATGGTCAGCAGGCTGGTTATGGTTATCTCCTATGTGCATCTTACATAGGAATCTTATATCTTATATCTTACATAGGAAAAATTAACACTGGCAGCAAAAATAATGGCCACTAACAAGGTCTCTTGAAAAAGAAGAAGCAATATTTTTCAAAACAGAAAAATAAACTTCTGCCACCTCTACATATAAAACAATATAATGTAAAACAGTTTGTTAACGCCTTGCTAAATACGGAAAATTGATTCAGTTACCCCTGAAAGAAATTTCCTTATCTCACAATCGGAAATCAATCCAACCAGAAGGCATTTTAGTTGACATGACATTTTCTTTACGATGACTGAAGTTAAAGGAGAGGCATGGATTGGTTTCAAAGTACTTAATTACTAAGTTCGTTTATAGACTTCAACTATGTTAATATTGTTATAAATAAACAACTGCAAACATTATATTCTATTTAAAAATTAGAACTGCTTAATTTTTTCGATGAGCCAGAAGCGAGAAGGATATTTCCACAGATGTATAGTGGTAGAAAAAGGATTCTAGGATCAGTGGAATATCAAAATGATGAGTGACTATTGCTAGATGATTATCGCAAAATTACAGAAGTCCTAAAAGAAAAATCAGTAGTAGAAGTTTAGTTAATTCAATGCAAGTTGAATTATTTCGATAATGGTTATCAGACAGTTACTGAAATAAAAATATCCAGTGTTTGGCACAGAACTAGGGTTTCTCTATTCCCAAACTTTTTTCATTTCTGGGACTCAAATTGTAGCTCTGTATCATTCCCGGAATTCTGGGTCTCGTGAAATGATAAAACAATCTTATGAAATAAAATATTTTATACAATATTTTGAGTATGTCCAAATCTTTGTAGAAACTATTTACTGGGTTTTATCTCCTGGGGGATTGTCATCAAGATTAAGATATGTCACAGAGACGAAGCTATCATTTTTATATGAGAAGTATGGAAGCCCAGGGGATAAAACCCAGTAATTAGTTCCTACAAAGATTTGGACATACTCAAAATATTGTAAAAAATATACTGGTCTAAAATATGAAGTTAAAAATTGAAAAATACTGCATTTTCAGACGTATTCTAGTATATATTAATAATTCAAATGAATTTTCTATACACAAAAAGGATATTACCTACACTTCAAATTAAGTATCAGCTTCAGCGACATCTATACTATTACATGAGAAAGAATATCAAATTTAAAATAATAAAAAAATGTCAATAGATGGCGACAGCATAATTGGTAATAAATAAGTGAAATGTTCCATCTTGATTTAATATATACAACTACAAAAATTTAATAGATGTGGTAGCATGGGTAAATAGGTGAACGTTACATTGTGTAAAGTGATCACTTAAGCCAGCCGATGACAGGCCGTAAGCCCTGTAATGCCCAAGACTTCTATATTTCTCATAAAAAATAATAGCTTCGTCTCTGTGAGACATCTTGATCTAAAAGATTTTATATTTGTTTTTTATAAACAATGTTAATTTCATTTCAATTAAATTGTTAGTATAAATTATACATGTGTTGACAAAAAAATACTTTTTTTAAATAAAAATACAGATATAATTAATTCTTAATATTATAAAATGTAATTTGAATGAAATATACTGTATGTACATATTTACAATCAATCTATAATATATTATATTAACATAAATAAAATATTTTAATTAAATACACACATTAAAACAATTTAATTTATAATAGCATTTTAAAAATACCAAAATGTTCAAATTACATCTGATACATATATATTGGTACATATATTTCCAGCAATTGAAAAAACTCTGTTTCAATCGATGTCGGTTTTATAGTCAACAGGGAAGCGAACAATTTTTGTAAATTAATTGTTCGACGACTAAGAATTAGGTCCCCATTTAGGACCCGGGTCAGAAACCCTACACAGAATATGTTTAATTCAATATTAACTCAGCTAAAAATACTACCGTGGATTATGAAATGATACGTGATACAGAAAAACTCGCCGAGTTTTGAATTCTTCCAAAAAAAAAGAGAGTTAAATTATTAAAATTTGTATGATTCTCAATTTTTTTGAATTATGTAACTTAAATGATTTCGTTAAGAAGAGAATGTGTGGAAGAGTCCACGTAACCGACTTGAAAATTGCATAAAGCCAAAGTATGTGCAACAAATCGAATCTCTTATTTTAGATCAACCAATAACCCCTAACCTATCCTTATTTATCATAAGTAACAAGTAGGTCGAAATGGTAGCTGAAAAAAGTGAAGAATTTTTTTCACTAGCGTTGCCTTAGTTGCACGATTAAGGCGATAGTTGGATAATGCACCTTCCCCGGTTTGAAGATAGGTTCGAATCCCGGTGGCGCAACAATATTTTTCGAAAAAATTGATTTTATATGTATATTTTTCTAATTAATATATTTAATTCATATTTAATTTACCAATTTATTCTCTAAAAAATTTTTCCAGGCATACTAAAATTATCATTAGTCACTAAAATGGTCAAATCAACAAAACGTCCATCAAAATCTTATGTTATTATCAAATTAATGAAATTTGATCAAAAACAAATCTAAAAGTTAAATACATGTCATTTATTATTTCCCAATTTGAATAATCTATCAAATTTGTTTTCTTGCCAAAAGCACAAGACTCATCTTTGCACTTGCTTCTGTAATTTTTTTAAATCTTTTTGAAATTTTATAATTATTAATCTATAATATTGGTTGAAATACGAACGTAGTTTATGAGGAACAGTTATCTGAATACATGAAGCTACAATTTTCTATAAATAATTTCCATTTGATGAGATGGATGGATTTTGATAATATATTTTATTTACAAGTAAAAGTTCCGACCACGCTTGGCATTAAATAACATTATTAAAGAGAAAACATTCTTATTGTGAAGTTGTAATTATTCAAAACATAAGTCTGTGATGTTCTAAATACTAATTTAATGTATTTATTATAAATATATACATATAAAATCAATTTTGTCGAAAAATATTATTTTGCGCTACCGGGATTCGAACCTGGATTTCTATTTCCAATCCAAAATCTCTATGTTCTGAATAATTACAACTTTACAATAAGAATGTGTTCTCCTTAATAATATAAGTTGTACCAATGTGTCCAAAATTTAATAAAAATGAATTGATAATTCTGGCGTCTGCAGTCGGTTTACTCAAAGGTATTTGTGATTCCGTTAAAATATATGTGTTTTTATATGTTATACCACACGTCAAACATGTATGTAGAAAATTGAACAGAGTTATGTTCTAAATTATTATATTATTATAAAGTCTCTTCCCGGTTTACAATCATAAATAAAATACCAACAACGAGAGCCCGCCACAGTTACAGCGGCAGTTCGCTTCAGCTACAACGTCAACAATTTCGGAAAAATGAGAGCTATAAAATATGTTTCTAATTATTTTGAACCTTCATTCAGCTATCGGCAACAATTTTTAGGAATCTTTCATTTTGGTATCACCCGTAAATATATTGCATATCTTTTTTTAAAATTTCTACTAAATTTATTGGAATGTATTAATTTAGAATCACGAGAAGTTTGCATTATTATGTTATAACGAAGCTTAGTGTTTTTAACTTTATTTACCAAAGGTAGTAAACAAAAATGTTCAACTTTCATTTTAATTTCTTTAAATTTTATCTTACTGTAAATTCTCAAAATAGTCTGGGTAGCAACGTAATATGGCCATGGTTATTCAATAATGTAATATTATATAATGTCGCGCTCCATTCGGTTATAGTAAAATGAAATTCACTGTAAAATAGTTGGCCTCGAATATATTTACGATGAAGAACCGGGTTGGATTTTTGAATTTGAAAACAGCGCAATAATGAATTGTGAGGGACCATTGTGCTAATGCATTTCATTGCTTTATTAAAACAAACCATAGTAATTTAGCCTTAACGAGTTTGAAATAATGCACAAACATTTGTCTCAGATGGACAAACACTGTATACAGGGGTGCTTCGCCAATCTACGCCGTTTCTATTGATGATGTTGATGAGCTTCGCTAGTATTGCAATAATCGTGTAGGATTTCAACAGTGCTCAACAAAATCGAATGTAGCAGCAAGGATCGAAGGGTCGCTAGACCTAGCAACACCAATCGGCAACCGCTTTGTACTAGGTCTAAATATTTCTCAGTTTTAAATTTCAACGACTAAATGGCCTATTACAAGCTGTTAATAGATTAGTATAAATTTGATAAGATTTTATTGTTTATAATAATTTTAAAAAATTTAAGCAATAATTTGATATTTTTAAAGAGAACATATTATATTATTATTGTGAAGCTGTAGTTTTTTCAGAACATAGTTCTGTGGTATATTAATACAAAATTTATCGGATAGGTAAAGATCCTGGTTCGAATCCTGGTATCAACCAAAATATTTTTTAGATAAATTGATCTTATCTGTATATCTTTCTAATTGATACATTTAATTTTTATTAATAATTTGATACTTGTTGACAGGCATTTTAACTATTATACTATAATATATTTTATATTAGTCTTCGAAAAAGAGTAGTGATTGAAAAGGGCTAAACATGTTTATGGAAGATATTTTTAAAATGTGACTTGTCGTTAGATTTAGCGCCTTCAGATTATTTATGTTTATGTTCTTGTTTCTTTTGGGCAATTGATCTCTTGGACCTTTATCCCTACTTTGATATCACAATTAAATTCATGTCACATGTAGGTACATGTCAAATGGAATAATCTGGAATTTTTATCGAAAATTTGAACGTATTGTAACCGAGCTTATAAATATGTAATACCGGAGATGTGGTCACTTTTTTTAGTATTTATTCCTTTTATATTAGTTACGTAAAGCGTGATTATGGGTTAAATCCAAGTATATTCTAATAAAACCTAAGCTATTTAATCTGTACTCATTTTTAAAAAAAACGGCGTATTTAGTGTTGGGTCATCTTTTTGGTCCAAAAATGTAATTGTTTATGCGATAGGTATTATTATAAATTTAATTAAATTTTGTATTTTTTATTGTTCTCTTAATGTCCATCGTTACGAACACACATTGTTTGTTGCAGGAGTATCAGTAGCTGCTAGTGTTTTCACCATCACCTCTATGGCTGTTGATCGGTACCTCGCCATCACTCAGTCCGTGAGGATACCCAAAGTTCCCAACAGGAAATCTGCCCTGATTATAATAATTCTAGTGTGGGTAATATCACTAGCATTGTTCGCGCCCATGTTATGGGTTGTGGTAATTAGCGAAGAATCTATACCCGCGATGAACAGCACGGTAAAAACCTTTTTATTACGAGTATATAACTTATTTAAATGAAATTCCTAATAATAGCGTTGAAATTATGTTAAATTTCATGTGTTCTTAATACAAAACTTTTGTATGGTAATTGAATCATTTCAAAAACCATCTAAAATGAAATAACCTGTTGCAAATTTAATATATATTTTAAAATGCCGATTTATCTCTGTAATCTCTAATATTGCCTTCAAGATCATAAAAAATGATATTCCATATACACAAGAATTTTACATAAGCTATTTTTCCGGCATGCTGAAAATTAATTTAATGGTCACTGTCTTTATCAGTTTAGGTCCTATTTTTGTGACGATTTTATTTAAATCTGATCTAATACAAATGAATGATAAAAACCCACATTTTTGTAAATAACGCGAAGAGATGAAAGTATTGAAAGTTCTTTATTAAAGGCTTATGAAGAAACTCTCAAGTTTATATAGGTACTTAGGTGTTCTCATTAAAAAATAGAGAGAATATGAGGCAGTAGAAATCTGAAAACAAATTGAAATGGAAAAATCAGCGGTGACCACTCTGACGAGGATGTGAAGATATCAGTCTGTCCTAAAAAGAACCAAAATCTATCTGATGTAATTTCTAGTATTCACCATAGTACAGATTAAAATGAAAACATGTATATAAAGAAAGACGGAAATGAATATGTTGAATTCCTTCAAGATATGGTGCTGGAGGCAGATGCTGCATACCCCGTGGACCGCGAGGCACACAAATAAAGGATGTCCAGCGGAAAATTTACAAGTTTAATATTAAATAATAATAAAAACTATAATGTTACTATCATATTTTATTTATAAAAAAATGGAGTGTAACGATGCGGATTTTATGTTTTATAAATAATATCGTCAAAATGCCGTTCATTTCTCTCAAGACATTCTTGCAATCGGACTCTTAAATTTGCGAACACGCGAGAGCAAAGCGTTGGTTCAATGGCAGCATCTTCACGGCAGATATTTCCTTGTAAGGCCTGAATTGTTAGAGGATTGTTGCTGTAAACTCTTAACTTAAAGTATTCCCACAAAAAAAAGTCACACCATGTAAGGTCCGGTGACCAAGGTGCCCAGGGTATGTCTCCGTACTTGTTGATTAATTTATAGGGAAAAATTCCCTTCAGTTTCTCCATTGAAACATTAGCCGTATGTGGAGTGGCCCCATCTTGCTGAAATTGTGTTCTGTTGTTGAACCCGGGGAAACAGCTGAAAACCTTGTCGATCATTCGGCAATACACGTCAGCAGTGACTATCTCTCGCTGGTTAAAAAAATAAGGGCCAATTATCCCTCGGGCAGAAATTGCACACCACACTGTCGTTTTTGGACAATGCAAACGTTTTTGACAGCGTTCCCTTGGGTTGTCGGGGCACCAGTATCTCATGTTCTGTTTATTAACATAGCCATCGATATGAAAATGTGCTTTGTCAGTAAATAATATGTTTCCAAGCATTCGTGCTGTTCCAAAACGTTCCAGCATCATTCTCGCTAAGGTTTCACGCAACGAATAGTCATTTTCGTTGATAAACTGCACGATTTGCAGTATGTATTCAAAATAACGTGCATCATTGATTTTTTTATTCCAGTACAGGCTACAATCTTCCTTATCGATTTACGCGGATTACGCATAATTTCACGTCGAACTTGAGCCACGTGTTCTGGTGTCGCTGCTGACGTTGATGGTCCCGGAGGAGTTTAGTTAACCATTGTCCCTTCTTGTCTAAACTTTTGAACCCAACACCAGATAAGTTGCGTGTTCGACCCATCACTTACTCGTCGAATATTAAAGTGAGTACAAAAAGCGCGACACACATGAACTAATGAATCACCGCACTTTAAATATTGCTCAACCACGAACGCGCGGTGCTCTCCGACCAGTGACTTATTGCGACCGGCAAATCCGAAAATCACGCGTGTCGAATAATACCCCTCCCACTTAAAGACTTTCGACAACATGCAGGAGAAGGATCCATATGTACTTTGGACATGTTGCTAGAAGAATCGATAAGAGTCTCGAAAATCTCGTGAGAGCTCGTGATCACAGGGACAATTAAGGAAAAGAGGACGGTTTTGTGCAAGATGTTTGGAGGAATTAATAAGGTTCTCTTTAATCGCTGGAATCAACATTGTGCACCAAGATTGAAATATTTCAGGGGACTGTGACACTCAGCATTAAGTATATGAAGAAGAAGAAAAAAAAGGACAATGTCTAGCCAATAAAACTCTCCTGAAACTTGTTTGTTCGAAAAAAAATTAGTTAATCGAATATAAAACAGTGATAAAAGTGTAACAATAAATTCAACCATTTACATGTTGTTAGTAATTTGATAAAGACTTTAAATAAATTTAATACTATAATTTATTTAAGACTTTAGTAATAAATATTTGCGAGATTACGCTACGCTACGTAGAAGATAATAACCGAAATCTAAAATTACAGACCTATCGCCAAGCTTTAAATATTCAGCAAAATTCTTGAAAAAATTATTTACGATCAGGAAATGCTAATCCTTTGGCTAGTACTAAATGCGAATCAACATGGATTTATTTCAAAACGATCTACAACTACCGATCTTGTATGGACAAACAAACTCAGGTCGATGTCGTTTACACGGACTACAGCAAAGCCTTCGATAAAGTTATGCCTTCCAAACTCCTCCTTATCGGTATTCACGGAAACCTTCTTAGATGGTTTTCCTCCTACGTATCCAATAGGAACCAAACAGTAGTAGTTAGCGGCTATAAATCCGACTGGGTACGCATCACATCAGGTGTACCTTAGGGGTCACTTCTAGAACCACTCCTTTTTAACATTTATGTCAATATATTGCAATCAACATAACCAACAAATCAACACCAGCAAGTGCTGCATGATACAGTTTACCAGGAACAACAATCCGTTTAACTTCCCTAACTCTCTTAATAATCAATTCTTGACCAAGAAAACTGAAATTAATAATCTTGGGATTATATTGGATTCTAAATTATTCTACGACTTGCACATTAATCATATTACATACAGAGCAACCAAAATGTTAGGTTTCATCCTTCGGGTATGTAAACAATTCAATAACATGAACATCATGAAAACACTGTATTTCTCATACGTTCGAAGTATCATCGAATACGCCTCCCAAGTCTGGAATCCAAGATATACAACATACATCAATAGAATCGAAGAAATACAGAACAGCTTTCTCAAATATCTTAACTTTCGTAGTTATCGAACCTTAACCAGCACTGCTGAGTCATCTATCATTTTCAAAGTTCCATCACTACAATCTCGAAGAGACATGACCGATGTCATTTTTCTACACAAAATAGCCAACTCTAAAGTAAACTATCCTGATTTACTCAGACGCATATTCATTCGAGTGCCATCCAGGTCAACGAGAACTAATCTTCCACATTGCAACACCAATGCCAAACAAAACTCATTTTTTTACCGAGCACCCCTTTATTTCAATTCACACCTAAACGAACTAGACATTTTCAATACTTCAGTTACTTAAATTAAATCTAAATTCAATACATAAACTTTAAAGGCCTTTATTTATATCACTCAGATTTTATTCCCAATTCTATTTTTCTTTTCCTTTATAATTGTTTAATTAATTATTGTTTAGCTTTTATTGTGATTTTCATATTTACTGATAAACTGTATATTTTATGAGTAAAGTAAAATAAAAAGAGTGAAAACGTTCCCTTTAATAAAAGGATTAGGAAAAAACAATAAAAATTAAGAGGAGAAAAAGTAGAAAATAAAAAATTAATGAAAAGAGAAAAAAAATTCAGAGGGAACGGAAGGGATGAGGAAGGAAATTGGGATAGGGATTCAAATATGTGTGATAAAAATAAAATCTAAGGTCGTTAAGGTTTACATATTTTATTTAGATTTAATTGAGGTAACTGAAGTAATCTATTTCTAGAAATTAGCTGTTTGGCATTGGTGTTACAGTGTGGAAGATTGAATGTGAGATAAGTTCTAGTTGACGTAGATGGTACTCGGATAGATTTGCGTCTGAGTAAATCAGGGCAGTCAACTTTGAAATTAACTATTTTGTGTATACAGATGACATCGGCCATATCTCTTCGATTTGTAGTGGTGGATTTTTTAATTGAATAGATGATTTAACAACACTGGTTAAGAGTTATTAATTTGACATATTTCAAGAACCTATTCCGTATTTTTTCAATTCTATCGATATACTATATCTAAGATTCCAGACTTGAGAGGCATATTCGATGGTATTTGGAACATATGAGAAGTACAAAGATATTAAGTACTCATCACTTGCATCGGAAAAAGGATCGCACCCATCAACTAATTTTAACCACTATTAAGGAACAAAGCTATTATATTTACATCAATTAAAGGCGCATCGTAAAACTAGTCATGATATTTAATAACATCACAGAAACTGAAAAAAGTAAAGTAGTTAAAATACTATAAAAACTGTATGTTTCTTAAATCAGATAAAAAGAAGAAATATTGAAATAGATTATAAACTTTTATTTTGAATGATACACATGGATGGAAGGGAACATGTTGATATACTATATCTAAGATTCCAGACTTGAGAGGCATATTCGATGGTATTTGGAACATATGAGAAGTACAAAGATATTAAGTACTCATCACTTGCATCGGAAAAAGGATCGCACCCATCAACTAATTTTAACCACTATTAAGGAACAAAGCTATTATATTTACATCAATTAAAGGCGCATCGTAAAACTAGTCATGATATTTAATAACATCACAGAAACTGAAAAAAGTAAAGTAGTTAAAATACTATAAAAACTGTATGTTTCTTAAATCAGATAAAAAGAAGAAATATTGAAATAGATTATAAACTTTTATTTTGAATGATACACATGGATGGAAGGGAACATGTTGATGTACTTAAATATAACTGAACCTTATAGCTACCACGTTTTCCATTAAGCCTGTTTCATGATAACAAAAAGGATTATCTCCGTCACCTTCCACGAAGTTGTACATAAAGTGTTCTACTGTAGTAGACGTGGGAGAGTCCAGAAGATGGCATTCGAAACACTTTCTGTTTTGAAAATGGGATTATTAAGTGATCGTTCTTTACCGATTTGTTTTGGTTTATCACTTTCCTTTATCCATTGAGTATGATCACAGCGTTGATTGTCCAGCTCTATTTTCTATTACTGAGAAACAGTTTTGTATTTAGGGCAAGTCAAATCATTGGACTTTCTTTGGCTAAAGAAATTATAAATTAAAATTGATACAGAAGATTTATCTCAATTGGAACTCACCGAATTTTTTTTTTCAATAAAAAATACTAGACAGCTCATTACAAGTAGAATAGACGATGTTATGAGATTTTACACGAATAAATTGTTCGATGTACCTTTTCACTACATTCTTTATCAAGACGCGTCACTGTAGCGGTGTTAAGAGTGTGTGTGAGTCTAAATGCAAAGTGTCAATTGAAAAAAAAAATTCCACATACCTTAAATAGTCTTCTACTCTTTATAAGGTGAAACTTTCTATAATCTTTAGGGGTCGAATTTTTTTTTTGCCTTTGCAAAATGGATTTTGTATTTAATTATGAAGTCCTTCTGCCTCGAAAATTTTGCAAGTGACCTTTATAATGCACAACTTTATAGATGCACACATCATTAAAAACAATTTAAAAATAACGACATTTAATGGGTTTTTCCTGGAAGAAAATACTTTTAAATAGGAAAATGTGAGTTTTACTCATTGCATATTTCAAAATTTACTGAGATTTATAAATGAATGATTTTATCCTGGCATGGATATAGATAATGAAATTTATTAAAAAATATATATTATACCAAAAAGTGTACTTCGTTTTACTTCTTAATAAACGATTGTACCATGCTGCCTCCCAGTCTCTTCATAACGATCCGATCTTGGGTTAGGGAAACAGCCGAGAAAGAGGGTTAAGGCATCTACAATACAAAGGGTATGCAAAATATATTTTTACAACTCTAAAGTTTACAATAATTCGTTTTATGTAATCATGTAAACGATGTAATCTGTTTTCTTAACTATACTTAAAATTGTACTTAGGAGGTTTATTCATAATTTACAAGAGTGAAATGTGAACAATAATAATTTTATCTCAATAAATATATATATACAAAACACACAATCGTATAACCAAAACGATAAAATATTTTGTTAAATAAAGTAACATCGTTAGTCAATGCTCCTCCACTTTTCTCAGCATCCTGCAGATCTTAAGGCTATCACCAGAGAAGTTAATGTTGCCTATTCCACTCGGTTGATTCAACGAGTGGAGTATTTTTGTCTTCCTCTCCGTTCTTCGACGAGGCCCACCGCAACAAGCTTTTCCAATCTATTTTCCCTTCTCGCAAGATGCCCAAAAAATTTATGGTTTTGTCTCAGGCAAACGATTGAGAGCCTGTCCGAGCCGTCCATTGTATGCGCAACATGTGTCTCTAGCACCACATTTCAAAGGCATCAATCCGTGTTCTCTCCTTTGCCTTCAGGATCCATAATTCCACACCATATGCCTGACATTCGTTGTCGTTGAAATACCGCGGTCTTTCCATATTTTCTCAAATCTGGACCTTGTATACATAATAGTTATTTCAACATTCATATTGTTTCATACTTTTTTGTGTATGTACAATGATTAGAATAATAATAAACTAAAGGGTGCTGAAAGGTTTAAGTATAACATTTCGATAATCAAAACACATGTTGCTCTTCTACATATTATTAAAGAATTGGGTTTTATTTGATGAGTGGAATCGACAGGGAAGTTGCATAACTCTCAAAACGGTTTCAGGAAAGAGTGATCTCCCCCTTTCAGATCTTTTAATTAATCCAAAATCCCGTTTACTAAATTTTAAAAGATAAAGTTTTGACAGACAAAATTCTGACAACTAAAGGGCATCCGCGAAAAAATTTCAAGATTAAATTGTAATTGCTCGTAAACTATCAGGGTGAGGTAAGTGGGAAAGGTATTTTTCGACGCGCGTGATTTGCAGATTTGCCAGTTGCAATGAGTCACTGATCGGGAGCGGTGATTCATTGGTTCGTGCGCGTCGCGCTTTTAGTACTCACTTTAATATTCGACGAGTAAATGATGGGCCGAGCACGCAACTTATCTGATGTTGGGTTCAAAAGTTCAGACAAAAAAGGACAATGGTTGACCAAACTCCTCCAGGACCGTCAACATCAGCAGCGACGCCAGAACATGTGGCTCATGTTCGACGTGAAATTATGCGCAATCCGCGTAAATCGATAAGGAAGATTGCAGCCTGTACTCAAATAAAAAAATCAATAGTGCACATTATTTTAAAAAGAAACTACAATTTCACCAATACAAACTGCAAATCGTGCAGTTTCTCAACGGAAATAACTATTTTTAAGTGAAACCTTAGCGAAAAGGATGCTGGAATGTTTTGGAACAGCACGAACGCTTGGAGACATATTGTTTACTGATGAAACACATTTTCATATCGATACCTATGTTAATAAACAGAAAATGAGATACTGATATCCCGACAACCCAAGGGAATGCCATCAAAAACGTTTTTATTGTCCAAAAACGACAGTGTGGTATGCAATTTCTGCCCTAGGGATAATTGGTACTTATTTTTTTAACCAGTGAGAGACAGTCACTGCTGACGTGTATTGCCGAATGATCAACGAGTGTTTGGTACCGCAACTGCAGCTGTTTCCGGGTTGTACAAACAACACAATTTCAGCAAAACGGGGCCACTTCACACACAGCTAGAGTTTTAATAGAGAAGCTGGGGGGAATTTTTCCAATTAATTAATCAACAAGTACGGAGACATACCCTGGGCACCTGTGACCGGACTTTACACTGTAACTTTTTTTGTGGGAATGCCGTAAGTCAAGAGTTTACAGCAACAATTCAGGCCTTACAAGAAAATATTCGCCGTGAAGTTGCTGCTATTGAATCAACGCTTTGCTCTCGCGTGTTAGCAAATTTAAGAGTCCGATTGCAAGAGTGTCTTGAGAGAAATGGACGGCATTTAGACGATATTATTTATAAAACGTAAAATCCGCATCGTTACGCTCCATTTTTATATAAATAAAATATGATAATAACATTATAGTTTTTATTATTATTTAATATTAAACTTGTAAATTTTCCACTGGGCACCTTTATAATCTTGATAAGCCAAAATTCCGTTCTATAACTGCAGTGGTGTAGTGCCAAAAACAGAATTACCGTTACTGAGTTTACTCTTACTAAATGAAAATAAGGTTTGTTTTATTTTCTCGGACATGATTAAGTAATTATTCGTATAATTATTAATAAGCTCTCTAACAAAAATGAGTCCACACATAACCGCACTGGAACGGATTAAAAGTTTAAAATAAAGAAACATATTTTAGTACTGTAGGTAGTGGCGTACACTAGGCATCGTTATACTTCTAATATCGATGCTGTAAAAGTACAAACGTTGTCACTTGATGTTATATCCATCTGAATGAAAATTTAGCAAAAATATATCTGTGTGAGTTAATTTCCGCTGTTCAAAAATATTGATATTATTACTACTATTCTAGAAAAAAATTTCAAGTTATTGACTTGGAACGCATACATTCAAGTTCGCTTTAAATGCACCATTGTGGCGTTTTGCAATATTTCTATTCGAACGAAGACGTGTATTCAGAACACCGCACGGCGCGAGAGACTGCGTAGAGATGGCTATTGAGTTTCGTTCGTATTAACATTCAAAGCAGATTTTGTAAAAGATTATCCGAAAGACATACGTAGCTTTATTTGTCCCTTATAAATTTTTCCACGAGATGGTTCTAATTTTTTTTTAAATAATAACTGAATTATTTGCGCTTGGACACATGCATGCTTAATATAATATATTACATATCAAATTTAGATTTATATATGCCAAGTTCAATAACTAGCTTTTGAAACAATGCTCAAAGTTTATCTGTAGATAAATATTTCACGTAATATATTTGGTAAAACATTGTAGACTTTTGGTACCAGAAACATGTAAGAAGATTGACCAAAACTTCTTCTTATTTTGAATTTCATGATGAACCTATTCTCCTTTGTTTTATAGTAATATTAAATTTTGTGGAATGGGTATTGATGAAGTTCTTTGTTACCGTGAAAGCGAAGGATTATTTTTTAACATAGAACTGTCGTATAAGTATGTATATAAAGAAGCTGGATTCCTCAAAGGGATTCCAAAAGTTCCAGGATTACTTGTATGGATGCACCGGAACAATGCGAGATCTCGAAGTATTAGATTTCACAACTGCCAAGCTTTTGATTGCTGCAAAACTTCCGTATGATTGCGTGTTTATGATTTGATCCGGCAATAAAGCGAATTAAGTTTTACCGGAGTCAGCGAGCCAAGCCCCCGCGGATTCGAGTTTCCAATAAAACGGAAGCGGCGGGAGAATCAAGCGCTCTTATTGAGGATTAATGCGATTTTGAAAACAAGCATCTAAAGGTTTCTACTTTATAACCTGTTTTTACCAACTCTAAAATATGTATTTTATAATAAGTTATATAATATATATATACATATAATATCAATTAATGCCAGATTAAATAGGCAGTTATTATCATTTTTTATGTAGACAGTTACCAAGTTCCAATCAATAATCGGGTTACAAATTATTTGTCTCTGCATCGCATCGGCAATAGTATATTGAAAAGAAGGACGAATGAAAAAGGCGGCAAAATTCAGCTTTTTCGTGTGCACAGTGTGTGTCAGAAGAATGTGTATGGTTATAATCGAGGGTCTTATATCTCCTTGCTTCTCCCGTATGTACAATATATGAAAAGTTATCAATATAGAGACTGGTATTGGTATGGTGCGAGTGTTTGTGGCTAGAGCGGTCGTATTATGAATAACACTACTTTCGATAGTTGCGTTTATTTACGGATTGAATTTACACTTGTTTGTTACTTTATATAAAGTATAAGTTTAACGTAGTTCACTTAAGGCGGTGCCGAGGTGCGTACAAGTAGATATTTCCGAGTAGCTGGCCAGGAAAAGATTGGTCGGTTCTAGGTTTCCTCGGACTGGTTGCGGCGCGATGTAGTGTTGTCTTTTATTCTGCGGGTTGGATCAGTTAGACTGTCAGGTGATTTCTTTCGCGGCCATGTCTGTAAGACGCGAGCAGGGCCACCACATATATATCGACCCCTCCAACGTAAAATATATTAAGTGAAACATGATATTTTAAATTATTTTTTAATATTATGTTTATTATTAGTACCTGCATCATAGAATACAATATATATATAGATATATTTTAACCTTCCACGATCTTAAATAAGTATCAAATACACGAGAAATACTAGAATGATTTAAAATGTAATTTTTTACTTACGATATTTTACGTAGGAGGGGTCGATATACACATATATAGTAAAGAATGAAAATACAAGGAAAGAATGAAAAACTGATCTTAGTATAGTGAGTAAGATTACGAAAGGATCACTAAGGTGGTTTGGTCATATGGAACGGATGAATGCGAAGAGAATGGTAAAGAGGAATATAACACAAGTGTTGATGGCACCAGAAATATAGGACGTCCGCGGAAGACTTGGCACGACCAGGTAAACCAAATACTGGAGGATGGTTTTGTTAGAAGCTTCAATAATCGGCGAGCTTGTATGAAAAGATGTATGAATGTAGATGAGACGATAAATGTGTGTCATAACAGAAGAGAGTGGCGCTCTATCCTCTCTACCTACCCCCCGCGAGGAAACGTCATGATGGTAAGTTAGTTCAGTTAAATATATATATATATATATATATATATATCAAATTTTGTGTTACATTATACGTTATATATTATTTTTGTACATTTATTGCACACGCTGAGATTTATTATAAATATTGTATGGTGATTTGACGGTCTAAGAAAAATCCTTCAAAGAAAAATGAGAAACTAATGAAAAACGAATAAATATCTATAGAGATGTATGTATAAATATCTGTATCAGCTGGTTTTTATGAATTAATATGAAGAGTTTAGAATAATAATGAAGCACCTCTAAATACATAGGTATACTTTTAATTTTAATTTAATTTATCACTTTCAGTTTTATAACGTTATTAAACTTATATTATTTATTTTATAATTTAATAAAAACTAACAATATTACAATGGGGTGGTATTAAGTTATAGTAAGTTATGTTTTATTATGTATTAAATAAAGAAAACTTTACCTAATATCTCCAAAAGAATGAAACACGATATAGCAGACCCAATCAGAGGAACTAGGAGTGACGATAATTTCCCCCCCTGAATGCAGCCTGCCCAGCTTTTAGAAGCTTCTATCTATAATACAATATTTCAATTTTGCGAAACGGCAGTTCTCGAGTACGAATTTGATGTTTTATTGAAAAGGAGGCTTTGTGATTAGATTAGCCTCTATTTAAAGTGCAGTTAAAAATAAGTTTTAATATAAATTATTTAACTTGATTATATATCTACTTAATGAGTTATATTTACTACACCAACTGGTTTCAGAAAATATTACTTCCTTCATCAGGATGTCAAATTAACTAACAAAAACATATATTATGTCAAATTATTCTAATGTTTATAAAAATCTACTTTAAAAAAATAAATAAAAACAAATATAGTACATACCTAACCTAAATAGTTATCCGATATGAAAGATGGGGACATTAGTATTTAATAAGACTTAATACAAAATTAATAGAATTTTTTTTTATAATAGTCGTTAAATTTAGTTGGTTATTTATAATATTTTGGTTAATTTAAGACCAACATTACTTACATGAAAAACAGACAGTTCCAATTTTTTATCAAAATTATGATCTAATGAATGATTGGAAAATTCTGAAAAATTATTGCTATTTAAATATCTTAAATGCTCTAACGTTTTGTGTTTTTTTTGTTAGTTAAATTTGCCACAAATATTTAAAATTAAAATAAATTATTCACATGCCCCGCGTTCTCGTCCTGTTGATATTTAGAATAGAGAAGTTGATGGTACGCATTTGTCGAGCTGGGAGTAGGGAGAAGACAGAACAATACTCGAATCGCATTCGGAAAACAATAATTGACGTCTCTCTTTTGTTTCGTTCAATCCGATAGCGGTCGGGATATCAAGAGGCGTAGTCTACGTGCAAAACCTTACATTGTAATTCTTTTCACGTTAGTCATCTGGTCGGAATCATTGTAGAAAAAAAATATTAGCTGTTTTGTTGATCGATACTCGTTCATATTAATAGGACCAACGTCGATAATTAATTCTATCTAGGATAAAAAATCTCCACAACGGAGTGTATCCGAAGAAATTTATCCCAGAACAAAGTTAAGTTGGAGTTATTCAGACGTTTAAAAATGATTTCCAAAAGTGATCTTCCTCTGGGTTTTAAACTAAAGGGTGACCAAAAACTAACTAACAAATACAAAGAGGCACGGAAAGATGTATATCGGGTATCACATGAAGAGACAGGAAAAGAAACGTGCGGATAGGGAAACAAGCAAAAATAGTTTATATAATTGAATACGTCAAGAAAATGAAATGACAATGGACAGGCCAAATCACTCGGAGGACAGACAATCGTTGGGCGAATGCAGTATTCCAGTGGTACCAGAGCTGGGTAGGATCGACAGCCTGCTCTAAAATCCACTGGACTGACGAAATCATCAAATTCTGCGGTAATACGTTGCATTCGCAGCAACGTATTTCAGCTTTAATTTTAATTCAATTTCAAAAATTCTATCCTTTGTAATTTTTTTTTTTGTAAAATTTTAATAAAACAATAGCCGCTTTTTAAATTACTGCACATTTTAGCATTATTGCAAGTTTTTACTAGGAGCAAGGCCTGCAATTTAAGATTATATTTTTTTTCACAAAATGTCCTCTTCGGCATTAAAAAAGCAATAACTTTTTTCTAACTAGACGTATTCCTTTTTTTCCTGTTCGTAAATTGGCATTCAACGTAGAAGTTTTTAAACTAATGGGCGCTTAGGTCATTATACTTCTTTTTTTTACACCTCAGTGCTTTAAACTTTGTTGAAAAATGTTAAATGGTCTGAATTCATATTTTTCTTAGCAAAACTGAATCTGTTTTTAAAAAACAGTGACACACATTTCAAATGAAAAATTATCAGATATTTTCTTAAGTTTTTGAAATAACATTAAAAAAAGTGACAAAAATTCATGAAAGTTCAAATATCTCGAAAACCGTGTGTCATTCATTAAACCTATAATGGGTTATTCTGATAGGGCATAGTCTCAGCTACCGATGGTTTTGGTTTAAAGCACTATTTACAGGACATCCTGTATATATATTTGGCTGTAACGATATAATACGTAGTAAAAATTATAGTAGGATGTGGATAAAGCGACTTCCATAGTCGCATGCAGTGCGGGTTGATAGTTATAATTGGACCAAATTGATCTGCGTATTCAGGAATTTCTATGCCTTGAAAGATTAAAAAGATTAAATTAGTTTAAATTTCAGAAAGCAATATAGTATCAGCTCTAAGCATATTTCTTGCAATTCACATTCTCTAGGTTTACATAGTTTTGGGTAGTTTCTACTTTACTTTACACTATGCTTAACTAGAACTAAGTTTATAAATATTCATTATTTTCAACTATTTAAATATCATAAATATTTAGGCGGATAATCTGGACTCTCTGTGTTATTGAAATGCGCTTCGAGTAAAACATTTTTTTAGAATTTTTTTTTTTTTAAATATTGCTAATATGAACGAATATTTTTCGAATAGTTGGACAAATATTCAAATATCGAATAGTTTAATAATAATAATAATGTGTTTATTCGAGCTTGGTCAGGTTTTTTTTAAACCCGATTAGCCTTAAAGATAATACATATTATATTATACATTAAAGTTACAAAATAAATATAATGTTATGAAAAAGAAAATCAATTAATATATAAAAAGTTCACACATATACATAAATATAAATAAGATATATGGGCGAATAATTCTGAATTCGAAGATTCGAATTGGAGTCCCTAACTAGAACGTTTTATTTATAGTGAAGCGAAAAGTTTAAGAGGTGTGATGGCTACTCTAATTACTTGCGCCTACTTCAAAAGTAAATATTAACATACTTCTAGATATCTTACGAATCCACTTATAATCAATGAATATATTAAAAAGTCATGATTTTAATATACATCAATATCTTATTTTATTTAAATGAAACATAAACTAATAGATTGTCCTATAAAGATATATTGAAGTACATAAACACACTTAAGAAACTAAAATGTTGCAAATAACCATTTTTATGAGTTGATAATACAGGTTTTAATATGTAGGTATCGTACGACTGTCTCCTGTCATTTATTTTATGTATAGTATCTTCAAAAATAACAACGTACTTGTATTAAATATAACATATTGAGGCATTATTTATAATGCACTGCTGACATAATAATAATACACAACAACAATAATAACGCTGTATATATCAGAGGTGGAGTTTACTCCATCCCACACAATAAACTACGAGTATATACGTAATTACAATATAATCGTATCTTATGTTTATCATGTTATATTATAATATATTCACCTCTGTTATTAAAATTATATTAAAGAATAAAAACATCGATACACCAAAAATAATGTGCTATTTTTACTCAATTATCAGCAACTTTTATAAACAAAAAATAACAAGCGAGCGGTGAAAAACAATTTTCTGGATTCCATCTTTCGATTCCATTTTAAACAAAACATTGTAACGCCTACGTAACCGAACCATTTAAACACTATCAAATATTTCAGTTCGTGGAACATGATTTATGCAAAATATTTGTTTATAAGTTTACTTAGAAATCAGTTAGAGAGTAATTTCTAACAAGATTGAGTGCTTTGGAAATGATTAATTTTCGCTAAGGAAATAAATAATCATCAATTAACAGAACCCAATCGACTTCGCTGCCTATTACTTCAAGACCATCCACTTCACACGAGCTCGGGTTCACCTTGCCTAATCCACGGAATCCCCATTACACCTTGTATGAAAAGATCAAACACTTACGCATACATGACATACTTTCTCTCCGTCTGAAGCATGTAACGACCACTACATTGAGTGTAGTCATAAGTGTTATCACGAACATCATCATCCGATAACCGCGGTAAGCCGACTAAATACTTATCTTCCTGTCCCCCGCACCTTGATTGATTTCCCCGCGTTGATGAAGTACGCTGCGACATCATTCTGCCACCGCAGTTTCGGCCTTCCTTCCCTCTCACACCCCTCTGAGTTCATATAACGTTGCGTTATAACAACTTTAGGGATCATTGTCGTTAATTACACATAGAATATAATATATCGAGGGTCACACTTTCTTGTTTTATCCGTGTCCAAGTTTTCGAAGCGTATGACTAATCAGAGTTTTCACTTAAATTACACAATAGAAAAACATCTAATAACGTCTTCGAGACAAAGAGATCCGATAGGACAAAGGAGCATGTTTGAGCTATGTTTCAGTAAATTGTTGTGCTCCTGAGGCAATGTAGTTCAATAGTACAAATTAATGTTTTAATTGGGGTGCAACTCAAAATAACCTTCCTGAGATAAATAGATTTGATAATAACATATTAAGTGTGTGAATGTTAGTTTAATGTAAGACGCAAATAGGTTAAAAATAGTTTTTAAGGTATAAAAGGCCCAGAATCATGTTTCAGTTTACGTTAAAATATGTTATGTTTAAATAAGTGCTATTAAAAAATTGTAGACTCACTTTTTCACGACGTTTTATTATATTTTTAATACAAATATATAAAAGTTATTCTTTACTAGAATCGCTACATCATCAGCGCACATTAATGAAATTTCTACCCGTTTAAAATAATAATATAAAATGCAGCACAATCTTTGCAACTAAATTTATAGACATCAGAATTGTTAAATTTATCATGTCTTTAGAATTTATGAGTAAATTTCCTATATTATTATTGGTATAAAATGCCGGTGCTGCATTTTATATTGGTAAAATGGATAGAAATTTCAATGTAAGAGTAAAAAAGCATTTGAGATGTTTGAACAATAGTGGGTTTTCAGAATAATGGTCATGGTTTTGATAAAAAATTAGGATTGTCAATTTTGCATGTAAACGGTGTTGGTCATAAATAAAATAATTTGAAATCGTTGGAGATAAATAAGGCATGTAAAACTAATCAAAAACTTTTAAATAATCAACTAAATTTAACTACGAGTTCCATTCTAAAAAATTATTCGAGTAAATTTGTATTAAGTAACAATTTGAGTTAAGAACTAAATTTATTTTTTAAATAATTGTTTTTCGTAAAAATAAATTCTCGTAAAGAAACAATAACATATGTTTTTAGTTAGTACTGACATCCTAAAGAAGAAAATGGTATATTTTGAAACCGGTAGATATATTTAAACTCAATAAGTGGTTAATAAAACAAAGTTAATAAATAAAAATAATGAATTTTAACCACAAAGTTAATTTTGCTAATATCAAAAGTAATTCTACTTTTCCCGCAAAGACCTTCTTCATCGCAAAATATTATTATTATGTTTTATTTCTTGTTACAAAGACTGCAAACGGTATTGTAGAAAATAGATTTTGGTAAATCTATCTGTATGGGAATAATAAGGTAATGAAATGGCAAAAAGGATATATAATTGATAATGATTTGATCGATGTACCCAGAGACAGGTTATATTCGGCAGACAAATTTCACACTCGCACTACTTATGTACGTCATATAATGAATTTGTGTATAATTTCAATTTTTTTCAGCTAAATGAGGAGATGACTATAGAATTTTGCATGGAAGATTGGACAATGTCACCAAAAAAACGACGCTTTTTTGGGATCTTCAGTTTTATTCTCGTTTATGCAGTCCCTGGTAAGATTTAAATACCTACTTACATGTATTTTATTACACATTAACATTTTTTTATTCGTTTACACATTTAATAAAAGTGCAGCTTTGTATCTAACGCTTTCTTCTTGTTGGCAAATTTTAAATATATCTGATAAATTACATTTGAGTAAAGTGTAAGATTCTTTTGAAACATGAATTATGTGAATAACGTGACCTTTTTTTCTGAGGTTACATCATTAGGTAATAGAAACACGACGTCAAGTCAACATTGCATAATTGTTAGCTACGTTAATCCAAAAGGTTTGTTAAATCATTTTCTTTGGACGTCTAGTGTTGAACATACGTAGGCCTTTCACAGATCATTATCATTTGCTGTGTTATCTGACCATCGCGTCTCAGGTGGGCCGAGGCTAGAGAAAAATATTATTTTTAAAATTACATCATCATTATATATTATTGTTTTTCTTGCAGGCTTTATAATAATTCTGGCGTATTCGTTAATGGGGCGGCGATTGTGTTCGGTTCAACCTCCTTTCGACGACAACGAAGGCAACGCTAGCACTCAACAAGTAAGTACCTACGATTTTCTAGCACGGTGCCTAGAACTAAAATCTTAGTATAATAGTATCCGAAGCTTTGAGTTCTCCATCCATACAAAAGACTCAGAACGAGTATATATGAATTTCAACATTCTAGTTTCAATATTTTGAAATGAATTCAAATGTATATTATAATTTGGAGTGAACATTTTTCACAAATTTTCTGCAAATAGTAGATATAACAATCTGAAAATAATTATAAAAAGAAGAATATTTATAACCAAAAACTTATTCATTCATTTTTTTGGATATTATGTCTAAAAATGCATGTTTTCAATACTAACGATAAAAGCAAGACATGTCTGTTTCGAACGGATTTTAACGCCTATTTCGTTGACGTAAGTAATACAGTTGTGAACACATACTGTCAATATTTCAATTCACGTGTACAAAAAATCATAGATTTGTAAAAAAATATATAAATAACTTTGAAAATTTAACGTTTAATATATTTTAAATAGACATTGAATGTGTATTCGAGTTATACATACAGATGTTTTCTTTCCAAGTGATGCAATATAATTTGTTTCATTGTAGACACAGGAAAGCTAAATTGTACATTACAAATAGAAAGCTGGAATGAAATGGAAAGCTAAAATGTACGATATTACATAGTAGAAAGGAGCCATTCTTACCCGGAACTGTCATGGGAGTAATTACTCTCGTATCAGTTCCTCTCGACAAAGAAAAGAACGGCGAGTCAAATGTGACCATAATTTGAATGCGGCATAGATGAATTATTTAGCTCAAAATTATATGTTTATTACTTTTCTATACTAACTTTCAGCTGCTTTTGGTGGTATTTATTAAGAAACAAAGAGTACAGCGTAGTAAAAGTTAATAACAAAACATTAGGTTAAATTTGAAAGCATATTGAGCAGTGGTGTGGCGGGGCCGGAACGCACTGGAACGTTCGGGTACTTTTTTCCACGACCGTAAGGCTTAATGATTTCTTAGAACAAAAAATTTAGCAACAAAATATGTGTGTGTGTTTGCGAACATTTCAGGAATAGTAGTGGTTCTATTTAAGACATTTTTCTAAGAAAGTTTAAATTCTAAGCTGTACCTGAATACACTTTATACGACAATAAATATTTTGGGTAATTTCATTGGAAATATACTTCCACATTATATTGTGTCAAACCCGAATGAGCAACTTTTATGTTGAGTTGAGTTAGGGGAGTTGATCTGTCATCACCTACCTAAGTTTTTTAGTCTTGTGCGTTTTTGTTATTTTTGACGTCTAAGTTTTTGTGTTAAATGATTTTGTAAAGACTTCTTCGCTATTGTTTGTGGACTGATTTTTGTGATAAAGATACTAGTGTATTCATTGATATACGAAAAAATACCAAACCATGTCCGAGAAAAGAAAACAAACGTTTTCATTTAGTACTGGAAGTACCGGAACAATATTACCCTAAAGGAGGGTAGTGTATTTAAAAATATTGTTGTTTCGCCACCAGGATTCAAACTTGAATTTCTTTCCTAACCGAGGAAGGTGCATTATCCAACTATGCTACAGCGACAATTTTCGAACCTATATGTTACCTTTTTGATATTAATACATTTAATCGTTCCATTATTTGAAAGAGCCATCTACTTTATTTTTACAGAATCTCAAATACCTTTGAGTAAACTGATAGCAGACGCCAGAATTATCAATTCATTTTTATTAAATTTTGTTGGATAATGCACCTTCCCCGGTTAGGAAAGAGATTCAGGTTCAAATCCCGGTGGCGCAACAACAATATTTTTCGATAAAATTTATTTAATGTGTATATCTTTCTAATTAGTATATTTAATTCATATTTTAATATTTTTTCCGAACTAAAAGTTTACATATCAATTTAATTCGTATTTCAAAGGAAATTAACACTTCAGTACGACTAATGGTGTAGTGCTAAATAAAAAAGTACCAGGGCGGTATTTGATTTTGACCTTCCTTCCCATTTTTCGTTATTAAGAAATAATTATCATGTATATTGTGACGTGCTCGACGGAACATCCACCGAGTCATCCAAGATAAAGCACGAGACATGTGGGTCCAATGTACAGAATTCGCCATTCGGTCTCCCATCCACTTCCGACAGTCTTTCTCAAGGAAAATAAATAAGATTAACTCTGAGATTATACAACATTATAATTAGTACAGTTTTCACAATCCAAAAATTAAATAATAATAAAAAAGCGTCTACAGACAATTAGAACTAATAGCTTCATCAAAACTACAGTAAAGCATTAAATTACTTCATACAGAGTGTAAATTAATTATTATAAATTTCATCCTGAGTGAAATGAGTAAACTTTGATTTTTCAATATCAAATCATAATGAAATTGCACTCGAGGAGCAACCACAATTTATATTAGGTTAAGTCACCATGTCCAATCCCACTTGATAGTTCGTTCCACGGTGAATGCAACAAAAACTCCGTCACTTGTGTGTATTGGCGTAGTCCATGATGAGGTATTGAAGTATTGCTTCACCATATTGCGAAGATCATGTTGAGCAGATGGGAACCGAATCGTATTCTTCCATCGTACCCGGGCTGATGAGCAATCCTTCATGATGATATTATGTGTCATCACATATCCAGACTATGTGATGACTGTTGTACAAAAAAATAACGCCTCCTTTTCGTGGAGGTCAATTGGGAATTTTACGTCCCTTCCTTTTTAAATTTGAAATCACATTTTCTGAGAGTTGGTTACACGAAACCGTATTTCCATGCACCTAATCGGCGGGTAGGTACTATAACGTAACGTTATAATATTTAAGGATAACTATTTATTTATGCTGAATTCAGATATTTCATTTGTGCATGTGGTTAATGGTTGAAATAATGATGATCTAATTCTTAACCAAAAAATACTCTAAATTTCCTCGTAATGACTTTCACGTTTTGTGAAAAGCTCCGGCCCTAAATATTTTTTTGCATTCTCGTAATATCGATATTTGATGTACAAAATTATATGCGGAAATATCACAATATTTTTAATTATAGGTAGATACTTGAAAAGTAAATTTCATGTTTAAAGAAGTGCCCCACCTGGGTCCACAAACCTACTGATCATGACTTAATCACGGCATCGGTTTCCTTTCAAATTAGACTATGTATAAGGAAAGCGTTATTTACAAATCTAGTATATTATTTATATTCGATCGATACAGACGACGTAATTCAAAGTAACGTAAATCGGGATATTACTGTATTTAAATTATTATTTGGTCTCATTGTATTGGTAAACCTACGTCATCAAATTACTTAAAGGAACTGCGCAGCGTTGCGCTCTAACAGTCACCTTCTAATTTGCTTGACGTACATAGGTACTGACGTCTGACGTTACCATGTCGTATGGCATTCGGTTGCATCCTTTTCAAACTGAATATTGAAGCCATGAAAGAAAGTGTTCCCAAGCTCTTTCCAAATTGAAGTTAAAATATGTTTTATCGCCTGCGTTTTCACAACATTCTTCAGGCTTCAGCTCGTTAAGTTTAAACGGAAGATGAATGTACAGTAAATGTCTAGTGACGATGGATGTATATTAAATGTCATTTTCAAACCGTATAAATATCAGCATTAAAATGATGTCTGTTTTTAAGTAATAATTAAATTTAAATATACATGTTTTTTTCTAAAACTGTTGTTTCCGTACACTTACGTTTCCAATATATCGATTAATTTTCTGAAAATGTGATAAAAGAAATCACCAAACATTAAGTTCTTACAATTTATATTACCCCCAATAAACTACTACAAATCATATATTATTATCATCACCCAAGATTTATAAAACACCAATTTTCCATAAAGTCAATTTAAAGTTTTTGCGATTATAATCTGTACTAGAAATAATTCATCAATAATGACGGGAAGTTAATAATTTGTATAATTTTAATATATTTAAAAAATCAACGAAACAAAATAGCAAAATAATTCACTTTCTTTGAGGCGATGACCATAAATTTTTGCGAGACATCATCTGTATTGTTTTATGATGCCATGCGACACAACACTCATGTTCTATGTTTTTATGCAATACGGATAAACATAATGAAATTATATTATATTGTAAGTTAATTAATTAGACTTAAAATCAACATTACTTTAGTGAAGAAAACATTTTTCACAATTTTTAACAATCTCCTATCCGATGTAGCAGCTAGCTAGATGCAATTTCATTAAAAAATTCAAACAAACAAGTTTGTGTTTGTGTATATTTTTTAATTAGTTGTAAAAATTATAATATTCATAGATCTAGTATGCAACACTAACGTAAAAAAATATTATTAAATTATATTGTATATCAATCAGAATTTGGTAAAGAGATTATAAATACAAAAGAAAATAAACACATGAAAAATGATCAGTTATTAAACATAGATAATACTGTACATATTCTGCACTCAACCTACGAACAGTAGCAAAACTAATCGCTTCCTTCACAGTTTCTGGCAGTTCATTGAACAATTTGAAAGCTATATAGTGTAAACTATTTGGTGTCCCTGCCAGATTTGTTTGTGGAAGTCTAAAATCCCACCGACTTCTCGTAAGATACGTGTGGACCTCAAAATTATATTTTATGTTTTTATTTATGTATGATGGCAATAATTTTGTATATCAATACTAGAATATTTTGTATAATGTTTTGTTTAACCGTCATTAATTTTATTTGTTTTAACAAACAACTTCTTCTTGTATATTTACTACATCTTAAGATAGTTCTCAGTGCTCTGTTTTGAATTATTAGATTTTTTTCTCAGCTTCATTTCCCAAAAATAGTACTGTTGAACAATAATATATATGCAGAGTGACACTAATTGCGATGTTTTTAGGTTAAGTTTCTTTCACACAAACTGTATAATCACCATCCCCCTTGATTATGCTCCTCCTTGCAGATCTGATCACTGTTGCCAGAGAAGTGGCCGTTGCTTTTGTATTTGGTCTAACTCTGGTTTGGATCCGTCCTTTGCTTCTCTTTCTCTTCATCCTTCAACATGGTCCACTACAATAAGCTAATCCAAGCTATCTTTTCTTCTTGCAAAAGAAGACTAGATTGCTTACTTCAAAAATTGAAGGATTCATCTTAGGAATGGTCGAGCGTGTATTCTCGATGTTTAGTTCCTGTAAAACAGAGACATATGTGTGTCTCGCTGTCAATGGACTCGCAGTAGGTATCTACATTTCACAAGGTATCAATCATCTTCTTTCCTGTGCTTTCAGAGTAATGATTCCATCATACAGAAATATTGAACACACCGGAGACTGCCAAACCTGACCACAGTCGTTTTAGATATTTTAGATACATACTAATATAGATATAATATCGTATCCTAAACTAATTACCCGAAATTAATTAATAAATGTTCAAATTGGTTACTTTAGTTTATTATTAGATTATATTATTCATTTAGAGTAAGCCAAAATTATATTATTCAAACATTTTTGGACTCTTTAAAAATGTACCCACTTTCTGTATGGAACGTTAATAGGTACAGCTCTACATGAAATAATTTCTTGGGACAATTATAATGTTGTTTGTACTCCACAAAGACCGAGTTATATAATAAAGTATATTTGGGCAGATGTAATTTAATGTATCATCTAGCTGAACTTTATGTTTCAGAGCGTCCGCCTCGTCAGGGAGAGGAAGAGGGTAGCGTGGATACTGCTCCTCCTGGCCGTTCTCTTTGCAGTCTGTTGGCTGCCCTACAACACCATTCAGCTGCTGGTCGATACGGAGTGCATATCGCAGAAATCAGTCAGCTGGATACTGCCATATGCTCTTCTTCTAGGTAATTGTATTTGAAATTTACTTTAGTTACAAAAATGAATCTGATCATTTTTCTTGATTAAAACCCCGTGATCATCGCAATAGCGATAGATTCTGCAATGAGATTCGAACCGTTCGCCAGAAGTCGGCACCTCATATACACGGTAGAATATATTATTATTATTATACAGAAAATAATTAAAATATAAAATTAATTGAGATAAATAAAATGTATTTTTTAATATTGACGATACATAGTAACGAGTAATTTACAGTTACAAGATAATGTATTATAACATAAACAGCACATACATTACAAGAATAACAATACATCTCCTACCTCTGAGTATTCTATGAAAATATGGTGTGGTAAACTCCTTGTGCTCTTGATCTAAATCATTGGTAAAATCAATAAACATCGATTTTAAGATACTTATTTTTATTTTATTTTTCGTAGAAAGCAATCGTTTTGTGATTTGACATATTAGGTTAAATAAAACAAAATTTCAATTAAAAAACATCGAATTTAATTAAATACAAGGTCAAGCTTCGTCAGGGCGGATTTAAAACAAATAATATAAACAAAAATAGTGCACTTATATATACATAAAGAGAAACATAGAATACATTTACCTATATGGAAAAGAAGGAGACAAACCAAGACAATAGACAGAATATCAAAGGAGGGGAAAGGAGAGGCAATAATTTAATAATTACACAGGGATACGTACAACCCTTGAGATAAAAAAAGCAGTGAACAGTGGATAGCCTTAATAACCAAGTAAGTTTATCCATTAGCCCTATATTAGGTACTTTTAGTTTTATATCAATTAAATATACATCAACATCCACCCCTCCCCCCTCTTTTCACCACCCGTGATGTTCTGTCTATTGTCTTAGTTTGTGTCCCTCTTTTCCATATAGGTATATGCATTCTGTCTCTCTCTTTCATGTGTAATTTTATATTCCGTCTCCCTCTTCATGTATATATGAGTGCACTATTTTTGTATTTAATGTTAATTTTAAATACGCCTTGACGAAGCTTGAGCTAAGCAAAACCGGTTGGCGTTGTATATATATTTAATAAAATTTGTGGTTTTATACAAAGTGATTGTGTTTTATTTAACTTTATTTTTATTTTGACAGGTCATACTAACTCAGCTATCAATCCTATCGTGTACTGTTTTATGACCAAAAACTTCCGGAGGTCCGTCAAGAAGCTTCTGTACAGAACACCGGAAGACCTGTCTACCAGGAAGCATCAGCGGTGCAGAGTGAGTACTTTCATTAACTTTTCCGATCTCCTTTTTAGATCAATCTAAATCAAAAGATATATAAACAATTTCTTGTTTACATTTTTTTTTTAAATAGACTTACATTAACAAATCACGGTGTGACTCACGCAAGTCGCCGGTCACCAAAAATGATGGTGGTGGATGGAATCGGAAGGATGGGTTAGATAGGAAGTAGGGAATCGGATGAGGGAGGGGGACGGACTCACGGAACCAAAGGACAGCTCGACTCACCTGGTTGGTGAAGCCGTCACGTTGCACTTCTAGAAGTTCATCCAATGTGATAAATTAACATTTCACAAAAGACTGTCGCGTTCACAGTAACAAAATTCACAGCGATGTGTGCGAGTAGTGATTCCACACGAATAATCACGCGATACACTTCCTCTCCTCGACCTACAAAAGGACATGCAGGCGAGCCAAAGGAACAATATGTACCGGGGAGAATGGGCTATGGGGGTATGACTAAACTAAAAACTGGTGACAATATACTACAGTTAACTATAATATGAATGAATGAATAAGTATTAAAGTAAATGTGTTCACCTACAAAATAATAATTCATTTAATTCATTACGAACACGGAACACACGGCGAATATAATTCGAATACGTATAAAGATTTATGTTTCATTTTACAATGAATTATGTATTTAGAACTTTGTTTAAAATTCATTATTTTATCCTACAAGTAATATGTGTGCCCCCATTCTCATGAATATGGAAATAATTTTTTCTAGAAATATCTATAAGCTATTTACTATCATTTATTTGATAGTAAATTTATGATATAAGAATAAATTCAATACTGATTGCACCATATGCGCTTATTACTTACTTTCATCCGAGGAGTTTGAAGATAAACATTCGGAATAGTAAGCGCGGCCATTTTCATTCAAAATTGTTAGTATTGAAATAGATCAAATGTAATCATATTAATTTTATGATAAATCAGTGTCAATTGAGAGATATAACCGTAGCATAAAACATTTATATACGGAAGTGAAAGCGACGTTACTAAAAACATTTGATTACAACTCAAGATATTGATCAAGTTTAGTGGCCATTGTGTTTCACGTAGGTAATGAATAAAGTAAGCATATAATATATTAATTATGTATTTAGTTGTATACACTGCTGAAATAATTTATTTTTATTTAATAAAATCTTTTTTGTTTTAATTTTCTAAAATAATTAGTTCAATTTATCCCAAATTTTGCTAAGGAGCGCGCGCAATTTACCTTAGTCACACGTACTTGTGCGTATTTCAATTTAATTTATAATTATGTTCAGGTTAGAGGTAAGACATATTTTAATTTAACATTTCACAGGGTGGACAAAATTTGTTTCGCGGACGTTAACAGTGGTCTATATAAAGCAAGTTCGCATGATATTCACGGGTTGTCAGTCCCCGTGATGGAGTAGGCTGGATCACCTTTCCATCTAATTAATGTTAGTATCATTAACACACGTTCTCCGGAACTCTCGCTATTTTATTATCTCTCAGAAAGTCGAGTGGAGACGTGAATACGTAAATCATTTTAATCTATTCAATAAATTATTATATTTTTTATATTATATATTACTAAGGCTATGCTTAAAGTATATGTACATGGATTATCTTTTGCCAAAGAGTCTCGTGAAGGTTTCACGGTAAAAGTTGGTATTTTTTGATTACTCCAAGATGTACCCCTTTAGTAATCAAAAAATATAAATAATTATAAAAATTTATCCTAAAAATTGTTCGAGTAAATTCGTGTTAAGTAACAATTTTAGTTAGGTACAAAATATATTTTTTAAATAATTGTTGTTTTTTAAAAATAGATTCTGGTAAAGAAACAATAACATATTTTTTTAGTTAGTATTGACATCTTGAAGAAGAAAATGTTATTTTTCGAAACCGGTAAATGTATTTAAATTCAATAAGTCATTAACAAAACAATGTTAACAAATAAAAATAACAAGTTTACTACACTAAGTTTAACTGACAGTCTATATACAATTTAACAAAATATCTTTATTCTTACTAGGTAATTTTTTTAAACACAAAAATATAAGACAAGAAACATGAATATTGTGGAAATCCTTGCAAATTTTATATAACTAATAACTAAAACATAATTGCATTAATAATCAATTGATTAAAAATATATATAAAGTCAATATGGACAAGTTAAATCAATTTCAAAATAGATTTGTTAAGAAAATATTACCATTAAATTAAATATTTTAATATAATCAATCACAATAAAATGTTTGTTGTTTACCAAAACATTTTTTTTTAATAAACTCCTTAATTTTTTTTCTAAATTGGCATTCTTGTAGTAAAACTGTCACCAGGAACTAACTACACGTGGATGGTCATGTATACAGTGTGGATGGCACCAAACAAAGCTACACGATAATATCAATGGGCTGATTTTCGTCATTTCATCACTTATATTGATGACAAAAATAGACCCAGGAGTGAATTTGCGCATTTCCTTGGATAAATGGACTTTTATAATTATGAATCTTGAATTAAGAGGGAAAAGTAGAATTGAGTTATCTGTGTTTGATCATCTGTACGTTGGTTTTTTAATAATGTGTTTAATATGTGCACTAATTGGTGCATTTTAAATAATTTGATATAAGAAACACTCAATGTAATCATTTATGTTTGTATTTTTGATTTAAACACACAAAAAGACAACGGTACGAATATGACAAAATACAAAATAATACCTACGTCATTTTGACGATTTTTATTTTTTTAAATACCAGTCGGTTTAAATTGGATTTTAAACGATTTCATTGTTAAAAAAATAATCTAAATAAATAGTTACACTTGCAAATGTTTTAACACTCGTCCCTTTGCCATTTATTTTACTTAAATATACAGTATAATCCTGATTTATATTATTATTCGGTTTTGTATAATTTTCTGATTTTTCTCATTTTAATACAAACTGCCTTCCGCTTCTGAAATGGCTGCCTCTTGCGCGCGGGCGAAGGTATACAGACGTCAGAAAGAGATCTAATTGAGTAAGTTACGGCCTGTCCTACTTCCTCCCCCGCCTTCTTTACCTTATTTCGCAAAGAATTCGCAGCGACATTTATAATCGCGCGTTACAAAAGTGTCAATGAAAACAATTGTCTCAATTAAACGGTTAGGTTAGGTTAGGTGATGTACTCGGTAGTTCATGACTATTACCGTGCATCAATTTGAAAACATTATAATTTTGTATGTAATACCTACTGTAAAATCGATTGCCCCGCACCTTCCCAGTACTGGACAGTGTATTGTTACGGTGCTTATTCGTGAACGAGACTTGCTCTGAGACTCATCTCGAAAATTAAATTAGAGTGTGAGAACAAAATCCGAGCCGTAAAAATATTCAATTTCCATAAGTGAAAAAAACGATTTTTTAATTTTAAAAAACATTGTGTGTAAAGCGCCCTTGAGGTGAAAGTTTTTACGAAAATGGCGCTATACAAATTATCCATTATTATTATTATTATTTATTATTAACGCAGAAAGCTTAAAAGCGGATATATGATGCACTGATTATTTGTTTGTCGTAAATTGAAATACAAATTAAAAGGAATACGTTAGTTTTACACATATCTCTCAGTAGTCAGACGTATTAAATATTGCGGTCGCGGTACCCAGAAGGAAAATATATAAAAATTACGTAATACGTGCATCTGAAGTGTTACTGTAATATTCGTAGTTAAAGTTTCGCTGATATTATTTATAATACAGTATATCACCTAACCTCCACCACAAAATAATAGTTTATTTGTGCGTACCTCTCCCCTTATCAACAACTGTATCCATATTTCATCCACACATGTACATCATATGTTATGCATGTGTTACAAAATTATTATAGTATGAATATGGTTCAATTACTGGTAGTAGATTCACATGTTAAAATAGCGTGTTTTCTAAAGCTATAAATTGCTTACTTCAGTTTTTAAAACAATGGGTTTTAACGTTTTGTTTGCGGTTATTTTCCACGATACACGTGTTTTAAATTATTGTCCCCACACTTGAATACCGTGTAGGTACTCGCCTTTGTTACAGCGTTGTGTGTACTTTGTACTTTGTACAAAACCATCCGAGCTCTACAGAGGGTCTGTGCACAGCGGTTTACAGTGCACAGTACGTTTGTTATTACGCGTAAACATTGTGACACCCTGCAGAGAAGCCTGCACCGTGACAATAGCGGTGCATGTATGACTTTAACCATACCTAACTAACGTATATTTATTATTTAACGTCGTAAGTATATTTTTCCGTAACAACTTTACTATAAAATAACTCATAATAAAATCATAAACTTACACAAACTATATTTTAGTACAGTGAAGAACTATAGTCCTCGATACTACATAGGTTCTACTCAACAAGTCAAAAAACCCTCTTCATCAATGGAATGCCAGCTCTCTACTAATAATTATCTAGGAAAGAAAAGTATAATATAAACCATTTAAAATATTATATAAACAGTTAATAAAAAACACTATTATTTTAGCAAAATAAACCAAGTTTTAATGTAATGTTTAGTTAAGTATTGATGCGAAATTAATTTTAACATTTGGGTATTTAAAAGTGACAAAACAATATAACGGTAAACATTAACAAATTAATTGTATGTGTAAATATAATATGCTAAAAAAAAATTCTTTACATTTTATTTATAGGTGAGATAAATGCAGAATAAAAATATCGTAAAATATGCATCGAAGAACAAGAGATTGGTAATAATAGGATACAATTCAATTAATATGAAAATAATATATTTATTTTATTATATAACAATTCAAACATTAATTAGGTACTATTGAATTCACCTTTTCAGAAATTTCTTCGTGATGATTGGAGTAGCCTTGTAGTTTATAAATTAATAAAGAATTGCTATATATAGCGAATAACAAAAAATGTAATACTCGTAATGAAAATAAAATAGAAAATATAATCAATCACTTTCATATTTCACAATTTCATATTTATTACGACCATTTTTTTTAACATGAAACGAGCTTATTAGTTTAGCTGTGTAGCTTTTCGCCGTTTACCCCGGTACCAACTTTAAATATTACCTTAAAAATAATATATTCCCCCCCCCCCTGCAGCGTTCCCCGCTCAATATACTTCCCCCTCACCATAGCAAATTTTGAAATAATATACTGCTATTTATTGTCAACAGCTTCAAATATGTATATGAAATCGTACCAAAGTAAGGCTGTAATAAAACTAGATTTTCTATTACGTATTATCAAAATTTTACCTTATTTTCGAATATTACATATTATTTTTGTAACACACACATAATCTTGGAATAGCGAATGGTGACCCGCCGCTTGCCCAGGACCGATATATGAGCAAATATCGGTCCCATATCGGTTTTTAACATTCACCGCCAGGTTAGCATTTTTCAACACTACTAAGCAACCATGCGATGCTGCAATATCGCATAGCGGCAATGCAACACGGCATGACTGCCAACCAAATAACATCACTGTCCGTACAGTGTAGTAAAATCATTTATTCAGTAAAACAACATAAGGCAGAAATATGTGAAATGTATACTACACAAATAGATAAAATATACACAGAAGAATGGAAGCACCGAGAGGGACAGTAAATGGCATTCCTAAGTTCTTCACACCTCTTAAAGGGAAACAAGAAAACAATACACAAAATCAAAAAGATTCCTTCGGGCAAGGAGAAGCCAGGACTGGCAGATATAAACCTAAGGTTTTTCGAATAAAAAGGGGGAGGGCGGATGGCTCTCACCCTCTTTCTAAACGCCTGACCGTCTCAAAATCTTCCAGTGAGATACCCACGAATGACGTCAACGATGACCTACCACATCCAATCCCGCGAGCACATCCTCCCTGGCATCTCTCATAATCTCACACACCTAGAGTATATGCTCCAATATCGGACCAGTTTTATATCTTACACCAGTCATTATTACCAATACACAAATAATTCATAGTTATAATACAGCACAGTCACCAAAATATTTTCCCGAATATATTTCTTGCGCCAACATAGTTTAGAGATCGGTACATATCACGTTAACGTAGAATATTTCATAACAATGCTGTTATAAATAACTCCTAAAATTGAAGACAAATATTGACTTGAAGCGAGCGATCGTAATTCTTGCGTAATGTCGAGCAGAATCTATTCACGTGGACGTGGGCTTGAATCACTGCTTATCTTTAAATCTTACGGGCTCCAGAACAATTTATTTTTCTCTCAATACGGAAAAGTTTTGATCTAAGCTAACATATCAATAAAATATTACGACCTTAGTATTGTGTACGATTCTAAATATATTTCTGAGTTATACACTAACGTTTGTGTTATCTGAAAAATCTAGTGAGAGGCGTAAATGTTTAAAAATATCAATCATTGTTTTCATATATATTCTTATACAAACATATTTGTACAATTGTTTATCACAAAAAATCTAATATCCTCAAAACTAACACGACACACGTCGAAACCAGCAAAATATATAGTTAATATGAACTAATCACAATTTCATTATTTTCATTTTATTCAATATTTTCAAAAAGTTAAAAATTTTGTAATAAGTTTTTTAAAAGTTAATTACAACGGACTTCTACAAAGTTAATTGCGAAAATTTTGAAATATTATTATTTTCAATGTGTTAAATTTACTTTTATTCTGTATATATGAAAGATTCTATTCCGTCTAAATCGTCGCTTGATGTTTCTGTGTCACTCAATGGATTCTCGGAAATTTGTGTGTTTAGAATGAATGTTAATTCCATGATGTTATTTAGTTGACTTTCATGTTGCCAGTAAGTTTGTTTAACTCGTTCACATTATTTTCCAGTCTTCTGTTGTAAATGGTGTTTTTTAGAGGTTTGTTTTTCGAGTTAGCAACACTTTTTCCAGCAACAACCAATTTGACAGCTGATAGCTGATTGGTGCTCAATTTGGTTTGCCATTTCACCATGAATAGACTTACGCCAGAACAACGCTAGCGAATTGTGCAAATTTATTTTGAAAATCGTGATTCAGTTCGCCTAACTTACCGCGCGTTACGTCCATTTTACGATCGACATAATCGTCCATCCGAGTAAGTAATTCGAATAACCATGGATCGTTTTCGCATCACGCATACTCTAATTAATAATACGCATCCGCAGAGACGTCGCACAGTGCGCAATGAAGAAGCTGTTGTTTCTTCAAAAATGATGCCAGCAAGAACGTTACAGTCAATGGAGACCGCCATAGATTTATAATTACTGTCTTTTTCGATCCTCATTAATGTGGAGATACTGTGGTTTCAATAAGACGGCGTAAAATACCATATAGCGCGCGCAATAATCAATTTATTGAAGGAAACATTCGATGAGCGCATAATTTCGCGTAATGGACCTGGAAATTGGCCTCCAAGAGCGTGTGATTTAACACCTTTGGATTATTTTCTGTGGGGATACGTGAAGATATGTGACTTCCAGAATGGGCCAACCGCGGCAACCCATATGCGCGAAATTATTTTTGAACATTAATTTAAAATTATCTTTACAATAAAGCCAACACCGTGACCTTTACTATGATTTGTATGTGTTTCTTGTGCATCTTAATAGGGTGATATAGATCGACTTTACGCATATGCCTTCCAAATAGAATAATATTTTTTAACAGCCAATCCTGCATTATTGCTTTTTTGGACGCGCTTGTTGGAGTAGGATTATTTTCTACGTTATGATATGCAGCATCGTAAAGTACTACAACAGACATAGGTTTTAGGTTTGGTACCAGCTTTTCTCAGATTTATTTTTTATAGTTTACAAAATTCATGTTATGATGATAATTGCCACGCTTTTGTGAAGCTTTGTACATCGATAGTTGGTTGGGAACAAAACCGTCAGATCCACCTACATGTACAATTATCAGCTTATCACCTTTGCCAATAGGTTTCATAATACCTTCTGATGATTTGTCTGTCCAAGTATTTCGCTTCATATAACTACTGTTGATGTAGTGTACCTACATATCTGAAAATAATATATTACGCGTTTGTACAGTCACATTTGCAAAACGGTATTATTGGATGGGGAGGTGCTCAAATGCACTCAAAAAATGATAATATAAATTATTCTAACAAAAAAAAAAAAGACTATCCAAGTATACTCACATATTCACAGATTTTAAAGTACCAATTATAGTAGACATATACAAAAAAATACAATAGTTCAAATTTTCAATATTAAAAATAAATTAAATTTTAGAAGAGAATTCCGATATACAAGATATGGAGATCAAATTGATATCCCAAAACTAAAATATACCGCAACTCAAAATCAATATATTTATCAAGGTATCAAATTTTTTAACAATCTCCCCATCACAATTAGAAAAATTACGGACTATCATAAATTTGTAACTGAAGTTAAAAAAATATGTACACAGACTAACTGAAACATAAATTAACTCGTCTTTCTCTCATAGAGTAGAAACAAATGTTAAAATATATAAATCCACTGATTATTGAAATTGTATTATATTTTTAATATTAATAAAAATAAAAATAAAAGTGTAAATAATAGATCTTCCTTGCTCTCTATATGATTTTATAATTATTAGATAAAAGAACGCTTCAACCGGATTCTACGTTTTTACATCAATATTTTGCGATTATTTTCAAACTGCACCCACCGAAATCCTAATTTACGAATGACCTTCCGTAAGTGCTGATTGATTCATTAAAACTTATTAAAATTTAAATAATTTTCTGCCATGCCAATTTCTCAAAGTTTGTATTTCTTTATCGGTTACGTGGTAGTCATTCAGGGTCGTTTCTAGGTGTTTTACCGCCTTAGACGAGAATTGAAAAATGCCGCCCCATCCCTTTTACTATTTATATTTTTATTTTTTATTTATTGGTAACTATATAATATAATGTAAAAATATGTTTGGACTGTGCTCGTCTCACTAGAGAAATTCTGTGCCGAGACGGGTATAGTTTACAAGCAATTGTACAATTAATTAGTATTACAAGTAGTAGATGGAATTAATATATATAAGGTGTAAGTGTAAAACAATTTTAAAGTGGACTTTCAAATAAATTTTTGTGGATAAATTTGTGGCAATAATTTTTAAAGGTTTGAATCAATATGTTTGGGTGAGTGCACCAATACTAGCTCTACCCATATTACGAATCCAAGTTTTAATTTTCAGTTTCATGTTATTGAGACAATTCAATTGGTTTAAATCTTTCAGCATTCTATTAAATAGCTTAGGTCCAAAATATTTGTAGTTCCTTTGGCCTTATGTTGTATATGTTCTTGGGGTTTGTAGGTTATGTGTATTTGTCCGTGTGGAAATTAAATTTTAAGTTATTTTAAAATGTGTCCATTTGTATTTATATATGTACTTAAGAGTAGTATTAGCATATATTTGTTTTATATCAAAGACATCGAATTTATTAAAAATTTCGTCAGTGCTCGTTGTGATTGGGATTTTGAGGATAACTTAATTTTCTAATAATTTTCTGAGCAGTTTATTATTGGATTAATCGCAGACATAGTCGTTCCACCCCAAGCAATTATACCATGCTATATGATTGATTAACAGATTGAATAGTACGACAGTTTGAGAAGTTTTATATTAAGTGGAATTTTGTGGAATTATCGGGAGATAGATAAAGGATGGGACTTACTTGTAAATCTCTATGGAGCTGGTTCTAATTTGTCTCCCTGGGTCCACCAATTCACTCGCGACGCAGAATTATGTAACAAAACACTTGTTAACACTCGCGTTAAAGGAATTCTTTGTTTTTATTAGCGGGATTTAATTATAATTATTTTCTTAATTAATATAAGCGGTAGTAATGCGGATTTACAGCGACGGTAGAGTACCGTGTTCGGCTCCAATAAGCGCAGCGGTCGTTCTGACGAAAATTAGACTGCAGAGATATCTTCTTTCTCACTCGTGCCTAGAGATAGGTTGGGAAGGAGAAAAGGAAGGATATCTTTTTGACAAGTTATCATAGTGTGCGTGTGTATGTGCGTGAGTACATTAAACGGCGCTAACATTAAGGAAATTCGTAATATTTCTAAAATAGTATATTGTTTTTTTTATTTTATTTGTAATGAGCTGTGTATGATGACTTCATTTGAGGATAGGATCAAATATAATTCCTAAATATTTGATTTGGTCTGTACCTTCTACATAATTGCATTGACACGTATCGTCGTATAAGTTGGAACAATTGTGAACTTTTATTTTGTAAGCATACGAGGGTTGCCCATTTTCTTTTATACTCGAAGTTTTATTGGTATTAAGTGTTAAGGTGTTCAGGCTGAGCCATTTTTTAACAATACTTATACCTTTCTCTGCTTTTTTAAATACTGCTGACCATGTATCAGCTTTGAATTGAGGAACAGTACCATCCGCAAAACTTATAACGCTTCCGTTAAAAGGGATGTTGCATAGGTCATTAATATATATTGAGAATAGTATTGGACCTAATATCCTACCTTGTGGGACCCCAAAGTAAGTGTTAAGAGGATTGCTTAAAATTTCTTTAATACGAACTCGTTGTTCCAGTCCTTTATGTAACTTTTAAACATATCAAGTTTTTTACCTAAATACCAATTATTTTTAGTTTTTTTATTAGACTCGAATGCGAAACTGTATCAAAGGCCTTGGCGACATCAAGGATATACATTTATGGCCTTTATCCACATTGTTAGTAATGAAGTCCGTGGCACAGGCAATAGCATCAGTTGTACCCATATTTGCCCTAAAGCTGATTTGGTTTTTAGAAATAATTTTATTAATCTCGAGGTATTTTACAAGTTTGATTTTTATAATTTTCTCTAATATTTTAGTAAGGAAATTAAGTAGCGTAATTGGTTTATAGTTATTGATGTCACTTTTACTTCCTGCCTTGTAGATTGGGATAATTAATCTTTATTTTAATTTAGTGGGGAAGTGTCCGAGATAATGTAAGGGAGTTAGCAGTTGTACATACATTATTTTAAGTATATTGACCGTAATACCATTTGTACCAGTAGCATTACTATTTTTTAGCGATTGAATTAAATTTTTGATAACAGTTTTATCTACGTTTGTAAAATATTGTAAATTATAAATATTTAAATTATAAATTTATTTAAAATATTGTAAAATTTGTAAACAATATTCCGCGTTTAGATTTTCTGATCTATTATTAAGCAAAGAAGAGGGGATTTTTTAAACTAAATTAGAACCAATATTAGTGAAAAACCAGTTCGCATGATTGACAATTTGAATAGGGTTATTTTTAAAGTAGATTGGTTTACTTTATATGTCTAGTTGATTAAGAGCTATCTCTTTTTGTTTATCAGCGTTAGTTGCTTTTCTTAAAATATTCCATATTTTTTTAGTCTCCATTGGTGTCGATAATTTTTTGTAAAGTTGTTTAATTTTTAGATTATTAATGTACATATGTTTCTGTATCTTTTGTAAAACTTATGCAAAGTAATGTCAATACTATCATAAATCTCTCCCCCTGTCATCCGGCTAGAAGAATTAACGCAGTAGATATAAAATAATTTGTATTAAAAATTAATCAACAAAACACATCAAACATTAAATAACTAAATAAGCGCTGTTCATTATATTTTATTTGGTTTTTTAATTTCTCTCTTCTAACTTCAAGGATGTTTTGGGTTCATTCTCTTAATTCAATGATACATTCCTTGCATTTATTTTAGCGTTAAGTCTTTATTAAGATCTCTAATGGCAAACTGGTAAGCCATGTCTCTTTCTACTGAAATTGTAGCTACTCTTACGAGTCTTCTTGGCTCAATGAATAGTGCAGATAGGTTTAAATTAGACTTTTGAGAAACTCCTCTTCGCAGTTGCCACTGATATTGGTAAAGTTAAAAGGATACGAAGAGCTGCTAACAAATTAGGAAAACCATTTTCTAACTTGTTCAAGCACATAGTCGAGTTTCACATTTTTTTGTATTCAATAACTTATTCCTGAAAGTTTAGAGCAGAGAGCCGGCGCGTTAATATCCTTTAGAAAATATGGGGCTTCTCCAGGGCTATGCTGGGTAAGAGCTGTTTCCAATTTTATGCACAAATCCATGAATCTTAAGGTCATTTAAATTGTTTCGTATGCTTTTGAAAGTAATTCGATGTTTTAATTTTTCTTCTATTTAATTTTTTTCTCCCAATTTCTTCAATTTTTCGTTGTTCGATTTAAAATTATTAATTTTTCCGCTCCTAAAATTAATCGGCTGACAAGTCTTGCCTAATGATAAAAATGACAAAATTATGATAAATCTTGTTTAATTTTTTCTCGGAGAGGAGAACGTACTTGGTCCTGGTGTTTCTTTTGACGTCTTCGCTTCTTGTAAAATACGTTTTAGTGTACGGAGAGCCACACTGATAGTTTTGGAATCAGGTTCCTGCACGTTATTCAGATGAAGTAACACATGGCTGTATTCCTCTGCTTCCCTTTTCATAAACTCGTACACGCTTAAAACAATTTCACGAGCCTGGCTATGAATAATAGGTATTTTTTAAGTTTAGTCAAGATTTCACTCATTTTTTTCAAACAATTCTAAAACGTTACCCAAATAAAATAAATCCAACTGAAGTATGACATAAAACAACACACTGCCCGCGGTGTACACAACTCATACCACGCGTCAACTGACGACAAATGCGTTGTTACATCACTTTCTAGCGTGAAGCGGTCATATAATTTTTCTCTTTCTCTCTTAGATCCGGTTGTGTGATCAGTAGTTAATTTTTACTATTGTAAAAAAATTACTAATGTAAATTTTTTTTGCGAAAACGGGTTGTTTGATCGTTAATAAAAAAAAAAATTATTTCTCGAAAGTACATCCTGTAGTAAACTCATTTTACTCTCCGATATCCGATAGTAAAAAGAAGAATCGATAGTTAAATATGGTGAACATTTCACGACTTTTCCAAGAGTCATCCGACACATTGATATTTAGAAAGTTGCAGTATACGACAATTGATCATTCAATATACCGCTGTTTTAGTGATGAGAGTTCGTTATTTAATATACACATATTTAATTACATTTAATATAAATTTCACCACCAAAGTGATGATTCGTCTACACATACTTCTCAGCAAATCAGTGTCGGCATTCGTTCTATCAGTTCGCTGATGATCGCGGTCGGGCGCTTTCACACGAAATACTAGATAAAAACATTATACAAACGTCACCCGCGACGCGCGCCTCCGAAGCGGTGACAAACGACCGCCGAAAGAGACGTAGTATCCTTGGTTGAGTCTGATAATAAAATAATTTAACCTTCTAATAAAATTCCTATTTTGCTTCCATCGATGCCTAGAACCCATTATTAATATACCTCTATAATAATGATATTTTGAACTCGTGCGCAGTCTTCAACTGACAACGGCATAGTATAATGTTGTATTAATAATTATGTCTACTTTAAAATGAAAACATATTTGGGTCTTACGCCTATTTTTTAAAAAATAATTTAATAATATCACACGAAATTGAAACAGAGTTGAAATTACTTGTCTATAGCACATATTTTTTTACTTTTAGTTTTTTGATAAATTTGCAAACCGAAACAATCGGAAAGTTAATCTTATACAAATTATTTTGTAAATAAAAATGCGAATCAAACTTTCTTAAATATAATATAAAATAAGGCTTTTTGACTTTTGAAATTAACTTTACTTTAAAAATAAATAAAGTTCGATATCTCGAAAACAAACTCGACCAACGTTTCCTTTCAAATGACTATGTTTTGTTTGTTTGGATTGCAATAATTGGATTTCGAATATTTAGGCGAAAAAATCCAAAGATAATGCATAAAATAAAGCATATTTCATGATTATTTGTCGCGCCTATAGACATCTCCATTTAAGCTTTGACAGTAGTAAATTTGATCAACAACCCGCAGAGGATTTTTACTACAGGCGTTAGTAAAACGTTACTATTGTAAAATGTTATCATAGTAAAAATTTACTACTGAGCACATAACTGGCCCTTAGATAGCGCTCATGGACACATTGACGTGTATCGGAACAAAACACATTATTGAAGTGCCATGACAAAAAATAAGCCTGTGTAGCCATGTTCATACTTACCACTGTGTGCTTTTTATTCTGTCTTGCACAATTGTCAGAAAACAGTATTCGATTTTTAACTTTTTTATCCACATTGTCATAAATATATTGTAAAATGAACATGCATACTTCATTTGGGTTTTTTTTGACCGTAACTTTAGGATACAGAAAAATTACAGTTTTTGCGGTTTTTAAATTGTGTATACTGAAAACGGAATCATTAAACTTACGCAAATAAAACAAGTATTGCCTTAGAACTCGAGGCAACGAGACATTCTGTATAAAATAAAATAGATGCCTAAAAATGTATCACCGTTTTTAGATATTTTCTTTAACAAGTTTAAACAAGTGACGTCTGGCGTTGCCAAGTATTGAATGTAAAAACATTATTTATTAAGTTTTTTTTTTTTAATAGCCGATTAAAAAACAATAACTAACACTCTTTAATATGATGAATATAAATATTATTTAGTAATAAATTATTATGTTTTTGATATAAAACTTGATTTAAAATAGTAACTGAAGCCTCAAGGCATGTACGTAAATATAATATTTTATTTAAAATAATTTGTATTATTTTGTAACACAAAGTGTTTTAAAACTTCAAAAATTGATCATATTTACTGCTAATTGAATGGTTTATAACTCTATTATTTTTTAACATTTCGCTAATTTGGTTTAATGCAAATTTCTCCTCGTAATTTTGGCTTCAAGATTAAAAGAAAATACATTTCGTATATGCAAGAATTTTCTATATAATGGCAATTTTGTGGCGGCGGAAAATAAATCTAATTGTCGTGGTCTTTTTTATAATGCTTGTATTTTCTTAATTCTAGCAAATAACATTCGGTTTATTACGGTTATTTCGGTACATTAGTGTCAAGGTTTTAACTACATAGATCATTACTCAATAGTTTTAAAAAAAAGTCTAATCTATTGTACTACTTCTGATATAAAATTTGAATTATTTTTGAAAGAGAAGCCTTAATGTTGACTTATTTTATTGTTTTTTGACTTTAATATTACAGAGAGCCGAAACACTTTCGAGTATCGACGGATTGTGTACTCCACCTGTACCTAATATAACTATTCCGCGTAACATATATTGCTATCAATTAGGTGTAAAATAAAATAAAATTTCAGTACATCATTACACTACAACCATCTGATATTCCACTCTTTCATTGACAATAACATTTCACTTTTCTCGCCCTCACCTTCCCGTCTACCGAGCGCGGCGGTCCCGCCCCCAATATTTCAATCAAGATTCTACGCGACACCGTATCAAAAGTCTCGCTTAGTTTAGGAACATCGTGTAATATATGTTGTAATCTCAATAAGTGCATCCTTTGTTACTTTTCTCAACTCATATTGGTTGGATACAAATGTACTATGTTGTTTTAGAAATTACGTGAGTCTCGGTGGAATACGACATAGTACTCTCCAAGTATGCAAATTGATGCTAAATAGATGTTAGCACCAAACTTTGCACAACACGAAAACCATAGTTTGGTATCGAAGTTGACCACGGAAGAGATTTTTAGCTTCTGCTTTCATAAGATTCTTTGGAGACAACTTTCGGCATTCGTGGTCTCCATGTACACACCATGTTTCAGAGATTCGCCATATTGCGCCTCACTTCACGCTTGTACGTCAAAGTCAAATGTCAGTCTATTGTGTTCTGTTCATCAGTCGTATAAGTAATAAATGTTTCTAATTGAATGAATTCTTCCCATCTAACTTTCCAAAGGATGGATAATTATTTGTAGGTATTTATGGTTTTAGTTTTTAAACGTAGCCTCGCTCTCAAATCAATTATCGTTTACTCGAGCTTGTGTTTTTGTATCTTTCTACCAATTTAAAACGATCTCTGAGTTTATCTCCAGATCAAAATTTCAATATGCGTACATAGTACTGAGATTTATTTCAACTAAATCTCAAATATATCGGCCATTAAAGAAGGCCACGGGCCATTAAAGAAGGTCAGCGTCAACTGAACGGTTAAGACCAATATTGGCAACAGAGTAATTTTCTGGTGTTGACGGTGGCATCAATTGTGAGCTCTGTTTACTGCTGGACATCGTTACTTGTTTCTATCGCTATTTTGTGTCTAAGGTAAAATAATTTGTATCCTTCTTTTCCAAAATAACTAGCCCAAAATTATAGCATTTCACTGAATAATCCTGTAAACTCCGTAAATAATGGTACAGAGGTTATCCTTTTCATCCGCGACCAAGTAACCCTCGTGCACGTCAATTAGCAGCAATAACTCAAAAACTACATTTAAATAATTCTTTCTTGAAAACTATATTTATACACAAATTTATATTCAAATAAAATTGAAGAGGAAATATAATATTTCCTATTTCCGTCGATACCATAATTTACAGAGATCGAACGAGTTTGTGTGGGTAGACGCAGGTAGTATAAATATTGTATATCTGCGCTGGAAATTCTGAACAGTCGTGGAAATCTTAGAACTTGAATGATATGTAAGATTCACGAGACATTTCTATTATACTGTATTTCTATTATTGGACTATTTTTGAAATAACTCGTGTCATTTTAAGTCACCCGACCCGAAGCGTAATATCTGGGAGTGTGATCGTATTTTGCACCGAGGACAGTCTTCATTAGGTATATATAAAATAAAGGGAAAAAGCAATTACTATAGACAAAGCCTCAAATAGTGTTTTACGCGGGGTTCTAAAGAATGACTATGCAAAGCTTGAAATAAATGACATTAAATTTTATTTTCAGTGGATGACATTTATATTGTGGGAAGGGGATGGAGTGGTTAAGTTTTGCGCCGGATAACTATGCCGTATTTGGTTTAGATCGGTCAAAGAGTATAGGAGTTTATCGAGAACAGACAGATGTTAAGTTTTATATATGTCAACCGGTTCCAGAGTATTCACTCGTTCATCACGGCAGCTTCATAAACTGCCACAATAGAGAAAACTTAATGACGTATCTCGTACGAACCGACTAGGAATTCTGTGTCGAGATAACCCGTGAATTCAATGGTTTTTTGCTGTCTCGAGTTCGAAATACAATAATTTTTCTTTATATTATTAATTTAAAACAAGTTGAATTAATCCTCTCTTATCATTGTCATGTCATACCCAGCGACGATCGGTGCCATAGTTTATATGGTCATGGAGAAATTAGTCCTCAGATATTTACTACTAGCAAAAAATATTTATTGAGGAGAACACATTCTTATTGTGAAGTTGTAATTATTCAGAACAGCCGGTCTGTGATATTTTGATTACTAATTACTGTAAAATAAAATAAAATAATAATGTAAATAAAAGTACTGTCTGCTGTAGCATAGTCGGTTAATGCACCTTCCCCGGATTGGAAGAGATCCAGGTTCGAATCCCGGTAAGAACAAAAATATTTTTATATAGAATTGATTTTATATGTATATCTTTCTAATTAATACATTCAATTAGTATTTTAAAAATATTTGAAGTAAATGGTTTTGTCCATTTATTTAAACAAGGGATTTCCTGTAAAATTTAATCTTTTATCTTAAAGAATTAATTCATATCATCTTTTGAAATTAAATTTGAATGGGATGAAATTATTTGAAAACCTTAACTAGAGGACATAATGCGTCATTGTATTCCGATGTGTTTCTGTATTAATTGTTCCTTTTTGTATGTTTTTCAATTTTTTTAATCAGTTGTATTTTGTAATTTTTATAATGAATCAAAAGTATTTCATCAAACAGTTTATATTTATTTCAATAAATTAATATTAACGTTTTTTTACAGAAATAATAAAATATCATTAATAGCTATGGTACATCAAACATATGAGTACGTATTAAAATATATTTTTCTCTTTAATTAAATACAATTAACGGTCTCGATTTCCGGGAATTCCCGGGGCTTGAAAATTTTGACTTTTGAGTTCCGGGAATGGAATTGAAAAAAGTCGAGAACACAGAATCCCTAGTACCGGACGTACTGAATGGTTAAAAACAATTTTATTCCTGTTTAATTACTTAAAATCTCTAACCACAATTTAAAGCCGTACATATCGCACACCTAGATCACAACTAAGACAACTCAAAAAGTAATTTTTCAATAGACCAAAAAAATATTTTTCTTCATTTCTTGTTACTAAATTTATGAAACTAAATAACATTTTAGGTCATAAATGTATCCCAAAATGACATTATTCGAGAACTATGGCTAAGTTAGTTGTATGTATGACAGAGTATCCGAATACAATAATAACTCAAAATTCTTTTTTTTTAGTTGTCTTAGTTTTGATCTAGGTGTGCGATAAGTAGAGCTTTAAATGTTACAAATTAAGGTTAAAAAGATACATCCTCCACGAGCTCCTATTACTACTACTCCAAGGCATCACGACCTGTTCGACCGTCTTCGCACTGTCGCTCCATCATTTGGGTCCGCCAAGAGGTTGCTGTCCATTGCCATTACCTCTTGATTGATTCCCGTTCACAGCACGTACTATATTCTCCTTAATCGATTTGGCCACACCAACTGCATCAGGATTTGAATAAAGATATTTCAGTTCTAAATTGTTGCAAATGCGACACCTTGATCCTTTCAAAAACATTCAGTATCTCATCCGAGGCTGTTGTATGATTCCGTATCTCACCACATACTCGACTATTGAAACAGGGCGTATTATTGATTGTAATTTTTGATTCGATGGTAAGAAGTTTTGATTTTGTGAGTATCTCAGGTGCAAAATTAATTAATTAAATTCTCAACATTTTATTTTCTTTTGGATGTCATTTGCCATATAATTATCTGTAGTCAACGTGACTCTGATATATTTAAAATAATTGACATTTCAAAATTGTAATTATCAATTTGCGCTGGACCTCGTCGTTTGTGATAGTTTCCCATCAACATATTTAGTCTTGTATAAATTTAAACCCATCACGCGCGCTTCCGACTCAACAGATGAAAATGTGAATTTATAGTCAGATAGCTAATATAATAAATTTCTATCAAAATGTTTTTCAGGTTATGTGCTTATACAGTGGTCTAACTATTGACACTATCCTTTAATACGGAGAATGAAGGCATCATTTGCCTCAATCATCATATTCAATTTAATCACTCCTCAAGATATCCCCGAATAGTATTCAATGTTATTTGGAAAAGTAAAAATGTATTATTTTCATAGGAAATATATTGATTAGTGACACATTATGTATCTCACTTTCATTGTAAAAATTTTAATATGGTTAGTAAATCCGTATAAATTTCCACTCTGCAACACAGTAGGTACACTTCCGCCCACAGAGAAAATACTGGTATGCCACTTTCAAATGATGACCCTTTAGCCTGAATATGTATGCAAATACTAAAATCTAATTATGCTAAAACCAAAAACAGTTATAAGAATTAATTATTTATTTAATAATTTGTAATACTATTGTTTTACACTTAAATAATATTTTAAATTATTTGTTTCAAATAGCCTTTGGACTTGTACTATCATTAAACTTACAAAAAATAAGAATATCATCATATATCTTCGTATATTCCCGGCACGATCCATTTTAGAACCGCTGGGAACCAACTCTACTACAAAATTAGGCAAAATTGGAAGCAAAGCACAAGAGACAAAAAGGTGTGATTAGTGAAAAAAATACCATATTCAACAGATCGCAGATCTGTAAAGAAGATTTAATAGTGAAAACGTATTTTTGAATGATTTTAAATGCACAATACAGCAAAACTTCTGTAGCTTAAAAATCAGGATTAACGCAGCACGCTCGTCTTAGTGATGAAAAGGCTACAGCTTGAGCTTCCACTTTAAATGATGAAATGATTTTCATCATGATTGGAAAGGTTGATATACCTAATTTTATTATCAAACACTAAACTTGACCGCTTATGATGTTTATATTACTAAAATAATCGTCACAGTATGTACCTACTTGTATTGAATTTATGTTTTTGAGATTTCTTAGTTTCCATTTTTCTATTTTTTACTGTTTACTTCGTTTAAATTAGCCCTATCTTACTTCTTATTTATGCACATATCAGTTTTCAGGAATAATAAAAAATAAAAAAAATAGCTAATGGAATTTAATGGCTACCTACCACAGAACAAGTAATTTATATGCATCTAGCGAGGTAGGAAGCGGCAAACAGACTTGCATCAAAAAAAAAAATAGTTAATACTTATTGTATTTGCTGGTGTATTAATAATGTAATAAAAATTATAAAAAATAAATTACATTACGTAAATAACTTCCGCTTGTTGAAAAAAGTCGTAAGAATTCGTTAGTAATCCAAATTATACATCATGTCTCACGTTTTTGCCTGTTTGGAATAAACAAGTGTCCCCTGGTCGTATCACAACAATAACAGCTTATACATCGCGGTTAAATAATAAATATTTTATTTGTGAAATGTAGAGATTGAAAGAGCCTATTCACATTATGTTGTGGGAGTTCAAATAGAACAAAAATATTACATAGGCTGTTGAAATAATATTTACTGACCGAACTCCCTAATTTAAAAGCTGAGCTGACAGAAAAATAATATGGTGTATGTAATGATGGGTTTGATGCGGATTTTTATTTATTACTAAGCATTTAAATGACTAGATTTATTTAATAAAACGGTTGATGCTGACACATCTCACCAGCTTCGATAAGTTCATCACAGATTGCTAAAAAAACATAAATATTTTATTCTTCTACCAGATAACGTGGGACCTCATGCAGCAAGAAAATATTCTGGAGCTTGGTTGGCCTATTTTACTATACCTAGTCATTGATCATCGTTCACCGGTAATTGATCATGCGCTTTTCGATTACAAACACTTTTTCAATCGTTAATAAGAACAAATTTTACTAATGAAGACCAGTTTTGTCAGTTTGTTGAGAATCCTTTCACCTCAACCTCACCAAATTTATTTTTACTGTTTCCGAGGTAAGTTTGTAGAACTCCATAATCTTTTCTTCTTTCTTTCTTCTTTTAAACAGGCAAACACCCTTCAAGAGTGATTTGTAACTCCATAATCACATATGTGAAAAAAAAACAATAGTTTTTTGATTCTACTCGTTTAATTTATTTGAGACGCGTTTCGCCTTGCAGGGGCATTATCAATTTAACAATTTTAACTCAAAAATTTGTATTTATAACTATAATATGGGACAGCTATACAATTTATTTACATGAGATGAAAAGGGACAACATTATTCGTTGGAATTCTGAGAATTTCCATACATTTTAAATGCTTCTAATTATTTTAAGTAACCATTCAGTTTCAACACTAATGGTATTTTAATATCATGGGTAATTTGTATAAAATGACAGTTATTTTTGACATTCTGGAATTTATATAATATATAGATCTATCAACGATGTGGAACAAGATCACCGATTTAAAAATGCTGCATTAATTTTAAAAATATCATACGTGTTGAACATAATTATTTCCTAGAATCATGCAGACAGTTTAAATTGTTAGATTGATAATTCTTTTACAAGACGAAGCGCGTCTTAAATAAATTAAACGAGTAGAATCAAAAAACAAGTGTGTACTATATGTCTCACCAAAGGTTTTACGCAAAAGGTATGATGTACTCCCTGATAAATGGTAACGAGTTGTCGCAAACGATGATGAATATAGAATAAAGGATGGAGCCACTATTGTTTTTTAATAGAAAATTAAAATTTATATACGAGAACGGAAAACGGATGGGACAACCAAGTAGCTATATATTGTGAACTATGGAGCCGGGAGCTCTACACCTCCACTGGCTAGTTCAATGGTGAACATGAGACGTGGATCCTACGAGCCAAACACTTATCGGAATTCCTTCCTTTACCAACGATCCCATAAATCTGGGTTCGTTCCTCGAGGCAAAATAATATTGTAAAACAATTTGAAGGTAGGTTGCAACAGTGAAATCAGTCATATTAAATGAACAAATTTAATGTAAGAAAATACAAGTACAACCTAAAATCACCCCGATTCGGACTTCCTCCACATTTGAACTCCTTGTCATAGCTTCCTGGTAGAAGCGTAATGATTTGTAAGGAAAAAGCTCGCTAGCCTGGGTTCATCCGCTACCTTTAGCGGTAATCGTGGCCAACGATCGGACGCATCTCCACATCCCGCTTACGACATCGTCCAACATTAATTACAGAGTTTTTTCGTCCCGGATCTAAGAAGGAAATAAAATATTTCTGCAAAAAGATTAAAGCAATACAAATTAGGATTTACCACGAGAATATTATAAAATTGATGCACTTGTAATTATACCGATTTCTTACTCAGTATTACATTAAAGATTTACAAATTTATATCGCTTTGCGATTTGTATAGTCGGCTACTTTGCGAAGGCCGAAGACGCGCGCAAAAGATGCGGCCAGACGCCACGCTCGTCTGCAGGTGAACGCGCAACCTCATGGCGGCGCGCAAGTCAACGCGTTTCCGAACAGGTCCCCGGTCGCGCTCGCGGCCTTTATTTAAATAATATTAATTACTACTACTACGTTACAATATATAATACTATTATAATTATTTTGCTGTTTCCGATGTGGTCCGTGTTTGATCCGCTAGGTATCTCGCAGAGTCACCTACCACATAACTTCAATTTAGACTGCATATATTCATAATTTCACTATAGAATTGAATATCATCACGTGTATTTATTTATTGAATTCATTTGTTAATGCATAGATATTACAATATTTTAAACGATGGATTCTCCATTAGGCTCTTAGGCTATTAGAAAAAGCCTTGCATGTATTGATTAATGATTGGTTTAAGTTAATATACAAAATATATTTTAAGAATTTACAGCACGGATACACTTTTAAATAAATTAAAATGCAATTTTTATTTTATTCTATTTATATTTATAACAAATATGCAAAGTTTTTATTTAAACTATATGAGATTAATATAAGTGTATGCATTTAAAAGTATTTTATATTACTTCAGGGTCTATAGTTGTCAGCAATTCTCATCATCGAGTAATTTAAAAATGTCTATCTCAAAAACACTCAATATGGAGAGCAGCAAGAGTAATCGCTATTAAGCTGAGTGAGAAGTACCGAGACAAGGATTTCGACATGGAGCCCCAACTTCTACTTGTAGAAAGATCTCAATTTAGGTAGTTTAGACACATGTTGCGAATGCCAGAGGTATGACTGGCAAGTTGTATCTTCTTGCTTCCTCCTAGGATCGCCCCAGACCGAGCTGGGATAAATAGCAACAAAAATTATATGAAGACAGTGGATCTTGATTGATCACCAAGTACTGAATACTGAAGCACTTTGTTAGAAATCCTAGGATAAAGTCACGCAAATTATGATGATAATAAAGTAAATTATCAATTAACTTAATCTATTTACTTGCCAGGATGCTGTTTAGTTTAACAAGGTCCTGCTCATTTCTGTTTTGTATTGTTGTGTTTGTTGCTTTTTATTTAGATTTCCAAAGGATCTCTAATACAACTTTTAATTACTATTTACGGAGAAGCTATTCAAATATGACATATTCAACTAGACGCCAATACTATAATGTACTAACTTGATGTTTCCCTGTTCCCGATGCGGTCCGCATTAGATCCGCTGGACAGCTCGCGCAGCCACGCCATCCAGCGAATACGACTCCTGCGACTCTCTGCAGCGCAAGAACAACCTGCAGGTACGTATTCTCTAACGCTATCCATAATTTTGTGTAAGTTAGGAAAATTTAATCTTCAACTCCATTTTATTTATAACGCTGAACAGTCCACGGTTGCAAATAATATGTTGGGTTTTGAAAAAATTATATAAACTAATCAATAATGCATTGCGTACGATTTAATTTCAATGTTCTGACTCTGCACCTGAATAAATCTAGCGGTGAAGAAGTAGTTAACCCTATTTTAAAGAGCAGCATCGTTATTAAAGAATTTTTACCGAGCAAGATCAGAACAATAAGGCGACTGTGGTATAACTTCCAAACCGAGCTCTTGAATTGAAAGTTTTGTAATAGTATCGGTATGCGAACGGACATTATCATGATGACAAATTGCTTGATGCCATTTTCCTGGTTGTTTTCCTTGAATTACGACCTCATGGCGACAAAATTGTTGGCAATAAACCGCAGAAGCAATGATTATAATCCTCGAAAGCAATTCTCAGTAGTTAACGCTTTCTTTTTCCCACCAGACGCACTACATTATGTTCGTTCTTTTTATATTTGACACTATTTTCTTAACCCAACAATTAACACAAACTTTCTACAAATTGAGAAATTCAAGACGAATTCGGTAAAACAATGCTATGGCACTAAATTGATTTTGATACATGTTTGTCAAAAAAAAAAATCCAAATCGCTCTTGCCTAGGAGAATAAACTACTAACTTAAGAATACTGAGAAGAACTGGAATAGATCGAATTCAACTAGTACATCCAGGGCCGGGGGTTGTCTTTTGCCAGGATATTAAAGAGTAACAATATCGTATTAGGAACGGATGGAATTCAGTATAATATACATTTATGTCGTGAAGAGGGAGCAGAGTGGCCAAGGAGAGACAGGAGACTATATATGCTCTGTCTAATGCTTCTAATGAGTAACTAATTATTCTGTGGTATCGGTGAACGTAGTACCCCTGCAATAACTTCGTATTATTCTTAGTTAACGAGCACCATTAAAATATAATTTATATAATTACGAAGGTAATTTATATAATGGTTGACGTTTTTCTCAATAATATGTTTTATTATGTTAATTAACGGTACGTATACTACTTTAGTATTAGTACTTTTTGATAGATAAAAATCTTAATTACGCGCAAAATAAATTATATTTTTTTGTGGAAGTGTGTTATCACGTAGATTTGATAATTATTATTGAAGCACAAATTTAACAATTTTATTTTTTTAATTTTTGATTAAATTGAGCCTAATACGAATTCGTGAGTGTTCTCAATGTTTTCAAAGTCATGTAAAACAATATTTAAAAATACCTGTCGGCGCTAAATCACCTTTCTACAACTCTTCCAAAAGGCAAAATGTTAAAATAGTACGGATTGTATCTTTGGTTTACAATTAACCGTGCAAACATGTAAATAATGTGTAAGGTTTTATTTGCAAGTGTAAAATCAAAAACCATCCAATTCATCAGTTGGAAATTTGATAAAGAAATATTCACTTTAAAGCATTCCGGCAATTTGACATTAAGAGTTTTAGAAGTTTTCCGATTCTCTCATATTTTCAAAAGCGGTACGTCTATCGGTTTTTGATTACTTGGACTTTATTGACATTTAATTTTAATTTTGTCAGTAGCCAAAGGGTAGGATTTGGGGTACAAATAAAATATTAATAGCGATCCGGTTTTATTTAACTTACTTTTTATTTTACACTACACCGCTGCATAGGTGTTACGTATTGTTTAGATGCGAAAAGCTTTTAATTGAATTTCTTTCTGGGAAATTCTTGACCAATTAATTTCGGGACAATAAATAAAGACGATTATTTTTTTCCCTAAGTTAAACACCCTATTCCGTAGTTAAGCGTTATATCCGACCTTCCTGAGAATAAAGTACGATCTTATAATAAATTAAATAGTTCTGAATACACTCATTTATGAAAACATTAATGAAATACCGCGTGGGGCCGAAATCAGTTAACCACTGTATTATTATTATCAGATTTGTTATAGTTGGCGGTAACTTATGAAAGAGTGGAGAGAAACCTGTTTTATGGAGTAATGGGAAAAGAAAACCAACTCTGCTTCGCTTCATTATTAATTATTGTCTAAATTACACAATATGAACAGAAAACTTTCCACTGCACAGCATATGTTTATAATTTGAAGAAGTGCTGGAAACTTACTCGACTTATTTATATATCTTTACTTGGCACGATCAGATAAAACAGATACTGGAAGATGGTCCTATTAAAAGCTACAATAATTGGCGAGCTATGAGAAAATGTATGAATGTGGATGAGGCGAGAATTGTGGGTCAGGACGGAAGAGTGTGGCGCTCTATCCTATATGCCACCCCCGCGGGGAAACGGCATGATGGTAAATAAGTAAGTACCTAAATAATAGGAGCGTGCACTGCAAACAGGCAAAAAAGCCGTGTGTAAATAGAAATTATTAAATAATCCTTATTTTATTAAACGACCCTATAAAATTCTAGTCTTTATTTGCCGGATTAGCGTAACCTTGTATATTGCATAACCGTTGGTCTAGTCGTGGGTTATTCAGAAAAATTTCGAATCATTTATGTAATATGCTACTATATGTTAATGCCAATGCTAGTAGGCAAAATGCCAATTCCTACGCGTTGTTTGCATCTAATTTGATTATTCAATCTTCATAATAATCGTAATGAACTAAATATTTTCTTACTGAAGGTACGTTGGCATCTTTACATTTTCTTTTTTTTCTGCTTTTTTTAAACAATTTATGCTTAATTCTGTTGTATTCGAAACGGTTTAATCCTTACTGAAAACAATGACACTTATACATTTATTTTGTTTAACAGACTAAACGTTTTGCTTTCAAAGTGTAACCCAACAGTTATTATGAATTTCGATATTTACGTAGATAAAATTTATAAGTTATAATTAATTATCTGTCAAGCAAGCGAATTTGCATTTTTCGGGATGTTATTATGGGCGTGCATTCATTTTTCTAGTTTGAAATTCGAGATATTACATATGCTATCCGAATTAGATATGCTTTCAAGATGAGGCTAATAGTTAAATTCTTATAAGTATCAGAAAAATAATTAATGACGTTATTTGTTACGTAAATCATACGAGAGAGAAATGTTTGAATAGAAAGACATGACACTAAAGTTGTTGATTTTCTCACATTCGATACAAGTGTCAAAAATAACTTGTATCTGGAGTCTTTTTATTGATATACTAATATATGGAATGAAATTAAAATATGTGTTGTCATTTGAATTAATCAATCGAAAATTAAATAATTTATTGGATAATGTACCTAATTCATATATATAAATATGTTTAGAAAATAAACAAAGTACCTACATATATTAAGATGATCGCTTAAATCAATGTTCTTAATTTAAAAAATTTATGACAGCTTTAATATATTATTTTATTTAATATTATCGATTTAATAAACTCCATAACATTTGTAAACATTGAATTGTTAGTTATTACAAATTACCGATCGACAAAAAATTATTTTTTCGCTCCCTTAATATAATAGGTACCTATATATAATTTATTTATTATTACTTTATTAATTTTATAGAATATTTATATTATATTCATGTTTTCTCAAGCCAACATTTCCCGTGCTAGAATTTCAAAAAAATAATTTCAAGACATGACATATTAGGTAAGTATTGGAAATCTATTTTAAAAGTTGAAAAGTTAGTGGAACGGAACTTATTTGACTATTGTACCCCCTGTGCATATCTAGTTTTGCTTGAAGCGAAGGTAACAGGTATATATAGAATTGATCAGTCAAGAAATCGGGCATCGATCTACTGTATTGCCACTAGAGAGTGTTAACACCTGGACTGGAAGAGTTATATCCCGGTAGCTTTCTGGATGATTAATTGTAATAAATCGTTATGCTTCCGATACAAATAAGACAAAATGCGTTTAATTGTTTAGACCCATCACGACTAAGAAAGTATAAAATTGTTTAGATTTAGTCTCAACAAAGGATTATGCTTCTGACAAAGACAAAGCAGTCCGAGTAACCAACCGAATGTTTAGATTAATCCGAGAGGATAAAAACTTTTGGATACGATTGCTTATGTTTCTGTTGTGTTACTTATGCTATTGCAAGGACAGTGTCCCTAAAATTTTAATATATTAATTTATAGATAAAAGTTTTAAGAATGGCTATAAGACAGCAGAATCAAGTCAGTTAGTGTATTTTTGGATTTTGTTAGAGGAAGTTGCTTTCAAATAAATAAAATAATATCTTGAAAAATATAATGTAACCTCTTAAATGCGATTTTATGTGAGGTAAATATAACTGGCGTAGCCGGTAAGATCCTATCGTGAGGGAAATATAAATTGGGAGGAGAAGAATTACAATTTATTTTAAGAATTTTTCTGTAAAAATATACTTTACTTACTTTAAGTTACTTTATGTTCTTGCTAAAAATATTTCATTCATATAATTACTATTTATTGGTCTACGTAAATTCTTCAAGTTATTGTGTGAAGACTAAAATATAATTTAATGTTATCTTATTAAATTTTACCATGTTTGTATTATATTATATAACGCACGCGAATAACTTCACTGCAAGTCACTCAGACTAACTATTGAAATAATTTCACAATGAGCTCCTTTTGCAGTAAAATAGCAATATGTTTTCTTCTAAGGTCAAATATAGAAAATGTAATACCATTTTAAAAACTACACTAAATGAGAAACTATTTTAAATAACTTACCAGGTTAGCGTGGTGTATTTTTTTACAGTATGAAGAGACGAATTTAGCTAATAAAAAAAATTAACTCTTGAATCGGACAAAAATGTTTTGTTTTTCCAAAGGTATAGCATTATTAGTTTTATTTTGGACTGTGATCAATAGCAGGGGTATTCAGAATTACGTAACAAAAATTAGAATCTTAGAATATAGAATTTTGCAGCCGTGGCACTCGAAAAACTGATATAAGGTGTCGATTTTCACTAAATTTTTAGTAAGGTCATATTTTGATATTCTGGTCAGTCATGAGTTGGCTTATCAGCCCCCCAAGGGATGACGTTAACTTTCGAAACACCCTGTATGATCAAAAGTTATCAAATTTGTCTGATAAATTTCTAAATTAAAAAATATGACTTTTTTTGTAATTTCGATATACGGGGGCTATATGATAAGTACCGGTGTTCGCGATGGAAACGCATTTTTAATTATTATTTTTTTATTCATTTCTTAAAATAGTTATTTTTAAACTCGATACACTTAGTTCAGCGATATTTAAAAAATTTTAAGCCATCCAAAAAATATGATTTGTCGAACTCAGCAAAAAGGCTTTTGTTTTGGCCACGACTTCTTCGTTTAACGTGAACCACTTGAACGCTGAAACTCTTTCGAATTGCGCTTAAACATGTGCAAAAAGCACTCTTAAGTTGTTATGCGATTCCCTTTCTCGTATACATACGATTTATAGCTGCAGTAATAGTGCAGTATTAATGAATACCAACGATTTTGTGCTGAAGGTATTGGGGGGATCACTATCAAATTAAATTACTTTGATAGCGATCGGTTACTTTTTTATATCGAATTACACCGCTGAAAGGTAGGCGTGTCTATATGTATGCAGCTACATAATACATATTAGAGATCGACCCTGTGACTGACACTTAGCCGCATTTCAAACCATGGCAGTTATCGGCCAACAAAATGTTTTCTTTAAAATTTAACAGTATTCGTTATTTATTAAATCCAATTGAATAAGATGCGTACACAGAATACATGTCACATCAATATTATTACTATTTTCAAACTTAGCTAAACGCTTGTACTATGAAAATATGACTAACCTGCTGGTCTCCTGGAACGAGGCGCGAACTCCCGACCACTAGTTAAATTCAGGATTTAAACCGACTAGTTTCAGTTATACAATTACAATAATACAAAGAAAATGTGTTGTTGGCCAATATGTCAAAATATGCTAATATATGAAAATGTTGCTAATCGGGAAAAGAGTTTAACAAACAAAAACTTCATCACGTCATACTAATCAATAACTGCAAAGACACAGATCACAGACATACAAAACTTATTTAACTAATGTTCAAAAGTATATATTTTAATTGATCAATTAATTTCAGAAAATGATGATGACTGAACATACATGCCATACGGGTAAGTATTACAAATTTAAGTTAAAGGGGAAAAACAATGAGCATGTCCACAAAATATTTTATACTTGGTGCATGTCAAAGTTGAAAAACTATCAAATGACAATTCAACAATTTATACTGATTGACAAAATGAAAAAAAAAAATGAATGAAAAAAGGTATCTTGATTTACAGGCATGAAAATGAAGACCTTTCGACAAAATTCGATGTTATGTGGTGTTCGAGAGGTTCAGTTATTGCGCACGGCATCTGATAAAGATAGTACCATCTGCAGCCACAGATTATGAATGTTTTCATCTGAGCATGGTTTACGGTATTCGTACATCACAAACAGAGATCGTTTCATCCATTTTGGTCCACTTAGTTAGGTGTCAAATAGCGACCGAAAACTGCACGCAATCTTGTTTCAATATTCACAATTGATCCGTTTTCATAATAAGTAATCGTGGATGAATCTTGTGGCACTTCATTTTATAATTGCGTACTATCTACATGATAGTTTTCAAGGATCACCTTCCAAAAAGCAGCTAGAGAAATAATGACTTAAGCGTAAGTCACTGATAGTAATGGGTGTTCTAACAAGAGGTAGCTGATTTTAAATTGACAAGACAAAGTAATCTGTTGGTATAGCATAATAATGCACGTTCCCCGGATTGAAAGAGATCCAGGTTCGAATTCTGGTAGCAGCAACAATATTTTTCGATAAAATTGATTTTATATGTATATTTTTCTAATTAATACATTTAATTAGTATTTAAAATATCACAGACCGTCTGTTCTGAATAATTATTACAACTTCACAATAAGAATGTGTCCTCCTTAATAAGCGAAAGTATTACATTTTGTACTCTTTATATGGATGGACGTGAAACAAATTGAAAAATGCATGTTAATATCATTTATAATATAATCGTCGGCGGAATTGAAACATCGCCTTAATTCGAGCCGTACACTAGGGCGGCAGGGCGGCAGGGCGGCAGGGCGGCAGGGCGGCGCGTCGTGTTCGATGAACTAGTTCCGAGTATTTTTATTCCTTTTGTATTGTACAAATCATTAAAAGTTAAATAATAGAACATGGATACATAATAAATACATTTCAACAAAAATCGTTGAAACCTCTTCTCTTACTCATCTCATGCGTTTACTACGAGTATAGAGTGACAACCCATCGTCGCTTACAAATACTCCACATACATTACTACAGTGTATACGAATTGTGTATTGACAATAAATGATTAAATATATACATAAATGTAATAATATATTTCAGAACATATTGTATTACAAAATAAAACGATTTATAAAATACATACATTAAAGCATAATTGAATACAAGTGAACGTAGAAATATACAGGAACATTTAAATAATTATAACAAATATTTAGTACCAACGTATCCACTTTATGAATCAACACATTCATCTTGACAATTTACATTCGTGAAATAGAATTTACTAACGTTTTATTATTTCGCAATGTCACTGCCATCAAATCTATCATTATTTATTACGAGTTACATTGTTTCATTTTTATTTATTTATGCACAGCTTTATCTTACATGCACTGCACGCCATAGCATATACGAAGAATATAATATAATTTAATTGAACATACAAAACCAACTTACCATCACGCCGAATCTCCGCAAGGGTAGGCAGAGAGGATAGACTGCCATACTGTACTAGCATACTACTCTTGCATCATTCACTTTCATACATATATTATTAAAACTTATTTTTAAATATATGTACAAATGATACAGAGTAAACATTATGTCCCAGGCTGATATTATTTCATTCATCAAAATTTCAAGCGTAGCTCGAGCTGTGTATGAGGTGGCACTGTCCTGTTGAAACCACATATTTTTCAGGCCCAATTGATCCAATTCAACCATCAAGAAGTTTTTGCAGCATTGTCTGTTGCATCCTGAAAGAAATAGGAGCCCATGATTCCGCTGGGCTACATGGCGCATCATACAATAACTCTGCACGGGTATATATATCAATTAAGGATTTCCAGCACCCCATTACTGACTGTTTTGTTTATTAACAAAAGCCGTCAGGTCGAAACGAGCTTCGTCGCTCACTCGATGATTATTATGGTTTGTGTTTGTTTAAGGTTCAAATGACTTTAATACGTTGTTAAGGTATTCGATGCTCCATCATTAATTATAATCAACTACTCACTCTCTACGACTACCAAATGCGAACTCACAAATTTTTTCCAAACCAAAATGGCAAACCAAACAAAATTGGCCTGGAACATAATATTCACCCTGCACAATGTGCAGTGCTGCACAAGGCTGATAATATGCAACCTTAGAAATAATACACATAATCATTTAGAGAAGAACCTGATATAGTCCATCAAGAAGTAAATATAGTCATTAAGAAATTAATTAATTCAAGTCACTTGGAAAATATGGAATCCAAGCGGAGTTCCTCCAAAACAGCCGAAGAAGGCATCATAATGATGCTGGATACATGCAACTTAATCTGAAGAACAGGAAAATTGCCAAATTTGCCCACTCCTTCCTTTAGAGTTTAGTTTTTTTTATTTCTGAGTTGTTAATTTATTTCAACAAACATTTTTCTATTTTTTATAGAGTAAGAAAATATAATTTTAACTAGATCTCGTGTACCAATTTTTTTGAAAACTATTTAACTTAGTATGACAGAACGTGCTAAATACTTTTACGTGGTAAATTATCAGGGCGTGAAACTTATCGTAAAATTTTCATAAAATATTGAATGAAAATGTATGTGTTTGGAAAATTGGGTAATACTAGTGTTTTAGGTACCCTTTATTTATATTTAACTTGGTATGAAAGAGCGAAATCACGCCTATTACCACCATATATGGATGCATTTATTTGTTTTTTTTAAATTGAGATGCGTGTACAGAATACGTGTTATATCAATATTTTTGACTATTTTTAAAATTTCAGCTAAACGCTTGTGCTATGAAAATATGATAAAGTTGCAAGTCTCCTGGAATGAATTTCGAACCCCAGACTACGATCGCTAGACCGATAAGGGTGTTGGTTTAGTGGTTACACTAGTTATTGAGCTATCAAGTGGCTCTATAGTTTACTATTCACCCCGCACTCAGATAAAACCTTCCATAACTTTCCTCTTATCACTCTTATATTAAATATGAATTAAATGTATTAATTATAAAGATATACATACAAAATCAATATTATCGAAAAATAAAAACATTGTTGTTGCGGCTACCGGGATTCACAGAACTATGTTCTGAATAATTACAACTTCACAATAAGAATGTGTTCTCCTAAAAAATAAAAAAAATAAAAATAAAAATAAAAAAAAAAAAAAAAAAAAAAACTCTTATATTACGTCTTTTGCAGATCAAGAAACAAAATTAAAACTTTTCAACATCTGACGCGGTGCAAAAATCTAATTCACGTACTCTTTTCCGTTCATTAATGATCCTTGTACATCCCTTACTTTTCTTTCGTCGTCATCCTCACTCTTTCTATTAAAATTTTCCCATTGAATTTGGCAACAGCACTCAGTTTGGTTTGTAGCCCGCACTCCATACGAGACCATTTTTTTATCATTTCCCTTCTATAGAGGTATAAAAATCGCTCTTCTCCAATCCGTCGGTGTGTGACTTTCCTCTAAATCTTAGTTGAAGAGCTATGAGAGAACTACTAGAATACCATCCTTAATGTATTCAGCAGCAATACTGTAATCAAGTGCTTTAATGTACATTTATTTACTCTGTGCATATCTCTATAACAATATTCTCGTCATCCAAGTATTCAGTCTATACTTCGAAAGCATACTCGCTCATTTTTTTTCTCTCATACGTATTTCTTCAAAAAATTCCGAATATCTTTATTTTATTTCATCTTTATTCATTAGCATATTTCCCTGTTTTACTTTATTGCGTTAAATGAAGAGTTAAATCGTGATTACAGTGATTTTAACTATGATTGTGTGATTAGTGTTCGACTGTAACGATGACTGGTAACTTTAATTCAGTACAATCAGTAAAAAATAAACCTTCAATCGATAAACCACAATTACCAATCATATTTACGATCAAATACCAATCACAATCATAGTTTATCTCAAGACTAATTTCCCAGTAGTACTTTGATACTTGCAACTTGCTTTCAAAACATCTTTATATTCTCTCGGAGGTTCTTAATAAATTTCAGTCGCTATTATATATGATTGAATAATATCATTGGTAACAGCATAACCAAAATCAATACCTACTACACGCCATTGGCTGTTCATATCTTTTAACTATTCTTTCTTTCTTTCACATCACCTTTGACTTTGCTCTTACACATAATGTACATACCCTTCATTTGCATGTATCTATCATTATTTGTGTCCTTCGCGGCCATGAGATTTTGCCATCCTTTTTTAATTTTCTTTCGAAAATTTCCTTACGTCATCAACTTTTTTTCTCCCTTGAACGGGCTCTTTATAACACGTACCATTTTCGGATAAATTCACAGTGATCATTACTAAACGTAATACTGAAGAGATTATTAGGTTGCTAATTTTAATAGCAATTTGACAACCTAATAATAATTATAAACGGTGTTCATTAATGCCTTCATCTTGGTAGTGAAAATAAAAGTTCAGTTAACAATGGTTCCAGTGGTTATTTCATATATTCAAAATATTAATGTTTAATTTTAATAAAATATCCCACTAAAGATGTTTCTATAAATAACACATTTAGTCTTCGTATATAGTATATTTAGTGTGATGTCGATGTTCCACATTAACCACATTTCTATGTGACAAGGATAGGTGGGTGAATGGACCGAAGATAATTACGAACATATGTTGGTATTACAGTTTTGTATAAATATTAACTTGGTCACTAATTACTTTCATGTTAAATTTTTTGTCAGGTTTTTATAGTATTATATCTTCTGTGTAATATTATATTTCTTAGGTACAATAAGCAAACCATTTGCAGTATAATAATTGGACGCCCTTTCGACTGTGAAAAATGAAAATAATAAATCTGTGAAACTCCTCAGTTAGCTATCCAGTTATACGGTTATACGGGACTTGTTACAATGTAATAATAATAAATATATATTAAAAAATCATACGTATAAAGAATTTTAAATATTTTTATGCATGACGTAATTCCGATTTCATATTACATACTTTAATCGAAAAAATAATTACGAACCTTTACTGAAGACTATTTTTTTTACTTTCCCAGTTTGTAATTTTTGGTTTGCATATTCCATACTATTTTAAGATAAAACTATTAGCTACCTATACCTATTTATATAAAATCAATTTTGTGGTGCAATATTTTTGCCAAAAGATAAATATTATTTTTTTCTTATTTATTATGTAATGTGGTAATACTTTTTATATAATAAATTATATTTTCAATACGCATTGGACGGAGAAACTCGGTGATGCGAACTCCTCCGTCCGAGCCAACCTGCTCGGTAGCACAGCATTGCCAGTGCTGTCAGATGGGCGATCACAACCTGTTGTGATTATTTTTCAGGAAGTTCATCAACAAATTCATTTGCGAAATATCAGTTTGCGATTAATATTTTTATGTTTAAATAAATAATTCATACACTTTGTTTTTAACCACTGTGAGTTTTTATATACACCACCAACGGACAGTGTGACTAGTATGTGGATGGTATAGCCGGTGTACGGACAGTGTGACTGGTGTGTGAATGGTGTAACTGGTGTACGGACAGTGTGACTGGTGTGTGGATGGTATAGCCGGTGTACGGACAGTGTGACTGGTGTGTGGATGGTATAGCCGGTGTACGGACAGTATGACTGGTGTGTGAATGGTGTAACTGGTGTACGGACAGTGTGACTGGTGTGTGGATGGTATAGCCGGTGTACGGACAGTGTGACTGGTGTACGAAAAATGATCGCTAGAATGTGGAATTTAATATTGAACAATTGATCAACGAAATAAAGGAAGTCTATTGCGCTAATGGGAGAGTATAGTCAATGATAATAACATAGTTATTATCGTCGACAAAAGGATCACATAATTTCCAAGAAATTTGGAAGGAAGAAGTGATGGTATTATTCAGAATTCTTATGTGACATTAGAGAGATATGGTATCCTGGGATATTCAGGCCTATTCTCAAAATTGCAATATTGAAATGAAGGTGATTGTTACACCAACCCTCAAAAATAGACAGATAGTTTTGACAGATTATGGTACGTTTATTTCCCTCACTCCCTCACTCTCTCTCCCTCTCTCTCATTCAAATATAACACTATTTTTGAGGGTTGGTGTAACAATCACCTTCATTTCAATATTGCAATTTTGAGAATAGGCCTGATTATAGAGATATCCAACTTAAACCTAATTTCTGAGATAGCTGCTGTAAATACGATAAGTTTATTATAGACAATACTGATTTTCTGTAAATTTGCACGTTTGAAGTCATTATGGAAATAGTTAGGGTAATTACGAAGAAATTTGAAGAATGAAATTTGATTAGCTTCATTAGAAGGTTTATTAAGGCCCGTGTTCACGAAAAAAGACACGATGAGATAGTCTCCGTATTTAGTTAAGATACATCCCAATACCGTGAACATAGGATGTGATTTTGTTCTGCAGATAAACTCAGAGATCAGCTTGAGATTGGTAATAAAAAACAAAAACTCAAACCCGTGTATACGATGTTTGATCTGGTGTCAAGGGTTGACACGTGTACACAAATGTCACATAAAATGAATGTCCATGAATCCGTGCAACTACATATTTTTAAAGTCACTAAACATTCACATTAATATGAGGCGTTGAATTACAAACGTTTATTCCGTTTTGACTACTGCTGAGGAGACCAAAATCAATCAACGGACAAACGACAATAACATTAGATATTTCATTACATCAGGAGCGTGAAGTAAGACGCGAAACGATGAATCTCTGATATACGGTGTGTCTTAGAGATTCGTCTACGGAAGTTGAGAGTTATCTCTATTGAATTTTATGGAATCAAAATCCATATCTCAAAGATTATCTCGATTCAAAAATGTCTTAAAAATGTAATTTGTGGACACGGATCATTACAATGTTAATTGTAGTCACAAGTCTACAAAATTAACGATAATAAAAACTTTTTACAACGCTAAATACAAAACCTTGTTCAATTTTTTCCTATCACGTATCATTTGACCACTACCTGCATCGATACTTTTAGGTTGATGAATATAACACTATTAAAATGAACAGGAAAAGTAATTAAATAGAACACGCTCTGTGGCAAACACTGGATGCTTTTATTGCAAAAACTGTTAGATTAACAAAATTTCAGACGTAATAAAATATTTTAAAAAAAACAATCCATTAAACAAATACCCATAATCACTATTTTAATGAAAGCAAATATTCACTGTTATTAATATTTACAATTGTAAAAGTCTGAAATAAGTGTGAACGTGCCTTTATAAGTAAGTCTTAAACAGTTGGTGACAGGTGACACGTTTTATATGTCTGCACTCATAGTATTGTCTAATACATCCTACAAAATGACACACTCCTAATCAAATACTTTATTTAAAAAATCAATTTGGTCGCCTACTGACAGTTCCCCGATGTAACAACTTCCGTAGGTACTCGACTATAAGGATTCATGTGGCGCTGTTTACATTTCAGATGTACAGTTTGAAGAGGATAAATGCAGCTACACAATTGACAACTTCAGAGCCGCGGATCTCCCGCAGGCTGCAATGTAGCAGCACGGTAGACAGACACCTACTTCCCCGCTGTAGCCAGGAAAAGCTTTCCGCCCCCCGCAAACATCCACGCCACTCAAACGTAGACTTTATTTAAATATGTAACCAGACAGTCTGCTCCTTCCTTGCTCCAGTAGAGTTCCTTCTTCATTCGTACTCCTTCAGAACATGCCTATATGAGGATCTCGTGTCCTCTGATATTGATACAACTCTTCTTCACTCTCTGGCCAGCTTCTCTCTGCTATCTTTCAAAAGTTAAACAAGGACTGAATTCATATTATTGATCCTTCTGCTTGATAGAATCTCAATCCTCAATCGTGGAGCCAATATTAGAATTCCGAATACCTAATAAAGCAAATGCTCTGTTTCTGATAACTTGGAAGTTATTTTCATTTATTCAAAGTAGCAACTGTTGCTTCGAAAATATCTAAACAACCTGCTGCTTACTCTTAATATTAAAGAAGTATGTATAGAAACAAAATATAGTGCCAATCTTAGCTGGCACCGAATCCCACTTTGGATATAAGCTGCCAGCTATATATTGCCCTGACTATTGTATACACCGATCCCAGATTTATGATCCCATTGATATTTAAACTTTACATAATTTATGTTTTAATAAATTAGAATCATTTCAGAGTTACAATTTATTCTCCCAAGCGTCCTTCTGTCGGACGGTCGGACCTGCAGACATTTGTAGCAGAGTTTGTCTTAGAACATTCTAGAAAATATTAATGTTAAGTGAATTTATCATACAATAAGTTCATCACAAGCATAGATCATAAAAAATAATACTTTTATTATTTTATATTATTATTTAACTAAAAATAATGAGATATATAATAAAATATAGGAAAAGTACTATCAATATAATACTATGTAAATGGTAATAAAATTGAAATAAAGTTATTGTAAACACAATATGTAAAAAAATGCAGACCTTGTGTTGTAACTATTTTAAACATTCATATATAAACCTCTAATCGTATTACAAGTCATTCTATGTCAATATGGCCAAAAATAATCAATATATATATTTGTGTGTACCGACTATTTGTATACCTTTAATATAAACATACCCTATACATGTATGTATAAATGTGACTACATTAAAAATAAGTATTAAAGAATTATAATTAAAATGTAAAAACAAGCTTAGTCACCTGAGTGTGAGTAAAAAAACCAAATAATATGTTGATTATAATACAAATAAAATCTCATATGCATGTTACTAAGTACATATATATAAAATAATTATTAAATGAATTACAGGAACTTATCGATTAATAATCAAAAAACACATATTTTTCAACCCAGAGTACAAGAAAAGTCCCTGTACAGAATACAGCAGAATAACTCGACCCTCCGTTATTTTCTCACGCTTATTGAATTGCAAATTCATTTAATGAGATAATATATTATTAATTGATCCATCTCAGATAGCCAACAATTGTATTAGCGTTGGGGCCATTTAACCCTTTTTGGGGTATGATATATTATATAAATAAATGACCTTGCCTTCCGAACAGTTGGTTCCATTTCAGTTGTATTATATTAGTTAAGCCTCTTATTGTATTTCGTACAGAATAATATTGTTTGACACTATTACATTTTAACCACAAAACTGCTTAAGTGAAATTGGTTTCAGTATATTTAATTTAACATGTCCGTGTACAGCAAATGTTGTTTGTATCAAAAATGTTCAATGTTTCAATTTGTAACACAGTATATCAAAGATGTAAAATATATTTAGCTTGTAAGACAGTGTATTAAATATGTCAAATGTATCTAGTTTGTAACACAGTATATTAAAGATGTTATAAATATATAGTTTGTAACACAATACATATATTAACAAAATCTAATATATTAGTTTATAATAGTATATCAATGATGTTAAAAGTATATAGTTTATAACACAGTATATTAAAGAAATCAATGTATCTAGTATCACAGTGTATTAAAGTTATCAAATGTATGTAGTTTATAACACAGTATATTAAAGAAGTCAATGTATCTAGTATCACAGTGTATTAAAGTTGTCAAATGTATGTAGTTTATAACACAGTATATTAAAGAAGTCAATGTATGTAGTTTATAACACAGTATATTAAAGAAATCAATGTATCTAGTATCACAGTATATTAAAGTTGTCAAATTTATGTAGTTTATAATACAGTATATTAAAGAAGTCAATGTATGTAGTTTATAACACAGTATATTAAAGAAGTCAATGTATGTAGTTTATAACACAGTATATTAAAGAAGTCAATGTATCTAGTAACACAGTGTATTAAAGTTGTCAAATGTAAGTAGTTTGTAATTCAGTATATTAAAGAAGTCCATGTATCTAGTATCACAGTGTATTAATGTTGACAAATGTATGTAGTTTGTAATGCAGTATACCACAGTATAATAAAGATATCAAATATAGTTTGTAGTGTGTAATCGATATCATGGACCATTTTGACCAACCCTTTTAATATAAATATTATCTAATCGTTTGTATTGTGTATACTGTGCGTTATCCGAAACTACTCGTGATATAGTATTATACATGTTACCGAATTTTACGCGCTGTGGTTCTTTAAAATCTATTTTAAAACAGAAATATTATTAAAACCCTGTCATGTTCATATTCGTAGGTTAATCAAATATGCTGCTATATTACATATGACTGGAATGTGGTATATTTGGAATTCAAAACAGCATACAAGCGTTCGGGTGTCTCATAAAAGGTCTTTCGACAATAATTGAAATAAGACTACCCAGCTCCTAGAGATTTCCAACGGAATTAAATAATATTCTGTTATAGTGTACATACTCGTTCATGTTTTTGAATGTGTAATAATTAAAAAATAACAATTTGGACCTTCGTACATAATTCACTATTCTGTTACTCATAGTAAAACACATATCACAGATACTCTTAGTTTAAATAAAGCACAACAAATTTGATTATTTGTAACAAATTAACTAGCAAATTCCAATTTTTACATTCCATTCACTCTCAGTAACTTATCAATAATTAATTTCCAAAACTAACAATGTTAAATTAGTAATAAAATTGGGTAGTTCAATTCTTCTCAAAGTGTAGTAATTATAAAAACATATCTAAAATATCATTAATAATTTAAATCAATTAAACACTTATATAAGACTACGTTTCTCGTTGTTTGTTCTCATTAATAGCCCCAATTCTAATCAAATGTGTGCCAAATTGTTTTCAAATGAGATAATTATATAATATACCTGTATGAAAAAGCTGTTATTATTATACTAAACATTCTGAAATTGTGTGTATGAAGTGTATTATATATTAATCATTACATGTACACGAAATGTCTACCGTGTGACGGTCTCTAGTCTAGCTAACCACACACTACACTGATGTTGGTTTATAGATGATAATTTCACCTGATTATTCTTCAATTTAAGAAATGTAATCTATGTGTATACGTGTTATGTATATGTATCTTTGTTATTTAGATCAGTGTATACAATTTTATTTTTACTACAACTTCAATTTCTCGATGTGAATTGTGAAATATTGCAATGAGGGTAGATGTGACCCGAAACGAAGATGTGAACTGTACGAGTACACAATATTCTGACCGAATAGTTTCATCTCATGAATTACGTATTATTCATCAAATTTTGATAACCAAAAATTTGTTATCGAAAACTGACAAATATCAAGATTAAATCTTTTTTTTAAATTGATTGAATTATAAAATGTCAATCAAAAAGCGCACTTTGCTTTAATAATAATAATAATAATAATGGATAATTTGTATAACGCCATTTTCGTAAAAACTTTCATCTCAAGGACGCTTTACACATAATAAGTTTTTTAAAATTAAAAAATCGTTATTTTCACTTATGGAAATGATTTTTTGAAAAAGTGCGTTTTAGTTTCTTCTTAAATAAAGTCTCTGGTGCACTGTTTCTAATAACGAAGAGCAAAAAGTTCCACGCTTTTGGGCCTGCCACTGCGAATGCCCGTTCACTAAATTTAGACTTCAGGCAACGGCTGATCGGTTCTACAACCCTTACTGCAGCTAAAATAGAGGCTGACCTGAGAGTTTGACGTCTACCATTCAAATTGTCTGGGATACAAAGTTCTTGAAGATATAGAGGCGCCATGTTGTGTGTCGCCTTGTACATCAACTAGCACAATTTAAATTCAACTCTTTCAGGGAATCGGAGCCAATGTAGCTGATGTAAAAGGGATGTTATATGAGAGAATTTGGAAACTTCATGTATTATCCGTGCAGCCGCATTTATAATAGATTGTAATCTATCCAGCTGAAACATTGGTAGGCCAGCATAGATGCTGTTACAATAGTCCACACGTGACACCACAAATACAATGCTTTAAAGTATTTTTGTAAGAAATTGTTTAATTTCAAGATGCTTTAATCCCTCTAGACAATAATTACGTAGCCAGATGCGACGTAAAATTTTCGGCAATTTAATTGTATTTTATAATTTTTCAACTATTTTAATTAGGATTGTAATTGCTAGCACGTAAATTATTTTTAAATTGGTGTTGTCTCGACTCAGTACGAAACTAACAGTGGATACGTTTATTATTCATTTTAAAAATAAAAACAAAAACATTACAAAATATAATACAACATTGCGGTACCAGTTTTAATGACTGTTTCATCTGTCAAAAATGACCAAATGTTTTTTCGCATTTAGCTTTTGAGTATAATTCAATTAAATATTTACTGAATAAAATTTCAGATATGTATTTATTTAGTTATTCAGTTTAATATCTTTTGTAGACTAGTGATATTTTATTCATACAGAATATTAATTGTAGTATGGATATAGCAATGAAAGAAAGGATTGAATCAACCAACATGCGGTGTGGTGTCCTAAAGGAAACTAAAGGTCAGACGTCTGATCGCTAGTGAGTGGAAAAATAGTAGAAAAAGTTTCGATATATAAAAATATATTTATCTATGGGTGGTATAAAAATGGTTTATTGGAAGGTCCAAAATTTAAAGATTTTTTACTGTGCAGAAAATGAAACATGGGATTTTGATATATTTTAATATTAGCAAGAAGTGTCCTAAATCCCGGTTTCTTTCCACCAGAAATAGACACTGCGCGTCAGCCTGCACGGAGAGACTAGCGAGTTAGTATTCGTGAACTTTCAGGGTATTGTTGGACTGGAATAATTTAAGTAGTATAGTATCTAAGGATAAAGTAAAGGGTTTATTGCAGTTAAAATAGTACATGTACACGAACTCAATAAAACAAAAAAGTCAAGGGAGACTCATCACAATCAACGAAAAATAATACATTACATGAAACAAAAATATAACGATCGCTCTTTTCTTCATAAACATCATTCGTTGTATGAAGGGTTTTAACGCGTATACTATTATACAATGTCGTATAATTTGACAATAAATATAATACAACATAAATACATTAATAGTTGGGAGTTTCTTCTAACCTGCGTTTCTGTTAACCAAATGTTAGAGGAGCGTCCGATGATTGGCAGAAACTACTATAATCATCCGCTAGACTGACCGCTCACTCAAAATGGCTACGGTTTAATTGATATATTTCGATAAATGCACAATTATTAAAAAAATTTAAGTGAAGCTAAAAATTTCTTACGAATGTATACTTACTTCGTTATGTTAATTATGTTTGGCAGGATAAAAGGAGTGTGAAGAAGCCACGACAAACCTTTTAGTTAAAATATTTGAAAAGCGAGTAACGAAAATGTAGAACTAGCTGTAGAAGTGCCATCAGCACTTGTCACGAGGACGTTTAATCCGACTCCGGGACACTTCACTCCCGGTCCACCCATCCATCCACCACTCCGGTAGCACTCTTCCTTGTATAATAAACGTTCTGAAACGTTCTTCCTACTGGGAATACGTGTTTATAAAAGAAATGTAAGCACCTGCGCTAATAAAAAAAGACTCGGTAGTGTCAATAAATGAGACTATAACCGCCTTAAATATAATAACAGTAAAAATCGGTGAAATGTCAATAATAGTCCGTTGTAAAAAATCAGCAACTGCAGCAAGGTAGTACGGTCCGCACTACTTGCGCTCGCTGCAGATCGTAATGTATTAATATATATTAATAGTCCACAAGATTAGAGACAATTTGCATTGCATTATTGTCTATGTCTAACGGCTCGATCTAATCGATCGGTTTCAATACGACATCCACAGAACGAACGCACACTAGTCCACAAAATAATGAATTTTTGCACGGGGATGGGCCCGCAGCCGCGATGGGAAGATATTAAAACGAGAAATCTACTAGAAATCATGCTGTATGTTAGTTTTATATTATCAATTAAGTTTGCAGTTTACATTATTGATACCTGTCGACGAGTACCTACTCGACTCAGTTCATTCAATCAATAATTTAATTTAATATATGTGATGTAATCACAGAGTACACATGAAACGCTCACGCTGCTTTCTAAACAGTGTTCTAATTCTGGTAAATCTAACATTCAAAAGGCAGTGCGACCAAAAGTGGACTAACACACTAATTTTAATTGCAATAGTGGACCAAGCCTGATTTTAATGTTAAACAATAAGTGTTGGCATTTCTTTTATTGTTACGGCTTGATAACTTCGTATTTTAAATACTGCAACTCAAAAGAAAGCTACTCGGGGTTAACTCGCTGCCTTAAATGTTAAACAAATGTTTATATGCCCATCTAAACAGAAACAGGTCATTCTAAAGCTTGTTGCGATTTAAAAATTTAATTCAAATAATATTATGGCCTGGACAAGTTCATCACAGATATTGAATTAAGACTGCCTATTTTCATTTTTATTATTTATTAATATAAGTATATTGCAATTTAATTATTTCTGTAAGTAAAAATATTATTGATTATCGATGTGAGTACTATTATTGTAATATGATCTGTCGTGAATTATCTTCTCATTGGTGTTCATTATATATGTCTTTACTTATCCGATAAATAAAATTTATTTTAAAATTGTTTTTTTATTGAATGATTTTATCTACGACAATTGAATATTATAATTCTTCAATTTATTACAATGTTCCGTCGATATTAAAAACTGACCGTGCATAAAAAAATAGTCAACGCATGTTTTCATTGATCATTATTATCATCGCATTTCCCGGGTAGAAAAAGGTCCGGGTTCGAATCCCGGTATCAACTAAAAAAAAATTTTTTAACAATTTAAATTAAAAATACCACAGAACTAAGAGTATGTTCTAAAATTACAACATCAAAACAAAAATGTGTTCTCTTTAAAAACAAAATAATTGATATCCAAAAAAATTTGATATTATACGGGAACAATAAATGTATGTAAACACAAATACATTTAATTTTTAGACAATATTATTGATTAAAAAAAAAATATATATATATATATCATATATTATACGAGGAGTTAATAACATTTTGATGTGATATATAATAGTTTTTTGTATAATTTATTTTTTTCTAAAATAATAAATACATATTTTTTCAAATGTCTGTGGATAGCCATTTGCGATACTGGCTTATTTTTGCCCTGTTCTATTTCTGTTTTAATTCACTCGTTTAATATTTCATGGTTTAAAGGTGTCGAATTTGCCGGATTTTATAAAAATATATCTGTTTACCTAATATATAATACCTATGTCTTCCTCTTTGCTTTCATTAAATCCAAAAAATTATCGCCAATTAGAATACTCTTACCGCAAGATTTTAAAGTGAGACAAGGCTACAGTATTAATCCAGTCTTCAAAGCTGATGGCATTAAGCCATCGGATCGTGATCGCGAGAGCACCTTGTATCCAAGTATCATACATTAGTGTTGCGCCCTATAAACAACGTGTTGAAGGAAAAGTTTATCAATAACTTTGTAATTATTTTGCGTCTATCTGGATCGTTAATTAAATTTGTTTGTTTCAAATTAATTATAATAATTTTCACAAAACAAATTAAACTAACGAAGCAAGAATGCCTTAATTCAACAAATCCAACCGTAGCAGTGAACAAAACATTCATCCAATTCTTACAAGCATAAAACATGTAAAAATAAGTAATTAAAATATACAAACATATATTTAATATTTAAACTGTAAGGTGACTTCGGGCCCACTATGTATAACTGATATTTGGCACTCAATATTATGAATTTGAAGGAACTTTATCAATGGTAAAGAGTTACTATTTACTCAAAACAATTTCGAATTATTGAAAATAAAACGATATACTTTTGCTCTTCTGTAGCGTATGGCTGCGTAAATTTTTTTACCGTGAATTGTTTTTATTCACCTGCCAGTTTATGGTACCTAATTAAATAGGTAGATTCTAATTAATTGACTATGATTATTTTAAATTAATATATTATATTTTTTTACCTTCTATTTTCAGACTTAATTATAGAGTCGCTAGATAAATTTAATGAGATGTTCTCTGAATCACAAAAGACGAGACATTGGACTACAAGTTGTTGGAGTTATTTATCTGCACAAGAAGCTATTTAATTTAAAATGTTGCTGCGGGAAGATTCATCCTTTAAAATTAAAGATGCAGCATTTCCCCAAAGGTACGAGTACATGTGAAATTAAAATACCCAATGTAAAATAATTGTATATGTACCTACTTCGCAACGGGGGTAAGTGAACATCTAAGGATTAATAAGTATTTGAAATAGTCAAGCCACTCACCCCTTTTCACTTCACGTACGGACGTCGATCATAGCAACAGCTTCCGAATCGCCTCCGATCTGAGGTCGCGCGTTTACCAACAGTAAGTAGTTTCAGTCCATAATATCTGCCCGCCTGTATATCTGCATATCTATATACAGTCCAAATAATTAATAAGTTTTGCGATTCGAGCACGAGAGTAGCGGTTGATCTATGAGGGTAGCGGTCGTTAACCAAAGAGCCAAACACGCAACACACGACACGACATGCATCTCCCAAATACGAATACAATCAACTATTTCATTTCTATTCTGTGAACAATATAGAAGAGAATTTGGCGTTTTGTAATTCACGCTTGTGAAAAAAACACTGTAAGCTTCTAATAAAATTAAATGTTTTAAAACGTTCAATCCAAAAATATCAGATTGCGTAAGGGGAGAGGAATTTTTCATCGCAAGATCAACTTATTGAAATGCATTTTTTGTATGTGAATCGTTATATCAATCGATTAGCAGAATTGTAGTATCTATAGATCTATAAAATCTAGTATTTATAAAAATTAACGTAACGTACCCACCGGTTGGTGGGTTGGCGGGTTGGTGGGTTGGTGGGTTGGTGAGCTGTCAAATTGTAATTCACGCAAGTAGTGAATATTTATAAGATGTTTGATGACTACATTATTATTGTAACAATTAATTAATTAATAAAATACAAAGCTACAAGATGTTGGAAGTTTTTCACATTACTTTTTTGATATTACCTCCTAATTGTTATCGAAGCTTTATTTAATGGATTTTATGAGTGATATTATTTATCTTATGATTGTTAGTATTTTTAATAATAATAATAATACATTTATGATTTTGGTGTCCTGTTATTATTAATATACAAAAATATAAAACCCGGTGCGGTGTTTATCAAATAATGTTACTGCTTTAGTGAAAAAACAACATGTTTAACCTTTACCATACTGTGATATAAAATACCCATATGCAGCCATGCTGTCAACTCGTATTACCGTAAGAAATTTTTAACATTTTAAATGTGAAGAAAGCTTTTATTAGTTCAAATGGCTTTAAAATTATTAATCCTATAAACTTACTCTAAATATTGAGTATTAATTACGAAAATGGTATCAATATCTTAATATAATTCGGAGCATTCATCAAGTCCTATACAATACTACCTTATTTCTTATCTCTCTTCATTAAATTAGTGAGAAAGAGAGATCATATATTCATGTGCTTGTTATTATTTTTATTGTGAAATTAATGTACCATCTCTATTTGTCTTACCACAAATGGTATTTTTCCCAGCATATTAATGTTACAACTGACTGAATTGAAAAATAATTATTTTTGTAGGATTCGCTTTACACATCTGGTTTTTCACTAGTCAGTTCTAAGCATAAATATTTTCCTTAGAATGAATTGTATGTCACGTACATTAACCGAAATATTACAGTTTTAATTGGGGCAGAAGACCTATGTTACTGCATGGTTTTGGAAGGGTTAAGTAAGTATTTAAATGCCACAGAATAACAAACTTTTTTTTTTATACGTTGGCTAGAAGTTGATGAAGTTGATGAAGTAAAAGTAAGACAGACATGCATCTGTACATCTGCGAAGCGAATAATTATCAGGGATTATAAAAATAATGGTGTTTTGCGTTCATCAAAATTTACCAAAAGTGGTCAAATATTATGAATAATGCCATTGATTTTATTTAAACCGCTATAAAAAGTGAAGCCGAACTTTTTTCTACAAAAAATTGAATTGAAAAAAATCTCAAACATTCCGACAAATGTTGAGTCAAAATCGGTAATCGTGATCGATATCGTTCGATAGCCTTATCATGCATGAAATTTAGCGGGAACCCCTATATGTACTTGGAAGAAGTATTAGATTTAGGAGTGGGTGACGTCAACAAACTGTATTTATAATAATCCAATTAACTAAGATGAACTGATGGAATCCAATTACCAGATGTATGTACATGTGTAGTAGTAGGTGATATGACGAAGCAGAAAAGAGTTACCATATTGCCGTATCATTGCGAGCTTAATCCTTGAATAATATAGGATTAAGTGAATAATTGACGCTCCGATACGCAGAATGCAAAACCTGGACAACGCGTACGCAGACGTCACTGTAGAACATGTGTAGAACACACAACCAAAAAAAACCCAGAAATTATTATTAATAAAATAAAAGCCCGGAAATGTATGTTTGTCATGTGACGCTGAAGGAGGGTAAAATCTTCTGGAGTATTTCGCGATATAGGTATGTAAGTATATACAACATGTGAAGAAATAGATTAAGGTAGTGTTTAGAAATATATTAAACTGTACACTAAAATACTTTCTTTATTTTTTAAAGCTAAAACGTCTTTATTTCTGAATTACCTTCGTACATCAAATTTAAAATGATTAATGAGAGGGTTGTTAACATTTCCTCGTGAACGCCGAGTCAAGATGAATCAGATCCCCGATATTTAAAATGCCTAAAACAAAGACGATAGTAATTATTCTTCATAAAAGATGTAAAAACAGGTTGAATAGGTGGAAGAAAAGGGCAATTAATCTTCATTTTGAATATATCCATTGAACGGTTTTCGGGCCTCGGTTCAAGTTTATTGGGCTTCCTTATATCCAATATAAATGTTAATTTCAGCTTTGCTTTCATCCCATCTGTCATTCATGGATGTAATGATATAAATATTAGGGAAGATTTCTTGTCAAAACCCGAAGATGTGTTTTGAATGAATGAATATCCGTAATCACTATCGCTATCGCTAAAAAGAGGCCAATCTTTGTCGTGTTACGCTGTCAACTGATTTCTAAAAGTTGAACAAAATAAGTGCTCGTAAAAGGAACACTTGGGAAATAGTTACATTAATAAATAAAATAATAATTAAGAAATATCTTCACGACCGTTCAGAAACTTCTATGTAGAGTTTACTGGGCTATTCTGCCGTGTGTATCCGACTTTTCTGGCGGAACGCTGCAGGTTCCATTGCAGAGTCCATCATCAGGACTGTTGTCGTTAATGGAATTATCGATGATGGATCCTGCAAAATAAATGATGATGTAATAAAATGAATTCAAATGAAATTAATCAACCAGAACAGGCATCGGCACATCTCGGCTCTTTTCATAGACATTTGCGACTCTGCAACACCACCTCATATTTTCACCTACGATCATATATGATACGTGGAATAGTTTGCCTGAAACATATGGCACAATAAAAGAACTAGCATTTGCCATTCTCACAATCTTTGGCTCTACCTATTCATGCGAACAAAGATTCTCATCCATGAATAAAATTAAAATAAGGTGAGTAACAAATTAACGGACGATAATATACAATTATGCCTTGAATTGAACAAGTACTTACTTGACAGACATAGCAAAGCCTTTGAAAGCGATGCAAGTTCACCGTTCTAACTAGTAAACATAACAAAGCCCAAAAAGTATTTAATTATTTATGTTTTCTTGTTTTATAAGTTAAACTCTAAGATACTTAAGCTTATAACTCTCATACATTATATTTTTCCAAGTAGCCTACGACTGTATTTTTAATTTGAGTTTTAAATAAAAATCTTGATTTTATCTCGTTTTTTTCGTCATTAAAATGTATGTTGCGGCTCTATAAAAATGTTGAAATTCTATTTACTTAATACGAGGCGCGTTCTTTTAAGTAACTACCGGAATTTGTTTTTAAAGAAATTTTATAACACTTTACTTTCTTCGAATGCTACTCAAAGTTTTTGAGTTAATCATCGTCATCAAAACGCTGGACACCAACGAAGCGCTTCAGATGATGGAAAAAATTGAAATTACTTGGCGCCAAATTAGGACGAAACAGGACACACTTGGCGATGAATGTCAGCTGGTTTCATGTTTCGTGCATTCAAGAAACGAATCACGGACCGTAATCTCACAGTCGGCGGGCTGATCTATTGTCATGAACATTTCAACCACTCACTACAAGATGGCCACACTATGTGAATATCTCTAACGTTCTATGTGGTGAGTCTACAGATGAAGGAAACCATTGCGCATGTGCAATATCACAACCGCACTGCTACACCGAGAGTATCCGGCAACGGTACTTACTTAAAAAACGCGCCTCGTATTTGGCTCTTCTAACTAGAAAATGTACCGACCCCTGAACTAGAAAGATATACAGAAAAAATCAATTTATCAAAAAATATTTTAGTTGCTACCGGGATATATTTATTTGATAAATTGTTTTTTTCTGTATCTTTCTAGTTTATTAATTTAATTTATACTAAATACCAAAGAACTATGATCTAAAAAAACTGCAACTTCACAAAAATAATGTTCGAACTTAAAAAAAAATTGAGTAAATGAAAATGCATTTTAATATTAATAAAACAAAAGCATACGAATGTGTTCATATCGTTTGAAGCTGTACCTATGTACTATGTACTGTGTATTGTGTACTGTGTACTATGTACCTGGGGGAAATCTTAAGGGGTATTTCACGATATATGTTAAATTTTACTGTCATGTGTTTTTTTATGCTTTCCTCCGTGAGATTAAGGGCTCAATATGTTTTTAAAAATCCTGGTAATAAAATCCACCGCATCGTTGTCTTCTACTTCTTCTCTAGCAATATCCAACAGCTTGCCTGACCAATACATCTTGCGACTTAATAATATTAACCTAAATGTGATCTATGTATATTATTAAATCTTAATTCATGGTCACAATTATATGACTTACAACATTGTAACGAAGGCATAAATCTGTTTACGTTGCACACATATAACGTTTACATTACATAGTGTGTATTGCACACAAAATCCCGTTCATGTATCACACCTGTCTTCATAGTAAAACATATTTTTTATTACCAACATATACCTAACTTCTTCGTTAGTCTTCCAATTTCCCTCCATTTCTCCCTATCTTGTGTACGTTTTTCAAAAATATTAATGCCAAGTGGATTTAGGTGCGAATTTTTTGGAACTTAATAATACTCTAGATAATACGTACAGAATAAAAACATATTTTCCTTGTTTTAGTACTTTTCTCGGGTGGTGGTTTATTAAATTTCTAGATATTTAACTGACGGATAATTATTTATAGAGGCATGCGTGAAGGTAATGTATTACAATTTAAGCATTGTACTCCGTCAGTAAAATCTAAGGTTGTTTCACGTTGGATTTATTCAAGAGAACTGGTTACAAAATATTTATTAGGAGAACACATTCTTATTGTGAAGTTGTAATTATTCAGAACACAGGTCTGTGATATTTTAAATATGAATTAAATATATTAATTAGAAAGATATACATATAAAATCAATTTTATCGAAAAATATTGTTGTTGCGCCACCGGGATTCGAACCTGGATTTCTTTCTTAACCGGGGAAGGTGCATTATCTAACTATATAATATCTAATCTAATATATTTAATTCATATTTACTTTTTATATCTTATATAGGCAGAATTCCTATCTACGTGCTATTCACTAGTGTATGGTGGAGGTCACAGACCTTGAGCAAACCCGATTTTACAATTGAAATAAAAAAGATTATAAGTATACATGGCTTGCGCCTGTGATGCCGAAATCTATGGAACACATGCGTTTGTGATTGGTATTGCACAGGCGTATTGCTTATAATTTGAATTAAAAGAGCCTTCCCGTAGACACATTATGATTTTCGCAGTGAGTTTAAACAATATTTATGATTTTAAAGGTTTTCGAGAATGATAAAAGTATATGGCATCTTACAAGCCATCTTTATCGAATATTTTTTGTCTTGTTTATCTTTAATATCAATTATATGAAAACATTATATTATATGGCTTGCGCCTGTGATGCCGCAATCTACAAAACACGCGAGTTAGTGATTTGACTTCCACAGGCGTATTACTTATAATTTGAATCAAAATTCTATTCCGTGGACTCATTATGATTTTCTCTGTGAGTTTCAACAATATTTATGTTTTGAAAAAATCTGGCGATTGACAAAAGTGTACAACATCTTACAAGCCTTCTTCATTGCATATTTTTTGTTTTGTTTATCTTTAATACCGATAATATGAAAAAATGAAATTATTTTATAAGTATAAAAGATTTACGCCTGTGATGCCTCAATCTACGGAGCACATGCGTTAGTGATTGGTCTTTCACAGGCGCAATGCTTATAATTAGAATAAAAATAGCCTTAGAGTTTAAACATTATTTATGTTTTGAAAAGTTTTAGAGATTGATAAAAGTATACTGCATCTTACAAGTCTTCTTTATCGCATATTTTTTGTCTTGTTTATCTTTAATACCGATTATATAAAAAAAAAAATATTTTATGAGTATAAATGGCTTGCACCTGTGATGCCGCAATCTACTATCGTAATCATCAATAATCGTAACCATAAATATTGTTTAAACTCACTGAGAAAATCATAATATGTCAACGGGAAGGCAATTTTTATTCAAATTATAAGCAATGCGCCTGTAAAAAACAATTCACTAACTTATGTGTTCCGTAGATTGCAGAATCATAGGCGCAAGCCATGTATACTCATAAAATAATATAATTTTGTCATATAATCGGGTATTAAAGTTAAAAAAGACAAAGACTATGCGATAAGGAAGGCTTTTAAGATGCTGTACACTTTTGCTAATCGCCAGATCTTTTCAAAATATAAATATTGTTTAAACTCACAGAGAAAATCATAATGAGTCCACGGGATAGCATTTTGATTCAAATTATAAGTAATACGCCTGTGGAAATCAAATCACTAACGAAGTTTTTTTTTTCATTTAATCGATATTAAAGATAAAAAAAACAAAAAATATGCAATGAAGAAGGCTTGCAATATGCAGTATACTTTTATCAAACTCCAAAACTATTCAAAACATAATTAAACTCACTGAGAAAATCATAATGTGTCTGCGGGAAGGCTAGTTTAATTCAAATAAGAAGCAATACGCCTGTGGAATACCAATCACTAACGTATGTGTTCCATTCATTGCGGCATCACAGGCGCAAGACATTCATACTCACGTTTATACAAAAGAACAAAATGTATATCTTTGCCAAAAATATTTTTAAAATTAATTATCTACACAATTTTATAAATTTATTTTATAATTTAAACATACACGCCTTCCTTGCCCCTTACTGAATTTAAATATTTATAATTTGCAATCAGATAGGTAGGAAAATGTAACTAAACAGTATTAAAGGTAAATGATATACCATATATATATTGTGAGGCGTAGCCCGCCACGACTTGGAAGCGCCATTGTGAGGCGTACACGTAGGGCACAATTGTGAGGCGTATGCTAGCGGACTATCCTCCACCGACTAGTAACAGGGGAGAGCATGAATTTGTGAGTACGTGAACCAGAATCTACCTACTTACCACAATATCGAGATCCATCTTCTATATTGCCATCTTGTGGGAAATAAACTTTACTAAAAAAAAAAACAGTAAAACATGAATGGTGATATTTCATAATAAAAGAGAGTCAGCAAATTTTGTTAAATTTTATTAGAAAAATTTTAAAAAACTGAAAACTACTATAATTATATTTTATTGATAAATAAAAATAAAATTTAATTTCGGAGCTACATAATGACGACGACCATAATAATTTTACAAATAATACGTCGAGCTGCGGCGATTCCTCTTGCTCCTGCGGTAAAAATTAACTTCTTGCATCCGTCCCTCTTGGTGTTCTGGGAGCACCATTCACATTTTTTCTTATTCTAAGAATTCGTAACGTTATAATATATATATATAGGTGTATGTCATTTTACTCTAGTGAATTGGGATAAAATGACACATCAAGATCTTGTGGAAAATGCTAATAACTCTATAATTATAATGATTACTTTATTTTATATATTTTTTTATGTGTAAAACATTTCATAGTTTCATATTTTTTTTAATAAAAAAATCATTTTGAATTAATTATGATGGAACTGGTATTTTTGCTTACCCTATATCATTTTAGGATAGGTTGTCTACAGAGTTCAGCGAGAAGCTATCTATGAATCATCATCGCATGTGTTTTGCTCAATAATACATCAGCAAATGATTATGTAGGGTATATTTTTATCTAAGGGAATTTATTGTCTCGCATAAAAATATATATTTTTTAAATACCATCCACTTTGTATATAATTGTTTGAAAACCGATGTTTTCTATAATAATGCAGTGTTGCCAATTGCCAAGCCTTTAGTTCCTGAGAAATACTGTCATTTCGGGACAGGTTCCCCTACTGTTTTTATGCACATTCTAGTCGAATTTCAAAGAGAAATCTCATCTGCGGACACGGACCATAATGGAAAAAAAATTTACCCCCCTTTTTTCTCAAATTTCGATGATTCCTTTGAGTTGAAGTAACGTAAAATTCACCGCTTGTCCATGATGACATCAAAATAAAACTAAAAAACAATTGGTAAAAAAAGATTAGAAAAGTCAGTAATTTACATGATGGATTTTTTGCAGTTTGGGCATAACATTTTTTTTAACTTCTATCTGCCAAGTTTTTTTCAAATGTCACAAGATCCGAGTTCTTCTATTCATCATCATGAGGCCCATTGCCAAGCGAGACTTTTTGTCGCTGTCATCTGTCTACATAGGTAATCCCCCAGTAGTGAACGTTCTTGAAGTCCTCAACTACATCGAAGTGATGCTTTGCTTGCTTTTAATTGTTACTGGGTGGCCTTCTCGTCACTACCATGCACTTCGTTCTATAGATGTTTATTCTTAGACCAACTGCTTCTACTAGTTTAAGTTAAGTCAAAACAAATAACAATATAAATCTGTACAATAATTGAACTGGCTATCAATAAATGGACGCATACCTGGTAACCTTTCTCTATGCTCAACATGTTGACAATATATGTTTCGGCGTAAGCGCTGAGATTCAATCCCGTTAAAGCGACTGATAATATCGTCAGATAACATTTATTTGTATCTCTAATTATTTGGAAATATTTAATAAAAGATTAGCTAGAAGGAAAACAGCATTAAACGAATACTTGTAGCGTAATTCATATTTTTACAAACATCCGGGTCAGATCTGACCCACCATCGCAGAGGATGTGATATTGGACATGGGTTTTATTTGGACCATCTCTCTACAAACCATCGCAGCGACGATTTGTGTGTAAACATATCTCCTCAACCATTTATTTGCTAATGAATAGTGTTACACGCCAAATAATCAAGAATCGCATCGTAGGGTGGCTAGTAACTACTACAAGAGGTTGCCAACATTGCCGTTAGGGGGGGGGCGTGCAATCATTTTCAGGGCTATTATTTTTCTTATCGCCCATACCTATGCCGCTGTATATTATGATGGTGTGTGGAAATAAAACGTGAAACTCCAACCAAACCGGTGTTATTTATTCGTATTATCTCAGTGGCGTAACTATGCCAATTGAGACCTGCGTTAGACAGGGGCCCAAAAATTTCGCGCCCCACAATTCATTCGATATTTTTGCAAATGTCCAAGTATTAATAATAATAAAAAATATCGTTTTTCACGAGAAATACAATCTTGTAAAAACATTATCGATGTGTAGGTAGATACATGAAGAGTACTCGCTAAAATGAAAACCGCCTCAAAGCGGAGGAAGTATTTTTTAAATTGCGTGCATATAAATGCCTAACAATAATGTTTTTTTCATGAAAGTGTGAATATTATATGAGACAAAAAACTAATATGTTCTTACTATTTAAAAGATAAACCACGCAGTGCCTACTAATATTCCTATATCTTATATAGGGAGAGGAGGGTAGGGACCCCCTATACTTATGTCTAACCACAATGTGTTTGCTTCATGTGAAAGTTCAATTATTATTCTTCGCTGGGGACCAAAAAAATATTTAAATACGTATATATGAATATTAAAAAGGTAAAAAATAAACACAACAATACATTTGATAAAAACTTGTTTATTTTTCAAAATAGTAGGTGTTATTTACAACCAATTAACGATTACGTATATTTTATAAACATTTAAGATGCAACTTTTTTAAAAATTGTAGCAATTCATCAAATATTTAGATAATATCACATTTTATAAAATAGGCAAAATATTCAAACTATTACATATCTATAGTATACATGTACATATACATTTTTCTAAGCACCAAATATATCCCTTTTAGTCTTTTTTTGTTGCATCCGATTTTAATAGTTTTTCAACTGCTGAATTAAAATATTTTGACACGGTTTCCTCACAATATGGGGCAATATTGTGCATTGTGCACAGATTGTACAACTATTAAACTAATTTACAACTTTTACTCACAAACGAGTACTTTTAATTCACAAGAGCATCCGCGTCATGCGATACCAGTAGACTGTACATAGTGCACCCCTAACCCTACAGCCGGGCTCTTCCGATAAACTTATTATGTACATATAGTCACACTAACAATTCAGAATTGCCCAACTGAAATAAAAATATTAAAAACTTTCATTACTTATAATAAAATCAATCCTGAGTGAAAATAGTGTGTGCGTAGTGATCAAATAGACATTTGTCTTTTCAAATACATAATATTAATAAAATATGTAGAATTGAAAACGGTTATATCATATATTTATCTTTATTTTTACTCTCACCCCCTTGCATAATAAAATTAATATGCCAAAGTCGAGCTCCACCAATAACCAAAGCCGAGTCCTGGAGACCCTCGAATTAAATATTGTTAAATACCAACACATTGTTATTTAAACAAGGTTTTCTATAGATTGCAAACATTTTCAAGGTATTTATAGTATTTGACATTTAGCACGTTTACTTATAAATCTAAAAATAAGCTCGCCCACAACATCACTCTGTTACATTTTCACTTATGTATTTGGTACTTCACCGCAACATATCATGACCAGCCCGCATAGAATTGAATTTTATTGGAACTGATTATAAAAGGATCAGTATGAATGTTTTCATTTCATTGTATTTATCAGGCACGTGCACGTGCGCATGCAGCCAGAACATTAAAATAAGCTGTTCGTAACCATATAATGGAACTATTAAATGTATTAATATCAAAAAGGTAACATATACATTCGAAAATAGTTGGATAATGCACCTTCCCCAGTTTGGAAAGAGATCCAGGTTCGAATCCCGGTGGCGCAACAACAATATTTTTCGATAAAATTGATTTTATATGTATATCTTTCTAATTAATATATTTAATTCATATTTAAAATATCATAATATGAATAATTACTACTTCACAATAAGAATGTGTTCTCCTAATATACATATTAGGTTGTTCAGACAAAAATGTTGTATTTTGCATGGTCATTTTTGACCAGTTCTGATCCAGTCTTTGGACCCACAATACATGTTTTATGTTCTATTCATCAGTTAACATTTGGAGAATGTTATTTTAGTGAAAAAAAAATTATATTCGATAAGTTATTTTTTCCATCCTACCACACTCAAAAGCACTTTTTTTTCAGTTGAATGCGATCGAGAAGTCGGTTTTGCTACCTGCCCCTTTGGAAGCCATTGGCTCGAATATAGCACTCACTTTTCTTCTCCGGTCACTAAATGATGTACAAACGGAGTGTTGTCTCTTTTTCGATGAAATCTTCACATATTCACTTGCGAACCGATTTCATTCGTTAGATGGTGCGGTATCCGTACGCCCTACTTCACAATCTTGCTGATTTTTTTCAGATGTTCTTACACACTACATTTTGAGTATCCAAGATTGCCAGTTAATTGTCATATAGTCAATGTTGGATTTTATTTGATTTGTGTATGCAATACGTCATCAACCACTTTCTCTACTTTTTCACCTATAGGACTGTTTTTATTAAAATCACCACTTTGAATTTGTTTAAACCACCTTCGGCATTGCCAAACCGTTAAACATGCTCCAAATGTGTAGCAAATGTTTTTAGTTGCATTATTTTTTCAACAGTATTTGTACAACATGCAATTTCGAATAAATTGTTTGTTGGGTATATGGGTGTAGGTTCCATCTTAATCCACGTTCAAAAATAATAATTTTTCACTAAAATAACATTGTCCAGATGTCAACTGATGAATAGAACACAAAACATGTCTTGTAGGACCAAAGACTGGAAATACGACATTTTCGTCCGGATTGCCTGTTATTTTGAGAAATAAAGCAAAATAAAATTATTATATTGCGATATATTAAAATCTGAATAAAATAATAACAATTGTAATAGGAATATTATGAGATACATATTTTATTATGATTTATTTCATAGAAATTCTAATTGAGTACAGCTTATTTCAAAGTACTGACTGCACGCCGCTAGTACATATTTATACACAAAATTGAAACACTTAAAAATATTCATAAAAAGGGCGAGAAATACATTATTTTTATATGCAAAAATGAATTATGTCACATCACTATTATTACTATCTTTCATACTAAACAAAACATGTGGATTGAACCCCGATTTCTTGGTCACTAGGCGAGTATCTTACCGTTCAAGCTCGTTATACGGATATTTGAGTAGCTCAGATCCAGACCTGTCTTCACAAAAATTTAAAAAGAGTTAGGCATGTCATCGCTATTAAATAATATATTTAGTCAACAAAACATGACTATATATATATATATATGATAGATAAATATAGAAATGGCCATATTAGAGCACTATCTAGCGTCATTCTTTGCAATCACATATAATTGTTAACACTCAGCGCCATTGCTATCTCTAATTTTGAATCAAGGTGTGCACATAAAAAATCTTTTATGCAATTTTAAGAACCAATGCTATTATTATTTGTGCGCTGGGGAAAAAAATAAAAAAACTTTACCTTATCAATATAAGGCTATTGGTAGGGTAATGTTAGTGGCTTGTGGTTATACCTATTAAGACGCATAAATAAGTCAAGAGAACTAATAACAACTGTGAAGGAAAGCTGTATACTTCAGACACATTCTCCGCAATGAAAAATATGATATTTTACAACTCATTACGCTGGACAAGATAGAAGGCAACAGAGCTAGTAGTGTAGGTAGAAATAGATTATCTCAGCTGTATAGCCTCAGAAAGTGGTTCAATGTCCAAAATGTCAGTGATGTTATACAGGATAAATCAACATACTGCACTATGGTCGCTAACCATCATGAGGAAGAAGAAGTCTTGTTACAAATGCGCATGCACTATATTTTTTTGTACGTGCTATGGTTCTCCTATTCTATTTGCCATATATGCCCTCATGTGATTCATCTGATTTTGCTGAAATCATAGTGAATTTCCTTACTTGATAATGTTTGCAATTTAGAGTACTGTCTGACAGATGGGGTTTAGACAATTTTTGCACACAAATCTTTTGGTTTCGTTAGAACCAAAGTAGTATAGCAAAATTATTTATATATTATTTGCAGAAAATGTTAAAAATACTTATTGTTTAATCAGAATATTCAATATAAACTATTAATTTCCACCAAAGCAATCAATTTATGCAAGTTGCAGAAGGCAAAATGCATTTATGATAAGTTGCAAGAGAAAATTTGGAGATTATTAATAAAAATATTTTCATTCCTGAACACAATTTCTCTGCCTGTGACAGATTTTAGAATTATTGAAAGAGACCAAAATTTCATAAGCATGTAAACCACAAAACAGTATCAATAGCCAAAATGAGATAGATACAGATGAGAAAGGATAAACCTAAAATGTTATACTTTACATATGACTTGCACGATGATACGCTGCTTCTATAAGTAGACATTACAAAAATAATGAAGACCAAGTTATAGTTTTCCAGAATTATAGTTATTGTTTCCAAGTGGTCAACTAATCAGTAAGAGAAAAAAGACCCGTTGGAACTAATTACATTTCATATTTTTATTTATTATCTTTGTTTTATTAACCACTTAATTGAGTTTAAATTTATCTACCAGTTTCGAAAAATACCATTTTCTTCTTCAGGATGTCATAACTAATTAAAACACATATTATTGTTTCTTTACCAGAATCTATTTTTAAAAATAAAACAAAGATAATAAATAAAAATATGAAATGTAATTAGTTCCAACTAACTAAGTTAGTTATGACATCCTGAAGAAGAAAATGGTATTTTTCGAAACTGGTAGATGTATTTAAACTCAATTAAGTGGTTAATAAAACAAAGATAATAAATAAAAATATGAATTTTAACCACAAAGTTAATATTGCTAATTTTAAAAGTATAATTACATTTTACCTAGATTGATTTTTACAAAAATCTTGGTACTGGTTACCACAGTGCAGGCTTTGGATTGGATTAGCTAGGCAACCTTTTTTTAGCATTGTAAGATGAATAATGAAGAAATTCCATCAAATAAATTCATTTTGCTATATTAAGTTGTGTTAGATGTATACAATACGTTAAAAAAAAATATTCTTAGCTAAACATTATACACATATGTGCCAAATATGTCTATCCATCAATAAATAGAAGAAACCTTTGATATTTGTCAAAGCCAAAAATGTATATTATTTTTAAAAAAATATTGTCTAGCATTATTTCTAAGATTTTTATAATAAATAAATAATTATAATAAAAAATAATTTGTATTTTTCACTAATTATCTCAAAATGACATAATTGTGGCTTAGACAATCCTGGTTCTGGACTACTCATTTGTAAATGCCTGATATGTTGAACTGAAATCGTCAGTTTTGGCGCCAAATGACATCTGCCTGACTGGAGATGATATTTTAACAAACATTTATTGTTGATAATTTTTATTCATTTTATATAAAAATTTCATTATGATTATGATATATCGACACCTTAATGATAAACACAACTCAGTAACTTCAATTTTTTGTACAAATTGAAACTATTGATGTTAAAAATATGTTAATTTCTAAATAAACTGTGGAGATTTTCAGTAACCACTGACATATGTTATATACGGATCTCAAAGAATGCTGTAAAATAGCATAAAGACGTAGACAACTCAAAATGATAATACATAATCATCAAATTCTGTAGTTTTAGCTAAGGTGGTGATACGACTAGCATAATTTAGTGTATTTATTAAATCAACTATTAAAGCTACAAAGATTGCTATAGTAGCTTAACTCTATACTTAAAGCTATTTGAAATAAATTTGCTATGTACAAAAGCTGGGAAGAATATTTACATATTGAAAATCATAGGCACTTATTTACATTTAATAAAAAATGTATCACATTATATGGGTACCTAATAAAGCTCTCAGAAAAACCAACTTATAACTAAACATATGACACTACCTATAAATGTGTTGTAAAGAACAAATATTTAAATTTAATATCTATCCATTAGAATTTTGTGCTATTGCTGCTGAATTAACATTTTCGCACCTGGTATCACTCACCATCGCTGCAGAATCATTATCAGCATTCATTTGTTATAGTGTCTCAAAATACAGTGCCGAAGACACCGCATTTGTATTTCCATTTCTTTCAAGAGTAGTAGACACATGAGAAAAAATATCATTAGCCATCATTACTATTGCTAACAGAGACACACAAGTCTATATAAGGTCCATCTGAGCATCCTACCCCGAGATATGGCAAGAGTGGAAAATATGAAAACAAGCATTCAAATTATTGGATTGATTAAACCATAACAATTGGGTTATAATTTAAATTTTTCAAATTTATATATAAATATTGTTAAAAAAAACTACCATTTCAAATACATTTTAAAAATTAGAAAGACAAATGAGAAACTTTCAGCCCAAATCTACCAATTCTACAAGATATACAGTGAAACCCTCTCAATAAGATCACATTCATCGGTCCGAAAAAGTCCTATACAAATTACCTATTATTTTTATGCTTAATACGTTTTCCAAATAATAAGTTCCCGCCTAATTAAAATATTTATGACAGAACTCAATTTATCCATACAAAAATACCTTTGTAATATGTTTTTCAACACAAGAAATTTTGTTTGACATTTTCAAAAATGAAAGTGGTATTCTTTCAATGGGTGCAATCAAATTAAGTTTTTGGGTTTTGCCCCCATCATAAAATATCTATTCACTGACAAAAACAAATAAGACATATTTGAATAGGCCAATAAAATTTACTGCCTTGCTTCCAGGAAACAAGGATTGCCACCATTGTCCCTGTGGCTGCTGCTGTAAATTATTTTAATAAGAGCAGCATTGGTAATACTAATCTTGTTTTATTTTTTGTTAATTTTTAACTTTAACTATGCAAACATTCCTGACCGAAAAACTCAATTCTTAAATTAACGGTTGTTTTATGGCAAGCTTATCCTTTCAGAGAACAAAATAATGCATTACTCTAATTGTACACTGTTCTGCATTAACTGAACATTCAATACATTTCGGGAATTTAAAATATTGTATTGTTTCATCAACATTTTTTAATTGTATAAATAGATTTTGTATAATATTATGTATGTATAAATAATATGCAACTAATCAACAATTTTTATGCAAATTTCTTTATTTCTTATTGTTATTACTTAGTTTTAGTTCATGAAATTGTTAAAAAAAAAATATATATATGTTTGAAATCCGATAATGTTCCCTTTTCGGTGATACCATACCCCGTTTCATTAGGAGCTTCAATTAGCATTACTGGTGTATATTGAGAATACGTAACTTCTCAGATCTTTACAAAAAAACATGTTTTCTGATAGAAGCAAATTCGCAATGGCGAACACGGTTACTTTTCGAATGGTACAATGGCAACTAAAATCTAGAAGTTTTGAATTCAGGGCACACAACTCTACTTTTTCTTAAAAAATAAAATTACTAATGTGTTTCGCGACTGATGATTAGCGCTATTCTTTCAATTAACTTGTACCATGATATAACAAATTTATATAATATTTGAAATTTCATCGACAAAATATGTATCGTTTAAATATGTATTGAAAACTGAATTAACTCGGAAAAAAAATATCCGGCTGATTTTTTTGTTTGTTTGAACTTTTTACATCAGCACAAAATAAATAAATAAAAAAAAAAATTATATTGTAATCATATTTGTGATTAAAAATTAAAATCTTAAAAGGACAAAAATGTTAATGTATTTTCGCATAAGTTCGGCCCTGCCGATGTTCAATGTTGTCTAAATAATTTATTCGAAAATGCACTGCAAATGAGATTCAGTCAGGGTGAATATTACATGTTTTAATGGAATACAATAGCTTTTATTGACATTGCTCATAAAGGTGATGTTTTTGGACATTTATATTGATCATACAAGTATTGAAAATACATGTAAAAATCACCAAAAGGGATTAGTTTTAGGTACAAGGTCAAAACAGGTAACTATTTAAAAACAGTACTTTTAAAAAAAATATGCATTCTTCAAGTTGAACAGCAGGAAACAGTAAAAAAAATTACAATTTGTAAAAAGAAATAAACTTAAAGCAAGATAATAAAATAATGTCTGACTTACATGTGATATCTTTTGTCATATTAAATCTCCTATTACGAGCGACCTATCCTTAACGATAGAAAAAGCGCCAGTTTGAATTCTAAAATCAATTTCACATTTTTGTCTTGTCGGTGATTCTATTTCCGATTTATTTTTCTTTTAATATTTATTTGATACTTTCAAACATTCTTTTTACAGTTTAGATAGCTATTCTTTGAAAATAGTAAAAATATTGATGATATGTATTCCACGTACATGTCTATTTAAAAGTAAAACATTTTTAAATAATCATAATAGTAATGTAACTTTAGTTAAAATGCAGAATTAGATGTCAAATATAAATAATGCGAAATCCCTACTAATAAGTTTACACGCTTAATAGGTTTGATTTTGCTGGTCCCTTGGAAAATGTATTAAAAGGGGTTCACTGTAGTAATATATATTGTCAGATTTTTACAATTTTATAGCAATGGTACCAATGGTGAGCTTTTTTTACTACCTACTTATAAACTTGACACTTTTTGTTACTTTAATATAAAAATACATACATCTCTGCTATCAGAAAACACAAAATCATGTTTGAAAACAAAAAATGCATTGAAATTTTACTTTAAGGAATCATGCCATTGCAACAGTCATGGAAAATATCCTGACAATATGCTATGTATTAATTTAATATTTATTTATTACCATACATTCTTTACGTAAATATAAGTGGTAAAGTACAATAAACAAAAAGTAATTTTAATAGTTCGCGATAATTTGTTTTATGTAAGCGAGTAAAAAGATGTTCTCCATAGAAAGTATACTAATTTATAAAAATATATTCAATAAAGAAACCGATATATCATAAGAACTTTTAGCAGATAATGGCTTGGTGTAATCTCCCGGCATTGAACTATAAAATCTAGTGCTCCCTTCCACCTTCCAGAAGATAATGGTGTGCCTTGCTCGGACACACGCGCATGATATAAACATCGCGGATACTGTGTGGATATGAACTAGAATGAGAAATCGTCTCAACGAGGAACACGTAAATGATTTATATAAAAACAGAGGTTCAGACTTTTGTGTACCAAAATGAACTGCAAAGGATTTCACAAGTTTGTTTGTTCCAATTCAAACACGTCTGGAAATCAGAGAAATGTAAAAGATTTAAATAAAACAATTGTGTAAATAAGACTAATGAATGATGGGAGGAGTGGGGTAATAAGCGGTCTCCCAGAATCTAATGTACAAAAGGTGACAACCCTACACCCTATCTCACACACTATCCAACAGAAGGATATGTACTTTCTTTGTTAAAATAATATGAGCTTTGCCCATTTCATCTATACATATTAGAAACTAAGAATGATAATGAGTATGTGGATATCAAGAAATAGTATTTACTTATAAGACAAACACTTTCCGAGCTCTACAATTCATAAATGCTAGGATGGCTTGTGTCTGTGAAGAGGATCTGCCTTGGCAGTATATGTTCTGAGTAATACCGGTGACACCTTTTGTTAACAGTCCTATGAAAGTTCTACATTTAAAATATACAACATTTTACGCTGGCACTTGATAAAATATAATATAAAATCCGCTCAACAGAATAAGAGATAACCTATGACTAAGATGTTCTTGGCACCCAGCACTGTGATCATACGTCAGAGGAAACATTTTCAAGAATAGAATTAAATTATTATCAGCCAATACTTGAACACTTCCTGAATGAACAAGACACAACCAGCCCGATGACTTTAACCTTCATGATGGAGCCTGCGTAAGTTGCATAAGTAAAGGCCGTAACAACCTACGAAACTGTATTCAGAAGGTTCTAAAAAGTCGAGATAACTCAAGAACCTATTTTACAAATGGTGTGTTTGCGCAGTGGGACCTCCTTAATTCAGAGTTCAAATATCCAAAAATTGAAATATCGAATTACATATTTAAAAATAAAGTTAACAAATATGTGAAAAAATAAAAATTTATTAAAATATATAAATTATTTTATCCATTTGTATGATTTTACTGCTTTGAAAAATGCAATTTTATATATAATTTATTTATTTTCAAAAAAACATTTACAGCCATTATATTCTTTAAAATAAAGACTATGATTTATGGTTGTTTTTATTTCCATATCCAATGTGGTTATATTTTACAAAAAACATTTTCTGTTATGCCTGAATCATGTGGTGCCACATGATTCATGATGCCATGCCATGTGACAAACATCATAGTTAGTATTAACTAATTCAATTTAAAATCTGTGGGTACTATAAAACCACATAAAAATTATATTCATCCTACAAATTCAAATCCTATTTTAATATAATAAACACATTAATAATGCAGGTTATGAACACAAATTATAATACAGTATAGATATTGCATTTGTACTGCACATTATGTAAAATTTATTGAATATTTATATGTATTATAATAAATCGAGCATCTCTTTTATATTATTATATGTACATGTATTTTAAAAAATGAGCAAACTTAATGGTTAATATGATACAAAAATATTTATTGGAAAAATCCAATATATTGTCAATATTGAAGTCTATCAATAATGTATATTTGATTCTTAACATGTACCTGAGTCGCCAAGTAAATCTTGTAATAAATTCAAACAAATTGAAGTATATTATGTAAGTTAATTCCATGAACCTAATCCCCAGGAACACAATTATTACTAGTAATACGGTAATAATAATCACTATAACAAAATAATTGAACTAAAATGAGTTTGTCTTCAACCACTTTTAAATTGATGCCGGTTTCAGAGTGTCAACCTTTTTATCAAGGCGGAACAAAATAATTTCTTAATTATCTAATTTTGTCATTGTTCCCTTAATCATCTTGAAATGTTATTTTTAAATACTTTCAAAAGCCGGCTTTGAGGTTCAATTGGGCTGGTTGTCAAATTTAGTTATTATCATAAAACACAAAGTTATTTTAATTCACCTATTAAGAAAAAATTATCATTAAGTTAGTGCTTCAAATATTATAACAGTTTTTAAGTAGCAGATTTTTTCCTGTTGCTTCCGGTATCTACTGCTTCATCTCAGAAGATTTGTGGAAATGAAAATAATGTTATAGAACAGGGCCACTTGTCAACCACGGTGTATCACGCGGCCCTGATTAAATGTGAAGTTGAAATTAACAACAGATTATATGAGATATATGATACAGAACCAATTTTTGGAATTGCTTATCTCTACAATGACACGGCCCCGTAATGAGGCAACCAAGATTATACAAAAACATAATTGTAAAATCAAATTTGCAAGGTGGAGGAGGTAGTGTTTTCTAATCAAAACATAAAGATTTATGAAACAATCATGTTGTATTTAAAGTATGGTAAAACCTCATTAATTCGAACTCCGTTTATTCGAAATTTGACATAATTCAAGATTTTTCAAACACAATATACCCAAAATAGCGATGTCTCCCTCTCCTTTGTTGCCAGGCAGCATTGTATCACCGCATTGATAAATTACATTATTATTGAAATTATTTGTCTTATTGCGTATTTGTCCGAGTAAATTGGATAAGTAGCCGCGTAGTACTTACTTATATATTACTATTAATGCAAACACCATCGGCTTATTTAAAAGCAAGATTTTGGACTATGGAGGCCGTGACAATCGGCACGGAAACAACGACAGAGATCTGGCGTCGCAAAGCGGCCACTACCTAGCAGAAAGCAATATATTAAATAATATGTATTAGTGGATACGATCACCAAGATGGGTTCCATTAAAGTCAATCTTCAATTTAAATCATTTTCTTGATTTTTGATGTGTAAAGATAATCCATTATAATCGGGTTTTTAAAATAAGTTATTTGTTTAAATCTGTGTTGTAATCATGGTTATGTAGGGACTATTTAACTTTTTTTTTTATATGGACTAAGTGAAAACATTCCATGTACCAAGTGAAAAGAAGGTTAAATACGATTTATCGTAATTTTCTATTTTGATTGAATTGTTTACTTTTTACATTTATTATTTTGACAACTTGTTTGTTATTTTTAAATATGTGGATACTGGTATATATAATCAATTCAGCTTTATGAAAAAAGTTAATAAGTAAAAAAAAAAAAATTTAAAAATTTAATTTTCATTATCGTAAGTTATTTAAACTTTTTTCTTGATTTTTGGTCCCCTCAATTTCGAATAAACGGAATTTTTCTGTATTAAAATCATCAAAATTACTGAGATTTTATATTGTTTTAAGAAAAACATACATATATTTTGACAAAAAAAGCGAAGTACAACACCTTAGGCAAACAAATATCAATTTATCGAGTAAAGTTAGTCTACAAAAATAGAAGACTGAGAAATGTAAACTAGTAATAAAATAATAAACCTTGTTATTTGAATAACAATGTGAATTCATTGTTTTCCAAATAACATGTAATGATTGAAAATATATAGATATTTGAAGCACCACAAATGAACTTGTGTGAATGTCACCAAGCTCGAGCAAAAATGCAGGCTATAGGCCGAGGATAGTTCATCATTTGTATCAGAGCATTGTTAATTTGAAAAATAATTTTATATCAATAGTTGTATAAAAACCAATTAAGGCAAAAAGTATAAAAAGTCAATATATTGTAGTAATACATTTTTGCATTAAAGTTTACAGTATGATTAAAAAACATTATTTTTTATCACCATCATGATTCATTTTCCGTAATATACTCGGTCCTGGATCCGCTAATGTGTACGTTTCGGGTTCAAACACAGGAGGGTATTCCAGGTGCGGATAATCTGGAGTGCTCGCATTACCGGAGCCCTCGCAGCTAGGGACAGTCAGCGTAGACGCACTGGGAGTCATAGAGAACAAATAGGAGTCAGAGCTGGAGACGTCTGTGTAAGAAGTGGACGGGACGCCCTACGAAAATAAGACAAAACAAAAACATAAAGCGGAAATAAAACCAAATAATGAAACTATAGAAAAAATGCAAAAAATGTATAAAAACACTAATAAATGAGGCCAAATAAAATGTAAACCAAAATTAAGCAAACTAAAGAGATTAACCTTAGAATAAACAAAATCTTGGGTCCGCTCGTCTGCTGTAGTAGGGGGGGGGTGTTTCCTGAATACGGCTCTGTGGAGACGTGGGGAACCTAGAAGGGTTTTTTCTTTGACTGGGCTTACATTGGAAGCAGAAGCAGAAGATGCACCCTTCCTTGTCACTGCACTTCCATGCTGGAACATCTGGCGCAACCTTGATATTCCAGATGGTGTTGTGGGGGTTTCTCTGTACAACATATCAACAAATCTATTTATTTTTGTTTCAATATTTTCAGCCAACTTTATACACCATAAAAAAATCAAAAATATAATAAGAAATATGTATATAATGTATAACTAATATAAAATGAAGTAATGGTTACACCATCATTGCTGCCAGCAAAGTGCTACATGGTGGAATATGCGTAATGGCCCATGTCCACAGATGAGCTTTCTCTAGGAGATTCGACTTGAGTGCGCCTAAAAGCAGTAGAGTTTAAAGCAAAGCGAATGAGGCATCAAATACACGCGTACCTTTACAGACTTTCAGTCCCATTGAAAAATCATCGTGGCCATGGGCCATAATAGTAATGTGATGTAAACAAATATTTTTGACAACTTTAATTATATGTGCATGATTGAAATAAAATTAATAACTAAATTACCATCGTGCCATTCCTCCGCAGGGTTAGACGGATAGGAAAGAATGTCACACTCTTCTGTTCTGATATGCTACTCTTGCCTCATTTACTTTTATACATCTTCTCATATGTTCTCGACGATCATTGAAGGCCTTTTTCCATTATCTGATATACCTTAACATGCCGGCTATAACATCATGTCATTCAATTCCATTTAAACATGTATTCCAACAATATTTCAACATTTTTATTAAAATATTAGGCGTGTCAAAATCTTGGAAAATACCTTGAATTAACACTGCTGCCATGTCACCCCTCCCCCTCATCAAAAAAATTTTTTCTTTTACATATTTAATTATGTGAGGTAGTTCAAGAAACATTTACTTGGATGCACTGATCACAAAGACTGGCGACAGTGACAAATTCGAAGACGCATACAACTATCTAAAGTTGGTATGAACCAACTTACAAGAATGTGGAAAGACAGTCAGTCCACACTCTTGTATTTCCATTCTTTATGTATGCAGTAGAGACTTAAAGACAGATCGCAATAGTGATAAGCATAAAATAGACACCTTTGAAATGTATTGCTGGAGAAAGATGTTAAGTATTCCATAGACAGCACGACTCACGAATGCCTCAACCCTGTAAACAATTCTAACCACAGCAAGCCCTACCTACAACAGTAAACAAAAGATTCTTCCAATTTTTCAACCACATTATGCATCAAAGTATAGGAGATTATCCTGGACACGAATTCAGGCCAACGAAGACCTGGAAGAGTGCCGCAACGGTGGATAGATGTGTTGCATCTGGCTGGAGACTCCGGAGTCAGCTGTGAGGGTGACCCAAGACCGGGACTTGTGGAGGTGTATTATGAGTAGTCTCATCTGATTGAGGTTACTATATGCCAATAATGACATGAAGGAGGAAAAAAAAAAGAAACAATTCTTCGCTTACCTATTTATTTATAAAAAAATATAGTAATACCTCGTTTATTTGAAATTCACCGCAAAGTCGAAGTTTTGGAGCAGAATGTGGTTCCTCTGGAAAGTTTTCATACTAACATGTACTGCGTATGACGCATGTTGACAGGTTCATGGATTACGTCGTTATTAAAAATGGCGCATAAAGATAATGCATTACAATCAATTATTTTTTAAACAAGTTCTTTATTTTAATATGTGCTGTAATCATAATTATGAAGTCACTATTTAACGGTTTTTTTTAATATGGACTAAGTGAAAACATTCCACATGACCAAGTGAAAATAACTCAATAATATTATTTACCAAAATTTTCTATTTTTATTGATTTGTATTTTGATAATTTGTTTGTTATTTTAAAATGTGTGGATATAGGTGTACATAATTACATCGAGTTGTAATGAAAATCATTAGTACAGGCAGTTCTCGATTTACAAACGAGTTCTATTCCTTGAGGTTGTTCGTTATGCATTAAAACACCTAAATTTGCATTTTTGGCATATACAAAGCAATCATATAAGTTAGCGGTCATTTTTACATATGAAAAGCATTATATTAGCTCCTTGGCCACCCACATCGCAAGTTTATCAAGTTAAGATATCACCGACACTGCAAATCAGATCTTTAACCAAATTATTATTTCCAGCAGTGATATTGTACTGCGCTCCATAGAAATCTGTTTCAATTCAAAAATACAACGAATTACGTCTGAAATCGACTGTAAAAATCGTCATTTTTCCTCCATACAAAATTGACAGTTGGCGCTCACTTTTGCGTTGCCAGATCGCAATTTCATTAAATAAAAAAATTTAACACACATACTCTCATGTCGACATCAAAGTGCTGATATTTTTACAGTTATCGAATTTTCGAAATCGCCTATTTTCTCATTTTTGTTGCCAAGTAATTCAAGTAAATAAGATATTATTTTTTAGTTATTAATTAAAATTAATATACAAGCGTTTTACTATAAATACAGTGAGTGTGCCACTAGGCAGCATTGGCCATTGCCGCGACCGGCGGCATCATTTTATGTGTGTTGTTAGTGCTATGTAAGTGTGATATGTAATTTGTACATAGTTGTGATGTAAAGTGCTAATATTATTTTGTTTTAAATATCAGATTAAACACAATAATATTAATAAAACCTGATGTCGTCCTTTCAAAAAACAAACATAAAATAAATAATAATGTTCTAAATGTTTTATCCTGACAACACTATCAACTTTTATTTATTCATTTTTTTCAACTTTTTTTCATCTCAAAACTGTACGAAATCGCGGTCGATGGACGCTTATGATGAAATAATACCCACAATTTTTTATTTTTTATTTAAATGTTTTCATAGTTTTTTTGTAAAAATAAAATTCAAAAAACTAGCCTGTGAATTTAGAATTTTGGCGCCAATATGGGTGGTATGATAACTGTTTCACCTATGATTTTTCTAGGCAGCTAACAGGTTAAACATCAAATGTGTATGTTTTATTATAACGATACCCTAAAAACGTTAAATAAGTTGAAAAAATATTAATAGAACCAAGATATGTATAGTAATAGTCAATTTAAAATAAAAACATAAACAAAATTATACCTTTCCAGTTCCATTTGATTACCCAGTTCAACAACTTTGGGCGTTACATAAATAAATAAAATCTTAAAATTATGATGTTTGTTATATGTTATATTTGGAAATCGAGAAAAAAATTGAAATTTTATTTTTTATTATTGTAAGTCGTTATTCAAACTTTTTCTTGATTTTCGGTCCCCTCAACTTCAAATTATCGGAATTTTACTGTATATATTTGAATGAAACTGAAAAAAATATGAAGCATGTGTTTGATTTGATATCAATTATGACTTTTTTCACAAATTGAGATTCAAAAGCGAGAGCGATAAATTTAAGGACTGTTGTTGAGCAGATGAGCGGTAGATACCGGCAGTCTGATGGCGGGATAAACATTTTTTAGTAATTTAGGTATTGGTGAACGTGGTGTGTCACCCAAAATATCGTGGTATGTCACCTTCGACATAAATATCGTAGGTTCGCTATCACTGGCCTAGAATATCTAATCTCTACCATAGCTAGGAAAATGTGTTCTTTTTACAGTATACAAAAATAGTAGTACATATTATTCTATCAAAAACTACCATGAAACTGCTTTGTTATATTAGATATTTTTTTAAATCGTTTGATACGAATACATTGGAGCATTTGAACAGCACATGTGAAGGAAACAAGCGACCCATAAAAGAAAGAACATTTGAACAGCATGTGTGAAGGAAACAAGCGACCCACATAAAAGAAAGAACATTTGAATACAAAATAAAATATTATAGATACATACCTGATATCCAAAGAAAGTTCAAACTGTGGGGAAGTTCTGAGAGATTTATTGGGTGAAACTAGTGGTAATGACATTGGAGTGTACTGAGTAGCACTCTTCAATGGTTTGTGGGCAGCAGATGTGACTGCGCGAGCACTTTCACTATTTGGCAGTGCCTTGTTCTGTAGTTTATCGGATTTGACGATGGTGGCCTCACTACTTTTCATATAAGTGGATGGTTCGCTATGTTTGGTGTAAAATTTGTCAACTTTTATACTTGGATTGGAGTGTTCATTATGTTTTGCCGTATAAACTTTATCATTTCTTCTCAGCGAATCCAACCAAAACTTTTCAGGACAATCCCCTTGCTTGAACACTGGTTTAGTATCGATTCCTGAAGACTTCCTGTCACCTACAGAAGTAACAGAACCCTGCCGACTAACAGGCTGCCGTGTTTTATTAATTATTTTCGGAGGCGGTAAAGGCTTTCTTAATTCAATTGGTAATTTTCTTGAAACTGTTTTAAGATCATTAACAATTGAAGAATCTTTATTTAAATCCAAACAATTATCTGAATAAAGTGTTTCATAACCTAAATCTGTTTTGGCATGTGGTTTGATTAGTTCGGTGGTGGTAAGAGATGGTTGATCATCACCATAGATGAATTCGTATCCCAAATCTTTAGCATTTTTAAATGATTTATAATCACTTTGTTTTGTGTCTTCGGATGTTTCTTTATTAGTGATAAAATCAGAATCGTAAGCAATTTTTTCATAACCATCTTTGATAGTTTGAAATGACAGTTTTCTCGGCACGGGTGGCGGATTTCCTACTATTGAATTATCATATTTCATCGCTTGCTGCAGATTGACATCATTTGTCTCATCGTATTTAATTGTTTCATAGCCATCATTTTTCTTTTTCTTTGCACCAGATTTTAGTAAATAATGATGTTCAGTTCTCGTTTTATCAATCTTCTGTTCGGTCACAGGTTTAAAACTGGAAAAATTTTGAGAAGAAATCATGTCTGTGGAGTGCTTTGAAACTTTATTAACGCTAATAACCGGGGTCTTCGGTAAGCTTCTGTTCTGTATCTGTTCCATTTTAGATGGTGATATATTCTTCTCTAAGAATGTGGGGATCTCCCCGTATATTACATCGGGAACAATTTTATCTAGTTGCTTCTGCAAATTATTATTATCTCTTAGAGTCCGTTCTTGTTTTCTATGTAGATTCTTCTCATCAGCCCTGCAGTCTCTTTCAACTCCCATCAACACTCTGTTAGAGTACACTTGCCTCCTTTCTTCCTCCTGCTTATTCAACATAAACTGCTCTAATGTAACAAAACCAATAAAATTATCCGGTCGTTGAACAATATTCTTCAGGAATGGCGCATTACATTTTGGTTTGGGAGCAAAATCACTTTTTTCATAATCAATTAAATTGGGATTAGAGGCATGAATGAAATTCATAGGATTCGCCTTCTTCTGCTGCTTCTGCGTCAAGTCAGGGAGGTTATCATCTTCTACAATATTCTTGTCATTGTCTATGGATTCTATTTTCTTTATTTTAGCGATATTTTCAGAAGTCTTGTCATTGGAGTTTTCTTGAGCAATTTGGGAAATTGTAAGCTTTGAGGAGGCTTGCGGTATGTCTGATACTGAAGGAGCAGATAAAGGAATTTTCCTATAACTTCTGTATCGATCGGTGGGCACTGGGACGTCATTACTTTTAAACTTTGACTTTTCTTCTTTACTTTTACTAGTCTTGGATGAAAAAAATCTATTAAAATATTTTCTATCGAGGCTCGTGGAGGAGTGGTCCACGTTTTCCTGGGAATCAGATTTATGCATTCTGTTTGTAAATTTTTTCAATGAACCAAATTTATGTGACTTTTCAGACTTGTCCTGTTTATCACTTTTGTTTTTATAATTTGGAGCGGAATGGCTTTGTGCTAAATCATCATCCGAGTAATCTGTTTCTGAGAAATGTTTAGATTCTTCTGTTTTTTTATCCTTTTTACTGGCTCTTTCCCAAGAGTCGTTATTGGTCAGTGTGGCTCGTGTAATACATTCCACCCAGGCAGCCATGGATTCGGCTGTATCAGAGGCAAAGTAGAATACTGTTCCAGTGTGATATATTTTAAAAGCACATTGCTTGGATTTCACTTCCTGAGCCGCTGATACAGTGAAACCACTCAAAAAGATCAAACAATCCGCTTTAGATGACTGAAACAAGTTTTTTTTAAATGTATAGTGAAATAAAAATTACTTGCAAAAGTACACACTAAATCTTCATTCAAAGCAAGAAAATGTTTGGAATAATTTTTCTACTTACATCTTTGTACTTGAAGCCGTAAAAAGTATTGCCCAGAAGAATAAACCATCTCAATTGCCAATTGACATTGCTGTTATTTTTTGTACGGCATCGCTGGTAAAGATAACCTTCCATGTCACATGAACCCAAATCTTTAACGGAAATTTTTCTTCTCTCTAAAATATTTTAATAATTCAACATTTTAATGTGATATGAACCTTTATGGAAAAAAAAATGTGAGTACTACAGGATGTGATTACCACTGGTTCCCGTGCCACAAAGCAACTCTGATATATGCGGTTTTTTGAAAAAGCAGTAGTTGTATAATTTGTTTTTATAAAGTAATATTACTTATACTGTAAAACCTCGTTATTGCGAAATCCAAGGGTCAAAAAAATAAAATTTAGTAATAACAAATTCCCACATATAATAAAATTTTAAAAACATATTTGATTCTTTTTTGCACGGGAGATACGTTTCAGAGACTACCATGTTAAAAAAATGTGTAAAATTGAAGACTGGTTCTACCATATAAATCACCTGTAAGTCTTATATTTAAAAAATGTTATAATTTTAATTTAATAAGTGCAGCATTTAAATAAATTTAATTAATATTTTTATGCATACAGTAAGAACCGCGTTACTTCGAACCCCTTTTATTCGAAATTCGATGTAATTCTAAAATTTTCAAACACTTCATGACCTAAAAATTTCATACTTAATCTATCTCTTTAATACAAAAACCCCATTAACATGTAGTACAAAATTATTTTCAGGCCCAAGCGTCATAAATCAATATGTGATTGTGAGTTAGTTGTAAAAAAAATTACCAAAGTTTGCAATATTTTCTTCTTTATTTCGTTCTTTATGTATTTTGCAATACCTGCTGACACAATGCGTGTCTGAGCCCTACTTTGTGGCAATTTCCTTTATATTATGTAGCGATAAAATTGGGGAATTCTGGGTACGCTTTCTTCAGTTGGCTGCTTTCATAGACAAGAGACATTATATTATTGATAAAATCGGAGTTAACTTTATCGAGTTTCATCATAATGGATGGATATAAATAAAAACAATGTTATAACTATACTTGAGTTAACTCTCATCGACAGAAGCATTAAACATACAAAAAATGGAAAAAAAGGAAACAAGGTTTAGATTAGCTCCCGTTACAACTACCCCTCCACCTTCCACCAGTAACTACGCACCCTCCCCCACCATCTGTCGGTACCTAATTACTTGTATATCTATCACCTAAGCCTTGTTTCCTATATTTGTATGTATTTAGTTTAATACTTCACCTGTCGATGAGAGTTAATGTTTCACTCGAAACTCGAGTAGTGCAAATAAACTCATTGTTTTGTTTCATTAACATTGTTTTATTTATATGATGGATATAAATAAAACAATGTTAATGAAACTAGAGACATTGTTTGCGCTAATTGATTTTACTTCGATGCGTTATTGTTTTTCGCCTATTGTAAATTCCCCTTTTGATTCTTTTTACTAATAACTGTGTTCCGTGTTGTTAAAATGGTTTTTTTGTTGGAAGATTGACTTTTCGTATTATTTCACGTATTTCTAATAACTGCGTTTATTGCGTTAATAATCTTAATTTTCCTTGAAAGACTTTATTGTTAACTTATCTTATTATTTCACATGAAATTTTTTGAGTGATCCCGAGACACCGGCAAAGCATACACTCATTTGATGCGGTGGTAAAATTTATATTGCCTAAGTGTCAAAATAGATGATTTTAGCTGAAACATGCCTGACAATTAAAAATGTTTAAATTTATTCTTATTATTCTTAATTTAGTGTAATAGTTATTGTGTATTTTATTTAATGATTGTTTAATTTCCTGAGAACATTTTAAGGTAGGATCTTCACTCATTAGGAGAAATAGATCTAATATTCACCCTAATTACTTTCAGTAGTACATATGTATAATAAATTACATCAGGATTTTGTATTATATTAATATTTGTGTATAATAAATACATACTGTGTTTTCAAAAAGATTTCATGAAATATGTCAAAATATGTATGCTTTTCGTGAAATTAGTGGGATTTTTAATGACTGGCGATTCTTTTATGCGATCGCATGGCAAAATTTGTAAAAAAAATATTTTTAGGGTCCCTTGAATTTCGTACTAATGCGGTTCTACTGTACCTACTTTTTAGATTTTTTAACTAGTGTTAAAGTAAAAAAAATAATTGGTTCTTTTTCTTCAACCGTGTTATTTCTAATCCATGCAAAAAAGAAACATGCAAAAAGAGAATCAAGTGAGTATAAATTCCGCACCATAGCAAAAAAAAATGTAATGTGGCTTTACAGACGTTTATAAGTTCCGCAAACAAGATACCCTGTACATTTAATATATACATAGTACCATACAGTCAATAGACAAATAAAGGCACGACTATTCCTACAAAACTGAATATTTATATACAAGTACTTTTGATGTTACAAATAAATATATGACAAAATCCTAAAAATATCAACATGACATATCGAAATATTAAAGATCAAAGGTCACCAAAATTGATTTTTCGCGGATAACTTGTCTCCTATGCATCGTACGTCGATGAAAGCCATTATGATGAAAGATGAAGGATATATATTATAAACGTTTTAGAAAACATTATTACAGTAAAAACTCATTAAAATTAACGCTGCTATACTGTAAAATGACGTATATTAAAATTTATTCTCAAAAATTAATTCCCTACAATTAACTTTTCATATAAAAATGAATTTATATAACGAAATTTCATTAATATTTATAACACAATTATTTTAGTCCCGTACGAAAAAATACCAATATATTTACATAAATATATAACAATTTTTTTTTGTTAGAATGAAAATATTATTTCGAAAGCGATGCCGTCGGTCGGTCATGTTTGTCAATGTTGACGGCGGCCCGCTGCCCCGCTGTAAAACTTCTCCTTGGGATCATAAAGCATAATCTCTATGTGGTTCAAGGTTAGTTTTATTGCCGATTGTCAAAATATGTTAAAAGGGAACCCATCCCATGCTCTGAAGCACACACGTGTTCACACCTCTAACAACGGATCGTAACAGACCAAATGGAGGAAACAAAATTAAAAGGAAAACCCCGAAATCGCCATTAGCATGTTACATGCGTACACGCACATATGTATGACGCCCCCAGAGCTCAAGTCTGGTCCGCTTTGAGCACATACAATTCTGCACATTATTATCTTCAATTTTCACTTTTCATCTTCATTATCATCCGTCAACTTAAAGGTACATTTTTTAATATTTTGTGGAACCCTAACTAAAATGGCCTCAGGTCGTGACAATTCCCGCAAAATTTTAACCCTTGACAAAAAATTATAATTCCGAATTTATCTCTCTCTACTATTTAAGAAAAAAAAGATAGAAGATCCATTTGAACCATGCAAAACTCTCAATGCCTGAAGCGGCTCTACAATTAAACACAATTAAATTTAATATTGTTTTATATTTACGACATTCTGAAATTTCCAAAAATATAGCCGAATTTTAGTTTATCTTATATTGTTTCGTAAAATGTTTTTAATTTGATTGTTGCGTTGTTTGCAGAATACCTTATTATGTCATATCCCATATTAAACTGATAATGGGTGTCTTGTTTGCGGAACTTATAAACTTTTTGAAAGACGTGCTACTTTTATTGCTACGGCATGTTTTTTTTATTTCGCTATATGTGGAAATTCATTATTACGAATTTTTATTTTTTATTCTCTTGGATTTCGCAATAACGAGAATTTATTGTATCTACAAAATTGGTTATATGCATTTTTTTCATGAGTTTAACCCTTTTCGAGATATATCAAAGAGAAAGGATAACAATGAATTTGTTTACGGGATAACGCTGTATAAACTGCAGAGCAACACGCATAATGCACTTTACGATGCAGATTATATATATTTTTTTTTCTTCTTTTTTTTATTAATATTAAAAATATAATACAATTTCAATAATCAGTGGATATATATTTTAACATTTGTTTCTTCTCTATGAGAGTAAGACTAGTGTATAGAGGAGTATATTCGAGTTAATTTATGTTTCAATTAGTCTGTGTACATATTTTTTTTTACTTCAGTTACAAATTTATGATAGTCCATAATTTTTCTAATTGTGATGGGAAGATTGTTAAAAAATTTGATACCTTGATAAATATATTGATTTTGAGTTGCGGTATATTTTAGTTTTGGGATATCAATTTGATCTCTATATCTTGTAGATCGGAATTCGCTTCTAAAATTTAATTGATTTTTAATTTTGCAAATTTGAATTATTGAATTTTTTTGTATATGTCTACTATTTTTGGTACTTTAAAATCTGTGAAAAGTTGTATACTAGGATAGTCTTTTAATTTAATAGTCTTATAATATAAATAGTAATATTGAATAGTGAATTGCAAAAATGTTTATTATTTATAAACATTTACTTGTTTATCTTTTTTTTTCGGATGATGGAAAATAAAATATATTCAATATTTGCAAAACCATTTTGGCTCAAACGTTGTTGTTGTTGTTGTGTTCGACGGTTATTCTGACAATAGCAAGAACATAAAGGCAATGGAGCAGCAGAGGCGAACCGCTGCAATTTTTGCTTCTTACGAGGTTGGTTTCAATAAAAGTATAAAAGTGCCAATCAGTCAAAAAAAGTTTTTGTCCAACCAATCCAATAAGAGCAAATTTATTGACATGTTCATTGAAAAGTGACAGTGTCAACACCCCAACAAAACAAGCCCGGGATGGTGCTAATGTTTTAATCATTGAGACAGCTATCGAAACATCAATACAAAAGACAACTGAATATGTAGATCTCTTGGTACTTCTAATAGGGTGAACTTAATCGAGCTAAAACATATTTTTCAAGAAACTTGGAAAGGGAAATGTTGAAACACAGCTGTATTCGTCTGAAAGCTTTGGCAATTACCCTAATTGCAAAAAGCATATATTATTTGTACATTCTATGACCGGCTGTGACAACTTCTGTCCTCTTTAATAAAGGAAATGTTTGAGAAACGCTCCGATTTGCACCAACTAGCCCAAGTATTTCAACAGGAAAATTGCTCTCCCAATACAGTGATTGACAATGGAATGTGATTTCTTCTGGCGATGTCTGGTACTCCACAATCAGAAACATCTATTGATGATTGCAGATATATAAGCTTGGCTAGATCAACAAGGCTCAACAGACCGGTGAAACTGTCATCTCCTCCACCTACAAATGCAGCAGCTCAACAGCATCTCCATCGCGTTTATTATCAAATTCAAGTTTGTTTAGAATGGTTGAAATTGGTTGAATGCAATAATTTGTTATTTTATACAATATTTTTATAAATAATTGTTTATTATTACTAAACATTTTTCCATTTCCTCGTAAAGTACAATACGCATGTTGCTCCACAGTTTATATAGCGTTTTCCGTAAACTAATTCATTGTTATAAAAAATATTGTTATGAAAATACATATGTTGACGTTTTGAAAACTTTATATGAAATTCTACTTTCCTAATTCGAAAATCTTTTTTTTTTTAAATTTTGGTCCCCTCAATTTCAACTGTTTGCTCTCAGAATTATTTTTTGTCTAATTTTACCTTTAATTTTCTGTGTTTTTTCCAGGAGGTTTAGCTGGAGAGTACATATATATATTTTAAAAAATTATGTTATACAGGGTGTCTCATAGCTAGTTGTTCAAACTTCAAGAATAGGTAAATCAAGTAATTTAGAATGAAAAATACTCTTGATAATTTGTCAATTTTCCCTTTCTATTTTTTTATTTTTCAAAAATCGCATTCAAAAGGTTAAGTATTATGTCATACATTCCATACATGAGAGTTCGATGACCTCAATATATATTGACCCACTGACCTAGAATTTGCAGGGTGGAAAAAATATAAGATAAAAAATGCCAAGATTGACATTCTTTTAAAAATTGTAACACATAATGAAAGATCGTTTATTTTTTTCAATTATTACCTTGCGCTCATTGAATAAAAGATATGTAAAAAAGTGAAATTAAATAAAAAAGACGTAAATTTTTCTGCATCAAGCTTCGATTGTGAAAAGGATCATCTGAAATTTGTGAAAGTATTATGCTCATCAGCTTACAAATTACGTATATAGTTACTATCGGACGGTTATTTAATTTGTATTGTCAAATCGGGAGCAATTTTTTAAATTATTCAAAGCGCATTTTAAATAAATACCTAATTAAAATATGTTTTGATAAAGACATATCAGTTAATATGAAGCTAAATATAAAGTATTCTTAAATTGTATGTTTCCCCAAAATCAGAATCATATCTAAGTACTCCGAATTACTATACTCGTATGGCATTTTATGCAATATTACAAAAACACAAGATCTTTGATCACTTTTTTATTGTAAACAAACGAGAGTTGAATCAGTACCGCATTACCGCACAGCAAAAACTAACGTGAATTTGTATCTGAAAGAATCTTTCAAGTACAGGAAACTTTTACCACGTACTGATATTGACAACACGGTAGTTTTTTTTTTATTTAAAAGTGCATATTTTCGTTTTTTGAAAATAAATAAGTACCTATGTAGTTGTTGAAATTAAAATAATATTCACTTAATTTAAAAATTTTAATATCGGAAATTGAATTACACAGATGTGCCAAAACAGACCTTTTTTCCGAATTAAATACATTTTCAAATTAAAAATCTTTATCCTACGATTCAATGACACAGCATCTGAAAAATGAATTCCGTAAGTCTCGAGGAGATTTTTATGTATGACGTAATAAATAAAAATTTGCTAATATTTTTAACCCCCTATTACTCGTTATATGACCATTTCTTTAACCTTAATATAAAATACAATATCTCATTCTAGTAAATGAACCTACTTAAATTATAATATTTTTTATTCATTAAAATATTTTTCGTTCTACAGATATTTAAAAATATAAATAAAAATGTTTACAATACATACCTATATGCGTTGTAAAATATAAACATCCATCCAATATTACGTTTCGCCATATAATTTTAATATGCGAAGTAAAAAGGGATCAAGACTGCTTATTGCCGTTATGAATGGCATCATGTTACTTACGATAAAGAACACCGTTACTAAGCGCGATTCAATTTGCGCTCATGTTCGATATTTCGCACACGTGTCTTTTAAAATGATTCTAAATGATGGGGGCGCGTATGTTTCCCCATATTTTAACATACATTTTAATAAACAGGATACAATGTTTTCATATTTACAATAAATCATATTTATGTTAAATATTATTACTTTTACGAATTGTGATAAACCATTTTTAATTTATTGTTTTAACATTTTAGTTCAGTTTTTAATTTTAATCTTATTTGCATTTTAATATAATTAACTTAAAATATAGAATTATTAATTCCATATAAAATTATATTTTTAATTGTTTAATTTAAATAAATGATGGTTTTATAATTATTTACACGCATAGATTGTGCGTAACTTTGTGTAAAAAATATTTACGTGGGATTTTTGCGTAAACATTATTTTTAATGCACATTGATTTGCATTAGCATTATATTTTGTGCGACATTTCTGTTTTTTCGATTGCTGAATATTACAAGATTAGAAGTACAAACATACATACCAATCTATATTTTCGATTACTAAATAAGCTATTTACATTTTTTTGTTTTACTTTCCATTGAATATTTTGATTCCCTTTTTATTAAAATTACTTTTGGTAATTTACAGTGCTTGCGTTTATTTCAAAATTCTTATGAACTTCATTTTAATATACATACGTAATATTTAAATAAAGTTTGCTCGGTGGACGAGTGAGCGAACTACCGTTTTAAGTCAGCGGAAGTCGAGAGCTCAGTAAGCTATGTAAATATCTATAGATATGTGCATATGTATTCATGAGGGCATACTTATGTAAGGTAAATCAGCTGATCTAACATTTTAGTACAGTAAAACCGCGATATAACGAACCCCGATATAGCGAAAAATGACGTATATCGAAAAAAAAATCGAAATTTAGTCCCTAAAACCAATTTTTCATACAAAAATGCATTTATATAACGAAATCCCGTTAATATTTATAACAAAATCATTTTTGTCCCGTACGAAAAAATGCCAATATATTTACGTAAATTTATAACGAAATAAAAAAATGTTAAAAGATGAAAATATTATTTCGCACTTACAAAGCCGCGCCGCTGCATCTGCCGTATGCGAACGGAAACGCCGCGCACGGCCTTTTCGGCGGTGCGCGGCGGTCTGCCGACAAGGTAGTAAAACAATTCAAACTTCTTCATGGGTTCATAGTATCATATTTTGAAGTGGTTGCCGCTGTTACCGGTAAGTACCTTCGTAATTTATATACGACTCATTTTATAAAAATGCCGTGATTCAACTGTCAAATTTTTATTTTTGAATTATTCTTTATGTTTCATGCCCAAAACTATGTTTGAAGCGGCTCTACATTTAAACACAATTAAAATATTGTTTTGTGTTTGCAATATTCTGGAATTTACAAAAATATCTTAAAATTGGTGTTGAATAGGTTCTTTTCTTAATTTAATTTCTTTGATTATCTGTTATAATAACAAAACTACTAAAAATATGTAGGTATTCAGTTCCCTACGGCCTTCTTCCTCCTTTGTTTGCAGAATTTGCGATCTTTTTTTGAAGCCGCGCAACATTTTTTTGCGACGGCGCGTAATATATAGTAGGATTTTTTAAATTTATTTCGTTATATGTGGGAATTCGTTATTACGAATTTTTATTTTTTGGGCCCTTGGATTTCGTTATATCGCGGTTTTACTGTAGGAGTAATTTCTATAGTATTGTATTTTGAGTGTTTTATCAATTAATTAATCAGCGAATCAATTTATGAAATTTATTATGAGTTACTTTAATGGTAGTCCAAAGTTTTACAAAAGATAAGTAAGAAATATTGAAAAAAAATTGCTATCTTTGAATTCGCATAACTCGGTTAACTGTAAATATTTTACCAAAGTGTAAATAACATTTTCTGTTCAAAGTTTTTGCTACTAGCTATGAGACAACCGGTATAATAGTTTTAATTGTCTTTAAGTCTAAAATTTTTATTTCACTTTACACCCGGTATAATAGTTTTAATTGTCTTTAAGTATAAAATTTTTGCAGTCCTAGATTGCATTCACAAGTTTCGCAAATATATTTTGTTTGTTTTCGCCCGCCCTGAAGACTTTGATTCGAACACACCGCAGTCTTTGGAGCGTTAATTTAGAACTAGAATGTGTAGTTTGCTGTTCTATAGTTGCTCATGGTCTATAGTTGCTGGCTACCTTCTAATATTGACTGCCTCCGCGAGAATCACTGATCAATTGATTTAAAAGTATCCTCTGGAACCGTACATAGGTCATTGGAACCTCATTTTTCTGTTTTTTTGTTTCCTTATACAAAATATATGCATTTACTACACTTACTTCTAAACCCCAGAAAAACAATTTACGCCACTGTTTAAGTATTTTTCGCAAGAAACAATATGAGGATGCAAATTTATATTCACACCTCCCATGTACTTTATTATGACTTCAGGTTTATCAATTTGTTCTTCCCGTCCTTCTCAAATTACTCTACGTACATTATTTGTTTCATCCCAATGACTTAGTACCGTAACTATGCACTTATCTTTCCAAGCAAGGATCGTTAAATTTTGTTCACGGCAAGCTAATACTTCTTTAGGAAAATCAATTTCGTTTTTTATAATTGGATTATCCTTCCTAATTGGCATAAACGTCCCAATAGTACAACATTTCAATTTAAATAATTATTTTGACTAGATTTCTAGACCAATATTTGTATCATATCTATCCGTAAATAAATGGTAACCTTGAGCATCGGGAAATGACGATAGTCTGTCGTAACATTATATTAGTTGTAAAGGAGTTTTCTGGTTTAGTAAAGGATTCTGAAGTGAGTTTACCATAATATGGCGTGAAGGAATTATGTAACTACAATCAGAATCAGTCAAAGCGTAGATTCAAATTCCTCAATTACTTTGTTATTTTAGGATTACATGTTTTAAAGCATATTCTCCCTCTAAAACTAACGACAGACTCGTATACAACTACAGTAAAACCTCGTTAAAACGAACCACGCTATACCAAAAATGATTTATATTGAATTTTTTTTCAAAATTAATTCTCAACAATCAATTTTTCATACAAAAATGAATTTATATAATGAAATTTCGTTAATATGTATTTAACAAGTATTTCCTAACTATTTAAATTATTAAGGAGAACACATTCTTATTGTGAAGTTGTAATTATTCAGAATATAAGTCTGATATTTTAAATACTAATTAAATGTATTAATTAGTATTTATTTAAATTATTTTAAAAAACTGCCTGCGAAAGAAAAATGGATCGAAAATTGAAGAATCTGTTTCAATTGTTGTGAGGTAGTGTAGTGTAAGTGGTAGAATATCATCTGAAGTTCGTAATTTGAAATAAATTAAATTTAACAAAATTATTAATACTCACTTGCTAAAATAGAATTCTTTTTTTTGAGACTCTTTGATTTTCCTGCCGATAGAAGTCCTCTTACCATGCTGTTGGCAGGAGATACAGATAACTTAGAATTATCATTGGCCTTTAGACATGTCACGGATGTATCCAGTTTGTTGCCCATTAAACCCTTACAATCAGACTCAAGCATTTGCAAACTTCTAGCTGGCATGAGAGGTGTCCGAGGCATGGCTAACTCCATACTGGTCACATTATTGCTGGAATGTTTAGCATCTAAAGAAAGAGTCACAATAGAACCGCCCCCAGTTGAAGAGGAAATCACCCCACCGACTGGCAGTGGAATATCATTTCTTAAAGGGATGATAGGTGATGTAAGCGTCTTATTGGGAATGACCTGAATGTCTTCTTTTTGAATATGTTTAAAGGGTTTGGGAGGAATGTAACCGGGCTTCTGTGTACTCAGCGGGCGAGGAGGGGGTTCCGGGGGAACATCCGGTTTAGAGTGCGTATTAAACTCTAAACTCTTTTCGACTGAAAGTTTTCTCTGTTCATTGATCGCTTCTAACAATTCATTTTGTATTGTTTGAATTTGCTCATTCATTCCAGAATCATACAATTTTTTGGCATTAGGTTCTCCAAATTCAGTTTGAAATATATTCTGGCCATTGCAAGTAGTTTTTTTAAATGTAACTTCTTCTTTTTTTCTGTGTTCTAATAAAGCAATGTTAATTGTTTCTAAAATCTGAACACTTTTATCTCCGAATAAATTATCAGAATCTGTACTGTGAAACACCCCTCCACTGTTGATTTTCTGTCTATCCCTGTGTTGACTCATGGCGCCCCTTATCTGATCGCTATATTTTTTAAATCCTAATATTTGATCGACTTTTTCTGGACTGTGTATGACTATAGAAGGACTGTCTATGGAAGGAGTCGGTGACTCGGGAATGACTTCCTTCATTAATGGAAATTCGCTTTCATCTGTTTCTCCAAAATCATAAGCTGGGGTCGAGTGACTTTTGTCCAATCTACCTCTTTCTTTTATTTCCTTTACAGGAATTTCTTCAATCTGACGCATCTTCCCATCACAGTTATCTGTTACTAACTCATCATGAAATTTTACAGATTTAGAACAAGTTCTCTCATCAGCAACGCTGTTTAATTTTTCCTCGAGTCTAACAACCTTCGAATGGTTTACACTGACTCCCAAGCAAGTCTTCGGTCGTGGAGATAATTCTAGGCCAGTGCTGCATGAAACCGATTTATCCCTCCTGTAGAGATTACCAGATATTTCATCAGAATCATTCGAGCTGGGCATCTGAGCACTTCCAGTGTGCTGCAGTGATTTGTGATTTCTCAATTCCCTCCAAAACTGAAAAATAAATAATGATCTGTATTTGTACAGTATTGTAGGCCGAGATAATCTTTTAAAACAACAATGGCTTAATTAAATAGAATACAATAAAAATCAAAATAAAATTTATGGAAAAAAATAAACCAGTATGTATACATATTGAAGAGAAATTCGAATTGTGTATTTCACATCTGTATTTAAATACATAGTAAAAAGGGCTCACTTTAATCCAATAAGTTATTTCAGATGCATAGATTAGGTACAGACAAACAGGTGAAAAAATTGTTAAATGTAATACGCCATTGATACTTACAATACACTACTGAAGCGATGTGCAATAATTATTCTCATTCTCTTCTATGATAAATAGTGCGTAATTTTCAGAATATAAGTTAGAGGTATCGGACAAAAAAGTTGTGTTTGTTCATAGTCCCCTTTAACCATAGGTTGTGTTTTTGTCCTTGAATTATTAACATCTTTGCATTCTAACAGTCAGTAGACACCTTTAGGACTGTTTTTAAAAGATTTTTTTTTTTTTCATGTTTAAAATGGAGGAATTTATTCCAGATAAACGATTTATGTGAAATTGTATGTTATGCGAATATCATATAAAAAATAATGTGACAACCGCAGTAAAAAAACATTTATGATCTTTACATGAGTGTATTGAATGTTCGGCAAGGACAGAGTTGGTTTAAAAATTTCAATGACATTTTACAAACAATGGATATTGCCCACACTAATAATTAATAATGTACACTCAATCATGTGTTGTTAGCACAATATCCGGAATAAGGCTGCAACGATAACTTGAATCTCATTATACTTTGACCCAAAGAATGCCCCCGTCGGCTATCACCGACAATAGTTGGCGCTATCCATAACGCTTTGTATAACATTGTATACTTTGTCAATTTTGCCGTTTTTACGATAGTGACACGAAACCAAAGAATCAATTTCTACGATTGATCATACAAATGTTTGTTGTATAAGTGTATATTTTTTTTATGGTGTCGGGGTCTCTGATCGGTCGAAAGCCAAATTGACGTAAAATTGGGTTGTACATTCATAAGAATCGACATTAGTGTATGATTTTTTCTCTTTCATTAGATAAACAAACACGGATTATAAATTGTAAAATGTCATATATATATATTAATATAATTAATGACATTAAAAAATAAGCAAACTGTATCTCTGAAATGCATGATTAAGAAGTATTTTTAATGATTTTTACAATTATTCAAACTGTGTTAGCAATTGATTTTTTTTGTCGATTCTCTAATTTGTTTTTCTGAAGATAACTTTAAAATTTTCTTTTGAAAAAATAAAAGGATATTTAACGGTCTAGCATTTTTATTTATTCAACATATTTTTTTAGATATCGAGCCGATTCAGGACTATGAAAAAGTTTTAAAAAAAATTATGTAGGTGCTTCCAGAGAAGACAAACTTTCCATCAAAAATTCAAGATACTAGCTTTATAGCTTTCGAGTTTTAGTTGACGGATAAACATATATTCAGATACAGAATCTATTTATTATTTTCGGCAGTACCTATATTATATTATTTAAAGAATTCGTGTACCACAAGTAAACTGTAAATTGAAATCTATTTTAATAAATTTATATTGAAATCATTGAGTTTTTGACAAAAAATGTTCACGCACTTTGTTATAACAAAACATGTACATATAATCAATGCTTTTTTTGCGATGGAACACACCAAAACGGTATTCGAGCACCTTTTTACAGCGATACTTTAATGTTTGTTAAACAATTTTCATAAATATATACTTTTTACGGATTTTCACATTTTTTATTATATATTAAAATAAAATGCATCTGCTATGTAACAGAATTGAAAATAAGTTCTAAATTTTTTTAATTAAAGAAGTGAGAACAGCAGACGCTTCCTGTGAAACCATTATTTTTCTATTACGATAATTCAATGTAATCTGACCATTGCCATCACAAGAGCTTTGTCGATGATGAAAACAGCTTTAGTAGTTTTATTCATCAGATTAGTTACACTTCTGATATGTTTCCATCTTTCTAAGTAAGTTGATCTCAGTAACGTGTGGTTACACAGAAGACGAGATTAAACCATAGACGCTAACAGCAAGGAAAAGAGTTGAAATGGTTTGTATGGATAAAAGTTTTGAATTTTTGAAAAAATTGTCCTACTTTTTCTTACGTACTTATTCAGGTCTATCTATATTTTGAAACCCATTTTGGGGACTATTTAAAAATTTATTTTAATCAAAAAGATTAGCACAATATGAGTTTACCTTTTATCTGCAAAAAAAGCACTAAATAATATATATTAGGGGTGCTGGAAGGTATCTTTTGTGTTTTGGTTTACCTGCGCGGTCTTGAGTAGCTAATAATCTTTTTTTTTAACCCTTTCTTTTTAAATGGCAAAGAATTTCCATCAAAACATTAACACTTGTACAGCACTCGAGATAAGGATTTCCGCTGAACCTTTTCTAAAACTCATTGTCACGGGAGACGAAAAATGGATCCTGTACGATAACAGAAAGAGTAAAAAGCAATGGTTGTCACCAAGCCAAGCCAACTCCTAAGCAAAATTTGACCATACGAAAGGTATTGTCGTGTGTTTAGTGGGATTTTAAAGGAATAATTCACTACGAGATGTTAAACCCAGGAGAAACTGTTAATTCTGAAGTCAATTGTGGGCAACTGGAACGCTTAAATCAAAACATATTCAGAAAGCGGCCAAATATAGCAAACAGAGGTGGAGTTTTCCTTCAACATGACAATGTATGACCGCATGCTGCCAGGAAGACACTTGAAAAAATTTCTGAGCTCGGTTGGGAAATTCTACCGCACCCTCTGACTACCATTTATTTTGATGATTAGAACAAATATATGTCAGTTCCAAAGTAACGAGATTAATTCATACAATTTTATACATTAATATGTATAAAACTGATAAACTGAATGTTATTTGCCATAAATAAGACGATACAAATATTATAAGAAAGACCATGACCATTAGATGCATTTTCCACATGCTAAAATTGAGTCAATACGCTAAATTAATGCATAAACGAAATATATTTTCTTATAATCTTGATGCTAAGATTACGGAGACAAATCTGTAGGAAACCAAATTAGCAAAATATTAAAAATGAATAGTTATAAATCATTCAATTTGCAGTACATTTGATGAATTTTTGACGTTTTTAAAATACTTTGTTTCAGTAAAAATATATGTTTTTAAATAATATACTATATTTACTCACATGCTTTGAGGCTTCAACTACTATTTAAAACTAAGTTTTATATCAGAAACACAATAATCATTTTTTAATTAATATATTTCCAGTATTATGAAATACGATATTATTAATTATCTCTCATAGTGTTAGTATGCAGATCGACACGGCCACGGCGGTTGTGAAATCTGCGCTCCGATAAATTTTAATTAAATTTGCATATAAAACATATTTTAATACAAATTTTGACTACAATATGAATGAATATTATACTTATTTTCGATACCAATTGCTTATTTTTGTAAATTGTATGGTTTTGAGCTGTTTTTATACGAAAACAGATTATAATTTTGACATTTAAACATTAAACATACGTCAACCGATCGGAGCATTTTAGAATCTGACAGTGCATGCACGGCCAGCGCATAAAATCCATTAATTCACAAGATTCAACGTGAAATTTGCGAACCCGAGATTTTTTTTGTTGAGTTTGGTTCTCATTAAAAGTCAATAATATATTATTATATACATTGTTCTGAAATTATTGCCTCCTGTAACTCCTGCGATGCCTAAGGTCCAAAAGTATCCATTGACATGCTCTAGGAAATGTTCCAACAAAATTTTAAATTGTTATAAACTTCTTAGAAAAAAAAAATCACAATGTAAGTTGATAACTTTTACCATTCCTATAACAATTATCTATTTGATTTAACAATATAAATTATATAGTTCAATATACATATATTATGTAGTGCAGATAAATTATTTTCTATTGGAAATACATATCCTTAAAGATATCCTGTCTGATTGATACAAATGAATTTGTTATAGTCATATAAATGAATAAACACATATTTTAATATTTTAGACATAAAAAAACTGATAACTAAATACCAATAACAATAATATTATAAATTATTTTCAGGATGTTCCCGAACTGAGCATTGAATGTGTGGACTCCCTAAATTGGATGGCAAAAGAGTGGTCGACATACACCAATTCATTTCTCAAATTAATCAAATTTACTCCCACAAATCAATGTTTGGGTGCACCGGAACGAATATTGAATATGTAGAAGAACGTAAGGTTTTATTTATAAATTCAGTTTAAAGAGTAATATGTGTCGATCAAATTTTGTTTTGAATAAGTGTAAAGAAAAAAGAAATTCTGAACAACGATAATATGCTCGATGAACAATTTAATTTAATGATTTAACGGCAAATAATAATACTTTTGTCATATTTTCATTTATATTTTAATATTAAATATATATATAATTTATTAAAACAATAAATAAATATTTAAAAAAAACAGTTTTATTACAACCGGAGTATGATTATTATATAATATTAGCATAAATAGTTTTCTCTTCACAAATACAGCTGCTTCAAAAGTTATCAATATTATTTATCAGTATGAATTTACATCAATTTTTTCCTTATAAATCGGGGCAAAATTGTAATATTTTATAATCATATTGGTTTTTATCATAAACAATAATTCTTCATAGTATAAACCAACAATTGTATACTTGTCCTTTTCTATTGATACCTTTCACTCTAGCAATATTTACGTAAAAAATAATGCACTTTTATGTTTACTTGATATTGTAAAAGAATTAACTATTAGTCTCATCTTGAAAGGGTATGCAAAATGCAAAAATACCTCGAAATTCAAACTGGAAAAATGAAAGTTGCCTCTTAAATTTAAACTAAAATATTTTTATAATTTTGACTGATATTTTTAATTTTATATTCTCGATAATAGCATTAATGCGAAACTCGTACAAAACGTCGACAGTTGCTAATAATCAAATCAATACAAGAGATTGACAAAAAATATTATCCAAAACAAAAATAACGGAAAAATACGCGATGCGATAAAAATTCAGGTGAATATCTTGAAATTCAAACTGAAAAAATGAAAGTTGCCCTTAAGAGGTTAGGTAAAGTTAATAAATGTATAAAGGTCAACAAAAGTAAACTAGGATCAACAAGGAAGATAGGCAAATTTATAAATGTAATAAAGGAAAACGAAATTTAACAAAAATATTGTTGTATAACTTCATTCCGGACTTGTTGCCCTCGAATTAGAATGCTTATCGGATGTTGAATAGCTGGAGGATTTTTAATGACACCTATAAATAAATAAATAAAATAAAAATAACAGTGTTATGTTCATCGTTAAGCTAATTAAATATATACATAACATACTGTTAAATATGCGTCCATCACCTGCAACACTGTGTAGTGGGACATTTCTGGATATACATATACAGTAAAATCCCGTTTATTCGAAATTCGCCGCAAGTCAAAGTTTTAGAGCAGAATGTGGTCCCTCTGGATAGTTTTCATACTAAATTGTACTTATAAATCGAATGTCGTTATTCAAAGCTATTTTTGAACCCTATCAGATGAATTTGTGAATATATTTTTCGCCTAATTCTTTTTTTTTTGTCAATTGTCAGCAATCTGGAAAATACACATGCGCTACGCAATGTGCCTGTTCAATGTCCAAGACCATCAAAATGGGTAGTTCTGCCCCTATACTGATTTACGATGCATAAAGTTAATTCGCATTGTTTGTTTTCTCACTCACTCTCAGTATACTAGAAAAGATGACAAATATATCTTGTGTGTCATCGATTTGAAATATTTATTTTCTTACCGCGACACATTAACTTAAGGTCGCATGCTATTTTCTCTTGCTCTTCTCTTTACATTAGAAAAAGATAGCAAATACTATCTTTGTGTCCTTATAGGTAACACACTTCTCTAGTTCTCCCAGCTGCTAGCTGCGAATGTCAGTGCTTGTCAATCTTCTGTTCCGTATTATTACCATCATTATTTTTGTTTACGTAGCGTCTGAGGAACGCGGTTGAGGTCCTCAGACTTTTCTGTGTTTTATAAATGATTTAATTTGAATTCATTGTAATAGACATGTTTCTTTCTATTTAAGTTTAGTGTCAAGGCATTTTAAAGAATGTGTAGTTGGCGTTTCTCGTACCTTGTTAATTATTTTATTGGCATTGTTTTATATGTAAAGAACATTATTTGTTTTTCTCTAATATATACGTGTTAGACATTTTGAAATTCGCGAATGCGTGGTTTGCGCTCCTTAGACTTTTACGTATTTCATTAAATTTAAATTAAAACATCTTTATGATTCTGACAGATAATTTTATATTCTCGATAATAGCATTAATACGAAACTAGTACAAAACGCCGACAGTTGCTAATAAATTAAATTAATACAAGAGATTGACAAAAAATATTATCCAAAACAAATTTAACAGAAAAATACAGTTGTCGATGATATTAAAAATGATGACAGAAAGAACTTTAGCGTTGAAAAGCGAGTGCCAAATGTCACCGCGACCACCACAAAACAAACATTTTAAAAGCGCTCAAAACTTTTGTTGCTATCTTCAGCAGAGAAATGGCAGGTTGACAAGTTCGACTATTATGTCGTTATTTAAAATGGCGCGAAAAGATAGTCCATTATAATTGTGTTTTATTAATAATGATTTAATGTGATTAATAGTGATTTTTTTACACTGTATTTTGACAACTTGTTTGTTATTTTTAAATGTGTGGATATAGGTGTATATAATTACTTTGAGTTGCTATGAAAAAAGTTAGTATGTAAAAAAGGATTGAATTTTTGAAATTTTTATATTTATTATCCTAAATCGTTATTCAAACTTTTTTTTTGATTTTCGGTCCCCTCAACTTTGAATAAACGGGATTTTACTGTATTATGAAGAACTGCATATGAATAGAAGATTCGCCCAGCAAGTCGGATTATAATTCAGTACTCTGTGCTTCAGAATGCACCGAAATCTTGACTTCAAGACTCCTATACATCTTTCCACAACATTTCTTGTTTTAATGTGGGCTTTAATATATCTGGATTCCGGTGTATTTCTTTCTGGATTTTCATAAGGTGTGAGAAGCCAGGGTTCTGATGGATACCCAGAATCACCTGAAAAATCAACAATACTCTATTCATTTAAGAATTGTCATCGCCATACACAAATAACGTAATGCAATTTGTATATTTTCACTATATATTTGAAATTTTCAAAAATTTTACCTAGCAAAAAAAATCTTCTAATTTATGATGTGTGCCATATTGCTGAGTCGTGAGTGCATCTGGGATATGATGCATCGACTGCAAAAATCTTCAGATCAGCTCCACATATCTGGAATAGTAGAATAATTTAAGTAAATTCAATAAATTAGTGATAGAAAATTCTCCAATATTCCATATATATTTACAATTTGTGCATTCATACTCTAATAGCTATTATAATAATCTATTATTATTATAATAGCTATTATAATAATTTATTATAATAGGCTGTTACATAATGTTATTACTGTAGGAGGGTTTAATTAATGCAATATGTGTTCCATCAACACATCCAACTATACCGGGAAAGTATTTTATGCGACTTTCGGACAGCAATCATTACTTTACTTTACTTTCATACATCTGACTTGAGGGCGCTATGAAAGGGTTGTGTAATAAAGGAAAAAAAGATTAATGTCTAAAAGAGAATAAACAGGGAATCATATCAATCATTAAGAAATAAGTATTAGAAGCCGACCATATAGAAATAGTGTGCTTACTGTAACTGTTCTGTGGAAATGTCTGCATTACTCGTTGGAAAAATAATCCACTGTCCTAGCAAATGTTCGCAAATTGCTTTACTCACTTCATTCAAGCACCTGCTAACAGAAGATTGTGACAATCCAAGGTAATGATTGCTTCCAGTTATTCCTTGGTAAGTCCCATGTGAGAAAAAATGTAATGCTGTTAACACCTAAAATTCAAATGATTAATCGACTCTCAGTATAAATATGATAATTAAAAAAGGGTATTTAGTATCTTGTGCATTATATTTATACACTTTAATTATCAAAATATTGCATGACAAAAACGATTGTGAAAATTAACCTAAAAACACCCACCTTTGTTTGCGATATGAGAGATTCCGAATATCTTGACACCTTTAAAAAAGGGGTTATTGCTTCTATTACATACAAAGCTGTCTCCTTGTCGAGCCGGTAAAGTTGTAAAAACTCGACAATTGGAGTCTCCAGCGGATTGCTAATATCCCACAAGCGAAATCTTTCAATTCTCGAATTTCGACCAAAATATAAGTTTTAGAAGAAGATTATTGAAAATAATTACTAATACTGTATTAAAAATTCATACAAAAAGGTTTGTTTCACACATACCTACTGATTTCCTCATCTACAGTTTCTTGGTAAAGAATCAAGGCAAATCCTGACATCTTTATATTTTAACAGATGGATTGTTTTTCTCTCTCTTTATTGCTCTATCTCGCTCATTCAAATATAACACGGATGAAAATTTACGTCCCGTCTAATTTTGAGTGTTGGGGTAACATTATCGTCATAACGTTTATCGCTATTTTGAGAATAGACATGACTCTCATATTGACGTCAAAGTGTTGATATTTGATCGTTTTCCAGTTATCAAATTTTCGAAAACAGTCAGTCAGTGCTTGCCAATCTTCTATTCCGTATTATTACCATCATTATTTTTGTTCACATAGCGTTTGTGTATTTTGTTGTACAAACGCTAGTACGCGGTTGAGTTACTCAGACTTTTCAGTGTTTTATAAATTATTTCATTTGTATTCATTTTAATAAATAATCATTTCATTCTATTTAAGTTTAGTGTCGAGGCATTTTGAGAAATGTGTGGGTGACTTTTTTTTAAATTTTCTCGTATCTTGTTAATTATTTTATTGCCATTGTTTTAAATGTAAAGACAATTATTTATTATATAATCTTGAATATTTACATTGTTAGACATTTTGATAATATTCTCGAAAATAGTACCAATGCAAAACACGTATTGGATGCCAACAGTTGCTAAAAAAATCTATTTATTACAAGAGATTAACAAAATATATTATCCAAAACAAAATTAACAGAAGAACACGCGACCCCATTAAACTTTTATGATACATAGAAAAACCCCATTTAAAGAGAGTTAATTTTATTGCACCCATTGAAAGAATACCACATTCATTTTTAGAAATGTCAAACAAAATTACTTCTGCGAAAAATGTATTACATGGGTTTTTTTATATGGATAAATTGAGATCAATTTCTTAAGCGGGAAACTTATTATTTGGAAAACGTATTAAACTTTAAAAAACGTAATTTGTATGGGACTTTTTCGGGACCGAAGAATGTAATTCTATTAGGCGGGAAAACCTATTAAAGGGGAATTTATTAAGAGGGTTTCACTGTATATAAGACATATGTCAATTTCTTAGTTTTCGGTTAATGACGTTGATGTTGAAAATAATGTTTATATTTTGTTAATGTTAGAGTTAGAGTTAATGATAGAGAATTTCCAATTTACAAATTTAAATAAAAGATGGCGCATTAAAATATTTGTTGTTTTTAATACGTTTTGCAGTAACAAGAGTACTTATGTTAATTTTCCATCAATAATGGTGACAAGCCACCACTGATGTCACAAATTTCTTTTGGTATTAAGTCAAATACATGATAAGTTTGTATTGTATATATGTAAGTTAAAAAATACAATATTTTAAAATGTTACCTGTTCGATACTGATGTTAGGTCTTTTAGAAACAGGACTGCTACCACTTGTAGTATTACGCCTTTGTACAACTGAACGGGGTTTAGGTAAATAAATCCTGGAAAAGAAAATTGTATTATCTGTAGTACATACGTAGCAAACATAGAGACATATGTGCCTTTGCACAGTTCCCTAATCAGCGTGAAAATTTTCCCTCTGCAAAGCGAACTTAATCTAATAAAAAGCGAGCCTCATGGAGAACCTGGCAGTGATAAGTAAGGAACGCTTCTGTTAGGCTATAATTTATTATTTATTTACGGCCTTCTGTATCTGCATGTAATTTTAACATTTATTTTTTAACTTTGTAATTTTTATACAGAATTTTTTTTAAATTTCTGTGTAATAATTGTAGTATCAAACTTTTATACTATTCGCCAAAATGCTAAAAGAGACTTTGAATATTTTAATACACGGCCATTTCATGGTATAGTTTGGTTTCAGTGTTGCCAACATTAAGATACAAACGTAACGAAAATACAAAATGTAATTAAAGAATAATATAAAAATGCAGATTTACTTTTAACAGTTTGTTCTTTTCGTTCAAAGTGAAAAAATTGTGGGAAATTATGTTATAAATTGCCGGTAATTTTAATATTAGATTGTATGAAACAGAAAAACGTAAAAATCGGATTCCATTGTGTGCAAGTATATGCACTGCATAAATATTGTTAAATAATATACAAAAAAATTATAATAGTAAATAAATATATATAAAGGGTGTCCAGTGGAAAATTTTAAAGTTTAATATTAAATTTTAAAAAAACTTCTCATATTTTATTTATACAAAATAAGAGTTTAATGTTGCAGATTTTACGTTTTATAAACAATACCCTCTAAATGCCGTCCATTTCTCTTAAGACACTCTTGCAATCGGACTCTTAAGTTTGCGAACACACGAGAGCAAAGCGTTGGTTCAATGGCAGCAACTTCACGGAGGATATTTTCTTGTAGGGCCGGAATTATTTGAGAATTGTTGCTGTAAACTCTCGACTTAAGGAATCCCCACAAAAAAAAGTCGCACGGTGTAAGGTCCGGTGACCGAGGTGCTCAGGGTATGCCTCCGTACTTGCTGATTAATTTATTGGGAAAAATTCCCCTCAGCTTCTCCATTGAAACTCTAGCTGTGTGTGGAGTGACCCCGTCTTGCTGAAATTGTGTTCTGTCGTTGAACCAGGGAAACAGCTGCAGTTGCGGTATCAAAAACTCATTGATCATTCGGCAATACACGTCAGCAGTGACTGTCTCTCTGGTTAAAAAAATAAGGAGCAATTATCCCTCGGGCAGAAACTGCACACCACACTGTCGTTTTTGGACAATGTAAACATTTTTGATGGCGTTCCCTCGGGTTGTCGGGGCACCAGTACCTCATGTTCTGTTTATTAACATAGCCATCAATATGAAAATGTGCTCCGTCAGTAAACAATATGTTTCCAAGCGATCATGCTGTTCCAAAACGTTCCAGCATCGTTCTCGCAAAGGTTTTGCGTAAAGAATAGTAATTTTCGTTGAGAAACTGCACGATTTGCAGTTTGTATGAGTGAAACTGTAGTTTATTTTTCAAAATAACGTGCACTGTTGATTTTTTTATTTCAGTACAGGCTGCAATCTTCCTTATCAATTTACGCGGATTGTGCATAATTTTACGTCAAACTTGAGCCACATGTTCTGGCGTCACTGCTGATGTTGATGGTCCCGGAGGAGTTTGGTTAACCATTGTCCCTTCTTGTCTGAACTTTTGAACCCAACACCAGATAAGTTGCGTGCTCGGTCCATCACTTACTAGTCTAATATTAAAGTGAGTACAAAAAGCGCGATGCGCACGAACCAATGAATCGCCGCACATTAAATATTGCTCAACTGCGAACGCGCGGTGCGCTCCTGACCAGTGACTCATTGCGACTGGCAAATCAGCAAATCATGCACGTCGAACAATACCCCTCCCACTTACCTCACCTTGATGGTTTACGAGCAATTACAATTTAATCTTGAAATTTTTCCACTGGACACCCTATACTAGAGATCAGGGGTATGCACTGCACACAAGCAAAAAAGCTGTGCATTACTAAAGATTCTGGAAAATAAAAATAAATGAAATTATCCTTATCTTATCCCTTTGAAATTCTAACCATTATTAACCAAATTAGTCTCTAAAAACTCTAGCCGTGGGTTATTTAGAAAAATTGTGAGTCGTATGTGTACGTCATGGCAATGCTGTCAGGCGATTTGCTAGTACGTATGCATCTAATTTGTTTGTTCGATCCGCATAATATCATACTGAACTAAATATTTTATTACTAAACTTATGTTAATGTTTTATTGGTATGTTTACATTTTCTGCATTTTACAAACAATTTATGCTTAAAACTATTGTCTTCAAAAGGAATTCATCCTTACTGAAAACTGTGTGCTATGATACCTTCTCCACATTTGATTTGCTAACTAAACATTTTGTTTTCATATTGTATTCCAACATCATTCCGTATTTCGTATGGTGTTTGCATATATAAAAATTATAATTGTTTGTCAATTTATTATCTGTCAAATGAGCGAGTTCACATTTTTTAAGATATTATTAAGTTAAATTAATTACCAATATTAAATGAAATGTTGAAATAAATTTATTTCTGTTACGAGTTTCGACAATGGTAATTTGTAAAGCTAGTTATTTGAATATATGATTTTGAGCATTGTTAATGAAACATTTTAAATCCGTTGTCCGAAGGAGAAATCATAGATAATATTTTAAGCAAAATCAAAAGCAGAGTACAGTACGGAGTAATAAAAAAAACTTGCCTTTTTTAAAGTAATTCACAATTATATTCTAGATTTAAATACATCGATAGAATTATTATCAAAATTAAAATAATTTTTCAAACATTTTTTTTGATACCTAGCTATTGTTGGTAACTGCATAACCTAAGTTTGTGCCTAGTGCATGTCATTACTAGACTGTATACACACTAATCAATTAAATGGAGATAAGCTTGGTGCAGTTCAGTACTCCAAAGATTACTTTGAAGATGGAAAGTGCAAGGAAACAACAATCCAATCATTTTAAATTAAATAAAGATTTAAGACTACCTGTGTTGGGAAGACATATGCTCCGAAGTGGGTGACCCTGGGTGAGATGTTTCACTCTCATCAGAGGAAGAGCTGACCTCCAAATGTTGTTGGGGAGACGGTATTGGAACTGGAGATCGTCTGAAATGAAATGTTAAATTATTTGAATTAATAATTATTGATATATTTCTATATTTTCATAAATTACAACTTTATACAAATATTCATAAGTATACCATATTTGGAATGACAGCTCACCCAAGCGTAGCCTGTCAAAATAGTACAATACAATACCAATACACACAATTCATTTATGTCAGAAGTTATTCAATAGTTAGACTTTTTTTTCAACTATTATTTAGATTTGACCTTTACATTAATATGTATAAAACTAATAAACTGAATGTTATTTGCCATAAATAAGACGATACAAATATTATAAGAAAGACCATGACCATTAGATGCATTTTCCGCATGCTACAAAATTTTAGAATCTGACAGCGCATGCACGGCCAGCGCATAAAATCCATTAATTCACAAGATTCAACGTGAAATTTGCGAACCTGTGATTTTTTTTGTTGAGTTTGGTTCTCATTAAAAGTCAATAATATATTATTATAAACATTGTTCTGAAATTACTGCCTCCTATGACTCCTGCGATGCCTAAGGTCCAAAAGTATCCATTGACATGCTCTAGGAAATGTTCCAACAAAATTTTAAATTGTTATAAACTTCTTAGAAAAAAAAATCACAATGTAAGTTGATAACTTTTACCATTCCTATAACAATTATCTATTTGATTTAACAATATAAATTATATAGTTCAATATACATATATTATGTAGTGCAGATAAATTATTTTCTATTGGAAATACATATCCTTAAAGATATCCTGTCTGATTGATACAAATGAATTTGTTATAGTCATATAAATGAATAAACACATATTTTAATATTTTAGACATAAAAAAACTGATAACTAAATACCAATAACAATAATATTATAAATTATTTTCAGGATGTTCCCGAACGACCCCATAAACGAGGTTGTCGGCAATATTAAACATGATGACAGAAAGAACTTTAACGTTGAAAGGCGAGTGCCAAATGTCGCCGCGCCCACCACTAAACAAATATTTTAAAAGCGCTAGAAACATTTGTCGCTAACTTCAGCGGAGAAATAGCGGGTTGACAAGTTCGACTATCATGTCGTTATTAAAAATGTTACATTATAATAGTGTTTTTAAAAAAAAATATATTGTGATTTGTTTACACTATATTTTGACAACTTGTTTGTTAATTTTAAATGTGTGGATCTAGGTGTATATAATTACTTCGAGTTGCTATGAAAAAAATTAATATGTAAAAAAGAATCGAATATTTGAAATTTTTATATTCATTATCCTAAATCGTTATTCAAACTTTTTTCTTGATTTTCGGTCCCCTCAACTTCGAATAAACGGGATTTTACTATATTTAAAAACTACATTTGCTCAAGCAATAATAGCTCTTGACGAAAGAAATACGTTTAAAGAGTTTTGGAAGAATTTTAATATTTTAAAAATATAGGAAAGGGGTGGCAAGAGGTCACGTTATCGTGCATGTATGGAATACGGAAAAAACTTACTAAATATTTTGAAAATATAACTCATTCGCCATTTGAAAAAGAAACTGATATTGAACACATTACAAATCTCATTGCAGAGTTCGGCCAAAAACTTCAAATTAATATTGATCACAAAGACATAAACCAACTTATAGAAAATTATTTGAAAGATCTTATAAATGAAGACTTGTTATACATCTAAAATCAAAGGGTTGAAGAAGAGACTGAAAAAAAAAATGGAATTGGAATCTACCAAACAATTCGTATTGAAAGAAATGGATGCAGCATTCCTCCAAATTGATCAAGGAATGTAAAATTTTGCAAAAATGGATTCAGATGATGAAATATTCTTAAGTGTAAACCGCCATATTCAGGAAAACTTTGCTTGCTACGAATAAATATACAGGGAAAAAAGAGAACAAACAACTTAACTAAAATTGGATATTTTTTTAAATAAGGCTACCACTGCTTCTTCTCCCACTGATGAAAAATCAATGGATTGTACTTATATAAGTACAGATGACGAGGGATTTTAAAAATTAATTACGTAAATATCAATTTTTTTGTTAACAACAAAAAAATATAAATATACATACATGTTTAATTTTAGTACATATTTTGTATAAAATTTGACTTACAACCAAAGTTTTGGAATGTATCTCGGTCATAAGTTGAGGACAACCTATATACCTATACATCTTCAGGCCAAAAAAAGTGAGTCAGGGCACATATACATATTATTCATTTATTAAAATAAAATAAATAAGCCATTGATTTGAAAAACAAAAATCATACCCATTTTGTACGTAAAAAGTACTTTTTGTACCTGCACACAAAATGTCAATATTTTCAATGTTATTTTTTAAATAAAGCGTGATTATCTATGTTGTGGAGACATTACACTGATTTTCAAAAATTCACTTATGCAAAGAAAACGACCATTCAAAGCAAATTTATATAATTTCTGTTCGTTATTAACATCGCATATTTAATTATTCACTTATGAACTGCAACTCTCCCATATTTTGGGAGTATATCCACTGTCTATTGCGGTCTAAAATTGTGTGAAATGTGCAGTATAAAAATCTTTCTTCCCATTCATTACCGCTCAATGATAAAATTGTCCTTATTTCATAAATCATTTTTAAGGTTTATAGTTAACTAATGTTACGTATCATAACCCATAGTAGGAGAGTTATGGGAATATTGAAATCCCTGTTAATATGTTTCCCAGCTCAAAAGTTTTAATTTGCTGAAAAATGTATTTGAGAGGGTTACACTGTATATAATACAGTAAAATCATATTTATTCCAAGAACGTTTATTCGAAATTCGCCGCAAGTCAAAATTTTGGAGTAGAATGTGGTCCTTCTTGAAAGTTGTCATTAAATTAATTAATGTGTACTTATAAATCGAATATTGTTATTCGAAGTTATTGTTGACAATACATTATTTATTTGTATTATAGGACATTTTGTTTTACAAATGATAGTGCGTAATTGAGTTCCTCAGACATTTCAGTATTATATAAATGATTTCATTTGTATTAATTTTAATACTGATACGTTTTTCCATTTAAATTTAGTATCAACGCGTTTTGAAGAAAGCATGGTTGGCGTTTCTCAGATTTTCTCGTATCTTGTCAAACATTTTATTGTCATTGTTTTACATGTAAAGACAATTATTTGCATTACTCTAACATTTACATATTTGACATTTTGAAATTCGGGAGTGCGTGGTTTGCTTTCTTCAAACTTTTCCATATTTCATTAAATTTAAATTAAAACATTTTTATGATTTTGACTGATAATTTTATATTTGCCAAACTCGTACAAAACAATAACAGTTATTAAAAAATTGAATTAATGCAAGAAATTGACAAAAATATTATCGAAAATAAAATTAGCAGAAGAATACGCGACCCCATTACTGGCGTTGTTGACAATATTAAACATGATGACAGATAGAACTTAAGCGTTGAAAGGTGAAAAATATCACGGAGGGAAAAGTAAGGAAGCGGATATTGGAGAAGATAAAGAACACATCACAGGCGAAAGTTTTAGGCGCAAAACAAAATTTTAAAAGCACTTTTGTTAGTACAGCGGAGGAATAACGTGTGTTGACAAGTTTGTGGATTAAAAATGGCGCGAAAAGATAATTTATTATAATCATGTTTTTTTAAAACGAGTTATTTGTTTAAATTAGTGCTGTAATAGTAATTATGAAGGGACTATTTAATGTACTTTTTTAATATGGAGTAAGTGACCGAGTGAACAGAACATAATAATACATATTATTTATTGTAATTTTCTGTTTTAATTGATTTGGTTATGCTGTATTTTGACAACTTGTTTGATATTTTAAACTGTGTGGATGTATGTATATATAATTACTTTAGTTATAATTAAAAAAAACTATAGTAAAATCCCATTTATTTGAAGTTGAGGGGACCGAAAATCAAGAAAAAAGTTTGAATAACGATTTATGATAATGAAAATAAAAAATTCAAAAATAGATTTTTTTTACATAGGTACTAACTTTTTTCATTACAACTCGAAGTTATTATATAAATAGTATGAAAAAAAAAAAAAAATTTCATACATTATCATAAGTTATTACTCAAACATTTTTCTTAATTTTTGGTTTCCTCAACATCGAATTAACAAGATTATACTACATATATTTTAAGCAGAAGTAATTTTTTTAATATATTTTATTATATTGGTCACAAAATTAGTCAGTTAAAAATGTATTAAATACCTGCAAAATACTATAACAACTAAAAATGATACATATTTCTTAATTAATTAATTAATTCTTATGTAAGGGGGGTCAATATGTGTATCTGTAATAAATATGAAAAATAAATAACCTGGGAAGTGGCATTTCAAAGTCTCTAATAGCAAGAAGTTCCGGTCGAGGCGACGGTAAACTGCCCCATCTGTTGTAAGGAGTGGATCGCTTTCTGCTGGGCAGTCGGTAGGGCTTCATATATATCTGCCCGTAGGTGTGCGTGTGGCGGGGTCGCTTTTTCAAAGTTAAAAGGACATCCGCTGGCGACTCTTGACATAACAAAAGCACTTCCTTGGGTTGCCATCCAACTACTGTCTGATAATTTACCTATATAAAAAAAGTAAATTACCTTTGTTAAAAAAATGTACTGGAAAAATATTGTGTACAAGGTCATTTTAATGTAATGTTTGAAAACTTCTAAATTCTATAAATTCAATAAGTTATTGCCAAAAAAAAACGTAGGTGAAACAGCATCATACCACCATATTGGCGCCAAAATTCAAAATTCACAGGCTAGCTTTTTCCGAATTTTACAAAAAAAAACATGAAAATATTGATATAATTAATTATACAAAAAACCTAGGTACTATTTCATCATAAGCGTCCATCAACCGCGATTTTGTACAGTTTTAAGATGATTTTTTTTTATTTATTTTTAAATTGGCGTTTCACACCTATGGAGTGTTCTTGCCATTACCGAGTAATTTTATTTAATGTGAAGTTTCTTTTGGATACATTTAATTTTTACAGGTTTATTTCATTGGCGTTTAGGAACCTCGTTAATATTTTTAAAATGGTTTGATTGTTAGATGATAACAAAGTTGGGATGTTGATGGGGAATGAAATTTTGTTGTTAGAAAGATCTTGGATTAAATTTGGATACTGGTCATTGATAGGGCATCCTAAAAAAACATGATTTAAATTTTCCTCTTCTAGTTGACATTCACATATAGGAGAGTCCCGAATGCAGATTTTAAACATGTGAGAATTGATACAACAATGGCCGATCTACATACGTCAGATCGAGGAAGTTTCAAACTTATTTAATTTTGTTTTAGAAAACCAGGGCCTAGTAGGAATGTCTGGCTGAATTTCTGCAAACCATTTACCTTTTAGAAGTTTAGAAGTCTCCCATTGATCTCTCCAAATGCAGATCATTTTCTCTTTGAGAATTGGAAGAATATCAGATATTGTCACATGATTATGTAAAGTGACGCCAAAAGTAGAGGCTTCCTTTGCTAAGCCATCGGCTTTTTCGTTTTCCGGAATTCCACAATGACTGGGAATCCAAGCTAAAGCAATATCCATGTCTTTTTGTTTCATACTAAGCATTAATTCTCGTATTTGGATACACTGCTCGTCTTCGGTGTATGAAAAGGGACACGATTTTAATTTTTGTAGGACGCTAAGAGAATCTGACAGGATCAGGCTTTTATTGCAAATGGGTAGATTTTTCATAATATACTTTAATGTCTTGAGGATTGCAATGGCCTCAGCAGTAAATATTGAGGTTTCTTTTGGTAATCGATATTTCTGTGCCAGGTTTTCTGAATCACAGAATGTTGCTGCCTCGTTGTGACTAGTTAAATCTATTTTGGAGCCATCCATAAAGAAAAGTTTCCAGCCCAGCCACTTTGATCTGATAATATTGATGAAATCTTTTTTGGCGTGGGGGTTATTCTGGATTCCGAATGATAATAGTATTTTGGGGGTGAATATATGAGTTTGGAAATGAGTGGCATATAGGGGAAGAAGGTTTTGTCTTAAAATTTTGTCAGAATACGTCTGAAAAGTCTTGAAACTATTGGTCAACAGTGGGGGGACTTTTATTTTTCCAATATGAACTAATTCTAAGTTGTTCTGTAAGAGTTTTAATTTTTGGTATTAAAGGATGATCTTTTTGATGCATACATTTGAAAAGAAATATCAGACATAAACTGTCTTCTCAATTGAAGTAGAGGATCTACCGTTTCTACCTGTAGAGCATTAATTGGGGAAGACCGCATTGCTCCAATTATTAACCTAAGACTTTGCGACTGGATACAATCTAGCCTAATGAAAGATGCATAATCTAGATGACTACGAACATATGCGTGATAAAATAATTTTGGGTGTATGGATGGCAGCCTCACCACACGCGAGATACTGCTCTCATAGTATTGAAACTTGCTTGACATCTATTAACAAATTGCTTTATATGGGCATTCCAGGTAAGTTTGGAGTCTAAAATAACTCCCAAGAATCTAATTTGGGATTTAACAGGGAGGGTTTGGTCAAGGCAAGTTATATGTACAGCGGGGACTTTTAAGACAATCAACCAGATTGTTCACGCTATCTTTGAGATTTTTTTCTAACTGATTTAAAACTGGACCCAAAACATAGATAAAAAAGTCATCAGCGTACTGCAGGATTTGAGAAAGAGGATGAATAAGGTAAGCTATGTCGAGAGTGTATATGTTAAATAGGATAGGAGATAACACAGACCCTTGTGGTAGGCCTCTGGTGACAGTTCTGAATACAGGAGATGATCCTTTCACTTCTACCACTATTAATCTTTGGAGAAAGAGATTGACGATAAAACAAGTTAATTTAGGGGGAATTCCTATACCTAAGAGTTTTTGTTCCAGGATACTGATGTTGACATTATCATATGCTCCACTGATATCGATGCACGCTCCAATGAGATATTCCCCTCTGGAATGAGCGATGTGGATATCTGTAGTCAATATTGATATGCTCTCAATTGTGTTTTACTTCTTTCTGAATCCGAATCGTGTGTTTGGGAAGATTTTTTTGTTTTCTACATACCAGTCAAGTCTTATTTTTATCATGTGTTCAGTAATTTTAAGTAAAGTAGATGATAAGACAATTGGTCTGTACGAGAGTCCTGAATTGGGATCTTTTTTTGGTTTTAAAATGAGGACGATTATTTGAGATTTCCAAGATTGAGGGATGTTGCCAGTTTCATATATAATATTTATGATCTGGTGCTAGTCTCACTAAATAGATATTTGTGGGATGTTTCATTAAAGTTGGGCACATATGGCGGTGTAACGGATTTTGGAGGTGAGAAAACATTGTTCAAAGTAATGATTTTGAGGGACGATTAGATGGAGAAATGTACAAGGAAAGGATTGTGATACCATCAACCCTAGCGGCAACCACTTCGAATGGGCAACCGGAGGGTTTAACGTTCACTGGTGTAAAGGGAATGAAATTTTTGATGAGAAGGGCGGAACCGCCTTTGCCATCTTGTCGGTCATCTCGGAGGCAGTGGTAACCCCGGACCCTAAAATGGGAACCTGGACTCAGCCATGTCTCCAAAATTGCCGCCACTGATATTTGATTGGAATTTAACTTTAGAAGAGCGACAATATCGTGGCTATTTGATTTGATACTACGGCTATTTCGCTGAAGAATTCTCTCCACAAATGTAGCCATTAGGAAGAAGGGAGTACAATGATGAAATAAGAGTAGCAGCGTTGGACGGTAAGGAGTTATTATTTGAAATAATGGATATGAGGAGCATAACAAGGGTTCGGATGAAAGAAGAGTTGTCAGAGAGTAATGATTTTGAAAGATTATTTAATGGTAGGTTAGAGTAACTCGAGGGAGTAGGTACATGAGTGGAGTTTAAGCAATGGCCATTAGGGGCTCCTGATGGATTATTTCCATTAGGATAGATTTGATGAGAGTTGTAAAGTTGCTAAAGTTTGTAAAGCTAGTTTTAAAATTAAGGGCTTGGATTTCGGTGTTTTATACACAATTTTTTTGTAGGATGATACTGCGGGAGCTAAGTTGGCAGAAACTGGAGGGGCGGTAGCCTCCGCAAAAGTTTTCTTGGAGTGGGCAAACATTTTCGATGCTTGAAAATATGACGTATTATTAACTGCCATGTATTGCTTAATGTTTTTTTGCCTTGTTAGTTCTGGGCACGTGAGACTAATTGCTGTATGAGTGCCAGTGCAATTTAAACAGGTAGGAGGTTCGGAAGAGTTTGGGCATTGGTCGGCAGGGTGGTTGTTACCGCATTTGAAGCAACGAGGAGGGGATCTGCAAGTTGGTTTGGAGTGTCCAAACCGACAACAATTAAAACATTGCATTGTCGGGAAAGCATAAAGCTCTACCGGCAACGAATTGTAAAAGAGATACACATGTGACGGGAGGGTTTGTCCTTCGAAAGTGAGCACAACTGTTTGAGAGGGTTTCCAGTAACGGTTCCTGTGGAAGTGTCTTTGTAAACGTCTAGCCTTTATCACTTTACCTATATTTTGGGGAGTAGAGTTAGATAGGATGATGTCATCTTCAGAGAGGTCAATGGAGATACCACGCACGAGGCCCATGCGGGTAAAATTGTAGGTCGGAATGAAAGCTTTAAATTTGTTATTTTGGGTGTTTTCAGAAGATTTAACAAAATTATTAACGAGTACTGCAGATTCCACAGAAATTTTATATCTGCCTTCTGATTTTATACCGTCTGGGCAGATACCAGGAATGTTCTGCTGGGAAATATATTTTCTAAAATCAATTGTATGTATAGGTCCTTGCTCTGTTTTTTGGACACAAACAAGGAAAGGAGAGACATCCGAATTTGGGTATAATAGTTGTGGACGGGTTATATTAACAGGAGAAGCAGAAGGTAGATCAGAGGTCATGGTTGGGATTAGAGTGGGAGAGATAGGAGGAGATGAGATGATGCTGGTTATCTTAAGATTGTTCTTTGTTTTTTTCCGACATCTTTTCAATTTTCCTTTTCTTGAATGTTAAAAAAGTGGAATCATCTGAAGATTCTGCATCTTCTGAGGTGGGTAATGAGGGACGAGAAAGATGTGATGGAGGAGGAAGAGGGTCTGGAGGATCCGGTTCCTACATTGGAGCCGAAAATTAAATTAAAAAAGATTTCTGACAAATGTCAAAATAAAAATAAAAATGTAATAATAAATAGATTCTACTGAAAAAAAAACGCAAATGCCTAAACTGTAAGAAATATATTAAAGATAAATAATTTAAATTATAAAAACAAGTGAGCTAAGAATATTAAAGTAAAAAAGTTTGTAAATATCTGATTTTTTTTTGTATATATCCAATTAATCCAAGGGAGCTTGCATAAACACAACTGTTACTCTCGGAGTTCGAAAAAAAATTGAAAAAAGGAAAAAAATAAAAAATTATAGTGTTGCCAGGCCATAACATTTAAAAACTTATTATTTATTTTGTAATGTTTTTTGAAAGGAATTTAGATTTATTAACATTACTATTGTTATATTTAATTTTATCTTTACCTAGAACATTTTATTTACACTACTATTATTGTTTAATGTAATGCTTAAAATAAAAATATATTAGCACTTCACATTACAACTACATACATATTGCATTATACAGCACTAACAACACGCATACAATGATTCCGCAATGGCCAATGCTGCCTAACGACGCACTCACTGTATTTATGGTACAACGCTTATTATTATGATTTTAATTAATATTTAAAAAATAATATCTTATTCACTTGAATTACTTACCAAAAATAATTAGAAAATCCCCAAACGTATATCAAAATCTAACTGAACCGACAATTTACTCAAATTAGAACGTTCCAGATACTTTCCAACTTATTGCGTAATTAAATTTCATGACAAAGATGTGAACCTCAAAATAATCATCCTCGACAACGTTATCATCAGACTCTACAGTAGTAACGAGCATATCGGGAATGTCTAAAAAGTCAGCAATATCACCACTAATGAAAAAGTCACCCTTCGCTATTTTGTAAAAAAGTTTGTAAAAATAAAATCAAAAAAGTTTTCGAAAATTTAATAACTGTAAAACGATAAAATATCAGCACATTGTCGATATGAGAGTGTATGTGTTATATTTTCAAATGTAATTGAAATTGCGGTAATTTCCATATAATCACTTTTATCTATGGTATAAAATAAATCTGGCAACACAAAAGTGAGCGTTAACTGTTAATTTTGTATGGAGAGAAAATTATGATTTTTACACTCAATTTCAAATAAAATTTGTGGTGATCTTGAGTTGAATAATATTTCTATGGGTCACCGTATGATATCACTACTGGTAAGAATAATTTGGTTTAAAATGCAATTCACGGCACCTGTGATATCAACCATTATTTAATGACACCGCATGGGTGTTGGCCATAGAATAAGGATAACCAACGTGACATTCTGATGTTTATTGCTCTGTGTCTTTCTCTGTCGGCGATAGCCGATGCGGGCATTCTTTGGGCTAAATGCAGTTGGTTGACTGTGTGAGTGTCAACCAACCAATAGAATTAAAGATGGGAATTAATGATAATACAATAAATGCCAACCTCAATGGTACGCATATCCGCATTGGTTATCACTTATTATTGGCCTATAAATAAAGTATTGATAAATGCCAAAAGATTGTTCAGATTGCATTTTTTTCCAAATTTTTTTTTTAATAATTACATACAACCTTTTTTTAAATTCAAGTGTATATGTACATTTTTTTAAATACACTTTCTTACAGACATTTTTGTAAGATAGTATTACATACTGTTTTAGGTTGTTTCCGATTATCCTTACTTTTATTTCATGGAATAATATTCACAATTCATTGTGTGAATATAATATACGAAATATGTCATATATTACGTATGAAAAGTATTTGTATTAATTAAAGCGATAGTGTATAATGCAACAGTGTTGTATGACGTTGCATGTAATTCACTGTATGTAACATAATTAAATACATAATTTAATATAGTACTACATATATGGCAAAACAGTAAATCATCATTGAGATAAACTGGCAAATCACGTTATTTAGAATATTAAAATATTTTATATTATATAATTCTGATTTACTAACAATGTTCAATCTTGCAAACTATATTTAACACCACAAAATCGATGTGTTAATTCCGTTAACTAAATATATATGTATTTAGATACACATATTTTAATAATATTATATATCTAGGTTTCAGTATATATCTATCTAAATATTTATAATAATTCATTTTTTTTAAATCAATAAACCAATTGAGTCATCGAATAGATGTGAATTTTAATTCATAATATGAAATTTTGAGAATTGAAAAAACACATGATTTACTGGAAAATCTTCCTTGATTTTCACACTTAATCCTGAGAACAAATCTAGTATCACTGTAATGGTAAATTACAAAGGGAATTTTCATGTGACAATATAATAATTAAAACTAAAAAATGAATTCACCTTCTTTACTTGAAAAATATACAAAATATAATTTCCTTTCAGGGGTATTCAGAAAGGTCCAGACACTCTAAAAATTAAGAAAATATTACACACTGCCATTAACTATTTCCACAATTAAACAGTAATGTATGTTTTCCATGCACTAATGCTAATATTTTTTTAAAAACCACACACTTCATGCGAGGGAGATAAGAAGGAACTGTTTCGTTTCAATGAACAATAATTCAACCCAACAGTCTGGACAAGTATGATAATACTTCATCATTTCCTTCCAGATAAGAACAGTCACTATCTATTAAAGCTATACTGTGAATTATGACTCAGTGGTAGACTTCTTGAAATAACACAATAGATACTTCATAGTTGATACAATTGGTGTGAATCTTTAAAAACAAAATCATCAATAATTAGACCAATCAAATATATTTTTAAATGTTCATTTTGAGAGAATCTTTTAAAAGTGAACCAAAAATAATATTGACGGTTGACACAAAAATAATTGCTGTTTTAAACAATGCCCTTTCTATTCACTAAATGCAGCCATTTTCCAACCAAACTTTATTCTAATTGTTTAATTATTCACAATATTGAATGATATTTATTGTTTTGTTCAATTTTAAAAGTTTGTACAGTAAAACCGCGATATAACGAAATCCAAGGGCCCAAAAAATAAAAATTCGTAATAACGAATTCCCACATATAACGAAATAAATAAAAAAAATCCTACTATATATTACGCGCCGTCGCAAAAAAATGTTGCGCGGCTTCAAAAAAGATCGCAAATTCTGCAAACAAAGGAGGAAGAAGGCCATAGGGAACTGAATACCTACATATTTTTAGTAGTTTTGTTATTAAAACAGATAAGCAAAGGAATTAAATTAAGAACAGAACCTATTCAACACCAATTGGAAGATATTTTTGTAAATTCCAGAATATTGCAAACACAAAACAATATTTTAATTGTGTTTAAATGTAGAGCCGCTTCAAACATAGTTTTGGGCATGAAACATAAAAAATAATTCAAAAATAAAAATTTGACAATTGAATCGCGGCATTTTTATAAAATGAGTCGTATATAAATTACGAAGGTACTTATCGGTAACGGCGGCAACCACTTCAAAATGATACTATGAACCCAAGAAGAAGTTTGAATTGTTTTACTACCTTGTCGGTAGACCGCCGCGCACCGCCGAAAAGGCCATTAAACCGTTCGCATACGGCAGATGCAGCGGCGCGGCTTTGTAAGTGCGAAATAATATTTTCATCTTTTAAATTTTTTTTATTTCGTTATAAATTTACGTAAATGTATTGGCATTTTTTCGTACGGGACAAAAATGATTTTGTTATAAATATTAACGGGATTTCGTTATATAAATGCATTTTTGTATGAAAAATTGGTTTTAGGGACTAAATTTCGATTTTTTTTTTCGATATATGTCATTTTTCGCTATATCGGGTTTCGTTATATCGCGGTTTTACTGTAGTACACATTTTCACTACATTATATACTTGATAACCCGTATAAAGCGATGCAAAATCGGGTCCCAATTTTGTCTGACAAACAATGATTCGCAGGTAGGTTAGGTTTTTTTGTGACAAATCATGCAGAACCCAAACGCTGAGCTTTGACACCATTCCCAGTTTATGGAAGTGTATAACTTTTGATTGATCAATATTCAACCTTTCTGCAATTTTTCTCGAGGGTCTGCATACACTATGGACCGGAGATAATCGTGATCAACTTGGAAGAAACGCCAACAACAACATTTGCAATAAAGTACTATTAAAACGACAATTACTTCTACATCAACCTAATACATTGCAGGCCCTCTGCAAAAGAACACTATATGTGTGATGCTGAGCAGCTAGAGTAAATAGAGATAAGGCAGTATACTCCTCCCTCTCCACCCTCTTCATCAAACTGTGTTACATTCTCTTTCCAAAATCAAATCATGCCGGTCTTGATATAATAAGTACAAATATTTTTTGGAAAAGAAACGATACACCGAAATGGAATTATGAACTTGATTTCCAAACCATGCAACATTGTTGATTCTTTTATTTAGTGTTAATCCTCATGATTTAGCTTAGCATTAGCTTTAACTGTGAAATAGTAACGAACATCCCCTTACTGTTTAAATTGAAAGCTCTGGATAATCCAGCCTTGAATAATTTTGCTTAGAAATAAAATGAGCCGGTATCGTAACAAGCATTGTTTCTCGTTTAACTTACCTGCACTATTTCGTCGCCGTCTTCTATTTTGCCACTAGAGTGAGCCGGCGAACCAAACTTGATGTCAATTACTTGATGAATGCCATTAAAACTCGGCAGAATGTCAAAGCCGAGCTCCTGCTCCCTCTTCTTTAATGTTGCCAAATCCAGCGTAGCCGGCTGAAGCAGCATTGGATCAGATATTTCCTAGAGAGCCAAATGATGTACCATGTAAAGAGTGATTTGAATGAGTAAGCATAATATTCAACTCATATTTTGAAACTAAATAAAAGTTTGATTGCGCTGAGAAAATGGGATCTCTTAATTGCGATCAAACTCCTGATCATAATCCTGAAGGCAAATATCCTAATGAATCACAAAAGCTGTTTATAACAAAAAATAATTAATACATTTTGTTGTTATTCTTAATTAAATGTTTATGGGTCCTGTTTGCATATATCCGACTTTCACTAAGATTAAAGCGGATCCAACAAGACAGTAAAAAGAGTTTTGAGAGTGCGCTCAACCTGGCATATTATAGGAATTTCATTGATTACCTTATACAGTCATGTGACCATCCAAGAACATGAATGTCACATACTCACATCCTTATTACATATTTTTTAGAATTAATTAATAGTTAACGGTAGAATATTCGATTCCTACGTAGTAACACATATCGATTTTGTTCATAAGTATATCAATTCACTATTATTCAATATAAAAAAGAGGTCCTACGAAAAATAACAGTATCGTTATTAAACATTAAAAATATGAATGATAAGTATTTTTTTGGTCTAAGTCAGTTTTATTTTTCAACATAATCTCTTTTCAGGTAATACACTCTTTCCAGCAATGGTCCAACATCTATAACCTGTCCAAACAGTAGTTGGAGTCTTGCTGTGCAAAATACGCATCTACAGATGTGATGACCTCTTTATTCAATGAAAATCTCTATCCTCCGAGACAAACTTTGAGTTTGGAAAATATTGAAAAGTTACCGGGTGCCAGATTTGGTGAATATAGTGGGTGGGTGGTCTATCAGTTCACCCACCACATTCACCTGACTAGACAAAAAAAACCATCTTGGCCTTCTTTGGAGCAGATTCACCCGTCTGAATCTACTGTCTTAACTGTTCCATTGTCTCAGGGGAGTAGCGGTGAAGCCAAGTTCCATCAACAGTTATAAATCGACGAAAAAAATCCGACTCATTTAACTTATATCGCTCCAACAGGGCCTTGGAAATCTTCACTCGAATGTGTTTTTGATCCAAAGTGAGCAAGCACGACACCCAACGTGCAGACAGCTTACTCATGTAAAATATGATTAATGTGTTCCTTCGATATACCCACAAACTCTGCCATATCTCTAAACTTGATTCGACAATCATCTAGTATCATTTGGTGAACTTTTTTGATGTAATCATTGGTGGTCGCAGTTGTTGGCTGTCCAGAACGCTTGGCATCAACCAAACTGGTATGACCACATTTAAATTCAGCTACCTATATTTTCACAGTGGAAAATGATGGAGCAGAGTCCCCTTAAACAGCATCCAACTCAGCTTTAATTTGTGCAGGGTCTTTTAAATGTAAGAATTTAATTACGGCACGATATTCGATTTATTTCATTTTGACTAAAACACTGACACAAACTGATAACAATGACTGTCAAACAACTGAGCATCCAAAATGCCAGAAATTTACAGAGGTGTCTTTTAAAATATGTACAATTATAGTGCTGGAGTAGTTTTGACAAGTAACGCCATCTTCTGGTTGAGGTTCAAAACCTTTCAAACCGCTCTCGTAGTTAATTTTTGATTTTTCTCTCCTGTAAAATTGTCATTTTTAGACTTAGGACACTTTTCTACAGGTGTGCAATATGTACACACAACACAGATACAAAAATATGAAAAAAATCATATAATGCCTCATGGACAATACACACAAATCTCCAGTTTCATGAGAGTCCCAGAATTGTGATCTTAATTACAAAAATTAAGTTTCAATACCTGGATAATATAATCTGCTAAGGAAGAAAGTCTTTCACAAGACTCTCTGATTGCGAGCAACGGACTCTCAGCAAACCTGTCCCTTTGACCGCTAGTTGCCATTTCTATGGAGAGGCGAAGTAGTTCAGACTTCTTCTCTGTGTAGTCGGGTTGGCCAGAAAATGGAGATCTAGTGATAAAAAAACCCATCCCTAGCTTAGCAAATATCTCATTAGAGTTAAATTTTACCATGGATTCAAGGTGTGAAAAAATATTAAGTGGTAAATATATTAATAAATATAGTCCGACCAACGTAAATTGGCGAGCAGTGACTTTTCGAATTAACAATACCTCCTCCCGCATGCGGCTGTTCCCCTTACCCTTAGATTCAGTTGAGGGTTGTTGTGCGCAGTGAAACATTCCAAGTTCTGATACGATGAAAATTTAGAGAAGAATCATGTCAAAAACATTTAAAACAGTATGTGGTTAGAACAATTGTCAATGAAGTACATATTGAAGTTTTGAAAAGTCAAAAAAGCCAATAAAAGACTAATGTTTCCATTTGACAGAACGCTACAGAGAATGGTTGCCATTACAGGTTAATTTGTCTTAGTGCTGTCAGGGTGATTATTTTAATAATAACGATTGTTGTATGGGATTAGAATAAAATTTTTCAATATATTTACAATATGTACAATTATGTTTTTATCGTATTAAAAATGATTATTTATTTTTTTGTTTTGTTTATTAGGTTTGTCTCAAAAAACATTGTCGATAATTAAAAAAGAAGATAACGAAGCTTCTACATCTACATCCCGATTTTTACGGGATGTCCTGCTTTTTAACCAAAAATAGATTGTCCCGTGCGGGACAACCAAATTCACGATTATTCAACAAATAAGACATTCAAGTTAAGACGAAAGAATGTGATGCAGATCCGAATGCATATGTAGGGAATTGTGCAAAAATTATTGAAAAGATCTTCCAATCAGAAAAAGAGACGACAAAAACTCTTGCTTATTTACATTTAATTCATAACAAAATGAATTATTTTGGTACAGCTATGAAAGAAAATTAGTTAAATGAAATAGATATAACAGAAATGCACTAAGAATTATGCCAGTTTCAAAACAAATTAGATTCAAAGCTATATGAAAATTTTTTTGGATTTCAAACAAAAAAAAACTGTTGATTAAATTAGACAGTACTAAAAAAAAAAAATCATTGATGATTTTAAAGAATTCTATGAAAACTGTAAACAATATGTAGATCAGGGCTACGATTTTTCCCGTGAAAACATTTCTGCAGAGCTATGATTCATATACATATATCCATTTAATTGTATTATAATGTGAATATAACTTTTTCTTCGAGTTGGCAGTACACACATACAAAAAAATGTCTAGTGCAAAGGATTAACTTTGGACAGTTTAGTGTTTTTATTTTATGTTATTATGTCATTCGAATAGTTAAAAAAATATGTGCCTTGAATATTTAGTACCAGTGATATGATAGTACATATTTAGTTTAATAATAATTTCTATTTTTACCAACTGTTTAGTTAGGTGTACTTAGTAAGTTTAGTTAGGTGTCAATTTTTTGACATTATAATACCTGGACAAAGTTCAGATTTTAGTCCTTTTTCAAACTGTTCTGATTTTGGCGCCTTAGTGTTCACACATGTCCTCCAGATTATTTCATTGTTATGAAATATTTTTTTAAAGGGGGGAAAATGAAAAGAAGCCAAAAGAATATTCGCCATTGTATACCATACTTTATAGATTCAAATTAAACAACCTGTAACAACCGAACGTTCAGCAAGATGAACGTTTTAAATGTCCAATAGAAGCAAATGTTGAAAAAAAACTTTATTAATTTAAATCCACGATTAACATATTGAGATATAGCTGTTGTTGAATCATAAAGAAAATAATCAATTTCTGTGTCAAAATGAGTCATTTATGTTAATGTGAATCATGAAAGATAATTTCTCTACTTTCAATTTAGTTAAAAATATTATCTACGATTTCTTGAGAAAACAACAGATATTTAGAATGTTTCATTAAGATAGAGGTCAAAAACGTATACAATAAAAGATCTTTAATACGAAATTCAGAGGACCAAAATTTAAAAAAAAAAAAAGATTTTTGAATTAGGAAAGTAGAATTTTATAGAAAGTTTTCTAAACTTTAACATTTTTAAATACATGTATTTGGCGAATGTTGCATTCATTTTTGTCAAAGTCTTGTCAACTCTATTTTGTTAACTTTTCTGCCACATATGATGAGAATTGGACCAGAAATTGGAATAATGGAAAAAAATCCACATCTTTAATTAACTCTATTTTCTTGGAAATTGTTAATGTTTTATATGTACTGCGAACTGGGCCACTTTAATTAAAAGTAAAACTACAGGCAAAATAAAATACCAAAAAAACTCAAATTTAACACAAAGACGCAACAAAAATGTGTAATATTCTTTACACTTTTCAAATATGTAACACTTAAAAGAGATTCACAAATAAAAGTACAAAAAAGAATCAATATGTCAGTCAGATGACAGTAATATTTACACACTATTTGACACAAAAATAACTAAGAATTGTTTTAAATGTAGAAAAACACAAACATAGGCTTATAAAAATATATAACTTTAAAGCTCCGAAACCGGCATGCAAGATGACAGAACTAAACGTTTGGGCATATATTTACGGTTATACAGATCGTCAAACCCATATGATATATGATTGGTTAATCCCTGTAGGAATTAGGGGCTGGCTGTGGCGGAGTTCATGCAGGTATAAAAATAATCTCAAATGTTCAGATTTATAATGAATACATGTAAAAAAAAAAAAAAGGAAAATTGTCTTAAAATTATTTCACGATATTAATTATCGAGTTATAGGTAGAATTTTGTATGAAAATTCATTTGAAGGGGATCAAATTTTCGAATTATAACGAATTTCGAAATAAAGTTGTTTGTATTAACAAGCTTTTACTATATTTAAATAACTAGCATTACAAATTACCATATCCGAAACTCATAGAAAGAAATGTATTTAAATATAATTGAATATTCAACTTGCTCACTTGACAGATAATTGAAGAACACCATGCGAACAATAAAATGATGTTGAAATTCACCACTAAAAAAACATTGGCTAAAACTGGTGAATTCCATTATATACTCAGATTTTTGCAAAAGGCATGTTTTCCAATAGAGTTGAGTGCCCTGATTTCAAACATATTTATTGGGTCGCAAATATTTAAAAAGTTATTACACTTTATAATTTTGAATTTTTACCATACATTCTGACATGATTTTGACATATAAAACACTTTATCTACATTAATTTACACAAACCAAAAACAAGAGAGGACCATGGCTTATAATGAATTCCAATTGGCGAATACGGTAAATTCTCAAATTTTTGCAAAAGGAATGGTTTTCAGTAAAATCAAGTGCCGTTACTTCAAAAAAAATTTTTGCTGAATCATAAATGTTTAAAATTTATTACACTTTTACTTCAACATTTTTAAAAAGTGGTTTATTATTCTGATGTGGAGTTTAATTTGATTTGGCTTCATGAATTGTGCAAGGAAAAAAAATATTTTTCCAAGCAATTGCGTTTGTGAAAATTAATACCATAAGAAAGTGAGTAATATCATAAGAGAGTGAGTAATGCTATGAATGTGGGGATTTGAAACTCTAGGTTAGAATGGATAGATTAGGTAGATTGGGTTAGAATAGGTTAACCATTTCAAGTCTGCTGCCACGCCTGGCGCGGCGATGTCCGAAGCTTTGAATATGCCATCGCCGCAAGTCGCGCAGCGGTACGAAATTATTTTCTGTAAGATTTCATTTTTCAAACCCACAGGTACACACAAAAGTTAGCCTTGACCTATCAGTTGTTATTTAGATGCCCCCAGAGAACGAACGGTTATCTATCATTTTAGCGAAATTATTATTTCTACCAGAAAGTAAAGACACGTTCTCGTGCACTAGTACATCGCTTGTTCTGCACATAATTTTTCGAATTCGGATGTTTTCAAGTTTTATCATAATTTAATATTTTGTTTATTTACTTTTCGCAAGAAGTGTTTTTAGACTCAATTTACTTGTATAGTGGCATTTTGGTGGTATTCAAGTGACTGTTTTTGTGGAGTTATGGCAATTGTGCTTTTTGTTTTTATTATCTAGTGTATTTTTTCGTGTTTGTTTTTACATCGCTCAAACCTATTTTTTTATAGGCATATGGTATTTTTGGTGGGGGTTTAGTACAAGAATCGAATTTTATTGGATTTTTGTAAACCTATACTCGTCTGTCTGAATTTATTTCCTGAAAATAAATGGAATCAGAATCAACATGCATCAAAACAATCCAGAAATGAAAATAATTATTTTGAGCAATATGACAGTGAAAGTGAATATGAAGATAGTGGATATGAAATGGAACACATTGTCGTGAAGCGCTCTACACCGGGTCCAAAACTGACATCTTCTCAAATAGTGGACGAAAATTTAATGCCAAACATTTATTATCTTTCAAAACATCTCATAATAGATGAATCGCTCGTTCTTTGGAAAGTGAGACATAATGGTGATGGAGGGAAAAACAAATTCCGGACATTCATTATACATGGTCAATTATTACACGAGTGTCGACATGGTGGAGAAGATGCTAAGTAAAAATACTTATGTTACCGGAACTCTCACAAGTAATCGGAAAAACAATACACTTAAAATTGTAAAATGAAAATAAGACTATTTCCCAATATACCTCACAGGGTATGTGTGTCGCAAAATGGAATGATAGGCGAGAAGAAGAGATTTAATGAATTTGACAGCAATATGACTCTAAAAACTTCTTGACGTGACTTGCTCAAAAATAAACCGAAAATGATTATCAAATACAATAATATATGGGTGGAGTAGTTATACATGACCAGATGCTATTGTACTATCCATGTGAATATAAAAGACTGAAAAATGATATTAAAAAAATGGGAATTCATATGTTTTAAACCATCCTAATTAATTATTTTTATTTATATAATATGCATAGTGGCAATAAAATGTTCCTGTGTGATTTTCAATTGGTTGTAATTGATAACCTTTTGTAGTATTGATATTCTATTTATCAGAATTTTGACCCAAAGATAGGAATGGTAAAACAAAAAGACGTTGATGCCGCTATGCGTTTTAGTAATCTACTTTGTATTGATATTGTAGGGAAATCCATTCCAAAATTCATCTCTTAGAATTCACATGAATGCAAGTCAAGTATGATCCCGAACTATACAAGTACCGGAAGGGTTAGAAACAGTCAATTGAAATTATGAAGACTTGTAATAACTGTCCCGGTCAGACATCTGAGTAATCGGCTAATCTGCTTGGTTTTACCAACCCAACAAAAGTATTATCGGCAATAATGTTCTTTGTAGTTTCGTTTGTTTGTTACCTTTTTGTTTTGTGCAGCGATATCCTGATAACAAATATTTATCCCTACCAGTCATTTTGGTATGTTTTTAATTTTGTATTATTGTAGTGTAATAAATAAATAATAAATATACAAATGAAACAAAAATACCAAATAAAATTTGAAACAGAATAGTTGGTATGAACGCACCTTTATGATGAGACTCAAAATTCAAATGTAGTTTTACACAATTTTCTTAAAAAAATTGATGTAATATATTGAACGTACGCTTCCTGTGCGTGAGTAGCATCTTTTTTTGCAAAATATATATGTTTTTGAGACATTAATTTTTTTTCACTTCATCGATTCATTTACTAACACCGTGCATACATTGATTTTAATATATGGCAGTGAAAGGGTTAGATAGGCTGGATTATGCTAAATTAGTTAGTTAATACAATTGTATAATGCCCAGAAAAATCAATGTGTTTTTTAGATTTTATTCTTTAGCAAATACGAGGGTTGGATGATAAGTACCTGTGTTTAAAGACTGATGGCGCCACTGATGCAAAATATGTATACTGTTGTTTAATGCTATCTTTCGAATGACGCCTATCAAAATTCCAGACAGATTTATTGAGTAGTTTTATTTTGATAGCTATTGAAAGTGGGCAAGTTTGTGTTTGTTTGTAACCATGGAAAAAGAGCAATATCGGTTAGTGATTTGATTCCATTTTTAGAATGGGAAGACGTGTGAGGAAATCAATGTGAAGTTGCATGCAGTTTATAAGGATCATGCATCTTCAATGACTACTATCAGATATTGGTTTAATGAATTCAAGCGTGGCTGAACATCGTTTTTTGATAAAGAACGCCCAGGCCATCCGATTGAGGTGACTATGGAGAATATAGCCAACAAACTCCGTGCGTGTTAGCAGACCGCCGGGTGAGGACCAGACAGATTGCATATATTTTAAACATCTCAATTGAACACGTACAAATTAACTTACATGAAAAATTGGGCATGAGAAAGCTATCGACGAGATGGGTACATGTTTGCTAACAAAACAAAAACAGAATCGCGTGACAACTTAGGAGCACTATTTGCACATGTTTAAGCTCAATCCGAAAGAGTTTTTGTGATATTTCATGACTTTTAACAAAACATAGATCCATCACTACACGCCAGAAATCACGGGACAATACTATGCTGATTTATTGAGCCGATTCGACGCCGAGAATTGGTAGGAAAACAGCCCCATTAGACGAAGAAAAAAGTATTATTTCAACATGATAACGCACCAGCTCACTCGTCCGCAATCACCACAACTGTGCACAACTGAATTGCTGCCTCATCCACCATATTCTCCAGATTTGGCCCCATGCGATTTACTTTTGTTTCCAAACATGAAAAAATGTCTCGGCGGAGATGGTTCACGTGGTTCACGTCAAATGAGGAAGTCAACAGCGAAACAGAAATCTATTTACCTAAATTCGACAAATCAAATTTTTTGGATGGCTTAAAAAAGTTGGAATATCGCTGGACTAAGTGTATCGAGCTAAAAATAAAAAATTATGTGTTTCCTTCCCTAACAAGGGTACTTATCATACAACTCTCGTAAATGGTTTTTCACGAAAACTTAAAGCGCAATAACTTTTCAAGTATTTGCGAACTGAGGGTAATTTTTTGTTTTATTGGTACTCGATTCTATCAAAACACGCCTTTTGCAAAAATTCGAAAAATTACCAATTATCCAAAGATAATGTAGGTCCAATTTCAGAATGCATTACGCAGAAAATTTTTAATATATAATTTATAACTTTTGAAGTGTTATAACTTATTAAATATTTGCAACCCAATAACACATTTCTTATAAAAATCAGAAAATATATCGTATTCACCAATTATGCCCAAAACGTCTGTAGAATTTGTAAAAAGTGCTGCATGCAGTTTTCAGTTAAGATAATCCCTTTCGAAAAAACAGAGTTAGTAATTAGTTAGAGAAGAAAAAATTACTTTCAAAATGTACAAAAAGCAGACGTAAAGACGGCCCTAACAAAACACAGCTTCAGTGGGGAAATATTCAGTTCAGTAAGATTGTTGTGAATTAAAATTGGATGTGCACAAAAAAGTTATTGTTTTGAAGCATCAATGACATTACCAAGGTAAAGATCGTCAGAATTAGAAACTCTAGCTATAGGGTACGTTATTATACAGTAATCTGATTAATGTGACTAAAATTTTATATGGTATTTTTGAACAGTAAGGATAATTCATGTTTATTTCCTAGAATCTTTAATTATTCACAGCTTTTTTGCTTATATACAGAGCACCTCCTATCTATTGTACATGCATAACTATAGTACAACGTATGAGATATGTATTATTTAAATCAACATCTCTCGCAAGTGCAGTTATTTAGAAGCCCAAACAGCCACTACACCTTACCGCTGCACATTACCTAGATCTTAGAGCGATCTCCATTAGCGTGTATTGTTATTTTTCAATGTTATATTTAATTACAACCTATTTGAATTCAAATACGAAAATATGCCACCTTAATATTTTAACAATATTCATTTGACCACCATGAGAATGAATTGCTAATCATTAGTGTTTTATTCTTCCACACAATGGTGATACGAACTCCATTCCAACACCGGGTGTGTCTTATGAATAAATATTTAAAAATATAATTTAATTAATAAGACTGCTAAACGTTCATAATCGTATGAATCATGCGTAATCATTAAATAGTTATTAGAATACTACAGTTTTACTAAATTCTATAAATAAACATCACTCAATATGTGAAATATTGTAATTAAAAAAATTTCACTATCTTATATTGAAAAAATCTGTATGAAGTAGGATAATTACAAAATGTCACCAAGTTTATTATAATCACATTCTGTTCCAATTCTGAAATTTTACTTTTACAATTCTGATTACAAAGAAATAATGCGTTATGGTTAAAGTGGAAGCAATATATTTTTTGAATATTATGCAAAGCTTACCTGTCGAGCCAACAAGCCAATGGTTTAACCATAGCAATAACGTTTGTAACATCACTTAATGTCTGAGTTTCAACTTTTGAAATATCTTGATGGTGCCGTAATTCATTGAATAGAGATGTAGCTACGCAGGACAACTTCAATGCGAGATGCTGAAGGTTCTCTCGATCTAGCTCATAGTGCTGAAATAATGAAGACGATATTGACCTCTAAAGCAATGAATGTGTCATATAATATACAAAAATTGGAAATTTATGTTGCAGTTCCAAACGACATAAGCATTGATGTTATTTATAAGTATGACAAACATTTTAGAGATTTCTAGAGTAACCGTTATCCAAATATTATTTACAGAGCATTTTTAATGTAATAATAAAATTTGGTTGTACAAAAGCTTACAAAATTTCGTAATTGCCCGACAGCTTCCAGAATCAATTCTTGATGACCGATAATTAAAACTCCAATATTTTCGAGATCGTCTGATCTTAAATTTAATAATTGTTGCCCTTTCACTTCAGAACCCAAAAACAGTGGAATATACTGTAGAAGAACACCATCCAAACCTGTCAAAACAAGCAACAAATTAACATTTTATTTTGACAACTCACATTAAACTTACTCATAGGATCAATATAAAACAAAAACAACTGAGGGTGATTAGAAATAATACAACAACCTTTGAGCCAATCTACAATTTGGTCGGCAGACCATTCCGCAACATTTACGTACGCCATCAAGCTTTTTTCTTCACCATTTTTGTTTTCGAAATAACAACCTTGTTGCTCCTGTGTCAGTCAATGAGTGTCTAGAGTATTTCTGGAGACGTCTACATTACGGTCTGAAAAATTATTTTAGAACTTGCGAAAATAAGCTGAATGGTCATTGACATAAGGGTTATTTTTATTTGATATTTTTTGTCGGTTACGAATTTAGTCTGAAATATATGTATTTTTATTTATTATTTTAACCACAAAGTTAATATTGCTAATTTTAAAAGTATGAAATATATGTACTCATACTCGAATGTTATAATTTTTTTAAATAATAGATACTTGTGAGGTATAGAATCAAAATCAAACATGTCTAGTTTTTATGGTTTTTGAGTTAAGTATGCACAAATATAAAGAAAATTAATGTCTACAAGACTAGCTTATCGAAATTAAATAAATATTGCTGAATTTCGTATAAAAACGCATTCCAAATTTGCTTGTTACTTCAATCGCAGATATCTATGATCGCAGATACGTCCAATAGACAATTAATTCAAACCCAGACAAATATGTTTTCAGCCAATAAGACTACTGTATTTGGTCATGTGACTTGTGGTTACTGGTCATGTTCAATATGATCCCAAATGTAACAGTTATGATACAATGGTTTTTTGCATTTTACTCAAAAACAAGTAAAGTGGACGCGTCTGCTTTTGATTCTGGACCTCACACTTTTCTCATTTTAAAATTCTATTATAACTTGCCTTTAGGTGATGGTTGTTTCAAAATATTAATGTTTTTAGAAAAAGAAGGGAGTACAAAAAAATATTTATATACTTTTCTGATAAATGAAAACATTTTTTATGTACTGAACATTTGTCTCGTAATATCATATAATTTGATGTGAAATATAAATAAATAAATTAATTTATTCAACAAATATTTTATAAATGATGAAATTTCCCTAAATTTCACCAATAAGTTTAATTATTTTGTTTTCAGCATTACTATATTCATATCATTATATATTGATTTTATATCTTATTATAAGTATGTACACACAAATATATTTACAGCTGCATAGTTAATTCAATGAAATAAGACATCTATTGGACAAACTATAAAATGATTACAATTTAAAGATATTTTAGTTCGTATTAAAGTCATTAGATGTCGTGAGTAATAAACATTTTTCTAATATAATGCTTTTTTTCTTCTAAATGCAGTTATTCGAAAGATAAGTCTTGGGAGTGGTTTGATTTATCAGCTAATTGTTAAACGGTTAATTTTTTTAAACTTTCAAATAATATCTACTATTTTATTATTTATAAAAATCAGAGTTTTAATTGAACGAAATTCTTAATTTTCCGAAAACGTAAGTGTACAAAGAATCCTCGTGGAGGGCTGCGCTGCAAAGTCCCTCGTTACAATTGGCAGCAGTGTCGTAATTTAAAAAAAATTGGGCCCCAATGCAAAATTCTTAGAAATGCATTGGGCCCATAGCAAAATGGAAAGCCCCCTCTGTACATGCATTGTATGTAAGAATAGTAAGCACTACGCAATTTTAACCATTAAGTAGTGGGAACAAAATTGTTTTGTCTCCTACAATATCAACACTTCCATAAAAAAATACATAGTGTGTTTTTAGACATTTATATACACTCGTGACTGAAAAAATCTTAACGGGTCATTCCATGGTCCAGAAATTAAATAAATAGTTTGACCATTTTTAAAAATTCTCATATTTTTTGTGCAGTGATAGTTCAAAATGACCTATATTTTAATTTTATTGTTTTTGGTTTTTATCAATCTACATATATGTAAATCTACAACTTAAAATTTTTGGTGCATAATATCATCATATAGTACTATTTTGGGCTGAAATTGAAAAAATTTTTAGACCCCCAGATATTTATCCTTGTTACATCTAAAAGTGCAGTTTTTGTAAATTTCCAAAATTTGAGAATTTTTAGAACAAAAGAGGTCCAAATTTGATGTGTGAGCACAACTAGTTCCCACCTCTTTGTAAAATAACTTTTGATATATAAACTCTAACCCTTCCTGCAAAAACATCCCCGTGAAGATGGGACTTCTTTAAAACGAATGCTAAGAAAGCAGTGGGGATGCATGTAGGTGAAAATATGTCAAATCAATCTTGTAGATTGTTTCTTTTTGAACAAATTGACTTTAACTCCATGTTGATAGGACAAATAGGAGTTGAGATATTTAAGTCTCCGCAAACCCTTTACTTTGTAAAATATGCTACGCTTCGTAAAACAAATATGGCTGCCACGCAAACACCAAAAGCAATAAAATTTGAATATTGGTCATTTTGAACTACCAACAAGTTAGGGTGATTGCACAAAAAATATGAGAATTTTTAAAAATGGTCAAGCAACCAGTGCTGGATCATTTCATATGGATTAACCCTTACGTAACTTCACGGCAATTTTAATAATGTAATGGATTTTTAAAGTTATTAGTCGAAAAGTTATTATTTAAAGTTATTAGTCGATTAGGAAAAGTATCGATACAAAATTTTGGGCGCGAACCTTTAGGATCCATATCTAACGTGGGTCCATTGGCTGCATTGACGTAGTTACGCGACTAATTGACAGTCATTAGAAAAGGCTTTCATCCAATAGTACATGATGACGATGAAGTGTACAAAAATATCGAAGTGTGCTTACAAGGTCTACAAAAGTATAATAAAATCTTTTTTGGATAATTATTATGAATTTATAATCAGGCCTATTCTCAAAATTGGAATATTGAAATGAAGGTGATTGTTACACCAACCCTCAAAAATAGATAGATAGTTTTGACAGATTATGATACGTTTATCTCCCTCACTCTCTCTCCCTCGCTCTCATTCAAATATACCACTATTTTTGAGGGTTGGTGTAACAATCACCTTCATTTCAATATTGCAATTTTGAGAATAGGCCTGAATATTTTGGAGGACTGAATTCAAAACATTGTTTAGTTTTTCTCAAACATGTATTATTTTTCCACAACCTTCATTAATGTTTTTAGCTAACTGAGTACACCGCTACTGATATTAATAGATACAAGTTATTCAATTAAACAATAAGTAAGACAACATTTGAATAAGACTTATTAAATTGATACAATACAGCTTATTAAGACTTTAGTAATAAGAAATGAGTTTTTACGCTGCATAGAAAACTTTTTCATCCATTGCAGGAATACAAAAAATCACTTAAAATAAGAGAAAGGAGAGAAAAAGTATAAATAAAAATATATATTAGAAGAGGGAGAGAAAAGTTAAAAATAAGAAAATTCTCCAGAGAGATCGTGGTGGTGAAGGGGAAGGAAAGTGGGATAGGGAATAAAATATGTGCAATTATATATACGAGGGGCAAGTAAAAAATAAGGTTCCTACATTTTTTTCAGGTATAAGGTATTTTTTATTGCAATAAATAAGTAAACCATCTGAAAGCTTGTACTTTATTCTATTTTTCTACATAGTCTCCTGATTTTTCTATGCATTTTTCCTGACGAGTTATCCACTTCTGAAAACCCGCTTCGAAGAATTCCGCCGCTAGGCCGCCGATGAACTTGGTGACCGCTTCTTTCACCTCTTCATCTGTATTGAAGCGTTGTCCACCCAAGTGTTGCTTCAATTTCAGAAACAAGTGGAAGTCGCTGGGAGCAAGATCAGGGCTGTAGGGGGCATGGTCAAGCAATTTCCAGCCGAATTTGTCCAGTAGGGCGGTGGTCTGTCGAGAGACATGCGGGCGAGCGTTGTCGTGGTGCAGCCTAACGCCCTTGGTCAGCCTTCCTCTCCGGCGATTTTGGATGGCTCTTTTGAGTTTTGTCAATGTCTCGCAGTACCTGTCCGAATTAATGGTGGTCCCTTTAGGCATAAACTCGGTCAGCAAGACGCCTTTTCGGTCCCAAAACACCGTAGCCATCACTTTCCCTGCGGAAAGCGTCTGCTTAAACTTTTTCGGCCTAGGCGATTCAGGATGGCGCCATTGTTTGCACTGTTCTTTTGTTTCTGGAGTGACGTAGTAACACCACGTTTCATCTCCCGTAATAATGGAGTCCAAGAATTCTTCGGTATTCTCGGCGCATTCTCAAAGAAACCCCTCGGCACACTTGACACGATTGTCTTTGTGGGTTTCTGAAAGCATGTGTGGGACCCACCGCGCGCACACCTTGCGATAACCAAGTTTATCGGTCAAAATGTTGTCGATGGTTTTTTTACAAACCTCAGGAACCTGGACAGCAAGCTCCCGAAGCGTTACTCTCCGATCTTCGAGGAGAATGCGCTCAATCTTCGCCACGACTTCGTCCGACACCGATGGCCTCCCACTCCTTTGCTCGTCGTGGACGTCTGTGCGTCCTTCGGAGAACTCCCTGCACCATTTGCGGACGTGTTGGACGCTGATGCAAGCTGTGCCATAAACTTCTTCCAACTGTCGATGAATTTCAACAGGTTTAAGCTTCTTCGCGTTTAAAAATCGAATCACCGAACGGATTTCACACCTGGCGGTAACGGCGATGGCGGGTTCCATAGCGGATGGCTGTCAGGCCTTTACTGAGCGTCGCAGCGTTTGCTCCCGGTAGTGGGGATGTAGTTAAGGGACCAACAATCAAGGCGGTGTTGCCGGATTTCGCCTAGCATCTCGCGTGGCGAGTGTACAGCGTAAGGAACCTTATTTTTTACTTGGCCCTCGTAGTATATATTGTATTTTGATTTAATTGAGTTAACTGAAGTATTGAAAATGTCTAATTCATTGAAGTGTGAGTTGTAATAAAGGTAGGCTCGGTAGAAAAATGAGTTCTGTTTGGCATTGGTGTTACAATATTCGATAGGTAGGCCTGTTATAAAATTTGAATATGTGCACTATATTTGAGTGCATTTAAAAATAGAAACAAAAGCGAAACTGCTTCTAATGAGATACGATTTTCGGTTCAATCGGATATATTTACGGCGGTGATATAAAAACATTTTATATTGTATTTTAATGTTTCGGAGGCTGATCAGCAGAGTATGAAGATTCAAGACTGTAAGGAGAGTGACCATCGGCGTTTCCCTGCCCAGTTTCACAAAGGTTGGTGAATTTTTATTTGTATGGATTGAATTAATATATTCAACAATACCAATAGAAAACCCAGGACTAGACATCGAAGGGTAATTAAGGCAACAATAAACAATTTTGAATTTCAATAACTGTCGGATTACTATTGTTAACAAGTTAATCAGAATCTATGAATTTAATAATTACAATTCAGTACAGTACAGATTTTAAGAAAAACAAATCTATATGTATGAAAACAAAATTGTTCTGGCCATTTCATTGTGTCCATCACAGTGGCGTAACTACCAATGTTGCTAGTGCGATGAATTCAGTACCATGTTAAACATTACATTTATTTTGCGGGTATCGGTACTTTTTTTAAAATCCAACACACCAAGAAATTAAATAATAAAATTACTTTATTGTGTGCAATACGAAAACACATGAAAAATATATCGATGTATATCGTTAATAGGTATGGTTAAAGACCATCGCTGCAAAGCGAAACAAAGATTTTTAGTTGCGAGTTTTAGGCATATAAATGCCTAAATTATATTATATTTATATTTTTTCTTTTTTGAAAGTGTGAGGCCTAGTTTTATGTGTACAGGGGCCAAAAGATTTTTTTTTATTATGACAAGATTTAGACGTTTGCTCGGGTTAGGTTCAAGAAAACTCCTTGGTGGCCATTATTTCTACTCTTAGTGTTGATTTGTTACTCTGTTATCCGATTCACATAGAAACTAACCATTAGACAGATAACACCTTCAGATTCCTGCAAATCAACTAGTTAGGATTGATGTAGTTAACACAGCGGGTTAAATAATGAGGGAAGGGGAGGAGAAAGCCTCGAGAAATGGCAAGAAAGTCTAAATCACCGTTTTTGTACAGCTTAGAACATTTAGAATTTGGCAGCTGTAAATTGCGTGATATTAAAACTATACAAAAGTTAACTTCATGAAACAACGGTAGGTGCGTGATGCGTGATGCGTGATGCGCGATGCGCGATGCGTGATGCGTGATGCGTGATGCGTGATGCGTGATGCGTGATGCGTGATGCGTGATGCGTGATGCGTGATGCGTGATGCGTGATGCGCGATACGATGTTTGGTGGGATTTTCGATTTCAACCCAGGTCTTGCACATTTATTATTAAAACTTTTCTTAAATAACGTGAAATCAAAACTATTTAATACCAATTAAGTGCGTGATTACGCACGTTAGTTTCTTACCTAGTTTAAGTATGAAATTTGTGGGTAGGTAAATATTAATAGTACAATTAACCACTTCAACATATACCTTGGTTTCACTCATTTAATTTTTGTAGATCATATACCTACCTAATACAACAAAGTAATATTATATTCGTATGAACAACTATTAACATTTTAATCATTATAATAGAATTAATAAGATTTTAAACAGTGCGCTAACTCAATCGCTAGGATGAAATTTGGATAAAATAAGATTAATAAATAGAAATGTATACCTACTGACATCTGTTAACCTTAATATTTATAAAAATATAATAAAAAATATTTTATTTTATATATCGAGGAGTGCCGATAGAAATACCGTCACCGCCGCGCGCCGGCGAGCAATAAAAGCCGAACACTAGTGTCCTAATCTAGTAAATTAAAACCATCGGAATCTGGTGACAGCGTTCTCGTCCTGGGTGGCATTGACAGGTAGCAGCCCTAACGATGGAGCCCACCTTATTAGTGCGAGTGCTGATAGGAACCCATCTGAGTCAGAACCAGACTGTACGTTTAAGAAAATACTGATAGGCCAAAAATGTTTAATTATATCTTCCATAAATATTTTATTAATGCAAATTAGAAAAAAGGGTGTTAAAAATTCGTCACATAAAATCATATGAGTTTTTTAATTCGTATGTTATATCATATAATATATAGGTACAATAATAATGATCATTTTGTATTTATTTATTAAGGAGAACACATTCTTATTGTGAAGTTGTAATTATTCAGAACAGACGGTCTGTGATATTTTAAATACAAATTAAATGTATTAATTAGAGAGATATACATATAAAATCAATTTTATGGAAAAATACTGTTGTTGCTGTTGATTCTATCTATGTTTCTAATTATTACTTTTAATTTGTATTTATTTATTTATTGATAACTATATAATACAAATGTAAACATGTGTTTGGACTGTGGCCGTCTCACTAGAGTGAGACTTACGAACAATATCACCCACTATCCTAAATCAGATTGCAATGCCACTTTTATAGAATAATTCCAAAGATACTGGTCATACCCGTAGGACCTAGTATTATATTAGCAATTAGGTGACATTACTTGTTGATGGTATATTGTAAATACACACAAGAGGAGAAAATAATTTGTATAGCAACTTGTGTTTCAAATTCAGGACAGTCGGAATAATTAGCTAATTTTGCTAATTATGATTCTTATTGTGAAGTTGTAATTATACAGAACGTAGGTCTGTGATGTTTTAAATACTAATTAAAAGTATATCTTTCTAATTAATACATTAAATTAGTATTAAAACATCACAGACCTATGTTCTGAATAATTACAACTTCACAATAAGAATGTGCTCTCCTTAATAATATATAAGTTGTATCAATGTTCCCAAAATTTAATAAAAATGAATTGTTAATTCTGACGTCTGCTATCGGTTCACTCAAAGGTATTTGAGATTCCGTAAAAACAATGTAGATGGCTTTCAAATAATGGAACGATAGATGTATTAATTTGAAAAAGTGTAACATATGTGTTCGAAAATTTGTCATCAAAATACTAGCGCTGTAGCATAGTTGGTAATGCACCTTTATCGGATTGGAAAAAGAGATCCAGGTTCGAATCCCGGTAGCGCGAGAACAATATTTTTCGAAAAAATTGATTTTATATGTATATCTTTATAATGAATACATTTAATTAGTATTTACTAACATAATGTTTTATCTTATTATTTATATCTATACATTTTAAAGAGAACACATTATTGTTAGTTGTTTTTTATAATTGATACATTTAATTTATTTTAAAACACCACAAAACTATGTTCTGAAAAAACCACAACTTCACAATGATAATGTGTTCTCTTTAAAATAAAAAATAATTATTAACCGATTTATCTCCAACTAGAACTAGCAAAAACCAAAAGAAGCTATGATTCGATAACTTGTTGATGATTCTTTTGAAAGCCTGACTTTTATCCGGGGACCCACAGTATAGAAGGCCTCGATAACTTGTTGACGATTCTTTTGAAAGCCTGACTTTTATCCGGGGACTCATAGTACAGAAGGCCTCGATAACTTGTTGATGATTCTTTTGAAAGCCTGACTTTTATCCGGGGACCCACAGTACAGAAGGCCTCGATAACTTGTTGATGATTCTTTTGAAAGCCTGACTTTTATCCGGGGACCCACAGTATAGAAGGCCTCGATAACTTGTTGATGATTCTTTTGAAAGCCTGACTTTTATCCGGGGACTCATAGTACAGAAGGCCTCGATAACTTGTTGATGATTCTTTTGAAAGCCTGACTTTTATCCGGGGACCTACAGTACAGAAGGCCTTGATAACTTGTTGATGATTCTTTTGAAAGCCTGAATTTTATCCGGGGACTCATAGTACAGAAGGCCTCGATAACTTGTTGATGATTCTTTTGAAAGCCTGACTTTTATCCGGGGACCCACAGTATAGAAGGCCTCGATAACTTGTTGATGATTCTTTTGAAAGCCTGACTTTTATCCGGGGACCCACAGTGCAGAAGGCCTCGAAAAATATTATTGGCTCACGCAGCTTTTACAACAAGACTGAATGAACCACAACACGGTGCCCAAATAATTTTTTAATTAAATATTCCAGTTATTAGTAATATGTACCGTACCTATCGGCCCCGCTGACCTTCTTGAACATATTATGCAGCACATTGGTTGAATTAATACTTGAACTGGACCTGGATCTAAATTGCTAAGAAAACTCTTGCCGGCTCTAAATAATTTACACTCTAATACGGAATTAACGAGCTTTCGGCATTTGGATCGATAGCTACCCCGGGTGTTCCTCAGGTAGCGGAAGATTACATTGTACCTCAATTCGAATAGTCGTTAATTGGCTGATATGTCCATTTTACTTTATAAATAGAGAAGTATCGCCTGTGTTCTACGAAGACACTTTGATAACACCCGAACTCACAAACGGAAAAATAAATTTGTGTGGTCGATTAGTTTGACAGAAACCTTTTAAAGTGGCGAAAAATTTATATTTTTTTCAATTTATTCCGCTCTTCCGGTTAAGAGATATATAGAAGCAACATCTTTAAATTATGTTTTTTTTTACAATTTTTTTATCCACATCCCAAAATTCGGTAATAATTGTGAGATGCTCAATATTCGAAATTCTTGAATTAAATTCTTTTCCTCGGTTATGTTATTGGCAGACCAGCCGCGGCCACACCACAGCCAAATTATCCGGTGCCATCTGCTCCGATTGTCATTGATCGCAAACCTTAGCAGATTCGACCATCATCCGGTGAGGGATCCCTCGACTTGGCCTGCACCGCCACTGCACTTGCACTGCAGCCGTTCGTGTTGTATGCTCAAAGTATGCGCACTTGTATTGTGGTAGACAGATGTTGCTTAATATTCATTTCTTGTAAATTGAAGCTGTTAAATATTTAGTATTTTTAATAGTCTATCTGTTTACATTCTTGTTGTCTTAGTGTTCATGTCTCAGAGCCGTACGAAACAAGTGTTCTGACAATATTCATTTTAGCAAATTGGTGATGTTTCTGTCTTCAGTTATCCATCGCTGTACGGGTTTTGCCATTTTCCCTTTTGAAATATGTTTTACATCCTCCGGTATTTGCAATTAGAGAACCGAGGTGCGCGTTGTTCTTCACGACCTTCCAATTACCTATTAGGTCTATGTCCGATTTTTTTCTATGTTGCCGATCAACAATAATATTTTAAAACAAATTATAGATATCTCATAGAGACGAAGCTATTTATAGCTTAGTATAATGTGTTAATCATTTGTCATGTATACAGATAAAGAATATAGCTTCTATATTTCTAAAAATAAGATTCTCATTAGTGACATCTATGTTGTTTCAGGTAAATGAATATCAAATGTTCAGACCATAGATAGCGACAGTGAAGTTATAGTTAATACATGTAGTGTTTCTATATAGTAACATATATACAACATCTAATAAATTGAATAGATATGGAGGTTGATTGGGTGGAATGGGGAACGTTACATTGTATAAAAGGATCACTTAAGCCAACCGAAGACAGGTTATAAGCCCTGTAATACCCATATTTTCCATATAATATAATATGAGACGTCTTTATGAGATATCTATAATTAGTTTAATAACAATGTTTTTGAAGGTAAGAATTCAGTAATTGTGTATTCTTGAACATATTCAAATATTGTTAAAATAATATATTTAGTATTTTCCCTGTTAATTGCGAGACTCATTTCACTACTGGTCCTTTCCAATGACGTGAAGAATTCTTCACTGTCGACATATATAGCTTCTGTTGTTGTCGTCATAAGCTCATCCTAGGTTATTTTATTTTCCTGATTATATAAATGCCCTTGTGCCACTTTTCGGGGGTGTACGATGTTCAGGAAGCGGTGGGCTGCCAATACGTTAACAAGGGGCTCGCCTTATTTCAGAGCTATTCGCGATGTTCCACGGAAGGAATGGATTTTTTTATTACTCTTATTTAATTATACATAATAATAATGATATCGATCAAAGCTGAGCTGACTGAACAAACGAAAGAACACAGAACACAAAACACTGGATTGAAACTGATATTTTCCTTAGTGAATGATGGTATAAAGTAATACATATCAGGAACTGTCTTTCTCAATCCTTCACATTTACGGTAAAGAGAAAAAAATGTGCACGTGCGAAGTATGAAGAATAATCGTTCAAAGCATCATTCACAAAATGTTGCGTTAAACACCCAAGAACATGTGAAAGCAATACATATCAAATATCGGCGTTTTTAAGCATTGTTAAATTATAGACAAAAAAACGACTACGTCTATTTTATTATGCACACGAAATTAATTTATTTTACGAGAAATTTCAAAAGGCAACCAAGTCTTATGCTTCATAATATATTTAAACCATCTGCATATATTGCAGTTAGGTACTGATTTGATCTGATAATATTGGTTTTTCTTAATTTAACAAGGGGCTCGCCAGCTTAAGTCAATTTTAACAAGGGGATCGCGCGAACCCCTCCAAGCCCCTTCCAACCCAACATCTATAATGTAATCCTTAAATATAGGATAGTATGTGTAATAATGGCTTAGAAATATAGGAACGTTAGTGTAATCTAAACCAAGAATAACCAAAAAATATTCACGATGGCAGTTCTTGACAAATACGATATAAAATCGCAGTCTTAGTATTTCATTTCAATTGAATATCTATATATTTGTGGACTGTAATGTAAATGCATAATAAATGTTATTGAATATATAAAACAGAAAACATTTAAGTAATCTTAACTTAAGTATATTAAAAGTATGTTCTACATATTTATATAAGACGTACGATCTCGCTACTTTGGTATTTTTTCTTACTGACAATGTTAATAAAATATAATGATGGATATAATTATATCCACACGTATTATATATAATCACAAGTTGCGCGTATATATATATAGTATTAACGCCCTTATGGGCCTTTACAAAATTAATTATTTACAAAAATATATGCAGCTACATAAGTTGCGTGGAATATATATAAATATATATAAGGGCAATGGATAAAATTGATTTAAAAGAAAAAAAATTGAAAGCTAGGAAAAAAAAAACATAAAATTTTTGATTTAACACAGAAAAAATATGAATTTTGGTTTGGCACAGAATGACTGAGTACTAAAATCCATAACGTCTTTGACTCAGAACAGCATTATTAGTCGTTTGTGTCAAATTTTTATAGGAATGCGCTTCTATACAATTTTGTATATGATGCATTTACACGGAACAGCCCGACGATCTGGTAATCCGCGCGGGAACGTGGTATACAATCAGTTCAGTTAAATTAAGGGCGTCCAGCATGCCATTTACTATTTTAAATAAAAATAATAAAACACTTAAAGTTCTTATACACGATGGGTTAGTTAAATTAAGAGAGCTCATTATAAAATCATAATTCATTTGTTCAACGGGTATATAGAGTTTGAAGTTAATAAATCTTAAAAATTTATGTTGAACCCTTTCTAATTTTAATTCATGCACTTAATAAAATGGAGACCAAATTATTGAGTTGTATTCTAAATTGCTACGAACCACAGCCGTGTATAAAACTTCAAGTAAATTGATATCTTACACCGTTTTATGGTGACAAGTTCCCAACTCGAGAAAAACATCTCTTTCTGATACGCATTCGGGAGCCCAACATGCTGGCGCTCGAATGCGGCTGTATAGCGCCTAACTGGAGGAAAACACCTAAGGTCGTGAGGAGATTATACAGGATAAATTAATTAAGTCGCGTGACGTGTCCGCGGCGAGCAGAACCGGAAGACGACGGAACGAGTGATATACTCTACCGCTGGACATAAATCAGGGTAAACGATTATTAAAGGCGTAACACACTTTTCATCCTGCGGCTGTTTCTTCTCTTGGCCTGATACAGTGTACTTTTCGCTTGCTTAAAATAGAAATACAAATACTGGAAGGCGGTAAACTATTTCCAAATTCAATAAAACACTCATCATTTATTTGAGAGCTTACATGCACGCCGCTTTGCCTATTTAATTCCTTTTCGTCATTTACAAATGTTAGCATTGTCACTTGTACAGATACATACATACATAATTAAATAACAGTGGCTAAGATAATTTGGGATGGTGATATGGACGAGGCGAGTGTGGGAGGCAATAGGAACACAGGACGTCCGCCAAATAGATCTAATACGATGTCAGGTACAACAGCAGATATCGTGGAGATAATCAAGGAGCGAGAAAGGTATATGAAAGTGAACGAGGCAATGTAGTAAAGTAGTAGTAGTAGCTAGGACGACTACTGTTGCGTTCTATTATCTTTGCTTATTTGCGAGGAAACTGTTTGATGGTCAGCCAGCAGTCGTGTGAAATAGCTAGGTCATGCTGTCACCGACGATGCTTACTAGGTATACCTAGCTACAATACATTATATACTACTAGCTGAAGTACCCCGCGTTGCCCGAGCTTAACGCAGAGTGAAGAGGCTTCAATTAAAGGGATGGGGGTAGTTTTTTAGAAATATCAGGTACAGTAATTTCCCTCTTATTTGGAACGTCAAGTGTGCAGAATTTCATCAAGAAGTACCAAAATTATACTTTAAGGGGTGGGAAAGGAAGATGGGGGTGGTTTTTCAAAATCTCATGTAAACAGTGATATTCCTCTTATTACTCTTAAGTTTAGGACACTACGCAAGGCATACTCACCAAGTCACTACTCCCCTCCCAATCTCCTTCCACTCCCTAACCTTTCACCTCTCTCTCGCCTCATTATCGCTTCCCATTCCCTTCCCTCTCACCTCCTTCTCGTTTGCCACTCCCCTTCCGCTCCCTTACCTTTCGCCTCCCGCTCCTCTCTCTTTCGCTTTCCATACACCTCCCGCTCCCTTCGGCACCCCTCCCACACACCTCCTGCTTCTTTCTCGCATCCCTCCTGCTACCCTTCCACATCCCTCTCATTCCCCTCCCACCGCTTGCCCGCTCTCCTCCCACTCCTTTCCCGCTCCATTCCATCTCGCCTCCCACTCCCCTCCCTTTCTCCTCCCTCTCTCATCCCAAACTACATTATTTGGATATATATACACATATATAATATGTGTGTATGACTGTAAATTTCCGTATTAAAATCAATCAATAAAAAATAGATAAGCTTAAAAATACCCTATACCTATCATTAAGGTTAATAGGTACATTGCATTAACCGGTAGCAGGTAGCGTGGTTAGATATTAATGCAATTTGGATATGTGCTGTAGAACTACACCATTAGGAAAACTACATCAAAAAAATATTGATTTGAAAAATTGGATATATTCTTACTTTCTGAGTTTTTAATTTTTACAAAGACTATTAATTATTACATACTTTTAGATAATTAATGATAAAAAAAAATCTAATATTTTATATTCAAAAACAGCTTACCTGAATAACTAGTTTTGTCCGTCTTTGAAGGTTTCTGAATTGTAATATTCGTAGAAATATCAAGTCTTAACACCTGTTGTATTTATATTTACTGTTTCCGAGGTAAGTTTGTAAGACTTTTTAATCTCATATGTGAAAATAAAACACACTTTTTAATTCTACTCCATTAATTTACTTGAAACGCGTTTCTTAGAATAATTAGAAACATTCAAAATGTATGGAAATCCTCAGAATTCCAATGAATAATGTTATCCCTTTTCATATCATGCAAATAAAACTGTACAGCTGTCTCCCATTATACATTTTAGAACTATAATGGGAGACAGAGGGAGGTAGTTGAGTTAAATTGTTAGATTGATAATGATCTTACAAGGCGAAAGGCGTCTCAAGTAAATTAAACGAGTAGAATCAAAAAACAAGTGTTTTATCTTCATATACCCGTAAATATTTTCATAAAAGGTAGCGATTGCAGAAAAATGGGCCCATAAGAAGAGGGCCAGAAAATTTTATGTTAAACCATAAGAAGCAAAGGAAAGATCCAAAAAATAGTTGGTTAAATTTTTCCGTTTTCAGTATCCACAATTTAAAAACCGGAAATAATGTAATTTTCTGTATCATGAAGGCATGAAGGTATGGTAAAAAAAGCCCAAATGAAGTATGTACGTTCATTTTACAATACATTAATAATTGTATTGATAAAAAAGCTAAAAATCTAATGCTCTTTTCCGACAAATGTGCAGAACAGAATAAAATTACACCATAGTAAATTTGAATATGACTTTATTTGAAAGTGAACGATTCAACAAAATAAAACATATCTTTTTGATTCTTGAAGATTCTTTTTTGCCGTAAGATAAGCATTCGGCGTGATTATTAAATGAGCTCTTCACAAAAAGTGAGATTGTTTACAGTCCACCAATTGGAGTTAGTAATAACCTCCAATGTAATTTTTTTTTTCACTGATCATTGTATTAATGGAACTGAAATCATTGACTTCAAAAAATATTGGACACAATACTGCAATAAAAATATATAATAGTATTTCTTCAGAAACAAGACAGAAGAATTTCTGAAACCGATAAAAACAATTTATTTATCAAAGTTCTAACACTATTACAACAACCATATTCCAGGATCACGTTAAGCTCAACGTTGAATACTTTTCTGTTCATAAATATATCTTGAATAAAAATCAAAATTTTGATTTTCATTTAGAAAAGCAATACGTGCCCTGTCCTATAACAACAATAGCTGCTTACTCTGAAGAAATTAAGTGAGGAAGATGTATATTTTTAAAAAGTGCATGGAAAATGTCCAAGGAAAAAGTCCACGGAAAAGTGATTGGCCGATAGAAAATTGATTTCATTAAATTATTAACAATAAAATAATATATCTCTTTTGTATTTTTGAACTAATACAATTATAATCAAAATTTAAAATTCTATCTTGAGAACAAAAACCCCCGATATCACCCTATATTCATTAAAATAAATGATTTATTAAATAATTATTAGACTTTTATAGTTTAGTTTTTTAGTTTAATAATTTAGAATACAGTATTATTTAATACAATTGAAATACTACGTTTTTATTGATTTCCAAAATTTTTTGTCCATGGCGTTTTAGGTGTTTTTGCGATCTGATTTTTAATTTATTAAATGCTTTTTAAAACATTAGAACAATTTAAAATATGGTTTTAGTTAGTTTTTTGACATCTTGATGAAGGAAAAGGTATTTTATGAAACCGGTTGGTATATAATTAATTCAAAACAGCGATTATTTTTAATATTTTATAAATAGCTCACTTAACTTGAATTTTTATTTGCATTAAATATAAAGGAATTGAATAAAAATTAAAACTCGAGCATTAAAAAAGGATGCGCTCGTGATTGTGTGGTTATTAATAATTAATCTTATTCTCTGTTGTTTTATTGATTGAACTCTTATTTTACCTACCTAATACATATAAATAAGAAATAGTTTTTTTTTAAATCACGTTACATGCCTTAGACACACACACATGCTTTCCAAAATATTCCTAAATTCAGTTAAATACAGGTGAATATTATGTTTCAGGACAATTTTGTTTGGTCGCCATTTTGGTTTGACAAATATCTGTCAGTTTGAATTAGGTAGTCGCAGAGAGTAGTTGATTACAATTTATTATGGAGTGTTTAACTCATCAACAACGAGTTGAACACATGCGGTTTCAATAAGACGCATAATGTCAAAAAGTGGTGATATCGACTGGCCTCCTCGAACTCCTGATTTGACGACTCCCGACTATTTTCTGTGGGGGTACTTGAAAGAAAAGGTCTACGCCAATAAACCATCAACAATTTCAATGCTACCGGACAATATTCGAAATGAAGTTGTTTAAATAACATGCGAAGTATCCGAGAATGTTATGAAAAATATGGATAAAAGAGCACGCATTTGTGCTGCTGCCAGAAGGAAGGGCGGAAATACGTACTTACAACACTGTCGAGAAATCAATTAATCTGTGAAAATAGCAGTTTGCAATTGTATTAATCTCTCGGCTTATTTCAAAGTTTAACAGGGATATTTATCTAAATATAAATAAACATTATTTTTCAAATTTGATGTTAATAATGGATAATTAATAAAGTCTATAGAACATCAAATTCTAACAAAAAAAATCAGCATTGTATACTTAAATGACAATTGGGCACCACAGTCTACTAAAGAACTACCTAATATGGCAGGGCACTGGCTTAGCATGTGAAAGGTACTGAGATCGATATTTGGGGCTGACAAAATCTTTTTTATTTGAGGCGCCTTGTATTGATTCCAGTGCCGGTAAAGATGAAAATTAAACACAAGGTAAAAATGAAAGTACATATACTTACTTACACACACACAAATACTAATATTACGAAATTTTCTACCGCCGTATTTCTAATGCAGTCATTGTGACAAATTTTATTAGGGGACACCTACTGGATGAACATTATATGTTAAAAATTTAAAACATGATTAGTATCTATTCCGCTATTCGAACAATCAAACGACGGGCATATTATATGATTTGCGGATGACTAAAGGAAGTGTGTTTTGTTTATCGCATTGTTATTGAACGTAGCAGCCAACACAGCTGCATCACAAATATTTTGGCAGAAGGAACACTTCTCTCGACGATCACTCGAGACATTTCAATCATGTCCTCGATCAAAGTGGATTGCGACAAGCATCTAAACCTGTAGCTGCACTGTCTGCTGCACTTCACGTTAATGTCACTTGAGTGCATTCGTGTGTTATTAGTTATAACACAACCAATCGTTAAACTTCTTACGGTTAAGTTTAGTTAACCCTTCCAAAACCATGCAGTAACTCAGTTCTACCGCCCCAATTAAAACTGTAATATTTCGATTAACATACGCAACATAAAATTCATATTTTAGTTAATTATAAGGAAAATATTTATGCTTAGAACTGACTAGTGAAAAACCAGTTGTGTAAAGTGAATCTTACAAAAATAATTATTTTTCATTTCAGTCAGTTGTAAAATACCATTTGTGGGAAGACAAATAGAGATGGTACATTAATTTCACAATAAAAATAATGACAAACATACGAACTCTCTTTCTAACTAATTGAATAAAGAGAGATAAAAAAAAGGTAGTATTGTATAGGACTTAATGAAAGCACCGAATTATATTAGGATATTGATCCCATTTTCGTAATTAATGCTCAATATTTATAGTAAGTTTATAGGATTAATAACTTTAAACTAATAAAAACCTTATTCTCATTTAAAATGTTATAAATATTCTACAGTAACATGAGCATAGCTGAGTATGGGTATTTTATATCACGGTATAGTAAAGGTTAGGCGTCAAAATGGCAAAACATTTAAAAAAAATGAATAATTTGGATAGTAAACTACTTTTTATTTAGAAAGAACAATTGTATTAGTGTGTGTAAAAGCTCATTTTAAAAACATGTAGTACTTTTCTTTAAAAATATTCAATAAATACAGGTGCCGGAAAACTAGAACACACAACACATACATAACTCAAAATTGAACTGTTCAAAGGTTTTTGGTGAAACTTTGTGGAATTCCGTGATTATTTTGTAAATTGAGTCAAAATTTTATGTACACCGTTTTTTTGATATAAATATCAATACTTTTTTATGTTTTCATAGCATAAATGGTTTATTGGAATATATATATATAATACTTTAAGATATATTTATTTTGAATGTATGGCTTTTATAGTGTAAGTACGTAGTTATATATTTATAACTATGGAAAAACCAATAAATATATTCAACTAAGACAAATATTGGTAATAATATAAAAATACAAAAAGTACTGTATTAGTATTCTAAAAGTACTCGAGTACTGGATTGAGATTTTGTCTCTTACTACCAATCTCGAGCTGATCTCTAAATTTATCTCCAGATCATAATCTCAATACGTATACATTATATTAGGATGTTTCTCTGAGATATTGTTTAAAATGTTTCAAATACATTCGAAATACTAGAACACCTAAAAATGACTTATTTGTTAGTAACGATACTTACTAATAAATAAGTCATTTTTACGTTAAAGCCGTTAATTTGTCTCAACAAAAAAAGATTTTTCCAAAATGTTCCTCTTGAATTGAAATAAAATACTACTACAATGGCCATTTGAAAAAGCTTCCGAGTTTTTTTAAAAGAAAATAACGCATAAATATTATCAAAATATTCAATAAAGAAAATGTTCCCTTGTTGAATATTCAGCCCCTGCGGGACTGAGGTTCATTTAATCCCGCACTTCACTGTGGCCATATTATTACAATTTTAGTATTGGATGAACAATTCGCTTTTCATTTTATAATATTTCTAGGATCGGCAAAGATGTTTTAGATATTTTTAACGTGGATAGAACAAAAATTCTTATGTATAAGTGAGTACAGAAATACAGTTAAATACGGGTAGAACTTTAACTCTTTTCAAAATAGCTTGTGTGTTAAAAGTAGGTCTTTGATATTTAGATATCGAACCATATAAAATATTATTCGAGTTATAATCCAAAGAGTATAAAACCAATTACATATTTTACATTTCAATTTTGTAAAAAAATTCAACAATACCCATTTTATTGTTTCATTGAATACATTTTTTTTCCAATGTCTTAAGAGTCTACGATACTCTGGGTAACGTACATGCGGATAGACTACATATTCAACTACTAGTATTTCAGTGCTACAGCATTATTCGTTTTGACAATTGTATAGTCTATCTTATTATTTTAAACATTAATAAGTGATACATGAATTGAAAGAGTATAAAAGTTTAGTAAAAGTTAATTTAAAAAGATAAATTATCTGGGCGCGGACACCTTATGTACAGTACACGTAACGAAAATAAATTACAATACCACTTAAATATTATTTTTATTTTACAAATCACTTTTTGGAAATTCAGTCGACGCTGTTCGCCTGCGTGCATCTCAGTCCGGAGGATCGAGCGCCTTGTTCTGCTTCAGGAAATAGTGCCTAGACAGTATATGTTTGTATCTGAAAGGAATCAGATTATGCTAATAAGCTCCGAGATTTTGGATGAGGGGATTATCTTGAAATAGGAGGTTACCAGTTTTGTAGAAGTACTATAAAAATGTTTTTATGTAGAAAGTGTTACAGAATCTGATGATTTTTAATCATCTCATGTGCCTATAGACAAACTGTTGAAAGTAGTTCAAGATAATGGTGCTTGTGGTAAGTTTTTTTTAAATATGATTTTGTTAATTTTTACTTACAAGTTCTAATTATTTTTAATTATCTATCTTGCTTGGTCGAAATTATTACATCCAAGTGTGTTGTAATAAACACATTCTGAAATATATTTTTCAAGAGATAAATAATAATAATTCGGTCTTTTGTTGGTCAATATGACCATTTTTAATTTTATATATTTTTTATATCATTTATTAATAAATTATAAATCTTTCAGTAGTTGTCCAATTCTTTACCTTTCTACACTCAAAAAGTGATTTTATTGAATTTTGTAATATGATCATCTCTATTACCCACTATGTACCGGGCTCCGAACCACTGTGTAATATAGTATGGTATTTACGGGGTCGATGGCTTTAATTAAATAATTCTTTCATTAAAAAAAAAAAAACTTTCGATTAGTATCATTTAAATGAATTTGAAAAAATCCATAAAATTAGCTTTTGACGAGTTGAATGACGATTTGAAAAAAAATAACCCAGTATATATCAGTTCCCCCAAAATAGAGGCAAACATTGTGTGCACTGTTTGTAAGGGCCTTCTTGCCAAACTAATCCATATTTTCACATTTGTTATCAAAATGTTGGAAGTTATTTTACAAAATCCTCAAATTATTTTACAAAATGCACGTTTTCTGTTCGAATTAAATTTTTTTCTTAAGGAGAACACATTCTTATTGTGAAGTTGCAATTTTTCACAACATAGGTCTGTGATATTTTTAATACAAATTAAATGTATAAGTTGGAAAGAAGATGGCTTTCAAATAATAGAAAGACAGATGTATCAATTTGAAAGTGCAACATATAAGTTCGAAAATTTGTCGTCAACTTACATTGTTTGTGTAGCATAATCGGTTAATGCATTTTAGATAGAAAAGATCCAGGTTCAAATCCCGGTAACAACAAAAATATTTTTTTGATAAATAGATTTTATATGTAAGTATATCTTTCTGATTTATACATTTAATTTGTAATCAAAGAATTCATTTTTTATACTATTTGAATTAAATTGATTAGTTCAGTTAGGTTAGTTAGGTTAGTTAATTTAATTTTAGAATGGTATCGTATTATTATTAGTTTTTTTTTACAAAACTCTAAAGTGAAATGTGAAAATCAGAAATCTTAAAACCACAGATAAAGTGTTTCAGTCATAAATTATTATTGTAAAATTTTGAAATTTTAATGTGTAACTATTTAAATACTTGCGACCGGACACTTCTGAAATCAGGACACTCAATTCTATAGGAAAATGTATATTTTGTAATAATCCGAGAAAGGACCATATTCTCGATATACCTATGCCTAATATAATACTTAAGACAATACACACATTATATCCTGGTATAGGCAAATGGTGCATCCCGTTCATTATCTACGATCGGTATTAAAAGTTTTAATTTGTATTTATCATTAATAAAAATATCTAATCAAAATAATTATAAATTACCTCAACTTTTTTCAATAGAAGATTAAAGGATTTAATACAAAAGTAGTAGAATTTGGCATAATTTGTATATTGCATTAGAAATTTTCTTTATAAATACCGTAAATTAGAGTGAACGGGTGAATAGAGACAATTGTCAGAAAAAAGTGTATTCTTATGATGCCACTTTGGCTTCAGTTTTGGACTTCAAAAATATGTAATAAATAATAATATTTTGAATTATTCAATTTCAAAGCTTTTGCAGGTTAACAGACAAAATTTTACACTGCAAAAATTTGCTGTAAAACTATTCAATAATTAGGTTTTTGGTTGGTTAATATTAATATTTCATAAAAAAGAATTTTATCTTAATGCTGGTGTTTTTTGCAAGTAAAATTTTCTATTAATAAATATTTTTTACCGGTTTTACTCAAGTATCGCTTATAACCTAGTTTCGGGCAGAATAGGGACATGTTATGGGATGAATAGAGACATATAGCATAAAGTTACACTATTTTAGCATTATGTCATTGTACATCCAGATAAATTATTATCTTGTCGGTAGACAAGTAGGCAAAGCCGAGAACTTATACATCTGATCCAAGGAGCCAGAGGTGTTTGAAATACGAGGAAGGAGATATTTAGAAAGCTGAAAAATTGAAGAAAGATATTTTCCCAACTTTAATAGTCAAAATTTAAATAAACCAATACAGATTTCGATAAAGTGCCGTTAGTCACCTTAGCTGTGGTATAATCGGTTAATGCATTTCTCCGGATAGGTAAGGATCCAGGTTTGAATATATTATAACAACAATAATATTTTTCGTTAAATTGAAATTTCTTTTATATCTTTCTTATTGATACACATAATTTGTATTAAAATACCACAGACGTATGTTCTGAAAACTACAACTTAACAATAATAATGTTTTTTCCTTTATCAATATATAATATATAAAGAAAAGTGTCTGTTGGTTTGTTTGTTTTTTAATCTACAGTTTTATTCCGAGCTTGATGAAACTTTGCACACTTGACCTTCAAAACAAGAGGAAGGTTACTGTCTACATGAATTTTTGAAAAATTACCCCATCCCCCTTTCCCACCTCATAAAGTAGAATTTTTGGTACTTTTTTATGAAATTTTGTACACTCGACGTTTAAAATAAGATAATATTACTGACGATGTTCCACATTCAAAATGTTTATGGCAGATTCAAATCTGATTCATTTAAAATTATTTATTGCAATATCGTTAATATATTAACATAACACGGACGAGAAATTGTGTATGTGGAATAGCTATTTATATAAAAAAGAGTGTCTATGGGTGGGTTTGTTTTTTAAAACGTTTTAACTGTAAAATAAATTAATTGTTACTAAAAACGCCGTCTTTATTTACTCTTTAGAACAGTGTGGAACCTTCCAGAAAAGTGTTAATGACGTAACAGATAACAAAGCAAAACTCGACTCTTCAAGACAACAAATAACTGATCGACGGATAGATATTAATTCATATCTATCGAAATGCCGCCGAAGAAAAAAACGAGTATTGGTTAGAAAAACCCTGCAGCTAAAAGACAAAAAGCTATTCGGGCGTCAGAAATAACTGAACAACGGGAGCTTCGTCTACAGCAGGAGCGTGCGAGGGCTTCTACGTCTGGGGCAAGGGAAACTTCGGAGGAAAGAGTGCTGCGTGCACAATAAGATCGACGTAGAAAGGAATAATCAAGAATTGTGAATCCAAAATTAAGGGCATTTAAATTAAGAAGGACGGATGGATGTCGTATGTAAACATTGTCATGCAAAGAAATACAAATGCGAACCAGCGGGAATGTGTTGCTCCAATGGAAAAGTGAAGCTGCCGCCTCTTAATGAGCTTCTAGAACCTCTGATATCTTACAGAATAAGTGGAAAATTACTGTCTACATCTGATTTCGAAAAAAAAATACCCTCACCTCACTAAATGAAGATGGCGTTCCTGTTGAACTGTGAATGGAATTAGCAGGGAAGGGAAGTGAGAGGGGAGCGAGAGTGAGGAGCTAGAGAAGTGGGAAGGGAGTAAGAGGGGGGTAGAAGGGAAGAGGAAGGGGAGTGGGTGGAGGATCGGAGAGGAGTAGAGACTTAGTTGAAATGTCTCGCGTAGTGTCCCTAAACTTAAAAGTAATAAGAGGAAGATCACTGTCTACATGAGATTTCAAAAAACCATCCCCATTCTCCTTTTTCACCCCTTAAAGCAGAATTTTGGTACTTCTTCATCTAATTTCGAAAAAAAACTACCCCCATCCTCCTAAATTGAACCTCTTCAATCTGCGTAAAGCCCGAGCAACGCCGGGTGTTTCAGCTAGTAATTAATAAAGCAATTTTTGTAAACCTTTTAAACTATTATCAGATTCTTTTATATTATTAAACAAGATGAAGAATATAAATGTGATGAAATAAGACAAAACGCAGTCTATTTTGTGCACAAAGGAACCCGAGTTCTGTAGTGCTCGCAGCGTGCCGCTACTCGGCACTGGACACTGGATTGATTTATTCCATCTCCCGCGCAAGATTTACTGCTCTTTAATTAAATTCAGCGAAAGTTCCCCTTGTCGGGCGCCGCGCGCTCTGCTCTCTTCAGGTGTTGCGTGTACGATAGTCAGGTACTTATTTGTGATCTCAGAATTGTTCAAATGTCGGCCAGCTTGGATCGAATTTCATATTTAATTATAGACTTTAATATAAAATAAATCATCTGACGAAGTCATTCCTAAAGGACTTGAAATCAAAAGATAATACGAACCTTCTGGACAAGTCACAACGCTGACGTTGTTTCCAAACGCGATAAAATTATCAACATTTATTTTATTTGACTTGCAAAACTATATGATATGATCTGGATTTTATAAACTAATTAACTCAAATTGGTACTTAATACAAATTTACTCGAATAATTTTTAGGAAAAAAATTTAGAATGGGACTCGTAGTTAAATTTAGTTGGTTGTTTATAATTTTTTGATTAGTTTTACACGCTTTATTTATCTCCAATGATTCCAAATTATTTAATTTGTGACTAACACCGTTTATATGCAAAATTGACAATCCCAATTTTTTTATCAAAATCATGACCATTTTATGTTAATAAATCAAATGATTAGAAAATTCTGAAAACCCATTATTGTTCAAACATTTCAAATGCTCCTTTACTCTTAAATTAAAATTTCTACCCGTTTTACCAATATAAAATGCAGCACAATCCTTGCAACTATGTTTATAGACACTAGAATTGTTAAATTTGTAATATTTGTCTTTAGAATTTATGAGTAAATTTCCTATACTATTATTTGTATAAAATGCCGGTCTAATGTTTCGTGGTAGGTGTTTAGATATTTGATTCGAAAAGTTGTTTATGTATAAAATCCTACGCCAATAATCATTATTATCGTTATGTTTTATCTGTGATTTATATAAAAATTGATTATTATTTACATATAAACAATGTTGGTCTTAAATTTAATAATTTAGAATTAGAAATAAAGAGTGAAAAATTAACCAAATTATTATATTATTAAATAACCAACTAAATTTAACCATACCCCTATTCTAAAAAAAAATTCTCTTAAATATTTTTCTAATAATTTATTATCATTAAGTTAATTTTAATATCTTTCATCATCGTAACTATTTATGTTAGGTTCTAGATACATTTTTGAACTTTTATTTTATTTTTTTTGTCTATGCTTGTATTTTAATTTAAATATATATTGTTTCCTAAAGAAGATACCATAGGTATCGAAACATGTTAATTTATCAATAAGTAGTGGTTTATTAGGAGAACACATTCTTATTGTGAAGTTGTAAATATTCAGAACATAGGCTCTCGCATAGTTGGATAACGCACCTTCCCCGGTTTGGAAAGAGATCCAGGTTCGAATCCCGGTGGCATAACAACAATATATTTTATATATATATATCTTTCTAATTAATATTAAAAATAGCGGTTTAAACAAAGTGTCCATTTTCTTTAAATTTATATACTTTTTTAAAAAACATTAGAATAACGTGGCATATGGTTTTAGTTAGTTAATTTGACAACCTGATGAAGGAAATGGTATTTTATAAAACCGGTTAATGTATTAAAATTACACATTTCGTTGTTTAAAACAAAGTTAAATAATCTATATTAAAATATTTTATATATTTTCAATAGCGACGATAACATTCATTTTGGGTTTCTGTATACCGTAGGATTCTTTTGGATTGCTCCAAATCGTAACCGACGTTTCGGCCTACATTGGCTATTACGATGACCTCTAAAATGCGTCCTGAAACTTCGAATGCGACCCGTAGCAGAATAACACTAAAATATACTAGTATTTACTTGGTTGAAGTATGAGCTAATGAAGTGACACTCCAACCTACGAAAATAAATCAAGTTATTAATTGATCCGCACTATTCTTTATATGTTGGCAATGTATTAGGTACACACTACACACAATTAATCACTAGTAATTTGTATTTACTGGTTAATTCGTGCATTTCAAACCATTATTTTAGTTTTTTTATTATTACTTTGGGATTGAAATTTACTATCAGTCGGTATGTGGGTATTCATAATAATGATATATAAATCATAACTATGTATTTTTAAAATAATGTACACTAGTCATTTTGACTACCCCTGGTAATTTGATTGCTCTAGTGATTTCGGCCAAAGCTGCCACCTGCGGGGTACCTCCCACTGATCAATACATATTAGATGTTTGGGGAATGCTTTCGGAGTCACTCGCAGTTTTTATAGATGTAAAAAAACATTATTTTTACCTACACGTTTTACTAGTCTTATTGAAATTTGTAAAAAAATATATGATTCTACTGGAATATATTTTACCTGTTCACCTCCATCGCTCCACATTAGATAGATCCGGTGCCGCACTGACGGCTCGATAAACGGATTCCGCTTCGCTCGTCCCTCGGAGCTCGGAGCGGGTCGTGGCCTATATTGTAAAGCAATATCTGAGGCTGCAAGAGCCCCTTGTCACAGTGAGTAATATGCCCATCCCGCGGAGTGACGCCAGTCCTTGAATCGTGCAGTTGGCTAAATGATGAATTCAGCAGCACGTGCGCTCGCACGTGCGTACAGTACATTTGTAATGGGTGATCACAAATAAATGTATTTGGTATGTTTGCTTTTATTTGCACTCGATGAATTGAAAATACTTATTAATTATGGCCAAACAAAGTGCATTCCTCGCCATACGTGCGGTGAACCGCGTTGTTTTCAGAATATTATATCTACGTAGACTGGTTTTTGGTTTTTGGTAACATGCCTATTAGATAACATCTATGGATGGAGATTTGACGAATCAGTTATAATGGGGAGAAATTGGTTTGTATTTTTTACAATAGGTAATCTACAGTTAAAAAAATAATTAAAATAAAATCAAATCTTTGTTTTAAACATTCTAATTTAACCGAAATGTACTGCTGTAAACTTGCTTTAAATAATAGTAAAATTAGTAGATATATATAAATACTATAAAATCCAACACATCTTATAGTTAAGAGTAGTGCGCGAGTTCAATATTGCGCGGAGCTGATTTAGATGTTTTTGTAATTTGTATTGCTGTTAAAATGACGCGCGTCTCAGGTAAACAGTATTCAATAATCCCTGTGATAAGTGTATTTTGAGCGTTCCGAGATACCGGTGCGAAAATTAGCGTACATTCCATGTTCAACGCCCGACCGTCACACAACAATTTATATCAAAGACCTATTTGGGTTTGAACCCTGACCGATTGAATTAATCAACAACAATCGACGGGCCGCGGCTCACCGCCAATAAGCGAGTATTGATGGCGCGCCGTAAATCTGTCAAACTTGCCAACAATTAAATATGCGGCACAAGGATGTCACTACTGATATTAATCACTGAAGGGCGTGAATCGCTCATTGGAACACATTGTCATTTGGGAAAACTAACACACACACGTTTACTATCACACACGAGTGTCTAGTATGAATATAAAAGATAATGTTTGGGTATCATATATTTTTTTGCTACAAGAGTTTCGCAAAACCAAAACTTGCGTTAGTTAACATACTATCCAGGAGAACATTTAAAACCCGCTAAAAACAGTCATTAGAAACTTATCATTCGGCAGTCATCAACACCTAACATCCGATAGTCAGCAACAATTGGCTACTATACGATGAATGATATATCAATAATATGTAGTATAACGTTTCAACCAGAAAAAAGTTTAACAATGCATAATATCTATACCCGATCGCATCCAAGATCAAGCAGTAAAATATTCTAATAATAAAAAACTGGGTTTCTTTAATAAAATGAATGTTAAAAGATAAACTTTGAAAATATGTTTTTATCCTTGTATTACATGTAATGTGACAGAAATATTGTTATTTAATACTAAAATACTTTTATACTAAGTATCTGAATCAGAAAACAGATACACAATAATGAGTCGGTGTAGTTTTGAAAGTAAAGATACCACGTTCTTAATAAAAAGTACATATTTTGGTAAAAGCGTAGATAAACTCTTTGAACGAGTTCAAAATAAATAAATAATTTTTAATCTCCCTGTATTTGTGAAAAGTAATAAATAAAAATAATAGTCCACACGAGTGAGGAGATAGGGAATGCGACAAGAGGAATCATGCTTCCCCCGCTTGGAGTGGAATCTGGAGCATCATCCCCGTCAGGAGTAATCACCCTTCAAACCACCCTTAATATTTGCCAAAGTAATAAAACAACCTGTTTTTAATATTGGCTTCCTCAACCCATTGAAATGGATTAGCGATAGACCCATGAACACCCCAATATGTTTTACTAGGGATGACTACTTCAAAATGCTTTTTAAAGCTATATTATTTATTTATTAATTCACAAACTATTTTTTTGGAAATAATAGTCTGTTATAAATATACTCAGATCTTCACAGTCGTTCAGAATTTTCTGTATAGAGTTTTCTGGGCTATTTTTCCATGTGTATCTAATTTATCAGGGATGAACTACTTCAAAATGCCTTTTAAATCTATATTATTTATTTATTAATTCGCAAACTATTTTTTTGGAAACAATAATCTGTTATAAATGTTCTCAGGTCTTCACCGCCGTTCAGAATTTCTGTATAGAGTTTTCTGGGCTATTTTGCCATGTGTATCCGAACTCTTTGGTCGACGTTTCGGAACTGCAACATCAGCTCCTTCAATGGGGTTCAAAATGTCAGCCAGAGACGTTAGATCAGAATAGCCCAGAAAACTGAAGAAATAAAATGTTTTGTTAAATAGTTAGCGCCGCTTGATTTTTCGATATTTCTCGACACATCTGCTTTAGTGAAGAATTAAAAATTAACAAAGGGTTCTCCGAATAGGCTACATTGTTATTAACTAGTACAGTAGAAACTGATTGTAAACATCACAACTGTTTAATATTTTCTTATTTAGCCTTTCTGATACAATAATATATGTACAGTAGTGAGAGATATTCACTGTCTCCTTAACTAGACCAAAGTCTGTACGGTAATATATTATACTGTAGTTGCACTCACTATATATCACTAATTCAAATCATACTTGCTTTCGAATGAATGAACTTCTAACTATTTTTATCATAGCGCTCTGTTTGTATGTATTATAGAAGCAAAAAATCTCTGACATTGAAACACAGAATAATGAAAAGCCAGGCGGGGCCCCTTGAACACATCACCCTTTAATAGGCCACGCGCCACCCTTCAATGTGTGCTGATATGGGGATGATCCGCGTCGATTTCCTCTGCTGGAAGCGTATAATATGCGCTTTATTAGATCCCGCAATACGAGGGGTACTTTCATCTGTGTCTAATCAATTAATTTTATATTATTGCATTTTATTACTTACGCGCCCTTTGTGCAGTTGCCGCCCTATGTTGCACTTGTCACTGCGGACTCAGTTCGGGTGGGTTCATTTATTACAGAATTACTGTGATTAATTCGGACGTTTCGGTACATTATTACATTTTTGTTTTATTGCTTTAAGGTGAAGAATTAAAATTGCTGTTCGGGGATAAATAAGAATAGGTATATAAAATACGTGCTCGGCAGCAATTCGGGTGTCTTTTAACTATTATAAAGGCTGCGTTTGATTCTGTACGAAGTTCCATAATCAATATACTTACTTCATATGTTTAATCAATATAGGAAATATTAATATACCTAATCATTATTGCGAAAGTAATAATTAACAATGAATTTTACAAACTATTTTACCTTTCTTTCCTTACGTCTACTTTGGAGGACGAGGAACACTTGAAAGACTTATTATCTGCACAAACGTGAAAATCAATTAACCGATTTCGATCAACGGAAAGATTCTCTTCGCAACTAGTCGTTATGAATAGACGTGCTTCTGTAAATAGTTTTCACTTAATTTAAATTATTTACATTACATACAAATTGTAAATTGTACATTGATTAAACATATGAAGTATATTGATTATGAAATCATTATAAGCATTTATGAACAAATGTGTGTAGGAATTTATAAATTTGTTTAATTACTAATTTCATAATTATTGATATGGGCCATGCATTATGGGCCACCTCAGTCATGAATCACTCGCTAACCTGACCTAATCATACCATGTAATTGACAAACTAAAAGCGTAAATATATAGTTCTTTATTTCATATTTTTTAAGTCAAGTTTTAAAGTATCAGTGAATTCAAGCATCGGATGTTTTTCACTTCAGAATCTGGATTTATGAAACAAATATTCAGACTGACGTAGTATTTGTAACAAATCTGAATATGCGCCAAGATAAGCAAATGTCCAGATCGCAGAATAACTACCCAGAGCGACACCGTCAGATTAATGTCTCTTGTCCAGTAGTTTATAAAATACCTGTAACTACATTATCTATTTTCTATGGTACATATATATCGAATAATAATTTAATAAAATAAAATTTGAAAATTTTATTAGGTAAATTAAAAAATAACAAGCATAAGATATAAATAAAAATCTAAATTTACTTTATACGAAATAGATTTATAAAATGGTTTAAAACACTTTCTCATTTCTAATCTCCGCCTTGGTTATATTATTAAAATACTCATATTGTGTTACGTACAATAGGCGAGAATGAAAGTATTCTTCACTACATTTTTGTTGCACACAGTGACATGCAGCAGGTAGCAGCAACAGTTGACGTTACGAGTATTCGGTGTACGCAACATATATGTTGGTGAACACCCAACTTTAAATTTTCCAGTGGAATTTATTATTTAATAGATTATAGTTAACACATTATTATTGTGAAGTTGTAATTATTCAGAACAGACGGTCTGTGACATTTAAAATACTAATTAAATGTATTAATTAGAAAGATATACATATAAAATCAATTTTGTTGAAAAATATTGTTGTTTCTACTGGGATTCGAATCTGGATCTCTTCAATCCGCGGAACGTGCATTATCCGATTATGCTATACCAACACAATGGATTGACGACAAATTTTCGAACCTATATGTTACACTTTTCAAATTAATACATCTATCGTTCCATTATATGAAAGCCATCTACTTTGTTTTTACTGAATCTCAAATACCTTTGAGTAAATCGACAGGAGACGCCAGAATTAACAATTCATTTTTATCAATGACAATATTTTTCGATAAAATTCATTTTATATGAATATCTTTCTAATTAATACATTTAATTTGTATTTAAAATATCACATGTTCTGAATAATTACAACTTAACAATAATAATGTGTTATCCTTAATAATATATAAGTTGTATCCAAAATTAAATTAAATTTTTAATTTTCAGTACCGATAAAACGGTGTTTATTTTTATGACAACATTCTTTTATAGCTTGAAGAGATCCAGGTTCGAATCCCGGTAGCAACAACAATATATTTCGATAAAATTGATTTTATCGAATATTATACTGTATAACGTTATATTTGGTACCTACCGCGCACGAGATGTGATGGTAGTTGACATTTACCAAATGGCAACACTGCACCGTGTAAATAAAATGTCTCTGTGGTATTTTTTTTTTTTGACAACTTGCGAGCGCTACGGAGGAGCTACTCCCGATACTATAATCACGTAGATGTGATTTCATATTGAATAAAGGAAGTGTGAGAATGATTAAATATATTGGGCATCTGTGTTATCCTACCTCATGTTTGTGAGATTTTTTATTTGCTATTTCACTTGTATGTTTGCAGGATGTGAAGCATCCCTTCCTCACATGACGGCAGAGAGATGTTATGTAGATGACAATACTATTTCGTTGTAAAGAATTACTCACGAACAAAGCATGGCGGGGATACGATTTGGTCTTCCCTGCTTCTTTTATTCTCAATTTGACTTATTTTACAACAAAAGATGACTCAATGATTATTTGTGACTTCAATAGGAAGATGACGAGCCAGCCTTCTTGACGTTTTGACAAGTAAGGAGACGTAAGCATTTTACGGGTGCCTCGGATCCTCAAGACTAAATGAAGATGGTGGATTGCTCATGAAGAACGAAGACATCTGGTGGCCAAATTAATGTAAAGTAAATTTCGATGTAAATTTTTAATATCTAATGTAATGTAGAAGTTTATTCTTATCTTTTAATTTCAAATGCGAACTTGCTAGTTTTGTAAAAGACGATTTGATGAAAGTCCATTATTTTGCTAAAGAAAGATTAGTCAATCAATCTTTATTAGTGATCACATTTATGTGACATGATTTTTGCTATATTTTACCTGACAAACTCATCAGGTGTTTAAATTGTTGTAATATCATTTCTGAGGTGAAGATCTTAATATCTAGTGTATCATAGTGTTTTATCTCACCATTAATTCTATAGGATAACTTTCTAATTTTGATAGTGACACGTTGATAAGAACTTTATTATTTTGTTAAGGAAAGATTTGCCAGTCGATCTTTATTTGTAATCACATTCAGTGACATAATTTCTCACTATATTCTACCTTGTAAATTCATATGTTTTCATATCTGTGCAAAAACCATTAAATTATGATGTTATAAATTTTGAAACTAATTTTATTATTTTCTCTGAGAATGGTAGCTGATGTAAATGGGCGACGACATGGTGAATTCTGCGCATCAGAACCACGCACCTCATGCTGTACAATGAGCGAGCCGGAGGACGGATGAAATACGAAGTCACAACTTATTTTAATTAATACATTTAATTTGTATTTAACTTATATTTTCGTTTTTCGCGTCAGTGACTAAATACCGTGACCAAATTGGAAAAATCTAGACGCCTAATCAAAATGACAACACTACTTCGATGGACATCTTCTTCTTTACTCTTTCATGTCAGTAATGCGCCTCCTCACGTCCCGGTCCCGGGTCGCCCTCGCAGCTGACTGCGGGGTTTCTCCAGCTAGATGCAATTCCAGGTCATCTTTGAACAAAAGTTGTCCCTAGAATAATATTATTTTCTAGACCGTTACTGTGATGCATAATGTGGTCGAACAATTGGAAGAATCTGTTGTTCACTGCTGTAGATAGGGCTTAATGTGGTTGGATTTGTTGCAGGGTTGAGGCACGAGGGTGTCGTGCTGTCCACGAGATGCGTGACATCCTTCTCCAGCAATACATAGAGAAGATAATTAATATTCTTCTTTAGTACTTTAGACCCTGAAGTAAAGCAGGTTTCACTTCAGGTCCCGCATCCATCTCCACATCTGCTCTTTAAAGCATAACTGCAATCCGAATATTAAAATTTGTGATGCTCCAGTTAGAAGACTAAAATGAAATCATCCTAATAAATACAAAATTAAATATCATATAAATACAAAATCAGAAAGGTATAGGGTAGCAGAAATTCGGATTACGGTATTGAAATACTGTACTGACAGGCCCACTTGATGTTGAAAATGCCATTAATTTAACCAAACAAAGTAAAACTATTACATTCTACACACAAAAATGTAGAAATTATTAAGAAACAGGAATGAACTCATTTACAACACTGGAACCATCCCGTCGAATCGGCTCGAGTCTACCTTTATCACAAATCTTCCTACGCATTATCCATGGACGTATTTATCATAAAACAGAAGAAACGTTTACTGAGACTGACATTGGCATTCAAAGTAGTTCGGTGCTTTTATTTTTAATTGAATTCAATGTAAATGAAAACACTAATAGATGTTTTATTGACTTTATAAAAGCATTTAACAAAATGTGGCGTGGCCAAATGCTCTAAATTCTGAAAAAATTTATGAAAAAAGTATTTTAATAATTCGTAATCTATACTGGAACCAAAAAGAAATAGTAAGAGCAGATCAGCAGCTACAAGGTGGTCGTATTTCTTCACCGATGCTCTTCAATTTATACTCTGTAGAAATATTCAGAAAAGCTTTACAAGAAGCCAAGCATAATACTCAGATACGTGGAAAAGTATTGGACACTTGGGAAATTGCGCTATGCTGACGACAAATTACACAGCAAGTTGCAAACTAGGAGACCTACAATTACTGCCGAATCATACTTTTTCGGACACGATCTTTCCGGACACTGATTTTTCAGGACATGATTTTTGCGGACATTGATTATTCCGGACATAGATTATTTCGAACAAAAAATATTTTGAATATTATATTTAAAAAATATTATTAATATTTCGTTTCTCGTACGATTATTTAAAAAAAATGGATTAAATAACAATATTGATACTGTTTACGCACTTTTATACTTCGATAGGTAGGCCTGGTATAAAATTTTGAATATGTATATTATTTTTGTGTGGATTTAAAAACAGAAAACAAAAGCGAAACTGCTACTGGAATAGACAGTTTATTCGATTGAGACGGACTTATTTACGGCGCCGATGTAAAAACGTTTTGTATTATATATTTTAGGATTATCGGTCGTGAGAAAATTTTCGGAGGCTGGCCAGCAGAGTTAAGGACCACCAGACTACAAGGTGAGTGACATCGGCGTCTACCAGCCCAAGTTCGTAAAGGTTTGTGTATTTTGGATTTGCATAGATTGAATTACTGTATTCAACATTACCTACAGAAAACCCAGGACTAGCTATCAAAGTATTTACGGCTACAGAAACGAATAAAAAATCATATCTCATCTCAATAAGATTAATTAATTCTAATTTTTATTTGTTTGTCACATTCGAAATTTTGCACTGTCAAATAAAACTCTCAAAATTAATAATTATTTAATATTTATTTGTCCATTTTTATAGATTTCATCTAGTTAAAAATAATCGAAATATGAACAACGCTATTTCGAAAAACTAATGAAACGGTTTTTTTGCGTTTTTCTCACGAAATAAAGAAAAAGGATTCATTAGATTCAATTTTCAATTAAAATCGATTGATATATTGAACTTGAGCATTGAAAATTCAACAATTCAAATATTTTCGTTAATTTTTTGAAAATATAATATTAAAAATGTATTTTGTGTCTGGGATAATCAATGTCTGGAATAATCATTGACCGCAAAAATCATGTCCTGAAAAATCAGTGTCCGGAATAGTCAGCGTTCGGAAAGATAGTGTCGGCAAAATTCGTGTCCGGAAACATCCTGTCCAGACAAAACGGAGCGCCTAAAATTGTATACTTGGGATGCAAGTGGAATGATAGATGCATATGGGATGCGCGAAAATGACAGATGAGATCCTTCCATTAAAGTGAAAAGCCATATTGAGCGAGCCCGTACGACATTTTTGAACATGAATAAGGTATTCTACAGTCGTGAGCTTTGCCAATGGTCCCTTGTTACGTGTTCACAGTATTGTTCTATGTGGATGTTTTCTAAGGCGACTTGAGGTATTTGAGTTGTGGATCTATAGAATAATGCTAACGATGAGATCTGATTGGACAGATTATAAAACAGAAACGTTTTGAATTGGATGAATAGAGACAATAAAGTTACTAAAATAATTGAAATCCAAAAACTGCGGTATCTCAGATATATAATATAATAAGATATACAAAAGAGTTTTAAATACTACATCTCATAATTTAAGGAAAGATTACTGGGTAGCGTGCCCCTGAAAGATACCATGGCCGAACATCATGGCTGAAGAATATACCACAGTGGTTTGTAGCTTGTACAGACAATGACGCAGATTCACCGCTCGGTTGTCAACAAAATAGTTACAGCTGTCATGATAGGATGATAGCCAATGTCCGGTAATCCTATACAGCATGAGAAGAAGTCAGAACTGAGATTCCTTTACTAAATAGAAAAAGCAATTGCAGATGTGTAGAGGCTCTGGCAATATTCAACATAAAAATTCCCTTTAAATATAAGGGTATTCTATTGTTGTCAGCTAGCAACACTATTGTGTCAAATATTTCATTTAGTGTTTTTGTTTTACAAATTTGAAAAAAAATTGTACGAAAAGTAAGTTTTTTACCTATTTTGATGAAGTATTTTTAATAACAATTTACATATTATCTTATATTAGTTAATTGCATATTAGTAAACCAAGAATAAGCCTATTTGATTCAATTATTACTTTTGTATATTTCTAACCTCAAATTTCTACGATTAATAATCTTTTAATTTTGTGCGCTTGTCGTACCTTTGGACAAATTTTCGTTCATAGTGGAGTATATTTGCCATTAGGTTTGCAGCTAATAAAACCTTTTTTTTAATAGTGCCGAAAAGAAAATTGGGACATAAGAGAGAGAATGTTAATGTTGAAGACTTGAAAGAAGCTGTTTAAGAGGTGATCCAAGGCAAAAGCTTTTGCACGACTGCTGCAAAATAGAATCACACTAAGTCCTCACTGTTTGATGTGAAGAATGCATGTGAAGAAGCATGCTACTTCAGGCAAAGCTGAAGTAAGTATAGCTCACTCGTCAGAGATATTCTAAATGTGGAACTAGCTTCCGAAGTAGGATTTAATCAAAAAAGAACGTCCCCGGCCATTCCATAAACTGAAGAAAATTTAGAAGAAATTGTTTTCGCAAAAACTCCTATTCCATCAACCTCTTCAGTTATACATCTAATTACCCCTGAAATGATTATGCCATTTCCAAGGCAGGTAAAAGGAAAACAAAAAATTAAGGAGGTAGGAAGATAGGAAAATCAAGAATTCTTAGAAACATGAGATTAGGAAATTTTTTTACAAAGAATAAAAAAAAGAAAGTTATAAAAATGAAGATCTTTATGAATAAAATAGTTGTAACATGTTATATATGCAAGCGATTGATCAATGGAGAAGAATCACTCATCTGTGACACATGCAAGAATAATTTTCATGTAGGGTGCATATTGAAACGATACAAAGAAATTATATAATTTTCTATGCCAGAATTGTTTTATTCTATCAGAAGAATCCGATACAAATAATTCTGTGGATTCAGAAGAATTGTACAATATTTATTTAAAAAAACAAACGTAACTAAGAAGTTTACTTACATCATATTTTTTGTCAAGCTCTCTATATTTTTTGATAATATCTTATATCGTTATTTTGTTTATTTACTGTTATTCCATGTTATTCATAAAATTATAAAAAATATATTAAATATTTTAAAAACAATCAACGTATATTTGTAGCTTAAATCTTATTTTTACATAATATTATTTTCATAAATGAATAAGTGTCCAAAGTTAGGTTTACCCCTGTCCAAAGGTACGCGCACCTGTCGTACCGTTAGACAAAAATACAGTTTTTAAGTAAAGTCCTCATAACTTTTACACGGTGTAATATTAACTATACTAAAAATATAAAAAACATACGCACATGTCATCCCAATAGGTAAGAGAAAAGAGTGGCCATATTATTTTCTATTTATCAGATAAAAAAATCTATGTTGAAAATAAAGTTTTATCCAAAGGTAGGGCACTTGGCCCTACATTCGAGTATATATATATAGATTGTCATTTATATAGAGATATAAAATAACAACGTAGTCGAGACAATAAGTTTCACGTTAGGCAGGTGCCCAAAAAGTTCGTGCCCTGCGATCCATTTGGCAATAATATTTTTGTGAGCATCGGTACGTTTCGCAATCCTCCGCTTACCCGGGATCATTTTATAAGCAATAGCGGTTCTACTCATTCGCCGCCGGGTCGGCATTTTTTACCTTTATACTAATCTAGGCCGTGTTGCATCACAATATAGCAGAGCCTGGTTAGTAAAAACGCCATTCATTGTCCGAAAACAGAGTCAAATACCTTTGTTAAATAATTTATGTAGGTAAATGATAAAATTTAAAAAAGAAAACATATTTGTACACACGATAATAACGAAGACAGAAATATATATATATAAAAACTCAAACATAGAGGAAACAAAATAAAAGGACATGGTGAGAGTACATCGTAGGACAGTGATAGCATGAAAAATAAAACAGCTCTCTCATCAAGGGAATTTAGACAGCACAAATATGGTTTAGTCTAAACACCAGTAAGCCATAACTGACAGGAAACCAGCCTGGTGTAGTCTAGGGAGGATGGCAGACGGGTTACCCCGACTAATACCCCACACTAACAAGAATCTCCCCTCTCAGTATCTTCCAGCGCGACTCCCATGTCCTGATGAATTTCTGGAAAAGTTCAAGATTACGTCCGCTACGTTAGTACGTTGGGAACGGTGATTCGATCCTTCCAAACCCACAAGCATCGACTCTCTCGCGTCACTCATTATTTCACACCTCCGGGTGTTTGCCTGAGTCGCGGGTCAAAGAGTTTATTCCAGAACTCGCCGTGTCCGGAGACCATCTGTACCGAGTAATGGTCCCACACAGGAGGTACCCTCAGAACTTTCTCTTTCACAGCTACACTGGGGAGAAAGGGGTGTGTCCATCTCCTCACTGGTGCCATGTCCCACCGTTCTTGCCATATACCAATCGTCAGTCTCTTTATTCGTGAACACATCTCGTGGAATTGAATAGTAATCACAATAGGAAATGGAATTATAAACTTTTAAAAATCGTTTCTCACGTATATTACGAAAACATTATCGATGTATACAGTAGCAGTATCCCGTCCTTGCATTGGGTTTGGGCTGGGACCAGATTATCGCCGTAAAGTGAAAATTGCCTTAAAGCGAAGCAACTATTTTTTAAATTGCACTCATGAAAATGTGAAAATTATATAAAACAAGATATCTTTATATATATTGGCTAAACCACGCAGTTCTGATATTCATATATTTTATATACTCACACAATACTTATTTACGGTACCAGTCTGCATTGGGGTCCAATTATTGAAGTTACGCCTCTGCTGAAACTGTTAAACATTACCTTTGAGCTCGAGAAAATAAAACGTCAATTTTGTAATTAATGCATTGCGAAGGGGTAGCGATAAGGAATTTCCAAAAATGATTATACGCCGAAAGGTATCTGAACAGTATTTAAAAAAGGCGCAGCAAAAAGCGAATAACAAGTCACGTCATCAAATGAAAGCTAGTCGTGGCACATCTCGAAGGGCCGATTTAATATCTTGACAAAGGCACAGTTTGAATATGCGCCCACTTACAGTATCAAAGATTTCCTCGCTTTTCTTATTCTTCTTATCTTACATGAATGGCGGACAAAGTGGTAGCCGGTAAACCTGTCGATAGGAACACCCTCTGCCCCAATAAACCGACCCCCGTTATTGTGTCAAATAATAGTGAAGGAACGGTGAATTTAATTTGATTCAATATCTATGTGTGCAAAATTGCAAAGATCAAGTGCCGGCCGTATCCGCCGCGATTGACTTGCCGTTATACGTTCGACTAAATTCCGTGATTGACAACTGGAATAAACTATTGAGATTGATGTACGGTACTGTACTGTCCTGTACGTTTCTTGACATCTCAATTGGCAAATTTCAATATTTTTAAATATTAATTTGATTTATTAAAATTATATTTTTCATTGTTTATATATTGACATATTGATTTCTTTAGTTAATTTTAAAAATGCGTTCGCTAAATTACATCCCGTATGGGAGTTTTACTTAATAGGTGGTAAGTATGCAACTTTGAGATACAACAGTATCGACCTTATGCGAGGTCACCGGTCAGTCAGTCAGTCCGGTTATTTGCTAACATGTTTACTATTATTAATAGTTAAATCTGAATAGCTACTTTATATCTCGTTCCTACTTTTCCTCTGGAACGGAAACTTCTCACGGAAACTCGGATTTGTTATGATTCTGCGTGGCAAGATAAGTTTAAATAGGTGCCACGAGATTGTTGATCTTACTTACATTGGTTCCGAAGAGTGACGATAGTGAACAAGCCCATTACTCCGGAGCCTAGAGTTTTGGCCCCAGCACAAATCAAAGTTAACAAGGAGCTTTATTGTTTTTACGACACAGGTAACAGACCGAGATAAAAAATGGACGCAAACAAAAATGTACCGCAAACTTTCAAAACTATCCCTGCGACAAATCTCATGACCGTCCCGAGAAGCGCACACGAAATTGATCCCTATTCTATAGAGCGATTATTGCTGTCTGATCTGTTCGTGGAAAGGAACTGTATGACTTTTCGACTTTGGTTCGCTGTCGCGTCGCATTATATTCCCATGGAGTCGGGGTAAGCAATTAATTACGGGAGCCGCGGGGTGCCGTCCTTTCAAAAGGACGTTTGTCTTTTTGTGTGTCACCACCTGCGGGCGGCGGCGCGCGGCCGCATGCCCGCATTCCTCGCACTATCCTCCCGCGGCTGCCGCACTACCACCGCGGCCCGCATTAGCATTTCACGACAGCCTCGGCGTGTGGCGAGAGTGAATTTCAAATCAAGTTGACACTATTATCAGAATGTACGCGGTTGCCGAAAGCATTGTAATTCTAACTGTGATTTATATTTGTTTAAGCGACCTAAGCGTCTAAAGACTAGTATTTGGATTACACACAATCAGCTTATTATATAGATTAAGGAAAACTCCTGTAATCATTTATATAAACATTTCTAAGGAAATTATATATCTAAAATACTTTGGTCTACGGTTAGCATCATACTACACGCAGCTAACCTGCAAAATAATACGTAAATACTGGACCGGTTACAAACTACTTTTAATCAGGTATAACTTTAATATTCTAAAGAGAACACATTATTATTTGTAAAGTTGTACATTTTTCAGAACATAGTTCTGTGATATTTTAATATAAATTAAATGCATCAATTAGAAAGATATACATACAGATAAACTCAATTTATCGAAAAAATATTTTTAACTTAAATACCTACTTAATTTTCAAACATTAATCCGAATGAGTAGTGCTTCTCCTACGGGTTCGCACCATTATGCGTAAACCTGATTGACAATTTAAAACTTAAAATTATAATCACTGAGACAACACTTTTTGAAGAACTCCAAAAATTATGTAACCTAGGCCATGCTTATGAAATCGCTATCAAGTCTCTCGAAAAGGATTGATGACATATTTAACACGGCCGTGACCCAACTTAAGAAAAAACAAACTAAATAACTTAAGAAAATTATATTATATAAACCAGATAGTGAAAAATATAAAATGTCTAATAATTATAAATATCACATTTAAAGGAATTCGGAAGGGGGTTAATAATTGACTAAATTATTGTAGCAAAAAGGTTGATTGACATTGAATGAAATAAAGAGTATAAATAAATTAATCTAAGCCAGTACTCAACAGCGGAGAAAAGACAAAGCTTGCGACTTTAAATGTGTAATATCGTTTGGCTGGCTTTTCCATACGTAAATTCGCATCACCATCGTTTCTTTCATTACTAATTTATCGTGACACTTTACTTGCGGTGAAGTATTTACTAAATCGAATAAACTAAACCGCGCAGGTACCTACGAAGAGAGAATTACTGAGCAGGTCCAATAAAGAACCTAACCGAAATGCCGGCGCGGAATACCAAAGTGGAGAGCATAGACTGAGAATGTCACCGGATCCGATCGCAACGTTCCCACCCTCTGAGGTATCAATAAAGTCATATCCTGACTCCATCCATTTTTAGAAACAGTAAAACAGTATGTATATCAAAAGATGCTTTCACGAATCGAACTAATATATAGCAGGAGCCAATTGTACCGATCAATTTGGTGTCTGGTTTTATATTACTTTTCAGATTAATCTACGAACCGAACAACATTTGTGTTATTGAAGAACGATCTGCTAGATTACTAAAATAAAGACACTGAACTTAACTGAATTATCCTGCGACTAAAGACATCAGATCGATAACTAACGTGTCGTTTACGCAAGAATGCAGAGCATATGGCCTAGGAGCCACACGTCTCAAGGTTGCTTAACTTGAATAGTTCAGCGAGGGCGCTAAAACGATATCAAATTTAGTGATACTGAATTTGAAAACCTTCACTTTTTTTGCACTTTTCCAATAACTACTTATGTCCACGCTTCTATGCTTTAATATATGTAATTAATTAAATAGTTTAGACGTCAGTAGCTTGACAGTAATTAGTAAAAGTGTCAAACCATGTTAAGTGCCCCTTACTCGAAGGAATTGGAACATTTCCTTACCGGCGATACGGTGCTTTGAGCGAATAATCAATCGGTCTGTCTAACCTAACCTAACTAACCTAACCTGTATCTTTCTTACAAACCATCCATTCTTATTTTAAACCATTACAAATATGCATACGGTTCTTATACGAGTCATCAATAAAAGCATTTCAAATAAATATGCGTGTAATAGGCACATCAATTTATTTTAACATTATTTTTATCATAATTTTAAAGATTATTATTTATGCAAATAAAGCAGTTAAAAGGTACCACATCTAGTATTAAACAGCGGGTCTTCGGGTCAGATATTGTTTTTGGGATATTGACAAAATTAGGGACCGTCAGTCCAATGTCTATATCCGTGGCTGGAGTCGGAGCGCCCCGCGGGGCCCGGTACAGGGCCCCCCTGCCGGGCCCCCGCCGAGCCGGGGCATGACAATACCGAGCGGACAAATCATGACTCATATCTAGACGCTATCAGTCATCTTTAATTGTCTCTCTATCGTCTCGGCGGTACGAGCAGGCTATATCTAGGCCGACCGGTTTTGTTGAAACATTTTGATGAATGAAGCGAACCTGTTATCGTGAGTGATTATAATTTCAAGATATTTTATTAATCATTTTTAATACCCTGATATAAGAAGACAGGTTTTGCAGATATAATGATATGGCGACAAATCTATGTTCTGGCGCTTCTACGGCCGCCGATGTTATTTTTTTTATGTTCTAGTTTACGAATATATTATATCATATTTATACGAAGAACTACTGCGCATTTCATACACATTACGAAATACCTGAGCAGGCTTAAAACAGGTCAAACTACAAGATACAAGTCGTTGTTGGCTTTTCTTCGTCTGCCTGAGATGACGAAGATGCGGTACTTAGCTTTATGAAAGTAACTGAGGCGGGCGGCACTTATTTGAGTAAGTCCAATACCTTGGTGAGATGGGAGTTCTTGGAGGCTGCTAATTCGCTGGCCGTCGCCTCGTTTTTATATTATCTATCCATCATTCTTTTTCGTTAGTTTCCTCGCCCATCTTCGGTCTACATCAAAGATATCCTCAAAGCGAAGACGCTGACCATTGTGAGACCTATTCTGGTCGCAAAGTTCCCCATAGATAATGTTTTGTGGGCTTGGATTTTGTTCAGAGTGCACTACAAATATCCATTAGAGTGCCAGCCAGGTCAACCAGAACTAGTCTTACATTTAATCTTCCATATTGCAACACCAATGCCAAACAAAACTCATTTTTCTCCCGACCACCCCTTTATTTCAATTCACACCTAACTGAACAAGACATTTTCAATACTCCAGTTACCTCAATTAAATCTAAATTAATGCATAGCAGCATAGTTGGATAATGCACCTTCCCCGGTTAGGAAAGAGATCCAGGTTCGAATCCCAGCGGCGCAACAACAATATTTTTCGATAAAATTGATTTTATATGTATATCTTTCTAATTAATATATTTAATTCATATTTAAAATATTAGAGACCTATGGTCTGAATAATTACAACTTTACAATAAGAATGTGTTCTCCTAATAATAAAGTTGTAAAAATAAAGTTGTCCTAAATTTAATAAAAATGAATTGATAATTCTGGCGTCTGCTATCAGTTTACTCAAAGGTATTTGAGATTCTGTAAAAATAAGGTAGATGGCTCTTTCAAATAATGGAACCATTAAATGTATTAATATCAAAAAGATAACATATAGGTTCGAAAATTGTCGCTATAAATATTGTCGCTGTAGCATAGTTGGATAATGCACCTTCCCCGGCTAGGAAAGAAATCCAGGTTCGAATCCCGGTGGCGCAACAACAATATTTTCCGATAGAATTGATTTTATATCTTTCTAATTAATACATTTCATTCATATTTAAATTCATTCATTTAATTTTATTCTCAACTTTTTCTCTCACATTTTTCTGCATTATAGTATTTCTTAAATTTTAAATTGTACTCACTGCATAAAGTATATTGTATCTTTTGAGAAAATTAATTATTGTTTAGCTTTTATTATGATTTTCGTATTTACTGATGAACTGTATGTTTTCCGAATAAAGTAAAATAAAGGTTGCATCATTCGCGTACCACAAACGATTGGCGGCACATATATGAGACTATTCTGAAATATACAGTTATTTAATCAACCGAAGCAAGACTAGCGGTAAACAATGGAGTCCTGGTACTGACATTGATGTATGGAAGTGAGGCCTGGATCTGGCAGAAGAGGAGCGAAAGTAGACTAAATGCAGTGGAAATGAGATCAATTAGGCGTATACATATGTGGTAGATCTATTTATGACAGAGTAAATAATGTAAAGCTAATCTTGGTATGGTGAGTAAGATTAAGAAAGGATCGTTACTTAGGTAGTTTGATCATATGGAATGGATGAATGAGGAGAGAATGGTAAGAAATATATATGACGGAAGTGTTGATTGTACCAGAAGTGAAGGACGTCCGCTGAAGACTCGGTATGATCAGGTAAACTAGATACTGGAGGATGGTCATATTAGAAGGCTCAATAATCGGCGAACTTGTATGAAAAGATGTATGAATGTGGATTAGGCGAGAATTGCGTGTCAGGACAGAAGGGTGTGGCGCTCTATCCTTTCTGCCTACCCCCGCGGGAAAACGGCGTGAAGGTTAGTAAGTTAGTTCATTCATTCAGTGCTCTACAGAAGAATCAAGAGACCGCTAAAACACGTTAGACTGACGAAATCACCAAATTCTACGGAAATACGTGGCAGTGAATAACAGTGGACCGAAAATAGTGGGAGATACTCAGGGAGTCCTTCGTCCAGCAGTAGATAGAAAACGGCTGATGATTTATTATAAATAAATAACTATTAGATTTTTTAATCACTACTAATTATATTTCAATAGCATCGTTCGAGTACATTCTATCGGACAAACAACTACACTACTTTCTATTTAGAAAGAACGCTTGTATTAGTGTGAGTAATATCATACGTAATATGTACATTGTAACAGTCTATTGATGCCGCTCTGCGTTTTAATTTGTCAGTGGGCGGATTGTCTTTTGAAATGAGTTAAAAACACGGTGTCCTCAAAAAATATGTACGGAATGTTTGAATTTTGTAAATTATGAAAGTTTATATTTATTTTTATGTTTATACGTGTTCATTTTTTTAATGTATTAGTTGTCGTTTTGAATTTTTATATTATTACCAATATTTGTCATTGTTTTTTCATTGTTATAAATATATGTACTTACACTATAAAGGCCATATATTAAAAAAAATATTCCTAAAGGCATTATATGTTCCAATAAACCATTTTTTCATCACATATACACACACGGCGACAGAAAACATAAAATGTAAATCGCAGAAAAACGGTGTTCATGAAATATTAACCTTTGTATGTGTTGTGTGTTCTATTTCCTACGAGTTTTCCGGCACCCTGTATTTATAAAAAAATTTAATATTGAAAAAATAAGCATTATGTATGTGTTTTTGAAATAGACTGTTACACACACTAATACAATTGTTCTTTCTAAATGAAAACTGGTCTCGTTATTATTGATAATAATTGGTTCCAGTAGAGTTCTTACATAACTCTAGGAAGTCTTTACTTCCTTTGAAAAGTGTCGAATTTAAGAAAGTAACGGGCAGGAGAAATCTTCCTCACTTTAAAAAGTCCCCAATGACGCGTGTTTCGAGAGCAGGATTCGCCGAGCAATTCGTGTAGACAAGCTGAGTCAATGGAAGAACCCTGTTCACCTGCTGACCGCTCAGTGCTCGCGGGAGATTTACAGGCGCTATTACAGGCGTTGCATTTAGAGACCGCACTACCTATCTGCAACTTCGCAAGAATGCAATTTGTTATTTGGAAATCTATACAGGGTGTAATAGATTTAGTCCACAATATTTGTGCCCAATAGCTACCTACATTTTAAATTTAAAGTATTGAATAAGTTAGTGCCAGGCTCTTGTGAATTCGATTCAAAATCAAGATTATATGTATTTGTTCTTATGGGTTAATGACCCTACCAATTCAGATAATGATGTAATGAACAATGATAACAAAACAATAATTTTGACAGGGAATTTGAATGGATGATAGAAAGTTGAAGAGGTGGTATTGGTGTGTATGGTGACAGAAAGACGAATAGGAACAGCGACAGTTTATATTATTTATATCTAAAATATTATTGTATCTAATACCCTTTTCGAGCACAAAGTAATTCTCGTTGGAAATGAAAGGTCCATGATTGATTTTGTGGTAGTTGACTCTAGGAACTGACAACCGCTACTGTTGATACTAGCGCGTTTTGAGGTGCCGAAATTGAAACGAATCAAGAGTGAAGCTGTTTTATGGATGGCAATCTGTGTGAAGGATAAACACTTTTAAGAAGGTACATCTCTGTATGGAGTAGTGCTTGTGTTAGAATTAATTGGGTATTCACTTTATGGTTTGAAATTACCAAAGGTTGCGTAATGTAAGAATGAGCGTTTTGATGATATCCTACGTAGTATGTAGTAATGTGCAGATGATGAAATTGCTAATAATGAATCTGGTCTGCATTGCCTAGTGACTGGGATGTCCTGAGTATGCATGAAGAGTGGATTCCTTATGAATGTTTGTAAATTAAATGTGATGGTGTTCGAGAGGGATAATGAATGATTAAGGATTCGTGAAGTTGTAATTATTCAGAACAGACGGTCTGTGATATTTTTAATACTAATTAAATGTATTAATTAGAGAGCTATATGTACATATAAAATCAAAAATTATATTTATATCTTTAAAATTAATAAATTCAATTTGTATTAAATAATGAATGCTTAGAATAAGTAAACGAGTGTGTATTTGGGAAGTATGTTTGCTAATGACTGAAAGGTTGAAAATAATATCTTGAGGAGGGTGACTGTGGAAAATAAAGTGACTGGTGCTCTGAATGCGATTATCGCCTATAGAAATTCGTCGAAGTTTGTGTAAATTCCGTAAATGTTACGAAGTTGCATTCATAACTTATTTTATCCAAACCGAAGATATTTCACCATTGAACTCTACATGAAAACGCGAGTTATCCGTATGATGCTATTAGTCAAGATACAAACAAAATGAGACTAAGGCCTAGCACGCACTGCGGTTAAACGCGCGCGGATTTTACCCGCAATTTACTGTAGCTCATACGTTTGAATGCGAGCGCACACATTTGCGTTTTATTCTCGCGACTGATTTTATAAACGCATCCGGCCACATTTTGCTCCACGGTTTAAAAACGCGCTTGGATTTGTGATCTATCAAAAACAATCGGAAACACTGGCCATGGCCGGTGAATTCGATTAAGGACGAATGACTCTTGCCAGGTAGTATTTACTATATAGCTTAAAGATTTTCAGAAAATATACTCTTGCTAGGTAGCATTTACAGCTCTAAAATATGACCATTTCAAGTCATCACAAATGGTACCCACCTATAATTATTTAACGGATATAAAAATAAATATTATCATAACTCACAATTACTCGTAATAACCACATTTTACCACCATTAATTGATTTGTCTTATTATCTACATTTCACGATTAGCTACTTAGAATTCACACATACGGGTTATTTCAAATTCTATGAATTATACGCATATTGTGTACTACTTGTATAAAAGTACGCCATTCGCGAATTAATTAAAATTTATACCAATAGATAAACGTACATTTGTCTAATGTTAAAAGTGGTGGTATTTCATTAGCCTACATAGAGCATAAATATAATAGCCCATTATCCTTTCATTAATTTAAGGCTGTACCTAAGCTTAGTATTATCAAAATAGAACCATTTTAGGGCGTGCTTTGATTTTTCAAGTTTGAAATTCGAGAAATTCTACACAAATTACATATGCTTTCAAGATAGTTAAATTCTTGTAAATATCAGAGAAATAATTAATGACGTTATTTGTTACGTAAATCATGAGAAAGTAGAAGGGTTGAATAGAAAGAGATGACAATAAAATTGCTGATTTTCTCGCATTCGATACAAATGTTAAAAATAACTCTTGTCTAGAGGTTTATCTGGATAAGTTTATTCGTATTAATGTTATGGAATGAGTGTTGACATTTTAATTAATCTATTGAAAATTAAAAAATTTATCAATGTACCCAATTCATATATATGAATATGTTTTGAAATCAGACAAAGTACCTATATATATTGTTAGAATGCGAAATTACCAAAGATAATATATTATTCAAGGATACAAAAACACTTAGTCGAAGTAAGGGACGGAGGCTAATAAAACCAAGCATTGTTAGACGCAGGTGTACCGACGCAGCGTGGGTACAGCAATAAAGCAGCGTACGTGACTAAAGTCACGTCGGCAAAATGCACCATAAGGGATGCATAACCTTAGGCGGGCCAGTCTTCCCAAATTCTCCGCCGGGAGAACTGGCTCCATAAAGACGAGATTTTATTTTCAATTAGAAAATAGAATCAATGTCGTCTCTAAAAATATCAAGCTGTGATATTTAAACAATATTTAAACTGTGCACCTCGAGTTTAAGCTTAGACTGTGATGTACTCTGCGTTTAATCGTTGATGTAAAAGTATCAAAAAGGTCCCGGTGGATCTATAAAAAGTTGATCAATATAATTTGGTATAGCGAGAACAGACTGTCGCTATTGCATAAGAACATCGCGTCCAAAGTCCCGGTTTGCCTGGATAATTGGGCATCGTCTTGTGGTCAATCAACTACAAGCCTGAACTCCGTCACCCTTCGCTGGCACCACAAGGAGCTGACCGCACTTCACGTCCAGGATCCAGGACCATCCTAAGAGGTAATCCCTTACGTGAGTAACCTGAATAATCTACATCAGACAAGCGTCAACATAGACAAACTGGCAGAGAACTTAATGCTGGCATGATGAACACAAATATTTAATGTTAATTTAATTGTAATTATTTTTGAATAGCCTTATCAATAAGTATTAAAGTAAAATGCTCATTTTCCACTTTTAACACATGCAAGTATTATAAGATATAGATTATAAATTTTCTTATAAAAAAAATATTCTTTCATTTCATAACCATTTGACTTGTCAATATTTAAAAAAGAACCAGTTAGGCTAGATGCCTCCCCCCTGAACATGAAGCCGAGGCAGAAAGAAGAAATTTACCTAATAATATTTAGATAGTCGCTTAAGTCAATGTTCTAAATTTAAAATCATCATGTCAGATGCATTTTGTGGTTTTGTTTAATATTATCGATTTAAACCACTGTTTCATAACTTCGTACTATTTATGAAACAGACAGCTAGTGTTTAAAATACAGTGTTATACATAAACAAAATATTTAATCGGGACTAACATTAAAATAACGCACATAAAATGTTTACTTTGATTAAGAAAACGTTGTTTTCCCTTAAAATCAGTAAAAAAACATCTAATTTGTGAAATTTGCCACTAATGTTGTGAATAAGTTCAATATTAATTCATATTGTGGATAAAATATGCGTGAAAACATATATTTTGGGCATTTTTAACGAAAATAATTCACGGATTCAACGTCCGTAATGGCCGGATGACCGGCGGATTGAAGTTCGATAGACAATTAAAATTATCGTCTTTTATATGACTGAAAATATATTATTTAAAAACTAATTATTGTGTTTTTGATATAAAACTTATTTTTAAATAGTAGTTGAAGCCTCAATGCATGTGAATAAATACAATCTATTATTTTTAAATGTATGTTTTTACTAAAATAAAGTATTTTAAAAACGTTAAAAATTCATAATATGTCCAGTAAATTGAATGGTTATAACTCTTAGTATTTTTTAACATTTTGTTAATTTATCTTAATCGCGATTTGCTTCCATAATTTTGGTTTCAATATTATAAGCAAATATATTTCGTTAATGCAAGAATTTTCCATATACAAGCAATTTTTTGGCATGCAGAAAATGCATCTAATGGTCGCGGTCTTTCTTATAATGTCTGTATTTTCTTAATTATGGAAAATAACTTTCAGTTTATTAGAATTACATAAGTGTAAAGTTCTTATCTAAGTAATAGTTTTAAAAAAAATCAAATCTAGTGTATAACTACTGATATAAATGAATAATTAAAACCCACATTTTCGTAAAAAACGCGAAAATTTGATTTATTATTGAAAGTCGCGCATTAACTGATTTCAAAAAAAATTAACAAAAGAAGTATTCAAAAAATAATTGTTCTTACGCTTGGGAATTCGTTTCATTAATAAGTAAATTAAATAATTCAGAATGTTCTCATGTTTTCACGGTCGTTCAGAATTTTCTGTTTAGAGTTTTCTGCGCTATTTTGCCGAGTATATTCTACCTCTCTAGCCTCTGACCTTTCAAATCCCATTGCGGAGTCAGGGCTGTTTTCTCTCGTGGCATAAGCGATATCAGATCTGATGATGGACCCTAATAGACCCTAATAAATGTCAGATAGGTTGGATACACACGGCAGAAAACGGCCCAGAAAACTCTGAATGTTTTTTAATATTGAAATATTGTTTTGTTAGTCACTTAGTAACGAACAATGTACTATTATCATCAGTAATTATTAAAAATACAATAAAAGTCCAGGAATGTGTAGTATGTGTGTGGTCATATGACGCTATCTGTACCTGGGTTAATTTAGTAAATACTTTACGATATGTAATACGTAACATTATTGTCTGAATTGAAATATTCTGGTGATACAATTCTGTCGCATCGTTGTCATTGTCGTTATCTTTTTCTTCTCCTTTCTTTTCTTTCATTGTATTATATTTAATTGCGGTGTGGTTTTAGGTATCCTTACATATGGTCCGTGGCCTGCACATGTAGATACAAACTTTCGTTCCTCAAGATATGATTAGGCACCAAGGTGTGAGTCTTTTTCATTAAAGTGAATCACCTAATATTTCTTGTACAATTATTATCGTATTTGTTACATTTCACCGATTTATTTGCCAAAAAGTGTAATTTTGAACAAACATTATTTGAATATATTAACTGCACACGTCTGACACTAACTTTATATTCTATCGCCTTTTTTCTTACCTACTCTTTTCTTATCTACCTAGTAAAGAAGAAAAAGTGTTTGGAATTAATGTTCGACCAATAAAGTATCATGTGTTTAAAATTTGTACTATCTCATTGTTATCGCTAATCCTTTCTACTATAATGAACGTGTTTGCTTGACCTAGCGGTAAATTGGTTACTTAGGGCCGACTGTATGATCAGTGGTAACTTTTTATTATGGTAAAAAAAGTTAATTTAGTAAAAAATATTGCGAAAATGGGTTGTTCAATCGCTGGTAAAAAATATTTACTCATTGAACGGTAGTAAATTAATTTTACTTTCCGATATCCGATGGTAAAACCGTCAATCGTTAGTTAAAAATTGTGAATTCTTCATATATGTTTCAAAAGATAGAGATACTTGCAAATTGCACTATACGATGGATATAATGAATCATTCAATATTTTACTGGTGACAGTTCGTCCGATGGAGATTTGGCTGTTTAGCTTATATTACCGAAGATTCTTCGCTAGCAAATTTCGAACGCAAGGTGAATAAAGCCGTAGATAAAGCATATAATTGTATATACATATTGCCAATGTGAATATTTTAAATAAATCAATTTTGGTCAAAATCGCGGGTATTTAATGACTCGCCTTGCCACACTATTAGGTAGGATTGATTTTGACAGTAATAAATTTGACACACAAACAATCCGTTTTTTAATCACGCGTGATGGTAAAAAGTTACTAAGTATAGTAATAATTTACCGTGATCAAAATTTACAACTGATCAAATGGTTGGAGATTCGAAATTCCGAATTAATCCTATATTTCATAGCACAAGTGCTCAACATTATTTGAATTAGTCAGTAAGGATATGTAATGCAATCATTTTTTGTAATATTTCTGATTTTGAACTCGTTTAGCTATAAATAACGACCGTGTGTAGTTTCCTCAGTTCCTTGTTATCTTGATGAGTGTCATATTAATTCTCAGCTCAGCGTCTCCATTATTCACCATCGCATTCAGAGTACAACCAACACACCCAACCGCGCGAGACTGTTTCCAAAACACATGTAATCATTAATTACACCCGATCTGTTTTATGAACATCAAAATGGGGGTAAATTTATGGTCACGTTAAACAGTGCACCGGCCTAAAGACGCATAAAAAGCCAACATAAAGATGTCAAGCTGCTCGATTATTCACGGCCGCTCGCTTCTTCCGCCGTACGGCCCCGTCTGTCCCGACTGTCGCGTGTTTCTTTTATTTGTGGAGTGTTTGTGTTTAAACGGAGAATCGCATTTTACAGTCCCACGGGTAAATTAAAACATTATAATTTTTAGATGATATGATATGTCGGAAAACTTTAAGTCTACGGGCATGTGGAATAGGGCATGCAAATTTACCGGAAAATTGCATGCATCGGTAAAACTCTGTATTTAATAACGGTTACCGGTAATTATTAATTAATTAGGGTGTCAAAAAATTAATATTATGGCATTATACAATATTATGATAAAAAATAACTAATTGAATTTTTTTAAATAAAAATAAATTGTTACCTATTCATATGTATATTACACAAAGATCACTTATTATGTTATACACGACGTATCTATTATACACATGTTTATACAATAAAAGTTTTTATATATTATGATATAAAACGACAAATTAACAAATAAACATTTTAGTAAGAAGAATAAATGGTTATTTATTTTACAAAAATATCACTTATTACATTTTTAAAAAAGTCAGCCAGTATACTCGTACATATGCATATATAAACATTTATATATAAGATTACACAAAAAGTTATTTATTTTACATAAATTGTTTTCTTTCGGAAGAGGAATTAAAGCGAGCCTTTAAAAAACATAACATAACCTAAAATGGATCGTCGTTCAGACTAGATCTAATTTTAGTGCAGGGATAAATAATAATCAATAAAGTACCGTAAGGCTGATTATTAATTTTTGCGTTGTATTACGCCGGAGAAAATTAGAGGTAGACGAAGCATACAAAAAATACTCAACGATCCTGCTTTCTGCAAATATCGTAGATTGAAAATATTATTACGTTGAAATGTGAAAAATAATTTACTGAAATTACCGGTACTTGGAAATTTATTTACCGGTAATTTGGTTATAGAATTTAGCCATATTTACCAGTACATCGGTTTACCGAAAACTGGTAATGAATGTCCTAGAGTGGAAAAATCAGAAATATATTGTAGTCTTTCCTGTACTTGCTTGTGAATGCTTCTTTTTTTAGATTTAATATTTCTAAAACTTTAATACGTAAAAATAAGTATATCCTTATACATACGTCTGTGTTAACTCATCTTGATGGTCCTAGTACTAGAAAATATAAATAAGACAGGTCCTCTAACCTAATTACAAGCCAATAAAAATAACAAGACTTATGTTCTTCAACAAACTTGTTAACCGGTTCACTAGTTGAAATTTTTAGTAAAATGTGCTTTACGTAAATTTAGGGTAAGTACACATTTTTATATAATCGGAAATTGAGATAACCAATAGATAAGTACAATCGAATGGACTAAAATTCTTTTTTGTAATAGTGGCCCTAGGGTAAAAAACACAATTTACTGAAACTTTGATTGACCATTGAATAAAGATATTTATTTTAGTTATTCTTCGTGACCATTCTGCAAATGTCAAATTCTCTTCATTATCTTAAAATGAATAGCATACTTGTTACAAAATGTTGAATTTTATTTATTATGTTTTATTTTTGACAAATGATAATAATTATGTAGACTTCTCAAAATAAATGGCGATTATCTATGTAAAAAGTATCCGTTGTCTAAATTGTTGACTAAATTTATTATTTTAAACAATTGGGTCTAAATGAAATAGCCAATTCTCTCAAATCGGTGCAAACACACGATCATCACTGGATAATAATATTTTTTCGATTTTGTAAATTAAATTAAATATATTTATTTTTATGCATCTATTAAAAATCATGATGCACTAAAAGGATCTAAGATCAGTCAGCTCGTCGTAATTATTTTTGCCTTTCAATTCATGCAAATATTATTATCTGACAAAGTTATCTACCTCGTTAGGTATATCCGCTTTCATATGTGTACCTATCTTGTAGAGTGCCTTACCTATGAAGTATATTTGCGTATAGATTCCACCCTCCATGTCACGCGTGATTTGTGTGTTTTTCTCTGAAGACCGTGACACTCACAGCTGAAGAAAAAAATCATCCCAAAAACATGGGTAGAAATATGACAGATGTGAACACAGCAGTAGGTGACCCACCATTTCTATTAACTGCATGCGATTAATGACGATTTCACCTATTTTATTTTTACTATAGAAATAGACACTTCATAGAAAATAACAATAATTTTTATTTATACCCAAAATAATGTTTATACAAGTTTTTTATATTGATAAAAGATTTTCCGTAGAAAAGTTTGAGAACTAAAAATAAGCTGCCCATTTTATTCGACACTCGGTAATGAATGCAAGAAATGTCAAGTCCAAATGCAGAAATCCTTCACCGACGTAGAGAGATATCCCTGAAAAACACCTCGGTTGATGAAACCTCAACCCCATAGAAAGAATAAGAGTAAAGAAAGGGTAAAATAAAATAAAAAAAGTACATATACATAAAATTTGTTTAATATGTCCTATATTTTACGCTGGATTTAAATTTCGCTCTATTTATTTGTTTTAAGATTGGTAACTCTGATGCTTGAACAGTATAATCTATAATTCATCCGATTAGAAAATGCGATTAGTTTGCTGACCACTTCCACTACCGACAGTTTGTAGAGTATCATTACATGGACTCTCAATTTGGTTTAAAAATCATCTTCAGCGATGAGGCGCATCTTCAACTCGACGGTTTCGTAAACAAACAAATTAGCGTGAAATTAGCGTGATCACTTAGGTGGTTTGTCATAAGGAACGGATGAATAAGGAGAGAATGGTTAAACGATATATGACGTAAGTGTTGATGGCACCGGAAGTAGAGGACGTCCGCGGAAGACTTGGCACGTCTAGGTAAACCAGATACTGGATAGTAGATAGTCCTCTTAGAAGCTCAATAATCCCTTGTGTGTCAGGACAGAAGAGTGTGGCTCTCTATCCTCCCTGCCTACCCCCGCGGAGAAGATGATGCCACCTGCCACACAACTGGTGCAACAGTTGATTTTATGAACCAACAATATCCTGGTGGCGTAATTTCACAAAATGCCGATCTAGCAAGATCTTGTGATTTAACACCGTGCGACTTCTTTTTATGATGCAATCCGCAAACAGTTGATTACCTCAAAAACGAGATCCGACGTGTTCAAAATGAAATTGATCAGAGATTATGCGAAATTGTAATCGAAAATTTTGTGAAAAGAAACAAGATTTACAGCCGAAACCGTGGTGGCCATTTTTCCGACATAATTTTTAAAATTTGATTGATTTAATACTCAGTAAAATTCCAATCATAAAATCAATAAAAATTTCATTTTATTTCCAATTTAAATCCGGCGTTCAATTTGGACCACATTAGACCTATTAGGTTTGATATGAATGTGTGTTTTGTGATTAAAAACCCCGAAAAGAAATTCTTTCCTGGGGACTTTAGCATCACAAACTCAACCTGTCCAGTCCATACATCGGTCTTCATTCGACAAAAAGCCATGCCAAATTGAGCCTTAACGACTAAAATGGGGTTTTTATATATAAATTCTCATTTTTACTGTAACTTCTTTTGCACGTATTTGCTTAGTTTAATTTTGAATCTATGCAGTTTCTACATCTTTCATAAGAAAGGAGGAGAATATAAATCATCTGGCATTTCATTGAAAATGTTCATCGTACTTCACATCATCGATTTCCGAGATTTAGCCTTCTTGCTGAATAGCAGTCTCAGTCTATCTCTTTCTGGAACAACATCTTGATGTTAGTGCTCACGGTTGTATCAATTTTTCTTATAAATTCTGCAGACATTTTTTAGTGAGGATTTTAAAAATAAATGCCATAACATTGATATATATTTTTTCTCACAGGTCACCGTATTAACATATTGTATTATCTTATATTAAATTGTGCCTAATTTTGTTGTAATATACATTAATATTCTTGGAAGCTCATTTAAAAGTAAATATCTACTTATCTACGTTAAAAAATTAAAAATACATTATATATGAAAAGAAATATGTAAAAACGATTTAATATTTTTTTATAGATTTACATATAAGTTTTCATTTTATACATTAGTCCTCGTCTCTGAAGATAGGACACCAAAGGAAGTTCCAATCGACGGTACGCTGCTGTGTGGTGAGTATCTTCGGTTGGTAATCTGCTTTTTATTTCTCCGACCGGGGGCACGAGAGCGGAGGACCAGGTCCTCGCCGCGGGAAGCCCACGGGGGACAGATGGCGCCTCGTGACAAAAATTTATCATATCTATCGCTATCACACTCGTCATCGTGTCTTCGTCCTCTTGTTAGCTGATCATGGTATGAACGGGTAAAAAGGGATGTCCTATTGACTACGGGTAATATTTTATTTGATAGCATTCACCTTTCATTTAATGACTTATTCTAAGCAAATTTAACAGTAAATTAAGTTCTTAGAATATTAATACTAATTAAATTTAAATTAAACGAACCAGTTAGAAAGAGATACAGAAAAAATCTATTTATCGAAAAAATATTTGGTTAATGCCACTGAACTATGTTCTGAAATTGCAACTTCATAATAAAAATGTTTTTTTATTAAATATATTCATTGATCGTTTTTAAAAATCGATATTTCGTTATCTACCTATTTATCTATATTTCAGTAAAAAATGACCGTAACATTAATAAATAATCAAGGTTTGAAATAGGATAATACGTATGAATTAATTTTAGGTATGTAGTTGAAAAATTCTGTAAAAAACAAACAGAAAACTAATGAAATAATATGAATCATGGATAACAAAATATAATTTTTCGAGCGAACTTCATCATCATCTCTCGTCTCTCGCGTCCAAGGAAGCTCATCTTTGGCTTGGGAAGACTTCCTCTATGGGCTGACTTCTATGACGTTTAACGTCTTTTTTTCTCTCTCTTATATGCATGTTGTTGAATTTATACTTATTAATATTGGCTGCCAGTGTGTATACGAAAAATTTTCAGCATTAAAAAGTTGTCAATTTATTTTTGTTATCAATAACTTAAAATTTTTAGTTCCACTGGCAACATTTGACATTAGGTACTTTATAATATTCAGCAGCGCTCAACAAATCTTTGATTAGATGTTGGAAACATAGTTGAAGTCTGCTATATCGTTTGCAATTGTTAAATGTATATAAACGGCAGGATGTTAAAGACTTCCCTCGCAGTAATTCTAGAAAATTGAAAGCATTACCACAGTAGTTCCAGCAAACGTTGACAAAGTTATGAATTTGGTTTTTCAGATCGATGAATTGCTGTTAAAATATTTCAGATTTTATTAATATATCAAAAATAGTCGATTCGCGTGAATAAGTGTAATTAATTTTAATTTAGGAATTGCATTTATATAGGGTGTCCAGCGGAAAATTTTCAAGATTAAATTTTAATTGCTCGAAAACCATCAGGGTGAGGTAAGTGGGAGGGGTATTGTTCGACACGCGAGATTTGCTTATTTGCCAGTCACAATGAGTCACTGGTCGGGAGCGCATTCGAGGTTGAGCAATTTTTTAAATGTGGTGATTCATTGGTTCGTGCGCGTCGCGCTTTTTGTAGTCACTTCAATATTCGATAAGTAAGTGATGGGCCGAGCACGCAACTTATCTGGTGTTGGGTTCAAAAGTTCAGACAAGAAGGGACAACGGTTAACCAAACTCCTCCGGGACAAAACATGTGGCTCAAATTCGACGTGAAATTATGCGCAATTTGTGTAAATCGATGAGGAAGATTGCGGCCTGTACTGGAATTAAATAATTAACAGTGCACGTTATTTTGAAAAAAAAACTACAGTATCACCCATACAAACTGCAATTTGTACAGCTTGTATGGGTTAATGACTATTCTTTACGTGAAACCATAGCGAGAACGTTTTGGAACAGCACAAACGCTTAGAAACATATTGTTTACTGACGAAGGATACTTTCATATCGATGTCTATGTTAAAAAGCAGAAAATGAGATACTAGTGCTCCGACAACTCAAGGAAATGCCATCAAAAACGTTTGCATTGTCCAAAAACGACAGTGTGGTGTGCAATTTCTGCCCGTGTGATAATTGGGCCTTATGTTTTAACCAGCGCGAGACAATCGCAGCTGACGTGTGTTGCCAAATGATCGACGAGTTTTTAGTACCGCAACTACAGCTGTTTTCCGGGTTCAACGACAGAATTCAGTTTCAGCAAGACGGGGCCACTCCAAACACAGCTAGAGGTTCAATGGAGAAGCTGAGGAGAATTTTTCCAATTAAATTAATCAGCAAGTACGGAGACATACCCTGGGTACCTCGGTCACCGGACCTCACACCGTGTGACTTTTTTTTGTGGGTAAACCTTAAGTCGAGAGTTTACAGCAACAATTATATAAATAAAATTTGTGAAAAATATTACAGTTTTTTTTTTATATTTAATATTAAACTTGAATTTTTTCCGCTGGACACCATTATAAACCAAGACCAAGACTTCTGACGCCGGAACAAAATGTGTGTGTGTGGAATTGTTCGGAAGTTTTTAACTAAATTTATCTTTAATCCCAACCATTTATTGGCACGACTTAAGGCTGAGGATTATACACGGATTCACTACTATCAACCTGAGTCCAAACAACAATCGAAAGAGTGTCGAAGCAGCGATTTCTCCTCCGTCCTGCTTTCGTAGAAGGAAAAGTCAGTTTTTTTAGCTGGCAAGGTGATGGCACTAGTTTTCAGAAATTGTAAAGATGTTAGCATGAAAGGCTGCATGGATAAGAGCAAATTGATAAATAAACATTACAGCGCTAGTTTTATAACCCAACTGAGAGAAGAAATGAAAGAGAGTTGACCTGGAATACTGATAAAAGGCGCTCTCGACCCGGTCAATGCGCCAGTTACAATGGTCTCGCTGCGTGCTCTTGTCTTCAATTAATGAGTTATTCATATTATACAGCACCAGACAACTACAACATCCATCTGAGCTAGAAATAAATCTAAACGAGAAATAAATTTACTCGAATGTCATGAAAAATGCCATAGCGGGAAGACCTTGACGAATCCCATAAAACTGGAATATCGGATTTGAAGCATCGTTGAAAAAAGTGCATTTTGTTTTTAGGAAATTATATTAAAAAATAATAATGTATTCGTATATCTGTAATGTATTGTACTCCAGTATATTTTTTTCGAGATCAAAAACTCTAATTGTTTCTCTAAAATAATTATATTGGATACAAACGTGGAATTTTTTATATTAGTTTACCTATCATAAATATGACCGTATTTTATAAGATGCACCCTTATTTGAATATACCAATAATAAAAACATTACGTAAATTGTATTACATATAACAAACGAAGTTACACAATCATAAAACAGGATTTAAAAATAGGCATATTATTTATGTACTATCACCATCAGAGTCTGAAAATTCTTCAGATTCAGTGTCCGATTTTTCTGAATCACTCTTCGACTCAGTTCTGCTAGTAATCAGTGATGATTCATCATGACTGCAAAATTTGACAGCGATTGTAAGACGCCATCGATTATAAGACGCACCCCAAATTCAGAGACACTAAAATAAGAACAAATATGCGTCATATAATCGAAGAAATACGGTAATTCATTATTAAATAAATAATAGATTTTCCCATAATGATGTAAGTACATTAACTAATTCACCTGCCGATGTTTGAAAATCGCATAAAAAGCATTTTAATTAGTGCACCTCGGTAATAATTACCCTGGTGCACCCTCTTATTTTGCTTCAACAAAAGGAAAAGGTGTGCTTTGTAACGTAAATGCCAAAATGATGTAAAAAACTTCTCGACCTGTTTACGAACGAAGTAAGCCGCCGCGCTGGTGCCGAATCCCGTCTGCCAGCGACTGAGGAGCAATACATTATCTTTTCCATATTTGTCAATCCATGCCTTCGAAGCAGCCCAATTATTTATTCACAGCCATCAAGAATAAGTATTTTTTAATAGCAAAACAGGTTTTGAAATCGGGAACCAATCGTATATCCAATTACTATTGCAACTCATTGTCTTCAATTTATGTACTTAGTACTCGTAATAATATTTAGGATTAATTTTTGATACTATTATTATTCATTTTAAAACATTGTAAACATAATCAATTCTATTCTATTCAAGTCATTCACATCACGAATGCAACGTTATTGCAGATACGACAAAATTAATTATAAATTAAAACAAAATAACATTTCATAGCAGTGCGGAAATTCGTCTAAGCTTTCCTTACCCAACCTTTAGGTTGGACCTACATAAGAATCTTATGTTTAAATTTTCATATCTCTCACATTAACCGTGGAATATGACTGTTTAGGCGCTTTTATACTTCGATAGGTAGGCCTGGTATAAAATTTTGAATATGTGTGTTCTTTTTGTGTGGATTTAAAAACAGAAAACAAAAGTGAAGCTGTTACTGGGAAGATACAGTTTTTGCGGTTCAGACGGACTTTTACGGCGGCGATATCAAAACATTTTGTATTATATATTTTCGGATTATCGGTTGTGGGGAAGTTTTCGGTGGCTGACCAGCAGCGTTGAGGACCATCAGACTACAAGGAGAGTGATCGGCATCTACCAGCACAAGGTCACAAAGGTTTGTGCATTTTGAATTTACGTAGATTGAATTACTGTATTCAACATTACCTATAGAAAACCCAGAATTAGCTATCAAAGTATTTACGGCTACATAATTTTGGTCCGTCGAGCAGATTGGGTTTTCGATAAAAGAAATTGGTAATTGTAAATTAAATTTTCGGTATAAATTTTCCATAGCAACATGTTTTTATTATAAATTTAATTTTGTTTGGTGAAAATTTTCCATAACAACACGTTGTTAATATAAATTTTGTTCGGTAAAAGTTTTCCATAGCAACGCATTGTTTGTTTATATAGATTTCGTTTAAAAATGGCATTGACGGTACTACGGAATAAATTTAAAATTTCTTTCGACTGGTTTAAAAACACGGATTTAACAATTAAAAATAAAAAACCGTCATCTACGGTAATAGTAACCCGATTACGGATTTTGGAAAAGAAATATACGTCATTATGTGATACATACGAAGCAATTTTAAATGCTACTAATGATAAAGAGGTGATCATTTTCTACGATGAGTTATTTAAAGAAGCTGAAGAGATATATAATGAATTAGATGCGATTTCCGCGGTATATCTGGCCTCAGACGGCACGCATATGCCTACACAGAGTTCTCAAACATCACGGCTTCCGACGATAACTATAAATGTTTTTGATGATAGGTGAATAGAATAGATAGACCAATGAACCGCGCTCATTGCTTCAACACCCACCATCTGTTGATGGATCGTTGGACATAGCATTGGAAATTTTGAAAGCCAAATACGAAAATAATATGCCAATACGGTTGTTGGCGGATTCGTATATATCTCGAATCTTACATTTGCCGGTCTTGACTACCACTGCTGGACTTCGAATCGAGGTTTTAAATCCTCTACTTGAATCGACTCGGGCACTAAGCAATCTAGGTTTACCTATCGATAGTTGGAGTTATTCATTACTAGATATTAGTCTAACAAAGCTACCTTTAGATATAAAGACGTGATTTCAACAAATGTATGGCGGAAGTACGTCTACCTTACCTACATACAATCAGCTGATGGAATTTTTGCAAAATGAATGTAGATTAATTGACACGGCTTCGATGGAACGCGTTAATATTTCAAGAAATTCCGTTCCACATGTTCATGATGATTGTTCTTGAAGATTGGAGACGGAAAGCAGTTAACACGATTCAAAATGCTCAAGTCACGAAAAGAGATCACAACGGTGCCAGCAAAGCGTGTTTATATTGTCGTTATTCGGGGCATGATATCGACGAGTGCCGAAAATTCGGTAGCATATCCAATGTCAACCCCAAAGATTGGGTGACAACAAACAAATTATGCTTTAAATGCTTCGGGGAGCATACGGCTGCGAACTGTACTCGTAACAAGCCATGTACTCGATGCGGTAACTTCGAACCCCACGAAAGAATATGCGTAGATGGCATTTTTATGACAAAAAATAGGCGCGTTTCTCCTCCCCTCGACGGACCATTTCACCCGGCAGAAATTTACATACGGATCGCGGACGGTATGATAATTCAGATTCGCCACCAGCGCAATCTCATTTGCAAAATGGTTATTCTGCATAGCAATTAACAAAGAATAATGTCGTAATGTTGCCCAAGTTATCGGACAATATAATCTTACCCACGGTTATTGTTGAAATAAAATCGGCGCAGAATAATTTTGTACGCGCGCGAGCCCTGTTAGACCTCGGATCACAAGTAACAATAATCGGAAGCGACTTGGTAACAACCGTAGGACTGAAACGGTATTATTCTTTTACATCTTTAGCGGGTGTTGGCGGATTACGGTCGGGCGACATTTGTCATATTATCATCATTCATGTTAAACTAGAAAAATTGGATAACCAAATATCATCGGTTAAGGCGGTAATATTAAAAAAGCCAACCGCATATTTGGCAGGTCAACCGGGATCTTCTTACGGCAAATTTAAACTTTCAGACGGCGGTTTCTCTCCGCGGGCGGAGATCGACATCATCTGTGGTTGTGACATTTTGGGACAAATAATTAGGGGGGAAAAATTCGTGTAGGTATGGGCGGACCCTGTGCGCTGGGTACCATATTTAACTTTTCACTCTCCGGGCCTGATCAGACTGCAATTTTAGACAATCCGGTGTCAAATTGTGAGTCTGATCATTTTTCGGACATTTCTCTACTAGAGGCGGTGGAGAGATTTTGGCGTTCGGAGGAACCGCCAAAAATAACGGTATCAAGCCCAGTGGACGAGGAATGTGAACGTCTATTCACATCAACCGCGTCACGATATCACGGAGATAATTATAATTATTAAGCTTTGTTTTCATAGCGGATGTAAAAATGATGTTTCGCTAAACCTGGATTCACCGTGAAGATCGACAGTACCAGTTGATATACTGGAGGTCGTCTTCGTCGGAACCTTTACGCATATATGAATTAACGACTAATACTTATGGTCTATAATCAAGTCCATACGTAGCAATACGTTGTCTCCATCGATTGGCTTATGATGAGAGAGAGAAAACTCGGGCGGCTCAGATTTTATTGAAATCGAGTTACGTCGATGACTTAAACGGTGGCGCTGACACTCTGAATGAAGCTTGTGAGCTTGTGAAGAGACGAGCTGGTGGAACTCATGAGTTCGGCAGATTATGAGTTGCGCAAATGGTCATCAAACGTACCGGAATTAGAAGATTGCTTTCCCTCGGATCATTTAGAAACACCGCGGATCTTCGATGGGGCGGACGGTTCCGGTTTTATAATGATTTTGGGTATTCAATGGAATCCCGTTTCGGATAATTTCACTTATCGGCTAAATTTAAATTCAGAAAATACGGTAGCTCGGCAGAGTATTTTGTATATGGTGGCTAGATTATATAACCCATTCGGTTGTATTTGCCCGGTTGCATTGCACACTAGCTGTGATAACTCACAAAAGGTGGACTGGGATGCTCCAGTACCTGCTAAAATTATTTTGGAATTTCGAGATATATTGTTGGATTTGCCTAACATACAGCGGTTATCTATACTTAGGTGTTTGAAACCGGACGGACACGTGCTTTATACACTCCATGGTTTTTGCGATTTTATTCGGTCGGAACAGAATGACGGCAGCATTCTCGCACGGTTACTCATTGCCAAGTCCAGGGTAGCTCCATTGAAAACAAAGCAAACCATTCCCAAGATAGAGTCGAGTGGCGCTGCGCTGTTAACTGTACTTCTCAATCATGCTGTTTCCTCGATGAACGACAACATTGCATTTGAGGAGGTAGCAGGTAGGTGCGACAGTACTATTGTGCTGGCGTTTGTTTGGCCCCACAAGTTGCAGGTCTTTGAAGGCAATCGAGAGAGTCAAATAATTTCGTCAAGGGTTCAGATTAACTGGAGACGCGTTCCTGGTGAAATGAATTGTGCAGATGTGGCAACACGCGGGGCGACTGCGGCGGAATTATTGCAGCACGGACTGTGGCGGGGTTCACAGTGGCCGTGTCAACCGGCCCACCGGTGGCCGAATGCCTGTTCGGATATGTTGCCCGGATTGAAGACTACACCTAAGGTGATTAATATCGGTATTTTAGATTCGGAGTTTAATTTATTGGAACGGTACAGCTCTTTTAATAAATTATTAAATGTTACTGATAACCTATTACGATTTGTAAATAACTGTAAAAATAAATCTTTTCGAAGAAATGGTTCACGACAATGTACTTCGGATCGGCGACCGAATAGGAGCTTCGGAGCTACCATATGAAGCACAACATCAGATTTTATTGCCAAGAAAAGGTCGGTTCACGGAATTATTGGTAACACATTATCATAAGATCCATTGTCATGTCGGGGCCAATATACTTTCGGCTCGGCGCGTTACGCGACATATTGCATTTCGATGTGTGCAATGTTACCGGTCGAGAGCTCGTCCAATACAACCCTATAAGGCGGACTTGCCACCTAATCGGGTCAGAGGTGTGCGTCCATTTCTCGGGGTAGGTACAGATTTTGCCGGCCCGTTTCATATCAAAACGAGTACCTTACGGAATTCCAAAATTAAAAAATGTTATTCGTGTATTTTTGTCTATTTATCTACGAAGGCTGTCCATTTAGTAAATGTAACGGATTTATCGGCTGAGGCTTTTGTTACAACTTTGACACGATTTGTCTCACGAAGAGGACTTCCGTATCTAGTGAGGTCAGATGTAGGAACGGACAAATACGTACAGGAACTTGATGCATTCCTTTGAACTGATCGGTCGGATATAGAACGGAAACTGGCTCATGAAAATGTCACATGGCTGTTTAACGCTTCTTCGAGTCCAAATCACGGTGGATTGTTTGAGGCAACGGTCAAATCCGCCAAAACTTATGCTCGGCGCGCGCTTGGTGAGACTCGGCTCAATTGTGAGGAGCTCACCACGTTCTTTACCAAAGTGGAAGCGGTGATGAATTCACGCCCGTTGTGCCCTCTGAGTAGGGATTCCTCGGATCTTGAAATATTGACTCCGGGACATTTTTTGATAGGTCAAACCATTGCTGGCGCTACCTGAGTATCCTTACTCAGACATCAAACATAATCGGTTGTCCCGCTACCGACACATTCAAAAAATGTCTCAGCATTTTTGGCTAAGATGGAGAACAGAATATCTCCATACTTTGCAACAACGATATAAGTGGACCTCGGTAACGGCGCCCCCCAAGCAAGATGATCTAGTGTTGATTAAGGAGGACAACTTATCTCCTTTGCAATGGAGACGTGGGCGGTTGGTCAAATTATTATCCGGCAGGGATGGGGTAGTTCGGGTCGCGGAGGTAAAAACACAAAATGGTTTCCTGCTGAGGCCTATTTCAAAATTGTGCAAGTTACTTTTGGATAATCAGTAACCAAAGCAGGGCTTGGTTAGGGGGCAGAATATTTACGCGCTTTTACACTTCGATAGGTAGGCCTGGCATAAAATGTTGAATATGTGTGTTCTTTTTGTGTGGATTTAAAAACAGAAAAAATAAGCGAAGCTGCTACTGGGAAAAGATAGTTTTTGCGGTTCGGACGGACTTTTACGGCGGCGATATAAAAACATTTTATATTATATATTTTCGGATTATCGGTTGTGAGAAAGTTTTCGGTGGCTGACCAGCAAAGTTAAGGACCATCAGACTACAAGGAGAGCGACGTCGGCGTCTACCAGCACAGGTTCATAAAGGTTTGTGTATTTTGGATTTGCATAGATTGAATTACTGTATTGAACATTACCTATAGAAAACCCAGAACTACCTATCGAAGTATTTACGGCTACAATGACATACCAAAGCGTAACTACTCTTGCAGTAGGGACAACTATTGCCAGGTTGGTTCTGTATACAAGCAGATGAAATTGACTACTGTTTCTTACGTTATACTAATGAGAAACGAAAAGATCAATATTATTCACAAGACTTCCAATACTCCGCGTCTAAATAAGTATTCTTCTTTAAGTCTTCAAACTTACTCTGATGTACTCATTCCGAGATCTATCCAGTCTTGTCACTCCTCCTGCCTTTCTGAACATTTTGAGTTCGTTGGTGCTCAGTTTTTGTTATTGTGCCTTATTTCAGTACTCGGCACCAACACGGGCTCTCATATCATGGGATATCCTCCAAATGCAAGTCTTTTCCGAATCAACAAATTTATTGGATATTACCCAACATTTTAAGTGAACTTACGCAAGTCACCTATTTACAGATAATAATGAAAAGTCAGTTTATTATCAAACCAGATGTCGAGATACTTGCAGTTTGATGGTATAGCGGTGACAGACAATTGATGTTAGTCTAATAAAACACAACGATGCATATTTAGGAGTTACAAGTTTAAATAAACTTCGTGAACTTTATCGAGTGCCAGAAAAGAAAATATATAATTTTACCTTTTCTGTGTACGAACTGTGTACTGTTTAAATAAATATAATTGAAATAAATAAACGAAATAGAAACTAGGATATTGTTAAAAGTTTTTGAAATGGACCATGAAAATGCGTTGATGTAGAAATAACAAAATACATTCGTAGCTATTCGAGGTGTGAAGAATTTAGGTATTTAACAAATTACTTACATTCAATTTTAATTAATCTGTATCCGAAGATATAATTTATTTAAATTTTTTTATGCATATTTTAATAGATCTTTATTTTATTAAGCAACACTAATAATTTACAAAAATGATTATATTTGAGACAATATCAGAATGTTTTGAAAGATCGTTAAGTATATCGGTTTTCAATGTATTATAAAATCTACACAAAAGGTCAACCCAAGCAAAATTGTTGTGAAAAAATCGTTATAAAAAGTAAATTTAAAATTTAAAAAATTACGTGTGTTTTAAAGATAAATTTTTACGATTATATTAATTTTATAATAGGTACTAAGTGTGATAGCGGTTAATAGGTTAATTATATGATTGCGACGAAATATGGGCATGTTAAATGTTAGTCTGTATTTACTGACATGCTTTTGGGCTAGATCTGCTATTAAAAATTTCGTTTTATATAAAAAACTCAATAATTAATCATAAATATTGTGAATACTCCACAGGTTATTTATTAATTTTTGGGTTAGTGGGTTGGTATTTACCAAATAAGTTTTAATCTCTCGGTTTTTGTATATGGCTTCATTTGTGTTATTTTTAATATAGCTATTTGATGCAATGTTCCTAGACAACTCAGTTATAAAAGATAAATAAAACCTAAGAAAGTCTTACTAAAGAAGTTCCTCCACAAATCAACAGTTAGCCACAAACAAGATGAATGAATTGATATATGGTTTAGATGACTGACAACAACTATCACTAAACTAGTCTTATATGAATAGGTACGTCATCAGTCTCAGCGCTTTTTCTAGTTTTTGCAAACCACTTTAACATCAGATTACCACATACTGGTGCCTGCAGCCTTCAAACTTTCATTAACCAGGTAAATAATTTATGTTTTAAGTTGTTATAAAACTTTTTTAAACCCGCTTCCTTTAAGAGTTTTGCAGTGTACGAGTAAATCAAATAAAATTCCTTAATGAATAAAGTAAATATTATTCACAACTGGAGGGATCTTGAATATTATTAAAAAATATATTTGATAATATTATTTTAAAGGGAACACATTATTATTTGTGAAGTTGTCATTTTTTCAGAACGTAGATCTGTGATATTTAATGCAAATTAAATGCATCAATTAGAAAGATATGCATATAGATAAATTCAATTTATCGAAAAAAAAATTATCTGCTACCGGGATTTGAACCAGGATCTGGATCTCTTCCTTTCCGGGGAGGATCTCTTCCTATCGCACTTTAAATTCCGGTGGCAGCTAAAAATATGTTTCGATAAATTGAGTTTATATATATATATATATATATATATCTTTCCAATGGATGCATTTAATTTGTGTTAATATTAAGTCTTTTCCTTCTTCATATGCCGTCTTCTTTTGAATTAAGGTTACCCAGCCAAGAAATTTCTTTCTACAAACGCTTCTGCTGTTTTCTTTCTTCCCTTGCATAATAAATTTTATGATTATATTTCTTTTTTTTTTTCAAAGAAAGCAAACACTTTGTGGCTTAACATTGTAATGAAATAATAATAGAATATTCCGTTTTAAACCACTTTATGGTGTACCTATACATATATATACAAATGGTACATACAACTAGTTTCGATTGGACCCAACCTTCTTCAGTATAAGATAATATAGACTAACCTAAGTACAGACATTTACATTGAAGGTTAAGAAATTAAAAGGAGAAAGAAGCAGCATATCAGAGCAGGACAGCGTATCAGCCAGGGGGTGGGAGGATAGGGTAGGGGTTACATAAAACAACTTTAAAATCGGATTATTGGATAAGTTTATTTGGTTATTTAGTATTTTGATGACTATCTTATTTTTATATTATGTATTATGTCATAAGATGTTATATATTTGTACGGTTTGTTTCTCATAAATAAATAAAATAAAATAATCCTTTAGCCAGCAGCTAAGATACTTAATGTTTTATATCTTTTGACATCAATTCCATCGATAGACAAGTTAATATTCTCAGCCTTTTGTCTATTGATTACTATGAACAGTGTTATCTTAATTATGTTCATTTATTTCATCTTCAGTCCATAGGCTTTACAGATCTCATTCACATTTTATAGTAGAAATTAAATATGTGATTATAATTATAATTCGACGTTCTTGTTGGTCTAGTGGTTAAAACTCTCGCCTAGTGATCCGGTGACCGAGCGTTCGAGCCTTATTCTAGGATACCACCAAGTTGTATTTTATTTTTTAAATAAAGATACACAGAATACACATTAAATCAATGTTATGACTGTTGGTGGTCTTCCGGGACGACCAGGTCGACGAATCTCTTGACTACTCGATATATATATAATACATTTATGTATGCATATTTGGTCTATCTATATTAATATCATAAAATCAAAAATGATTTAAATCAGTGGCGGATATTAATTCGTTTTAAAACATATTGATATTATGAAACGCTATCTATACCATTTTAATAAAATTTGATCTTTATATGTTATTTTTTAATGAGTCATCTATTATTTTCAATTGGAGGCAAATCTCTTTTTAAATCGCAAGGTTTCCATATATTTTTGATTAAAACCTGCTTAATGACGCCAGAACTATATTTTTCAATCGGCAAACTTTTAACACAACTAAATGTATTGATTATTTGTATTTTTCTCAAAGATACGTCTATTTTTTTATTTTCAAGAAACTATATTCCGTAAAATGGTAGCATTACAAATAAAAATGCGATGTTATAAATGATTTTATATTATAGGTGTATGTAACATAATGTGTTATAACAACGAATAGTTCATTATTTTCGCCACCGGATCGTTCGATGTGCGATTTCACCCGTTTAAACAGATATAAAATGTTAATAATAATTTCATTTTCATTTATAAACCAAACTGTTTCCAGGTCTAAAACTACACTTTTTTAGTGTTAATACTCATATATATAAATTTAAATTAAATATTGAAGAACATTAATCTTGAACGCATTATTTACTTCGTACAACATCTAGTTCAGCAACATTAATTCGCTTTCCGTAAAAGTAATGTTGGATGTTCCACATTAGCGCAGATAACCTTATTAGATGGCAGTAAAAGTGTAATGGCAATCTCTCTATCTGTCAATAGATGCTTACCTGTATACTAATACAGCTAGTCTGTGTATCGATTTCTTTCTACATTTGATAATATTATTCAACCATTCTACATTTGTGTGACAGCGCGAAATGCAAGGATGATGCATTGCCGATTCAAAAGTACAAGTACACACCGGTTACCGCCAAATGATAGGGCCCAAAAAGCCCACGTGATGAGGAATTCTGCATTCAGCAACCGCGCACTGTTTGACTGTCGATCCCTGCTACCCGCATCGGAATAAAAGACGCCTCGTGCAACTGCTGCTAATATCAACATGATAATATTTATTTTTCTAATTGAGTTAAATATCGCAAAAAATGGAAAAAAGATCGTTCCCAGCCCGTCATTAGAGGATATGGGAATTAGCATGAAGCGGGCTTGTTGAGATATGGGCTAACCGTCACTAGCAGCGAAAATTCAATATGCGCACGTAGCACCTAATTGCATAATAATAATATACTACAGTTGGACATTATTTTTCCTAAATAATGTACAAATATAATATAATAAAAATCACGCGCATCGTCATTATCAACAAGTTTTCTATACACCGCTGGATGTAGGCCTCCCCACTTCTCTCTGTTCATTGATTTCGTCAGTCCGGCGGGTTTCAGAATAGTTTGTCGGACGACCACTGGATACAACTGGATGACTGCATTCATCAAACGATTTTTCGTCCTCCAAGCGATGTAGCCTGCCCATTACCTTTTCAATATCTTGGCGTATTCAATTATCTTATTAATTGACATAATATCAATGATTATGGTCGCTTCATATGAGCCGCGCACTGTTAAAAAAAAATAGAGATGCGCACACGGAATACGTGTCATAAATATTTTGCTATTAAAATAGAACTAACTCGGTGGCCTCCGGAACGAGGCTCGAACCCCCGACCGCTAGATCACTAGGCGAGTATCGTAACCGCTAGACCACAAGCACGTCAGCTTGTAACTTACAATAACAGATTTGTAAACAATCGTTCTAGCCAGCCCATATAGACATGTTACTCACTCGAATACTTAGCTTATTGTTCTCTTGCTTTTTCAATGTATCTACTGAATACATCGAAGATTTTTTTTAAAACGCACATCTGCCTGGGAACAGCATTTTCTAACGATTGTTTACCATCTTGTCCAACTGTATCCTGTTTTTTCGAAAGGTTTTGATCTTGATGCAGATCTATACGCGATGATTCTTCCTCTTTTACTAATTCTCGAATTTATCAGCAAACTGAAGGTTTTGTTTTCATGATTATTCTTTTTTGCAATTTTGCTCTTTCGATCATCCATAGTCAACCTATTATATAAAGCGTACATTGAAAATATTACAATTTTATAAGCTAGATAGCATTTAACTTGCTTTTTGGTTTACGTTGGTCAATGTATATGTATTATTTTATATATTATAAATGATGACAATAGCACATTGATATGTATTATTTATGTTGGTACACATTTGGTATTTATTTGGTAGTAACGGGGATGTAATTAATTTTCCGTCATCATTAACGGGTTTCATTTAGTTATAATATAATATGCTGAGATCGTACTATCTAAGTTCCTTTTTTGACTGCCAGAATATTTTATAATAAGATTTAGATTTTTTTTGCACTATACTGAACTATGGCAATTGTTGTATTTGTTACAGAAGAAGTTTTTTAACAAACCAAACATATCGATTTTAAAAAACATTCCCAAGGATATCCTACGTGTTCATAATATTATTATTTTTTTGTTTTTGTCTTAATACAGTGTAGGGGAAGTGCCTTGGAAGGCATGGTTTTTGAAAAATATTAATTTTATAAACATTTATTGGGAAATTAAAAACATTTACAATCATTAGAGATACGCTGCTTAATCAGCTATAGCTTACGCGGTCAAAAAGATTAATTAAAAAGTTACTTTCGCGAATAAAGTATAATGAATAACCCTTCAAATACTACACTATTGACGGTGACATCTAGAAGGCAATAGTTTATAGGAATCAATGTCTGCTAATGTTAAATCTGCAGTTAAGTTGTTGGGCGCGCACATCGATTCAGATCTTTCAATGAACACACAAATCAATAAAACTCGCAGTGCACGCTAAGTGTGATGAAACATGATTAAAAGTATTCGGAGACAGCCCGTCTACTCATTGTGGTATCACGTGTGGACTATTGTAACCGCATTTATACTGGCCTGCCAATGTTTCAGCTGGATAGATCACGATTCATTCTAAAAGCGCCAGCACGGATAGTATACACACGCAGTTTATAAATTCTCTCATATAACAGCTTTTGCATGAGCTACATTGGCTCCGTTTCCTTCAATGAGTTGAATTTAAATTGTGCTGGTTGATGTATAAGCTGATATATAACATGACACCTTTATATGTTCAAATGCTTTGCATCATAGATAATTTATTAGTAGACGTCAAACTCTAAGGTCAGCCCCTACTCCAGTCGCAGGAAGGATTGTAGAACCGACCAGCCGTTGCCAGAAGTCAAAGTGAACGGACATGCGTGGTGGCAGGTCCAAAAGCGTGGAACTCTTTGCTCTACCTATGTTATAAGAAACAATGCATCAAATACTTTATTTAGGCAGAGACTCGACTTAAACAGAGACGCACTTTTTCGAAAAATCATTTCCATAAGTTTAAATACCAATATAATGTAGTACTATAAACAGTTTAAGTATAAAGCGCCTTTGGGGTATTTTTTTTACGATATTGGCGCTATTAAATTTAGCTATTATTGTTATTATTATTACACTATACATAAGTGAGATGGTACAGAACTAATCTAGTAACCAAATAATATTAGAAATGATTGAACATAAACACTGAACACAAAAAAACTGATATAAATATCCATTCAGAAGCGCAGCACAGTTGAGGAGATATCGGGAGAAAGATGCGCGCACATGGGGACGACTGCCGCCAGCCGATAAATCAACCCGCAGGAAGTTGCGCTGACACTTCCTTTTCGGATAAGTCTCCCGTCTCCCTCCTCGCGACTCGCGACTTGTGCGCACGCAGACAAGCCGACAAGCCGACAAGCCGACAAGCTGCTGGCCCGACAGATACGCTCGTGACTCTGACGCTCCTTGCCCCCTCTCGATACAGCCAATCAACCCAAATGTTAGGGCAGAATAAAGGGCAATTTCTTTTAACAATATGTTGACACACGATGTTCAAATTTCTAGCGAAATCTCGCGGAGACTCGCCTAATACATATATCAGAAAATATAAATACATAATATGAGAACAACATCAATATGTATAGATACATACTTTTTTGTTTACACCAATATAATTAGTTTTTACCTTCGGCGTTGGTCTGTTCAACTCTGTTCAAACTCATTACAGCGCTGAATGAAATGTATTTAGCTCAAACTGACCACGGTGGCGTTGGGCGCGCTAACGCTTCAATCTCAGCGCCAAAATATAATATGTTACGGGATGTACTCGTATTACGCTCGCGGTTCACAATTTGTGTTCAGTGGTTAAATGAGTCAGCCACGATATATATTGGTATTCATAATTAAATTGTAATTATTTTTTTTAAGATAACACATGATCATTATGAAGTTGTAGTTTTTTCAGAACATAGTTCTGTGGTGTTTTAATGCCAATTAAATGTATCAATCAAATCAATTTATCGAAAAAATATTTTGGCTGCCACCAATAACTTTGGGTGATAACTTTAAAAAAATGGAATGATAGATGGATCAATTTAAAATAGCTGCAACTTACTAGGCTGATATGGTGTAATGGTCACCGCGTTTGCCCAAATAGGAAAAGTTCCTAGTTCGAATCCCGGTGGCAGCAAAAATATTTTTTCGATAAATTAATTATATTTGTATGAGTATATCTTTCTAATTGATACATTTTATTTGTATTTACATTGTAATCGTCTCTCCGACACGTTCATCTACCATCCCAGTATAGAATATGTTTTATCTTTCATATTACTATACTTCACCGTTTCTGTCTACAGTGATACTAAATATTTTTATCAATGTTCTTTTACATTACAGTCCTTCCGCGATACTCCTATATATTATAATTCTATTGTTATTGGGTTGATTAATAAGACGTTTTGGTTTTTTTAAATTATTTATTATAAAATTAAATTTTTAAACTATAATGACAACATATCAATCAATGACGTATTCTCAATTATTATATTATTCAAGGCATCATCCCATTTTTCAACCAATTTGTCGATGCCTTTTCTATAAAAATGGACTGACCTTCGTAATACCAGTGATACGTCGAAATAGTTATAGAGCCAATTTCAACGCCACGCATTTTATTGGAGAGCGACCGAAAAAGGTGATCATCTGACAGAGCGAGGCCGGGACTGGAAGGTGGGTGCAGCGGAATTTCCCAGATGAGCTCCTGGATGGCCATTTTGACAAGTTTAAGCGTGTAAAGGTACGTTGTCATGCTGCAGACGGTAGGGTCGCTTTTGTTGAATGGCCTCATTAAAGCGACGTAATTGGGCTGTATACAGGTTTCTGTCCACCGTCAGGTTTCATGCTATATTTATAGAATAGTAGCGGAAAAATAGCATTTCAAAATAAAACCGTAAAGACTTATTAGACGACCCAATTCTTTCTGGTTATTCACATATTCAGTGTTAAGAGAGAAAACAAATTGTGATGTGATATTTTATATGGATGATTAAATTAACAAAATCAGCATTATATTCTTATTCATAATTTATTTATTTAATGTTGTAATTCATACGTGTCATCAGCATAATAATCTTATAAAATCATTATTATTATCTAATATTTAAGACAATTTGACACGGTAATCAACAGCTGTTTGGCAGTGTCCTCGCATAGCATACGAGAGGTACCGGGAACGATACCCGGACACCTACAATTTTTCTGTAATAACAATAAATGAATTAAAAAATAATATTAAAATTGATGTGAAGAAAGCATAAACAATTATGTATTCGACATCTTTCTTATTCCCATGTTCTAATCTGATCAATTTTTTAACATTAAAATATATATTATTTCACATTGTATTTTTATAGATTTTGATCTAATTTTATATAAATGTCGATAGCCACCCCCATAATTCTAGATCTTTCTTATTTGGGGGTGCATAGCTCTATTGTTGTATTATATAAATTATATTTGTATTCGTTTTAACAGTTGTTCTAAATAAAATTAATAAATACAGTAAAGTATACCTATCAAAAAAAACATTAAATTTCAATATGTTATTACAATATTAATAATGATTAAAAAATATAAAATACATAGGAAAATAAAATACAATTCAAAAAAATAGAAATTACATAAAAAAGTAAGTAAAAATATTTATAAAATCATATAATCTTAATCAAATTCTACCAAAAAAAAAAATAAAACTTGAATTTACAATATAATAAGATGAAATGAGGGGTCCAGAGAAAGGAGATGCTAAGTTACATTTTGTAGTTTTGTCACTAAAAGAAATTTGAAATAAATTAAAGTTAAATTTTTTTTTGTGGTACACAGTACCTTTTTACTCTGTTTTATAAATAGGTTTATAAAAAAATATGAGGTTTAATTTCAAAAAACATTATTATGAGTATGTAAGATAGAAATTAGGCATATTTATTATTTAATCATAGGATTCCAAATAATAACTGGATTATTCCCTATTAATTACTTGTTTTGATTAGACTGAGCACCTATTTTCCCAGTTAGCTATTATTTCAAACTGCCATTCAGTGTGATTTCAATGTGTTTTAGGCTTGGTCTATTTGACAACTTTTTAATTTTTAGTAGCTCTAAAATATTATAGATCATTTCATCCATAAAAGGGATTTAGCACTTTCTTTCCCTGGACTCTTAAAATAAAATACTTTAAAGTCTACTGACCTTTCATAATATCAACGATGAACCCTGGTGAATAAAACGAAGACATCTCCACCAGTTAGTTCATCATTTAAATTAGTATTAGTTCTGATCTCTTTCGACCCGTTTTAGCCACAGGGATTTTGTTGAGCAGTTGGAGATGCTTATTTCCAGTTGTGTTTAGTTTTGTTGTAAAGCCGAGGAGTCGGGACACATGATAATGTTGACCGTCGTCAAGCGTACGGACTACCCTTAAAATGTTGCTTGGAGCAGCACCTGTGGTTTTTTAATTTATTTTTTAAAATTTGATTATTCGATCGATTATTTGGTGTATTACAATTATATATGGAATATGACGTCGGCCAAGTGACCGCTTTTGGCGGCGGCACAAGTGTGTGCTCATTTAACCATATTTTTCATAACATTCTCGCACACTTCGCGTGTTATTTCAGCAATTTCATTTTTTTTTCTTTATTACATTAATATACAGTTTAATTTTTATTTTTTGCCGAACTGCAAGGATTGGCTTTTACCTAGTTAATTTTTTTTTGTTTATAAATAAAAATAATAGAAGGGGAATTTTTTTTTCAAATATTGTACCTTATAAGTACCTCCACAGAAAATAGTCGGGAGCCGTCAAATCAGGTGATCGAGGAGGCCAGTCGATTCACTACTTTTTGACATTATGCGGCCGGGAAAAAAGGGTGTAAATGTCGTTGGTGTATCAATTGAGGATTGTCAATGCCCCAATAATGATTGTTTTGTTTTTCAACAATACATGTCAAGTCAAAATGAGCTTCGTCGATCATAATGATTTTTTTTCAAATGTCGGGTTTGAAATGTTTTAATGACTTCAACACGTTGCTCTATAATCAACTACTCTGTACCAAATGCGAATTGACAAATGTCTGCCAAACAGTTATGGCAAATAAAATGGGCCTGAAACGTAATATTCACTCTGTGTATTGTTTTATTTAATATAGGCCCTATAACACAACACACTCGTGTTCTTTGAAGAAATCAATTACTTTGTGAATTCGGTTAGATAACTGATTCACATGTCATCTTCATTATTAAGACATCATTAAACATTTTACTATTTCTAAATTCTTGCAACGGAACAGTGTTAAGTTGTGAATCTATAGAATGCAGTTATGAAATCTAATTTTAAAATGGGTAAGTTTAAAAAAAAAAAATTACATTTGTTTGGAACAATACCTAACGTATTTACTGGGTAGTTAACTCTTTATCCCTGCGCCAACGAGTCTAGATATTTTAAAGTGCGTAATTATTTGCTTCAGTCAGGGATCATTTGTCTGCTACTAAAAAAATGGTGATAAAAATCAATATTAGTATCTGGTGCGCCGGAAGAGTTATGACGATTGCTTCATTAACAGAGGCAGCTCTTTATCAATGCTCATGAACACATAGCGTACCGTCTAAATTTATGCTTTGTTTATATCTGCCCCTTGATTTATATGACATCCACATGAATGAGAGGCGAAGGCGAGACGCGCACTACCGCATAACTCATAAAACCTTTTTTATCCAGTTTCGGGCCCCAAGTACTCGCGGGTGAAGATACAGATATATTTAATATGACGCGCTCCGGGAGGAATGCTCAAGAGCGAGGACAATTTCACGCTGACTGACGCGTTATGACACCTAAACACTTTATTACTACGGCGTAATGAAAAAATATTTCAACAATGAGAGATTTTGAATAAGAGATACACGACGATGTGTAAACTTAATTGTCTGTCGCTGTCGGCCTTAAATTCTCCGTTCCGAAGCACCTGATGTCATACCTGAGATATTATTTAGATATCTATTTCCTCACGAAGAACCTGACATAATTATATGTTAGAACATTCATTTCCGGGGATATTCAATTCTATATATGGAAGACGTCTTAATACAATTTATTTTCACTATTGCGAAATTTCTCTCTTTCTGCTTACATAATTGTTTATTCAATCACATTGAAGTGCTCTCAATACAGTACCTACTAGTTACATCTTAATACGATATTTTGCTTCCTTTGTTAAAATTTGAAATATAAAAGGTCTCCAGAATTAAACATATTTAATATTTTGGATACAATTAACGTTATTTTTTCTAACTTTTAATGCACTTTTATTCTCATATACCTTTCACGCATTGTATTATTTTATTAACAATTTAACTTAGTTTTTTAAAATGTTATTTGGTATGGAATAGGTTATTTTTGAAAGAATTTTCATTTTGTGTTAGCGATTGTCATTCGTAATAATCAGTGCATTAATAAATACTTGTAACATGTATGTAACATGGGAGTTCACGGGAGACCGTGGGGGATGATGATGAATAAATACATTGTTATTTAATGTCCTATCAGTTTGTCGCGTTTTTCTGCAAATAAAATATATGGAGGTTGCTTAGTTTGCAACTAGCACCCTCAACAATAACAAAGTGTAACAGTATCATTCCATTACATACAACTGTCTGGTGACAAAATGTATTTAAGATAAAAAATAAATCAGAACATTAAATGAACTAATTAAATTAGTAATAGGTATATTGTCTTAATTTTTACGAATTCCCAAATTTAAGGGACATCAAATCATTTATTAGATATTTATAGATTTATATAAGAAAAAAAGAAACCAGGTGGGTAAAATGTTAGTTAGTCTGGTTGAGAAATGATTCTTCTCGTGAAGGTGGAAATACAATAATGGAAATCGACAATGTATGGCCCTTCTCCCTTCGCGGTCAAAAGATAACTCTGATGATATTGAAAATATTGTAGTTAATATTTCGATACGTCCTCAAAATTTTACACTAGGAGAACCCTCATTAACTACTTACATTACATATTATATTTCTAGCTCAAAATTAAGGTTTTATTTTGGTGGTCGCAACCGGAGATTCAAGGAAAATAAATCAATATGTTTGCCGAAACAATACACTCAAAAATATAATGTAATATTTCAACTCCGTACAAAACCAAAATGTCTCATAGGTAAACATTTAAGATAATAGTAAATATTGTGATGGTTCGGTAGAGTCAGTACGCACGCACACACAATGATGAGCACCATTTAGCGGCAGAGCTGCGCACCGCGTAGCGTGAAATCGAGCATCGACGGAAGAGCCACAAGGCGCACGCGCTGTCCTTCACTCATTCCGTTTACCGGTCGATAAATTAATAATAACTAAATAAACAGGGAACCTCCGAAAGAGTGATAGTTCCTGTGCGGGAGAGGAGCAGCGCCGTCACCACTGACGGGTGGCTGTCATCGCCGTCAGCGTGCGCCAACTCGGAAAATTAAAAATCACTAGGTGTTCGAAGATGTCACAAAATTACAGTCTGGTTTGAGTTTTCCCACAAAAAACACAGCTCTATTTATTTTTTTATGTATTATGATTTTTGCTGAAAATGGTCAAGGGCTGCGTGAGTGTGAAATAATAGTATTTTTATTTATTATCTTTGTTTTATTAACCACTTAATTGAGTTTAAATACATCTACCGGTTTCGAAAAATACCATTTTCTTCTTCAGAATATCATAACTAACTAAAACATATATTAGTGTTTCTTTACCAGAATCTATTTTTAAAAATAAAACAAAGATAATAAATAAAAATATGAATTTTAACCACAAAGTTAATATTGCTAATTTTAAAAGTATGAAATAATAGTCTCCATTTATTTAAACAATTCATATTACTTAAATCATATTTTGTCAACATGATCTATATCAAAACACAATGTTTAGTTGATAATCAATTTAATATAATTTCTACATTCTATAGATCTTCATTGATGGGATTAAACCAGATAATCCCGATAATATTCTAAGTACGTAATCATCATCGTTATCCCGTGTCCAGCAAATGTTCCATATAGATCTCTTCTAATATTCCAAGTCTCCCATGTCTCCATCCAACTGCCCCCGACTACCCGCATCGGGCTAGTGGTGATCCGACATTTTCCTTCCCCAGTGATAGTTCTTTTTTCGGAAGAGGTGTCCGGCTCACTGTCGTTTCAGTTTGCACACTTTGAGTAATGTCTGTTTTATGAAGGTATATTAATGTAAAATGTATAATATAATTTTAGTATCACTTTAAAATATACGAATTAGGTGAATATGTGACCTTTATATTCAGAAGGTAGGTTTGTCAAGTAGAAAACAACCAAGTCTAAGTTATTAAAATAAGTAAGTACTTGTGTAATAAGCGAAAAAGGATTAATGACTTAATTTGAAGCACAATGTACACTTTTCTCAGATGTACTATTCTTACCTACTTATTAAATGAACTGTATCCATTTAAATTTTGTCCTATGTACGACTTTCGCGCCTGTTATAGGACGGGTTTTAAACTCTAGTAAAATAATATATCATTACGTTCTGCTTCGCTTTCCTCGCGCTGTCACTGCCAGCCAGCCGGCGGCGGGGTGCGGGGCGGGGAAGCCGAATGTCAATGGCGTCTGTGTTACATTAATGTGGCGCGCAAAAGAGTTGCTCGCCCTGTCAAAATAATTCCATACATCATAAGAGAGTAATGATTCGGAACGACGGGGAATGAATTACCATTAGCTCTGCTTCCACTGCCGAGGTGAGAACTCTCACTTTTAGTATTATTTGTTTCCTTTACTTTTGGAAACGCGCTTCCCTCTTTCGTTTTCGGCTCGAGACATCTATGACAGCTCGGCGTTGAATAATGACTGGCACGGATACTACGATCTTATCTGGAACCGTTGAGGCATTTTTAGTTCTATATTTTATCAATACCGAAAATATATTGAGGACAAAGTACTCACGATGTGTGCTACAATTATCTATTTCTCGTCAAGTAAGCCATACACAAATTTGAGCTCATGGTTGTTTCAAAATTGTGAGGTTGAGCTTTGATGACAGCAAAGGTCGATTTTCAATTATCACCACCGGCTATCCAGAGCAGTTCTATTTTCATAGCACTGGTTCATCATCAATGAGATGGAGGACAGCGTGACTCAAACATGCGTGTATTGTCCTTTCTCCCGCTGTGTAATAACATCACTCATTTATACTTGTGGCAGTAATTGTATGTTGTACTTCACCTTTCCATAGCCATGCAGTAACACAGGTCTACCGCTCGGCACAGATCGGTACTTGCCGCCGGAGCTGACACCCGCATCATTAATATTTTATTTTTAATATTTCACATTAAATACTCAATATTATAGTAAAAATATGATGACAACTATTTTACAGCCATTAAAACTAGTAAAGGCATTTTTTTCTCATTTAAAATCCTTAAAAGTACACATTTCTCAAGGTAACACAAGTTGACATTATGGCGGCGTACGGGTATTCTTTATCACGGTATGCTGAGGGTTAATCACATGATTATAAATAACTCATCAGCTCTCTTTTTCTAATGTATTGATAATTGTAATTTAAGTTTATTAACTGTAATTAACTTTATATGTGCATGTTGTTAACAATAAAGAAACCACACAGGGGCGTCGAATGGTGAAGTTTTTAAATTCACAAACTAACATGTAGTCTTTTATTTTGTATAATACATCTTAAATTATTGCATATAAATTCTCGGGAGTCCAACTTTTCTTGCTTTTGTTAAGAGTAACCGGTAAATGAGTGAAAACTTATAAAACGATTCCGGGAAAAGGTGTAGTCCTTTCGATAAATTTCAATGATGACTCAATAACATTGAAGGAAAAGACCGAAAGGGGGATACCCTACAAGATGAAAAGATCAAATAAAGAAATGGCATTACTCTACGCAGCCTTGCATGCAGCAAAAGACCGGACAGAATGAAAAAGGATTGATAACGTATAGGAATATTATGCCCAACAATAAGCAATAGAACAATGAAAAGTGTTAATTTTTAAATAAAAAATTCTATTGAATTTAAATACGTTTTGGAAACAAAGTTCGAACTTCGCCCGTGTATTCCTACAATTGGTCCGCGTATCGCTGGTTTACCATCTCTGGTCTAGAACATTTATAAGGGTGTAATTAACAAAATATCATCAAAAATCGGTCAAACATCAAATGGTATAACAGTAATATTACCATGCAGTGACACAAACAACAATTCCAAGGAAAAATTCAATGCGTACTTGTAAGGGCCGGTTGCGTCATCTTCGGTTACCATAACTGAGATTCAAACGAGTTTAAATTCAAACTCGTTTATTTTTAAACGAGATTCAAATAATTTGACAGAAATCGAGTTGCGTGAACAGAGTTTATAGTTATCCAATGTAGCAATTACATAGGTCTCTTAAAATCTAATTTTCAAAAACAAATGCCGCGCGAGTAATTTTGCTTATGGCAACACGTGTAGGACGCTTTATTTGACATTTGACGTTTACGTTAAATTGGTGTGTTTACTTTCCCGAAATGAGCAATTGACTGTTTTTGAACGATGAATGTCAATATAAAGTAAGTATTCTTGTATTTTAACTATATTTAAAAGTTTATGTTGTAAATTACTTTTACAACATAATATTTTAATATTTATTCAGAGAATCCAAGACGAAGTAAGAAACAGCAGAATGAATACGAGGTGTGATGCAAATGTAAATGGATAGTGGGTTTCGGTATTTCATGATAATACAGATTCTAACTGTAAGTACTCTGCAAGGCCTTGCAATGCAAATCTTATCACTTTAATTTAGAAAACTTTTTTATCACTCGATTTGCATTTAATATGGTACCTTTTAAAAACAAATAAATATTATGCATACCCCAGTTGTAAGCAGATCAATTATACAAATGTAATATGTTTGTATGTTCATAGGTGTAAGATGTTGAGCATAGGCCTCAAGTCTGAATATCTTGGCATTGCATTTAAATGCCAACTGATGGCATCACCTCAAAAAAGTGAGCAGAATGATGATTCACAATATAATTAATTAATTTTCTGGTGTATGCACACTTACATAATATAAATATTAGATATTGATAATGCTTTTATTTAGTTTAATTATTTCATTTATAATATATACCCTTTCTTTGTTCGCAGATAAATCAAAACGCAAAATGAATTCAATCACCCCAAATTAACAAATAGACAATACACAAGAACTGCATGTTGTAATTTTAGTCAGACGTCAAGCTGAGATATATTTGGCCCGACTAAATTTTAAATTAGTCAAAGAAAAAAATAATATGTAATTAATTTAATAATTTACTTCTTTAATTTTATAAACATTAACAATTTCTCTATTTTTAAATGTTTACTTCCTCGCTGTATTTAGCTAATATGGTTTCACCCCCTTTCATTTTAACAGTATTAACATAAACTGTCTTTCTATTTACTAAAATAATAATGTGTAGTTATGTCGTATGACTTACAGTTTCTAATTATTGACTTTAATTTTACTTACTTGACTTTACTCAATTTATAATGGTAATTTATGTATGTGATTTATGTTAAAAGGTATATATATAAATATAATAAAAGAGTTTTTACAGAGTAAGAATTGTTTTATTATAGATCCAATATTATTGTAAAATAAATGTGACAACAATTTAGGCTAAATCAATCTCAGAAATGAATGATGTATAGAGCGATGAAGATCTTTAATGAAATGCCAGATGAAGATACTCCATAGATTCAAAATGAAACTAAGCCAATATGTGTAAGATAAGTTTGATCTTATTTATATTAGAACATATATATTTACATTTGTACGCGCAATATTAAAAATAAATAAATGAAATGCTATGGCTGGTTTAATAATTGGGAAAAATAGCCATTTATTAGATCTCGTCTTACATTATTTATATCCTGTGCAGGTTCAGAGTCAATTTCATATAATATTGTCACAAAGTCTGGTGGCTCGGTAACATTGTGCAGCACTGCTGTGGCTATAATGACTGCTTCCACTCTTTCAATACTCCGCCTGAGTTTCATACCTATTGCGGGGAAACGCCTTTTCCACACCCCAAATGTTCTTTCTGCAACATTCCTAGTCCTGATTTATCTCTCGTTATATAGTTTTTCTGCCACAGATATTGGATTCGTAAATGGAGTAAGTAAGTATGGTTTGAGTTGAAAACCATGGTCACCAATGAGATGTTTCTCATTAAAAATACCATCTAGTTGCCCTTTTAATCTAGAATGGCTAGAATACTGTCGTGTGTTGAGCCTGGCTACCCTGCAACAACATTTTTGTATTTCATTGTGGCATCTATTACTGCCTACACATTAATGGAGAAGTAATCCTTCATATTTTGATAGTATTTCGCATTATTTCCTCCTGGAGATAGGATTTCCACATGAGTGCAATCTATTGCACCAATCGTGTTTGGAAATTTTTAAATGTTGTAGAATTGATTCAGATATTGCTGAATTTCTTTGGTAGATACAGGTAAACATAAATTGTGATCTGAGAGCGGCTATTGCTCTGCTCACTTTGTTCACAATCCGTGAAACAGTGCTCTTGTGTACACCAGATATATCACCCGTGCATCTTTGCATTGATCCTGTGGCATAGAAATGCAAAGTTATCGAGGCCTGGTTTACAGGATGAACTGCGTGATTTATGATCTTTATCAAAAATATTATTATATACCTATGAAGTAGATAACTTTAGATGACATTATATTGTCTGAAATAAGCAAGGCCAGTTGCATAACAATAATTTTGGACAGGCGGAATCTTGCAATAAAATCTATTTCTTCCCATATAAAATGATCAGTTTGTGGCCTAAAAGATTTTGCTCTTCTTGTTAAGGATGTATTGAACAATTATTTGATCATCAGAAGAATCGGTATCAGTGCTATCTGACATAATAATGTTCATTTCAATAATACGACGTCGAAAAATTTAAAAGAATGCTTTTAATGACGGATGTTATGTGGATGCGCATAATGCAGATGTGCCCTAGATGACAAATCCAGTGGATGCAATCCGTTATCGGAAAAAGATTTTTTAAAACCCATTTCTTCCCGCAAAAAATTATGTGCTGAGGTCCAAGTTTTACTTTTCCTGTTAAGAATATACTGTATAATTAGTTTGTCATAAAAAAAGTCTGCGATATCACTGCTATCCGACATAATATTGTACATTTCGATACTACAGTGTCAAAAATTGAAAAATACTCGATTTCGGTGACATCTGTCAGGTGGCTCTCGCGCAGTGCGCATGTGCATTAGTAAAGTTTACATTTAAGCGGAGATTTTCGGCAATTTATAGTTAAAGTTAAAAGTAAGCGACAAAAATGAGATGACGCAACGCGTTTTCGGATAAACTAAGTTTAAAAGTAAAGTTTATGGTAACCGAAGATGACGCAACCGGCCCTAAGACAGACAAATTATACTTTTGTTAATCTACCAATGTTTTAAAAACGTAAATAGTGCCTAACTCGATGGAGAAAATCATAATGTGTCCACGGGATATCTCTGTAATTCGAATAATAAGAAATGCGCCTGATGAAGATTAATCACCAACGCTTGATGTAATACATATTTCATGAAAACAGGCGCCATTATACTCATAAAAAAAATAATAATTTGTAAAGTCGGTTTACATAGATAAAAACGATATGCCAACGACTTTTAATATAGGTGCAGTACACTTTTGTCTATCTCCAGAAATTTTAAATAGATAAAGAGTGTCGGGATATCTCTTTGATTCAAATTATTAGCATTGCGCCTGTGGAAGACAAATCACCAACGCCAGTGCTTCGTATATTGCCAATCATTTATACCCATTAAAAAATCGTCTTTCCTCGATAAATAAGCAAAGACGATATGTTAAATAAGTTTTGAGGGACGCACTACACTCATGTCAAAAACAAAAATATTCAATTATACTCATTAAGTAAACAATTAAAAATGATGTAACTGGAAAAAAGAAGAAGAAGAAGACAATGATCATTCATCTACATGCGTTACACTTTTATCTATCACCAGATTTTTTCAAATGAAATATTGTACTCAAACTGACTGATAATATAAAGTTAAAAATACACTTGTTTTTTCTCGGCCATTGAAATAGATCGCTAGTAATTTTTGAATCTATATTTTGAAAATTGATTTTTTTCTCCATACATTTAAAAAAATTTAAAAACGCCATATATTAGTAATTTATTACGTGCGTACTAAATACTTATCTTAAAAAGTAGAAAAGCGATTACCCAGTCATAAAAAAATATGTTATATGTCTCAGATGAATGTATTATACAACCTTTACATATACCTAATATGTTTTTCAGATTCAAAAAAATAATAAGTCAAGTAATTAAATAATATTTATTTTAGTTAATATAACTAAAATATAACCATGAGTTGTACAATTACTTTCAGCTCTTTACTGATAATGGGTTCTTCGATAGTCTTTTAATCAATTTAAACATTAGTACATATTTGATGTTAAAATCTATTAATAATAAATTACCGCATTTCATCGACTATAAGACACCATCGATTTTAAGACCGACCCTTATTTTTATATACCAGTAATAAAAAATAAAAACATGATGCAAACTCTATTATAACAAAGTCATACAATCACAATAAAAAGGATTTAAAAATAGGCATATTATTTATGTACTATCACCATCAGAGTCTGAAATTTCTTCAGATTCAGTGTCCGATTTTTTTGAATAACTTTTCGACTCAGTTCTACTAGTAATCATTGATGATTCATCACGACTGCGGAATTTTACAGCGAGACACCAAAATAAAAAAAAACGTGCGTCTTATAATTGAGGAAATAAGGTATATCAAAAATATTAATCGGTGCATTAAATTCAAATACAAAAAATAAACATATATACCTATGTAACAATTTAACACCATAGTCCATTAGAGGAAATCCAAATGCGTAGCATATGAGATGTAGCGGGATCGATATCTACTCAGCGCCTTCTAAATCTATTGGATTTTAAAAAAAAGACTCGAAAACGCTTGGAATTGATTTTATTACTTACTGATTTATTATTGATTTTATTAACTTACAAATTAAAAATGAATGTAAGAAGTAAGAAGTATACAAATATAAATATAACGCAGTTTTCGTGATAAAATCTACTGGGGTATCGGCAAGGGCGTGCAGTGCATACAAGCAAAAAAGCTGTGCACTACTTAAAATTCTGGGAAACAAATATAAATTAAATAATTGGATTAACATAAACGGAAACATTATTTTACAATTAGCGCTATCTGTGTACCAGTAGAGATTTTAATTGCTTAGTTCTAAAAACTACCACGACAACTCACTGCTGTACCCATGACGCTCTTGTGTATTGGCCGCATCGAGCTATTCACATTACTCTGTCCTATATTTAAGCTAGTGAATTGCTCAAGTCATATAATTGGCTATTTACTGAATAGAATCTTTAAATTTGGTGCATGGATTGGGTTTCGATTTGGGAAAAACAAAAAGCAATTGGCAAAACTATTTCCTATGTTAACCTTAAATAAAAATAATTATTTCCTTTAGTTATTACGTGAAGGATTTTCAAACAATAAATTAATCATGTTCAGTCATAGAAAATATTATTTAAAACGTCCATACATTTTTTATATGGGTAAGAAGGTAGTATTTTATGTTAAAACTTAAACTTAAAAACACTATTAATAGTACTTTAAAATTACAAATAAATGCATAGTATGGTTGTATAAACGACGGATTTATATATGATTGTATAATGTAATTGGTAACAGTATAACCTAAATTTATACCTACTGCACGTCAATGGGTATCGGCTGTAAAAACATATTCATGTATATAATATATAAGAATACCTTATGGTTCTGTGTCCATGGATTAGATTTTTATCAGACTTTCTACTCGAGACAATCTCTGAGACTGAAATTATCCCCCCGTGAGATTGTTTGAAAATAATTACTCTCAGATCGCAGTTCACCGTGTACACACCAAGTTTATGAGATTCGCCATCTCACGCTTCACTTTACGCTTATTATATGCAATCTTTAATCATCAGTGCAGTAATCATTGATGTTCCGTTCGTCCGTTGGGTGAGTTTTAATCTACTCGGCAGCAGTTCAAATGGAATAAATGTTTATTATTTAATGCCTTCTGTTTGTCTACCTTATCAAAATAAAAATGGTTTAGAACAAAAATAGGTGTATTGCTGTCAAATAAAACGTCGTATACATAGGTTTGAATCTTTATCTCATTCTAGCAATCTCAAAATCATCTCTGAGATTTATGTCGTCGTACCTCATTCCGTGAATTATTGTTACGATCTGTAAGGGAAATTGTTAAAGATAACATGGTATTACACATTCTTCTATAAAATATCAGTCATGCATGGGAAGATGCATAACTATTGAGATTCCCCTGGGGTAGTTACAGGACGACATTATTAACAGGGGACGTTGTACTGTTATTTGAAAAATGATATCCAATAAGGGATGACCTCCAGGACCTATAAAAAAAATAACGAATCGTTTTCCGGGAACACAAGCGTCACTTCGCTAGTCACTCACCCTGTTGATGTTAATTAGTCACGTTCACACGTGTGCGTGTGTTGGTGCGGTACGCTATGCTATAGGCTGCAGCTCGTCGACTGCAGGTTGCGAATGTTGCGGCACAGACTCCCAGCGGCGGTGGAGGAAGCGCGGCCGACTGAGAAAAAAATAACATTTGGAATTCTTAATGAGGACCGACACATGTTTTGCACATCCCCTGCACGGACGAGTGGGCTTTACTTCTGACGAATCGGTTTATGCCCCTGCGTCAGGCGGCGAACCTTCGACAACGGTACAATCTCAATTATTCACTAATAAAAATGAAGCTGAAAACAATAAACACTATAATAAATTATGATTTCAGTATAAAAATGGAAGATCTTCATCAGTAAAATAATACAACGCATTCTTCATGATCAGGCGTCCCCTTCATAAAGCTTCGAGTGTTGTATTATATACCTTATTGGGTTGTAACAACCAAATAAAACCCATTTTGTCAGTGGTATCGTTATTCATAGCTTACAGCATACTTATACTTGTTTATTAATTTGATTTCTATTTTGTAATACAACATAAATTAATTAAGAAGAAAGATATACAGAAAAAATCTACAAAAAAATATTTTGGTTGCAGTGGAATACGAACCTGAAACATTTTATATGCGGAGATAGAAGACAAATTTTGAACTAATATAAGACTACAAAATATAAGTTACAAAAGACACAAATATACAAAATAAATACAGAATATAAGACTACAAAATATAATTTCATAATTTGTTTTCTATTTCCGGATAGAAAATGTTTCGGGTTTGCGTCCAGGTAGCAACCAAAATATTTTTTTGATAAATAGATTTCTTCTGTATATCTTTATTTTTAATTCATTTATGTTGTATTGCAAAATACAAATTATTTTTGAATTAAATTTTCGATAAATAGATATTTTTTTAATGTATTTCTAATTAATTAGTTGAATCTGTATTAAAATTTACTAATAGAAAAATCATGGTGGGTACGCATTGCAAGAATTGATTTATTGCTTTTTGAAAAAGATTGGATAAAAATTTAGTTTGATTTTATGTTATATTGAAATGTAACAACATAACCACTATTATAACTGAAATTTTAAATCTACAGTTGGTTTTACCCATCTCAGAATGGCGCACTCCACCCTTCGCTGTACGTGTAAATTAGTTGTTTTTAATTAAGCATACGACTGACGTAATTACATAAGAAATGGAAATATAAAAATAACTAATTACATATTTTATTAGTTACTGCATATTTTCAATACTTTATACATATCGTCCACCGATCTTGCACATTCCGCAAACCAATATGATAGGAGAAACAGTGTTATTCATTGGATGATGTCAACTTACAATGAAAAATTTTCACATGTCGACATACTATTTGAAAGCTACAAGATATTCCTTAAATTCATCTGGAGTATTTTAGCAACCTAGTCAGTTATTTTCTACCTACCTTAACGCATGCACTCACGCATACATCTACACACACACATACATTTTTAACCCCATTTCTAATATTCTTGATATATTTATTATTATTGTTATTTCGTAAATAATTGTATCTACCTGACTATGTCAAATAAGGCTAAAACGCTGTAAGAAAATTTAAAATAAAGTAAACTTAAATAAAAAATTCTCGCGAATTATAGACGAAAGCAAAAAACTACTAGAGTAGTAAAAATAAATTGTATTAATAGTGTATTATTTGTAAGTATTGGCAAGTAGTGCATTGAAATGGTTACCAATTGTAGTAATAATAATATACTATCAGAAAGTTGGTTTTAGTAGGTAGTGTAATGACCGCTTTACGGTCTATACTGGTGGCATCGCTGCCGGCTTTTCCGTAAAACTTATTTTTCAATGTTGAAAATATAATTCACTACTATAAAGGAAAATGGTATATCATACTACAACACAACTTAAACAATTAAAGTAAACAAATATTCAAACAGACATCTTCTTGTTTATATAACCTAAGATTTCCGCCGCTCTAGCGATCGTAATTATTATTATAAATAAGTCCGAAAGGTTCCGGTATCGCTAGCGGCTATAATAATATTTTTAGTTTGTGCCTCCAATTACTATGTGGTTTGGGTTAACTTCCCGACATCCAACTGGCCGAACACCAACTTCAAAAAAGGACAACTGCTCGACAAGTCAGTTTCCCGAAATACATTTTCTTTAAAGATCATCTTCCTAATAGAAAAAATATTATGTAGATATATATTTTCATATTTTTACGAAAAAATGCATAATTTCTTCATCTCTTAAAATCTTAAACTGTTAAACACCTTTATTGTGAGGTTGGAATTTCAGAACAAAGTTCTGCGATATTTTTATTACAAATTAGAAAGATATACATAAAAAAAATATTTAGTTGTTACTGGGATACGAACTCTGAACTTTTACTATCCTGGGAAATATTGCAATATAAAGTTTATTGCTTTTAAAGATAAAATAATAGATGTATTATTAATAAAAAAGACGTTGATATGATGAAATGGTAACGCGTTTCCCTGGATAAAAAAAGTTACGGATTCATATCCCGGTAATAGAGCAGTGTAGTATTTAAATGAGAAAATCAAAAGATTATGAACCGGAACCGATGTTTTGTCAATATTATTAGAAAATTATACAAAAGCGAACATATCCCGTATGAACTCCAAGCCCTGAATCAGAACCACGGCGAGTGAAGCTTTCATTATGTAATAATATTCAAAAAATATTCAGGAATCTTTGGCAAAAAAACCTGCATAGAGTAAAACGTAGCAGGAGCGTAGACAATGAGCGTTGACTATCTGACAATAAGATGTTTTTGATACATTCATTATTGACTGCACTTTTTTTTTTAAATTTTCACAACTAAATTTTGTACTAAACACACGTCGGGTTTTTATCACAGTACTATATTTAATCTAGTTATCACCTGATGATGAAAAAGGCTGCACCTCTCGAAACTAGGAGTGACAATAACCCAACGTGTGTGTAGTACAAAGTTTAGTTGTTAAAATTAAAATAATCATGTTACACAACAAAGAAACCGCCATGTCAATTAATGATATTAATTACACACATTAATTATTATATATATTATATGGGGAACACATTCTTATTGTGAAGTTGTAATTATTTAGAACATAGGTCTGTGATATTTTAAATACTAATTAAATGTATTTGTTTGGGACATATATTTATTTGTTAATTACTTATTCTTGAACGAAAATAATGCACTGTGCCTTCCCCTCTCCTCCCTCTCCTCGCCTCCACGCCAACGCCAAGTGGAAAGGCGACCTTGATGCGGTGCGGTAATGTGTGAATCGAAGAATATTATTCAATTGAGAAGTTGCGTCTATACAGTGTATTCTAAAGGACCCTAGACGAAGATAGTGATAAATTTACAGTCCACCTTGGAGGTGTCTGAAGAACTGGATTGTGGTGAGTGCAAACCTCCTTCCGTATGTCATGTTTTCTTCCGACATCTATGCTTTTACGTAACAATATTAATTAGAAAGATATACATATAAATTCAATTTTATTGAAAAATATTGTTGTTGCTACCGTTGTTGCTAAAAATTCATTATTAATTCTGGCGTCTCCTATCGGTTTACTCAAAGGTATTTGAGATTCCGTAAAAACAAAGCAGATAGCTTTCAAAAAATGGAACGAATGGATGTATTAATTTGAAAAAAAATAACATATAGTGTTCCATACAGGAAACAAGAATACAGACAAGAGTGGTTCGTCGATTTCAGCTTCTCTCAACCGGCGATGATGATGATGATTATGAGGTGGAAAGAAATGAAACATAAAAGATGTTCAATATAAGCACACTGCGGCTGCGAAATCGAGAATGGTTTCCGCCAGCAAAATATAATATTTTTATTCAAATTCATAACAATACATGTAGTCTTATTTTCAAGTACCTACACAGCGACCGGCCACCGCTGTACGTTTTACTAATACGGCTTTGTATTCTTAATATCTATTCCACGGGTTTTTTGGCGCCACGCCCGATGATTACAACTAAAAATGTATCTTATCATATCGATTATATGGCGCCTCCTCGGCGAGTAATTCTGTGCGATACACTCCCCCTGTGTAGCCTGTCTGTACTTACGGAAAGCACAAGACTCACTCGATGCCACGATGATGTCCGGCTTCGGCTGCTCCTCCAGAGCCGGGACCGGTTGTCGGGCGAAGTCTACACATTCGGCTATACTGTGCCGGGTCGATTGGCATACCGCGCATACTTGTACATTCTCATCCGCACCCACGTGGCGGCCTCAGCCGTGTCTCTCCCAGCACCCTCGGCCTCGGCTCCAGCCGTAACCACTCCCGGTGCCTGGCCTACTCCATGCACTTGGGAGAGCGCCTCCAGATGGTGTCGCTCCTTGTGACGGGTCTCCGCCCTCAGCTGGAGAATGGTATCTTCGACCGAGCTGGAGGATTCTTGAGTCACCCGTGTTTGCGAGCCACAGTTGTCCTCGGACTGGCCTTCGTTCGAGTCTGATGGCCCATTGTGCTGCATGTCTTCTTCCTCATTAACCTTACGGGCGGCGTGTCTCGATCGGGGCTGCGATCAAGACATGATGCAGCATGGTGGAGACTAGTGAAGCGTAAATCGGCAATCCGGCTTGAAGGACCACTTGTTTCGTAGAGGAAATAAGAATGCAGACAAGTGTTGTTCGCCGACCTCAGCTTCTCTCAACCGGCGATAATGATGATGATGATTATGAGGTCGAAAGAAATGAAACATAAAATATGTTCTATATAAGCACACAACGGCTGCGATATCGAGAATGGTTTCTGCCAGCAAAATACTCTGTTTTTATTCAAATTCATAACAATACATGTAGTCTTATTTGCAAGTACCTACACGGCGACAGGCCGCCGCTGTACATTTTACTAAGACGTCATTGTTTTCCTAATATCTATCCCACGGTTTTTTTGGCGCCACGCCGATGATTACACCTTTAAATTATTAACACGTATCTTATCGTATTAATTAGTAGAGTAATTCGAGTAATTCTCGACGAGTAATTCTGTGCGATACATATAGGTTCAAAAATGATGTAGCAGTAGCATAGTTGAATAATGCACCTTCCCCGGTTTGGAAAGAGATCCAGGATCGAATCCCGGTAGCGAGATAACAATATTTTTCGATTAAATTGATTTTATATGTATATATTTATAATTAATACATTTAATTAGTATTTATTATATATATATATATATATATAATGAATTAATCTTCCAGTTCACTTATGATTTTCTGTAAATTTTGGCAATAAAGAGGCGTCATAAATCATTTACGAATTTCATTATGTGTGATTTTTCACCTTACTGATCGTCCCATTCTGACAAAAGTCAGTGTGAGCCAACACAACACATATATTCTTAAATCAGGCAAAATTGGCTTAGTGTTTTTTATAGCGCGAGTTTTGAATTATCTGCGAGCAGCCTAGCGCAATATTCTTTGTATTTATTTTAGTTAAAAAACATATTTAATCATTCTTCGCGCGACAATGTCAAATTAACACCGCGCACCGCATCCGAGGTCTTGGGTCTCCTTAGCGGAGCCAACATACTGAGTACTCAGTGATAAGTGAAAAATTTCAAACCAGTTGGCCACGGACGTTAGATGACTGACTGAAATTTTAAGACATATATTCTATCAGTTTACAATTTGGATTGTAATAGGGATGGGACAGGAATTCAGAATACGTTGAAAAATGCGATTGATGCTTGCGCAGAAATTCTAAAATGGGCCTAAATTAAATCTATGCTGCCTGCTGTTGAATGAGGTTTGGGTAGTTTAGAGATTATAGAAGGTAAGCGTTGGGATATGAGTGGAAAAAAGTGATATGTTGCCTTCACGATCACGATCATCAGGCAGCCGTAAGAGCGTTGCGCGAGGCTAATTCCGTATCGATAGAAGTCATGTATTCAGAATGGAGCAGACGGATGCCACCGATTCCAGTAAGAAGGGCTTCTTTTCAAATTTAAATTGAATTGATCTCTTGTGCCTTGACAGATTTGTACTTGTTGTCCGCTTGTCTGTAAAGAGAAGGTAACAAAGTACGGTGCTCGGTAATATTGATGAACATTTGCCGGATCAATCACCATCTCAATATTATCCTTAGTGTTATCATTTTTGTATTATGTCGTATAAATCATAATTGTTATATTTTATTGAAATCAAATTTAAATTGTGAAATTGCTTTCAAGTATTTCTGAATAAAAATGAATCGGAAAATCCTTACCCTATATATATATATAGGGTAATGATGACTTTCCAAAATAACTACAATTTTTTTAAATTTCTGATGATTGCTATCGAATAACTATTGCATTTGATTATTATTAAACCGCGCTATTTACAAGTAAGGAGTTTTTGAAAATTCACTCTTCAATTAATTATGCACTTGTTCCTTACTATATTACTAAAATATTTTTTTTGTAATAAAATGATGATACATACATATTTATAATTTTTTATAAATTAAAACTATTACAACGTAGTACCTACATTAGATGGGTTAAGTACATAATCGTTTTTTTAAGACAATAATTCATCGAGTCTACCAAAAATAAAATGCAACTTTTTCCCTCCCGCTCCATATATTATGTTACATCTGACAGTTTTGCAAAAATAATAATTAAATGTGTGTTTTAATCAAAATAGAATTAAACGACATCGCGTTAAACTGTTTACAAATTAGTTTTTACCGAGGAACTTTTTCAATGAATCGAGTTATGCAAATCGCAGAGCGGTCGACAGAGCCCGCTGACAACTCGTGCACGTGCTGCCAACTGCCAACTGCCAACCCGGGACCGACGAACAGTTTTGTTCGAATTATCATTAATTGACGGAATCACCAATTCTATTTATATTATCTGATTCACAGAGACATAATAGATTTTGTGTGAAAATATTCAAGCGTGTATTAAAAATACAGTTCATAGATTCATTATCCCGACATAATGACACGGATGAGATTTTAATCACTCATCTCAGAGATTTATGTGTAAAGGTCGGTACATACTTAAGAATGTAAAGCCGTTATTAAAACCGTTATTGTGACTGAAACTGAAATTTAATTGTTGGAGGTTTAGTTTCTAGTGTAGCAGTGGTTGCCCGAAGAATTACCAATAATCAATTAGCAATCTTCGTTACAATCGAATACGATCACAGTCACAATAACGGTTTAATCATCCCTGACACTCACTCTACTCTGAGTACAGAGTATACGTGGCGATGGGTCATAGCCGGGCTCAAGTTTGTACTGTCCTTTACGCTCTTTCGAAACGAGTCTCCGAGACAAAGATCACGCTCCATAAAATGTGCTTAACAATGTTTTAATGAATAACTCGTCGGTGATTGCGTACGGACATTTTCCGATAACCCGTGCTCTGGGCGGGCCTCGCCAAGGATATACTTCTACATACCTGTCTATCGCCTACTATTGTATTAACAGAATTTTGTTTACAATGCTGTATTTCGCTATAACTTAATTCATTATAAATATAATTAAAAACAATTCACTTTGTTTAAATACCTACCGATGATAAAGGTGAAGTGTGTGCGGAAGCGTGACCAGGTGGCAGCCGCACTGGTCAGTCTTGCAACCGGGCTAAGCGACAACAAAATGTGCGTATTGTTGCTCGCCAACAATAATGCTTTATGGACAATTTTTATAAAACGAACATGTGATCGTATCGGCGAAATTGTACGTCAAGTAACGCGGAACAAAATGGAACGTTTAGACTGAAATTTACAAATTATATTGATCAATATTTTCAATGACTTTTGTTTTGAGTGCGATCGCATTAGAACAATTTGTTTTCCTCAACGATTGGTCAGCTGGATTTAATATTGTATAATAATTTAATGTTTAATACAAAACGATTTAGTTGATTATTTTACACCAATACTTTTCTAAAATATATAAAAAATCTTTATATCAAACATTGCTTAAGTTATCAGAATAGGTATAACATTATTAATGGGATATGAAACAACTATCCATATTCTTTTTCATAGCGAACATACCAAATATACGAACATACCTTCAAATCCATGCGAAGGATTTTATCCGGAAACGTAAATTTCACAACGAAGAATTTCATTCATTTCATCCAAAAGTCAACAAACAATAAAAAAAATGTAGATATTTCTTTGGAACTTTACAAATTTATTTCATAATTTAAAAAAAAAATACAGATACAATAATACTTGAAAACGTCAAAACATATCAGGAGAATATTAATTTGCTGAAAATTGTAAAAACGATATCTTTACGTCTTCCTTATTGAAGTTATTTCTAAATTACTTTGCACATACCCCATTTTCTGCTAGAAGTCCAGGTCCAGCCTACTCCAAGAGTCGGTGCAGGAAATTTTTTATCTAACCCCTGCTAACGCGGAACGCAATTGATCTGCTTAACACCATGGATAGTCCAGTCTACGGGGGTCTGTCAAAGTATCAGATGGATCCATTATTATATATTTTTTAACAAAACAATAATTACAGTGCACTGCTTTTAGTGATAATTTATTGTAGCGTTTAATTTTTTCCAAAATTATATATTATACATTATATGTATGTATAATAAATATTCCAAACGAAAACTTTAAAACCTACCTAAAAACAAAGACAATAATTATATATTAAATAACAAGGATAAGGATGATATTGGAGCACTTGAAATGTCTAAATAGCAACAACTATTCTGAATTCGCTAATCAGCCTTTGAAAATCTTTTGACATTAACAAGGGTTTAGAAATTATACATACAAATTCTGGGGATTTAAAGTTAGATAAATTTGAAATTTTAGACATAAGAAAAAGTGTCAATAGCAAATTAAATATTATAAATAACCAAATGTTATTTGCAAATAGTCGCCTTTTAAATTTGCTTTCATAGTAGTTCCTAATTAATTACCCATCTCTGATACTTTTATAGTTTTGGTTTAATCTATGCTTACATTTTTAATTTTAATATACATTGTTTTCTGAAGAAGATACCATAGGTATCGAAACATATTAATTTATCAATAAATAGTGGCTTAAACAAAGTGTTTTGTCTTATTATTTATATAATATGTGGCCACAAAGTAATTTTGCTAAAATTGAAGAAGTGAAAACATCTTTGCTTTAGAATTTTTTCAATCCTGCCTACGGTAACTTAGCATGAAGCTTGCTCTCTTCTTCTTCAGCCCGTTTGCGTCTCTTTTGGTACAGTAATACTGAACACAGGCTTTTCCCGCTACTCTCTACAATCCTCGATTCTGTGATGCTCTCCTATAACAAAAGATCTTTTTTATATCATCAGTATTTGGTCGGCCTTCACTTATTTTGTCCATCCACGGGCACCATCGGAGGAGTTCATCATTCCAACATTCATCGTCAGTCTTGCTACGTATCCGGCACAGTCCCTTGCTGTCTTATTTCTTATTAAAAACTATAGAATCATGCACGTCAGCTTTAGAAATATATACAGGTGTAACAGACATAGTTCACAATATTGTATGGGTGGATACCTGATTAAATTGAGAGTCGAAAATGGTCAAGGAATATGTGCAAATTATGCACCATTGCGGACAATATTATTTAAAAAATTTACAAAATCATGTTATCCTTTTAGTCTATATACTTCGAAATAGATATTTGTGAAATTTATCCATTATTAATCTATATCTTTGCTTCAGATTCTAAATCATCTAACAAAAAATAGTCTCGCCTCTCAAAATTTGATGTTTCAATTTTTGTATTCAATATATAATTTGGAATCAATAAAATATTTCCATTAATCGAAAAAAACTCTTTTGTTTTTAAATTCTTATATCTCTGACATGGTTGAGATTAGGCACATATTCCTTGAACATTTTTGTAAATTTAGTCTGGTATTTACATTTACCTATAAAATGTACTAGGTCTGTTACATCCTGTATCTATGAATATTATCTTGAATTTATATTTAAATATATTTTATTTCTGATATTAACATCAACCTAAAATATTTTACGACAAAAGTAAAGTTCTAGCTTCACGAAATGGAAGAAATCAATCTCAACATATATTAAAAGAAGAAACGATGCATACAAAACGTACTCTCAGCAAAGGTACTTATCGAATATGACTATTTTTCCTTTACTTAAAATATATCATCAACTTGCTAGATTTTTTTCTGGTCAGTAACTTACGCATAATGTGCATCAATTTTTTCCAATTATTAAATCTTAAAAAACGTAGTGCATCGCGCCTATTGCACTCAACATTTCTATAGGTAGTGTAACATCTTTTTTTTTACGGTATACTACTTTTCTAATGCATTTTACAGATACTTCTATAATGTTCATCATCGGAAATATGACGACACAGATGAGTCAGTTCACAGAAAAGTTAGGAACAATAATACTCCACAAAGTACATTTTTTCTACGATATTTTTGATATAAATATTTTTCATAATTTATTTTATTATTTAAATGAATTGACTTGATAGCTGATTTTATTTTAACAATTTTCAAAGTTTCTTGTCTTTTATTGCATATCGCCCAACTGCTTTCTGACCAAGAAAAAATGTTTTTATGTTATATATTGATTTTATGTTATATATAAAAGCAAGTTATTGACAAGACATTTCGGTATTTATTTATTATTTTCCATATTTTTATTTTTATACTTATTTTAGATTACCTGCCCTTTATTCTAAAATAATGCGCTCACTCATTTCGTACATTCGTATGCCATCTAATTGGAAAAAGGTATGTTTTTTTTAAATACAAATTAAATGTATTAATTAAATGTAAAAATTAGAAAGATATACTTATAAAATTAATTTTATCGAAACATATTGTTGTCGCTACCGGGATTCGAACCTGGATCTCTTCCTATCCGGGTAAAATGCATTAACCGATTATGCTACACCAACACAGTGCATTGACGACAAATTTTCGAATCTACATGTTACACTTTTCAAATTGATACATCTATCGTTCCATTATTTGAAAGTCATCTTCTTTATATTTTACGAAATCTCAAATACCTTTGAGTAATTCGATAGAAAACGCCAGAATTAATAAATCATTTTTATTAAATTTTGGACACCTTTTTTGTATATCTTTCTAATTAATACATTTAATTAGTATTTATTTAAAGTATCACAGACCGTCTGTTCCGAATAATTATAAGAATGTGTTCTGCTTAATAAAACATATGTTCACTATTAGAGTTTACATTATACGAGTAGGTACAATCAATCTAACATTATAATCATCTAACATTATAAAAATGATGCACTACGTTCAATGCACTTGGACATTTTGAGTAGTGGTTCAATTGATAAGTATTGTACGTTTTTGGTATGATATAAATGCAAAAACCTTGCAAGTTTGAAGGAATCCTTGCGAAGAATGCTGGTCGCCACGCGGTCTCGCTCAAGAACTCGTCTCGCTAAATGGCCCCTAAGCTCTCGTTGACGTTTGCTAATTCGGGGATTAAATATCGTCTTCGAGATTTTTTTTAATTCTTCAGAAAACTTACTGCAATAAATAATGAGTAGATTTAATTTAAAAATTACACTACACGTTTATTTATTTCACTTTCTTTCTTTGCGTTCTGCATAGGAATACGTAAATGTTTTGTTACGTTATGTACAAATTAATATGGTTTTCGGTAAATATTATGCAACTAATAGTATACACTAATACGTATTTTCTCCTACTAGACTTGTTTGGTGATGTCTTAAGAGTATATATAAATATTTGTTTGAGATACTACAATAAATCAAAGAAAATATTTTTTGAAATAATATATTCTTATCAAATGCAATGAATGGCCTTGAACTACAGACTACTTCCGCGCATTTTAAAGATGCTAATATATATATATATAACTGTGGAAATATTTAACACGGTTCGAGACAAAACGTATTTAATAAATAAACAAATACCTAAGTATAATTTATTTTTGTTCAACGCTTTTATTTTGATTTCAAATCAAGTTTTTTTACATAAATTTAACCAATTAGAATAATACACAATTAATTGAAGATACTGTTCATCGTGGATGTACAATAATCCATTATATATTTAAAAAAAATATTTCATATAGATGCCTCATTTATATTTTTATTTTTTCCCAGTGTTTCCTGTATATTACGTGTAGAAAAATTGACACATTGAGTGAAGTGTCAATTTCCTTTGAATTGTGCATATCTGACCCTTTTTCTGAAAGTAAATTAAAATAAACTAATATTGTTAAATTAAAAATTGGAACAATAATATTTTGAATATTGTGTAGGTAGGGAATTATTATGTAATACTAACATTATTTTATATGATAATGATCGTTTTACAAAGTTAAAACGTCAAACTATTTTTATCAACGTTTTAGACGATGGCTATTAAAAAAATGTTTGTAGTATTTAGTTTGTGGTATTAATTAGAAGGGAAAAAAATCCAGTTCAGAAAACGTGTCCCTTAAATGACGTTCCAGGATGGATGGTTGGTTAGTATTTTATTTATGCTATCATTCAAAGTATTTATAATGAATAATATTTATTGAATGCACCCTTTAGCACTGCAACTCTAGTTAATAAAGTGTGCGAAAAGGCAGACGCACTTAGTAACCGACAAATATCCTATTCTACAGTGAAATAATACAACGAATTACCTATCTCTCAATCAGTTGTGATATATTATTGGACCCGGACGGGCGATGTTCCCGGCTAGGCAGGTTCACCGCCGCCGAGAGAAAGGCGACATCAAAGGAAAACAGTAAAAAAAATGTCCTCAAAAGGGATAAAACGTCGTCGGTTCTCATAGCCACGAATAAACATTGTAAATGATTGGTTTTTGATAAAGCTTGAAGATAATGGCGCCGAAATATTCTGTAGCCGGTAGCGTTGTCCGCCTGCGTTCTCCGCATTAAACCGCGTGTTTGTGTAATTAAATTAGTATCTTACGACATTTATGCTACTCTGGGAAGAATTTCATTGATTAGTCATTTCAAAATGATCAGACTCATCTCGTGTGCTCCTTCATTTGTATTTTCGTGTAAAATCAAACCAAATGGTACGTGTTATGCATGTGTAAAATGGTACAAATACTTAATTACTCTGTGAGACCCCCCCGTGGACTAGTTATGAGGCAATCCGAGTAACTCCACAAATACCAATTGATTTTAGACAGTTTGCATTCAACTGTCAGTGGAATTTCTGCCACAAAATAAATATTTTTGAATGAAACTACATTTGTATTGTGAAGTTGCAATTTCAGAATGTGGTTTTGTGATATTAAAACAAATTAAATTAATCAATTAGATCATGATATAAACGTTTTACATTTTATTGTCAAACGATTTAATTTTGTTTTGACGGAATTGTATCCGTAATAGATCGTACACGATATTTGATTCAATACATGCCGAAAAATATGATAAATTTTTAAAAAATTAATCTCGATTATCTCCATCTCGGTTAAATTAAAATGTTTTATTAAAATATCACTAAAACTATTCCATCTAGTATTTTAAAAATACATTCTATTGTGAAGTTGCAATTTCAGAACATAGTACTGTGACATTTTAAAAATAAACAATCAATTAGAAAGATATACAGTAAAAAGGTATCTATTGAGAAAATATTTGGTAACTACCGGGATACGAACCCGGAACCTTTTCCTACCCGGGGAAATGCGTGACCATTTTGCTACATTAACCATTTAAGTTTTCGACAAATATAAGACCCATATTATGCAGTATTGTCATGTATATTATTTCGCCACAGACAATATACGCGTGTTTTAAATTCCTTGATCCTAATTACTAAATCTTCATAAAAAAAACATGTATAACTTGTATAGCATACCACCATCACGATATAAATAATCAAGAATTTGTAAAAGAAAAATTAATTTTATAACCATTTTTTTAAAAAATCTTCAAATTTGACTCCGCGTAAATAATAATATTACGCGCAATTTAAGACAACGTCAGACAACCGTTTAAAATCGTCCGTACACCGCATGTACTTTCCAAAAATAGACTATTCAAAGGCACACGTGCTCTTCCAACAAAACCCGCCTGCACGCACCACAAGCTCGTGCTGTATAGAAATTATTGTCGATAAGTACGTATTTTTAGACCGGTTGTGTAATTATTGTTTTTCTCCCTCTCTAAAAGTAGCTGACACCCATTGCTAGAATGGTTATATAAACGACCCCCGTTTAGCCCCGGCAGCAGAAAACATCTATAACCATCTATAGGCGCGCGTCCGAGAATTTATCAATTTACGATCTTTCCCTGTCATTTCTTGTAAAATATATCAGTCGCCACAAAACGATTTATTTCAAGAATAATCTTTAACAGTGTAATATTGATATCTATGTGAAATAATAATTTACTCGGCATGTCACAGTGTACTTTTCCAAAATCTCAAAATAGTGACCTCAATCTATCGCGTATGTAATCTACAAATCCGGATAAGAATTTTGCCGTGTGAGATTATAAACTAATTTTACATTCATTTGAACGAATTTGACGCCTCTTTGTGAACACCGCCGTAGTATCTAGATACTATGTACATTTACAACTACTTTCTCCATCGCCTAACTACTCCTGAAGACCTCGCATTTACCAAGAAGTCATCGCCTACGCCTTTCATCAGCTTCCAGAAAGATCCAGGAAGATCACCTCCGCCCACCTGAAGACTCCCGGCTGCGCGTGTCATTAGATACGCCGTCACCATATTCCTCATTTAAAACAAGGTACCGTCCGCCCACCAGTGTTCCGCATTTTTCTAATCCTTCAACTCTTCGAAATTTATATTCTGAACATTCCCGCTTTCGCCGAAAGTGATCCCTCCAGTTTTCTCCGTTTACAAACTCCACTGACAATCAGGCCTATTCTCAAAATTGCAATATTGAAATGAAGGTGATTGTTACACCAACCCTCAAAAATAGACAATATGTAAATTAACGTCCGTGTTATATTTGAATGAGAGAGAGGGAGAGAGAGTGAGGGAGTGAGGGAGATAAACGTACCATAATCTGTCAAAACATAAAAATGGCAACAGGATTGACCGTGATTCTTCACTACGACGCTGCGGATGAGGAAATCAATAGGTAATTTATGAACAAACCTTTTTATGTGAACTTTGAATACTGTATTAGTACTTATTTTAACCAAAAACTTATATTTTTAGTTGAAACCCGAGAATGGAAAGACGTCGTTTGCGTGATTTGTGCAACCCGATGGAAATTCCAAATGGGCAATTTTTACAACTATACCGCCTTGATAAGGTACAACTATACCAAGGTAGGCCTTGGTGATCCTAATCTATATTATATATTATATTATAAATATACTTAAAATACGACAGAGAAGTTTTCGTTACAGTATTTATAAATTATACATCTGTTACTCCGTTTAAAGCAATCAACAACATAACCAAAATCTTTGTGTAATACTTACACGCTCGGTGACGTCAGGATTAAATCAATCAATTTTATTAAGTTTGAAAAAAATCTCAGATATATATTTTAAAGAAAATACATTTTTTATTGTCGGATCCAATATTGTCGCCAAGATTAAAGAGAACTTCTTGACCGTGCGCGAACTCAACCGATAAACCATGGCAGACGTGATCCTCGTAACGAGGGACCGCCGAAGAATAAGAAGTTACGAATTATTCTAATATATAGATATTACACGAAAATTACGACGTAAACAATATTTTTGTTTTCAGAATATTCGACAAAAGGACAAAATTTCAGAAAAGCGAAGTCGATCGCGAGTGTCTGCTGTGTCGCGAGATCATTCGTAAATCTATCCATCCAGTTTATTTTAAGTATTTTTCTGTAGATCTACATCTCAAATGCTTCAAATCGCCTTATCATTTTTTCGGAAAGTGTCCATGCTTCTATTCCATAAAATGAGCAATAACTCTTCATGTTCAAAATGGATCATACAAACATATAAAATAATTATATAAATGAATGACTCAACAATAGTTTTACACTCTTGTACTTGTATTAACATAGCATTGGTACCTACGATTTATAGCCATATAAAATGTGTCATGAGATTCCGTAAAAAATAAAGCGTTAGAAATACTGAATTTTAAAATTTCGTAATATTTTCGAGGGATTGTTACAAGTATTCGTATCTTTATACAGAAATATATAGGAAAAATAATTTTCTATGCAGAGGCGGTGTAATACTTTTGTCTGAGATGTATAATGCGTTTATTGTGTAGGCAATATTTTTTGTATTGTTGTATATATGTAACTAATTACATACTACTTGTGTAAGTGTAAACAATTGTAAATAAAAACGAATAAATTTGACTACTTATTCCCTTGCTGTTTGATGTATCTGATTTGGTGTTTTACCTTTTCCACTACTTTATGAAATTCTGCAATGTTTCTTTATTTTTCTCCGTTGTAACTGAAATAAAGTAAGCTAAGATTATCAAACACGAACAAACTGAGCAATGTTGAGAATCACACGAAGAGAAAGGAAAAGAGTAAAGAGAATATAAGAAATGAGATTAAGAGAACAGATAAGAACAACCGGTATACGTGGAATCTGAATCGAGAGTCCTAAAACCGTTGGACTGACGAAATCATCAATATCTTCGGAAATATGTGGCTACGAATAACAATGAGCGGACAAAAGTCTAAAACTTCGAGAAGGACTTCATCCAGCAGTACATCGATAACGGTTAATGATGAAACTGAAATAAAATATGAATTAATTGTAATTCCTTTTATTTATTCGTTTGTACTTTACACTTCTTGTACACAAGCGAAGTGGTTAAATATTGAACTGGCGGAAATCAGTTCGTCCTATCCTATAATAGTAAAGGAATAGTAGTAATAATAAAGGGCACAAATAAATATGTAATAACTTTTATCACTATTTTATTGAATGAGATAAATTAATATTTTATGAATAAAGAAAAATAAGTATTTAATACAAAAATACTTAAATATCTCGGACATGTGATGAGACATCCGGAGAAGTATGAGATTTTGAACCTCATAGTGCAGGGAAAGATTGTAGGAAGTCAGGACTCTGGAAGAAGGAGAACATTATGGCAGAAAAACCTGGGGCATTGGTTTGGCCAGTCTACTGTAGAGCTTTCCAGGCCACAGTAAACAAAGTGATGATAGCCAACGTACGTTGGACGGAGAGGCCACGAGAATAAGTAATGATACATCTAGCTCATAAACCACATGATGCTGTAACTGCTTATACTCGAGGGTTTCTAATATTAGCGTAAACACTACTTTGGCGAATATCTGTAATTTTTTCTAACTGGTAAATGACACTTTGTTACGTCGTGCGCTGTCACCAGTGGATGGAATGCCAGCGCACCACGCCACCAGCTAGACTCAGACTGTGGGTTGATAAACATTGTTGTCGGAATACCTGTCTCAGATGGATGTGGGTGGTCTGAATAATGCTAAACACTTTATAACACTAAGAACAATTTAATCACATCGTATAAATAAAACCCGACATTGTAAGCATGAGCAGAGTCTTTCATCTTCTTTACACGCCTTCGTTCCATCCACCGAGTGTGGACGCTATTTGTTACGAAACTGCCACTATGTTTATGGTTAGGTTAGGTTAGAGGTTGAAATGTTACTCGAATCACACTTGGCTGCCATGGTGTGATGAGGCAGCCGGGGTCCCGGATCGCTACGAGGCCAGACCAAAACATCTTTCGACTTCTGAAGACTTCCAAAAGGCTCTATCTTGAAGTTGCGACGTGGACAGTGCTCGTCCCGCCTCCATTGCACGCTCGCAGCCTACCGCTCGTTCCCGCGGAGAGTCCCTCCTTACACGACTTTCACGGGCAGAACAAGGCCCAATTCTCCCTTGTTCTGCCGCAAAAATAATCCTCCAATTGTCGATCTCCGTCGTCAATACTATCTCGGCGGAGCGCCGCTCGGCGCTCGCCTCACGCACCTCCCCGCTCGGGCGCTCGCACCAAAGTCCTCTACTCTCCCCCGACCTCTCTCTCCACCGGCCGCGCCTACTCGCATCGGTAGATGGCGCCCTCGGTCTTCGCGCGTTTATTTGAAATGTCACAACTTACATGTATAGATCCAAATCCAATAATATATACAGATAAAAGTTGGGAAAGCGCTATATTATTACGGATTTCCGTTGGAACTATACGCCGCCACGCACTGGTGTATTTACATCAAAGACTGAATAATACGATATCAGTTGGCAATTATCGACAACAATTAGTTCACCCAAGGCAAGCGCGTCTAATAAACTGATACATTTGTGCGGTACATGTATGTATATTATGAAGGCGAACAGTGGAGTGCGAGTGATTGGTCCTCGAACAGCGATAATGAAATAGTGAGTGGTGCCATGTAGACTGGCTACTCGCAGACGCATGCATGCATTGCAGGAGTTTGGAACGGTTGAAAGTTGAATTTATTTTATTTATCTACCTAAGTTGAGATGTTTGAAACATTTTTCAGTAGCATTATTATAAATTGTATAATATGGAAGCCACATTACAGAATTATATACAGACGAATATTATAGACGTGAGCGCTTAACTTAAACTAATCTACATCGAACTGCATCGAACCAACTCATCTATTTATTCTTTATTTTATTTGTAACTATATAATACAATGTCTGATTAATCTGTTTGGACTATGCCCGTCTCACTAGAGAAATTCTGTGTCGAGACGGCCATAGTTTACAAGCAATTGTACAATTAATTAGAATTACAAGTAGATAGAATTACATTTATTACTATATAATAGTTGTATATGAAGAACAATTTTAAAGTGGACTTAATTTTGGGATCACTTTGTAGCCATAATTAATATAGGTATGAATGAGTCAATATGTTTAGGTGAGTGCACCAATACTGGCTCTACCCATATTACGAATACCTCGGTAGTTAATTATTTTTTCCTCACCTATTCATGCCCGAATCAAATGACCAATTGTATGTTTTATTATACATTATACATTTAAATATGAACACTTTATAATGATCACGTTTATATTGTTTTAAAAATATGTTAAAACGTACATATGTGTAATGAAAAAATAGATGTATACAATTAAAGTATTAAATAAATAAATTTATATATAATTATATACTCGGACTGTGCGTGTTACATAAATATATAAAATAGAATGCCTGTTCTCTATACAATCTTAAACCCTTTGACCGATCTGTACCAAATTTGATATAGTTACTTGGCCACCTTACTACCTCCACCGATATAAATGAGTGAAATGCGATTCGTTACTAATTTTGCGCAGTTAGTCTTAAGACGTGCGTAAAACATACTACGATTTTCGTTCAGTTGTAGTCCAGAGCCACTCCCCGAACATTTGACCCTCCGTACGCCTGGATTAAATACTGGGTATATCTACTCTTTAGGGTCTGCGCAAAACCCCCAATTTTAAATTCTAATTTAATCTGAGACCCGGACATCGCCGGGTTCTGTTCGCCAGTAGGGTACGGACGTAAAGCAACATGCGAGCTGCGAGTAGGTGTATTTCCCTAATACTGTCGGTAAGATTAATACTTGAGATAGAACATACCTTATATATCTGCATACCGATATCCCGAGATAGCACATCCATCCACGTTACATATTATGCGATTGTTCTGTCGGCTTGCTGTCCAAGAGACATACGCGCACATATTAATGTGATCATCTGCCGCCTTTTAACGGTTTTTCAAATATAAATATTGAAACTAATATATGAATATTAGTAAGTGTCCTTTGTAATGGTTTTCGGTCACAAACAAGCGTATAATATTTGATTGTGTTGTACCTATATCAAATACCTATATATATATACATACTATAGTATGAAGTCAACAGGTTTTGGCATCTCATGTGTATAATAATATAAACTTGATTCGGTAAGAATTGTAATAATTCTTAGTTATTTCAATTTTCATATTGCCTTGTTTATTAAATTTATATTATCCCAATATAACATCTAGTTTCATACTAAACTCATATTGGAATGTTTAACTTGGTGGGTTTAATCATCAAATTTGTCTGCTGATTCAGCTAGCAGCTATGCACGATGGAGTTTGATTACCACTAACACTGACGCGCTGAAGTGGACAGCAAGTGTATAGCATAGTGCAAGAGCGCAAGAAAGTGAATATATCAGAATTTTGTAGATACGAATAATATAAAAGAGAACTAAAACATATAATTTATAAATGAATTATCATTCAATATTCATTCAAACAGTACTACCGGTAGAATGCTTTACCGACCAAACTATGATAACATACAGGTATATCATATTATAGAAGTCGTCAGATTTGGTATTTAAGTGTTACTTAATTTACCTTATTGTTTATTTATTTATTTATGAGTTTCAAGATTGATGCAGAAATCAGTACTACTCCATGTTTCAAAACAACACTGTGTTGAAACAGATGTTCGCCGCAGTAAATGATGGTACAAAGTAATACATATTAGGAACTGTTCTTCTCAAAACTGTACACAATTCAGGTAAAGAGAAAAAATGTGCACGTGTGAAGTATGAAGGATAATCATTCAAAGCATCATTCACAAAAATGTTGCGTTGAACATCTAAGAACATCTGGAAGCAATGTATATCAAACATCGACGTTCATAAGCATTGTTAGTCTAACATATTCGTTTTATTGCCTATAGAAACAGTTAGGTCTCTAGACCTCTAGACCTAGAGTCTCTAGTATTGTCTATAGAAAAAAAAACAGTTAGGTCTCTTTTATTATGTACCCGAAATAAATGTATTTTACGAGAAATTTTAAAAGGCAACAAAGTGTTATGTTTCATAATACATTTAAACCGTGCACCTACAGATATTGCAGTTATGTACCGATTTGATCTGAGAATATTGTTTTATCTTCATTTAATAACGGGCTCGTGCGAGCCCCTCCGAGCCCCCTAGGCACTCATGGCTGGCCACGCTACAGAATGATTATATTTGTCACATAAGTTTAGCCGTACTTAAAAAGTATTTGTTTCGAATTGACTGTTAGGGGTAAGGGGTAAACATAAATAATGTTATACGTTCATTGACCTAATGTAAATATTTGTCTCTTTGTCTTCGTCTCAAGAGCATCGACCTGCGTTGGGAATAAATGTAAACAATACATTCCTTGACCTGACTGGTTTGTCTAAACCTAACCTAAGGATAAGGAATTGTGTTGAATTAATCTATTTTGATAAGCAAAGTATTAAAAATGTAGCGGATTCAGATCAACACTTGTTCCGATCTTACTGGCTGAAAATTTAATTTTTATTCTGTATATTTAGCCAAGAAAACGTTGTATTTACCGAGACCCCGGTAAAAGTTAAAAGTATGCACGTTTTAATTACACAACATCTAGTTTTCTGATAAATTATAATTTTAACGTTCAAGGGTAGATTTTACGGAAACACTGGCCGCGGCCTAGTAGCATTGCTTTCTGATAGTAAATATTGACAGCGCAGTACCCGACCCAGTGTGTAATAATTGAAGAAATAAAATGATTCTCGTATTTCAGACACGCAGCATTATGAGGATCAGCGGAGCCACAGCACACACTGAGTGCGGTCCCAGCCGGGGACGCGAGAGCAATTAGACCGCGCGCCAGCGGGCCCGCCGCCGTTAAAACTTGATACCGATCAATTCACATTGCCCGAATACCGGTTCAGCAATAAAGCGCATTTTATTGTTTTAGGTTTGACAAAAGTCACCAAAAGTCAGGTAGCACGATGACGCTTGAATAAAATATAAAAAGAAATTTGATTTGACCGAGCTGATAAACTGGCGAGTCGAGCTCCGCACCCCGGGCGCTGCTAGTCGCGGAAAAAGCTACGTGAATGCCATTAAAAAAAAAAGAAAAAGCTATTTGAATGCTTTTGCCCCGTACTTGAAGCTTTATAAAATTGGTTAGATTCATTGTCCAAAAAGTCAGGGTTAAAGTGAATAAATGCGACAAAGTTGTGTAAATACAGGTTTTGTCTTCAATCATTCTGATTGTTTTGACCAATTATGTTCAACATATATTAAGAAGTCGCTTCCAAAGCGACATCGTTATTTATTTTAACGTTACTTCTGTACGCGTGGGCTTGGAATCTTTCACACGAATTTAATGGCGTTTTATACCCATCAAAGCCATTCAAAATTCTGAAAACAAGATATCGTTCGTTTGATTTATTGTGAAAATAAATGTACCAGTAAAAATTCCTTATATTTAAAAATTATTATTAATGTTTTTTTGATTTATATTCTGTACAAATCTACAATGATATCATGATGTACATAGACTTTTTGGAATGTTTCAACAACGCATTAGTCATATTATATAGAATATAGAACGTAACACGTCTTCAATATATTAAATTTTTACAGTTTTTTAAAATCCACTAGATTGTCTAACAAAAGGACTTACAAAGATTTATTCCGCGATTTAAAAAAAACATTAAACACACTCTGATTTTTCTTGCGAAAATTGTGTTAAATGTGATTAGGAATAAATCGGCAATCACCAATATATAAGTTTAATCGAGATTAGAATATTTTGTTAATAGAAAACACGAGGATATAGAAACAATGTGAGTGATATGCATGATGTTAACATTAATGAAATGATATGAAAGCGACGAGTATTTATTCTTAATTGATTAAGTGTAACGTTATAGTCGAGAACATAACACAATTCTGCCTTCGGATCGGTTATTATTATTTATGTTAATAAGGATCTTTAGCGTGAGTGTATATCGTCTCAAACATTGTGTAAGGATAGTGCAAAGCAGTGGCGTAACTATGCCAATACAGTGCATCGGTGCCCACGTTAGAAAGGGGTCCAAAATGTTCACGCCCTACAAGCATTAGCATTGATATTTTTGCGAGTATCGATACCTTTCCCAGCTTTTATAGTAATCCACAGCAAGAAATGGACTTATAACATTTATAAAATTATTTCTCATGTTTCTATCGTGTATTACGAACAGTGTCGTGGTACTATGTTGGTTTAGAGACCAGACCATCACGGAAAGTATCTTGTTAGTCTAGTGGTTAAGACGCCGGCCTAGTGATCTAGTGGTCGGGAGTTCGCGTCTCGTTCCAGGAGACCAGCAAGTTAGTTATATTTTCATCGCACAAAAGGTTAGCTTAGTTTGAAAATAGTAAGAATATTGTGATGTGTATTCCGTGTATGTATCTCTATTTAAAAAGAAAAGTGAAAATCGCCTTAAAGCGAAGCAAGTATTTTTTAAGTTTTTAAGTATTTATAAATATCTTAGAACACGAATTTTTTTTTCATGAAAGTATTTTTTTTCATGAAAAATTATATGAGTCAAGAGACTAATTTGATTAATTTTAATATTCTACGCAGTTCTAATATTCGTATATCTTTTATAAAACATTTATTTAGGGGCCCTTTTTTCCATTTTCCATTGGGGAGCAAATTTTGTAGTTACGTCACTGGTGAAGAGTCCATATTGGAACGAGCTGTCATTCATTGTCTATTGTATTGTATATCAGAATGACCACCAGAATACCGATCGTTACCGCCTAATCTCTGAGACTTGAGAACAAAAGTTCCTCCCTTTACACGCATCCTTACATGGCAGCCCTTACATGAATCGGTACATTTACTCGTCCGACCATATGCTGTGGTACCGTACCTACTGCGGCTACTTATTATAAATGATTTAACAAGTCTAGTAACAAATATTGTAGTTATATTTTACTTTTTAAAGATAACACTTTATTATTTGTGAAGTTGTAACTTGTTCAGAACATACTTCTGTGATATTTTAGAAAGATATTTAGAGTTTATCTGTATGTATACCTTTCTAAATGATGCATTTAATTTGTATTAAAATATTGTAGTTATTTATTTGATGAACAACCGTAAAGCGTGTACCCGCCACAAACGAACAGGTTTCGTGTTATTTTTTCCGCTGAAAAACAAATTCTATATTGTAAAAATCTTAGTTTTATTCGAAGTCGTGATAATTAGAATGTAATTTTAATCCAAAAATGCTCGTTAAGATCAGATCAACAAATGCCGTACCCCTTTTAAAGTGTGTTCATTGATATTTTTAAAATACATACTTACATTTTCTTAATGTATATAAATACTGTATCATCCTTATCTTTCATTAAATACGAATACATAATTTGTTGTTGTACCCACATAACAGGAAGTGTACCTAAATAATCAGTATTATTTGTTTTTTTTTAATTATTTAACTTTGTTTAATGAGTAATTTTAAAACACCAACCGGTTTCGGAAAATATCATTTCTAAGTTCAGGATGATAAATTAACTAAAATATATTAAAATGAATCATTAAGTGGTTATTATAAACAAAGTTATATAATCTATAAAAAATTAACATAATAAACCACAAAGTTTAATTTGCAAAAATTAAAAAGAATATAATTTGTGTTATATAAATCATATGACGCTACAAAAATATAAGAAAAAAGTATTAAATATATTTTTAGATGAGTGTAGATTTTTATTATACTTTTATAACAATTTGACACCACAGTTTAAATGGGAATAGCAAGATGGCAGTGGGCTTGCTTAGCATGTGAGAGGTAGCGGGATTGATACTGGACGTCTTCAAAATATGTTTGATTGTAAAATGGTTTTGGATTCGCCCGGTACCGATAAAGATGAAAGTAAAAACAAGGTAAAAAAGTGAGAGCGTGTAAGAATATTTCAACATTTTTTACACACTATTTCAACTCCAATTTACATGACAAATTTTACTAGGATACCCGCAGAATGAACATATTCGATGGCAATGTATGCAATGAATAAAACAAAATAAATGTAGAAAATGCATATCGTTTTTAATTTCAACAAAATAAACAAATGCCATCGAACTTAAAATAAAATTCAAACAAATGTTTGAAGTCATCAAAATAAAATATAATGATTGTATGCGAGTTGGGGCAGGTCGAACCAAAAAAGCATAATCTATGCAGGGCTGGTGGATGTATCATATAGGGGCGTGCACTGCATACAAGCAAAAAAGCTTTGCATTACTAAAAATTCTTATGAAATATTAATAAATAAATAATAATGTTATGAAAATACCCAATCAAATACTAGCCGTTATTACCCGTATTAGCGTAAACTTATCTATGACTTAACCCACGACTTTTGTCTAGCCGTGGGTTATTTAGAAAAAAATATGAATCATTTGTAACAACTTTATGTGCATGCTGGTCGGCAAATTGTCAGTACGAACACATTGTTTGCATGCAATTTGTTTGTTCAATCTCCATAATACCATTATAAAAATTGTTTTAATTTTAAAACCAATTATTTTTCAGAACAAATCATTCTGAAATTCAGTAAGTTGCGAAATAAAAACGAAAACTAGGTTTGAATTGACAAACATATATAAATAGATTGGCTAGAACGGAAGATTATAAATCGGCTATTAAAATTGATGCGAAACATAATTTATTACATATGAGAATGCAAGCTTCGCGCGGCGGGAGCTTGGAAGAATTAATGGTCACCAAAATTCCAGCAGTAGCTATTGTACATTACAGTTCACAGTACAGAGTTCAGAGTTCAGCCTAACTATATCGTCCGTTCATAGCATCGATTATTTGATTATATTTATTTCCAAAAAATTCAAGTAATGCACACCTTTAAATCTAGTATGCAAGTAGTGCATGCCCCTGAGACTAATGTAATGGACTAATCTTAATAATATTTACGTGACAAGAAGATGGGCATAGTTAAAGCGCACACGGAACTAGCGCTGCTTTTGGTAGTTCGCGTCGACCATAAAGACGCCGCCCTATCTTGTTCGGACATCTCGAGACGCTGGCCGCCTGTGGGATGTTGTATGTTATGAAATCTATCAATTATTTCAAATCATAATTCATCGCAGTTGGTAAACATTAATCTTATCAAAAGGATCGTCTGGGTTGTACTGAAGGTTGTGCACTCCACTCCGTGAAGGCTTTTCCCGTCCCAACTTAACAAAAAAATACTACAATCAAATTTTTTTTTTATTCAATCAATTTAGATTTGTTTATAGCTCAAATAAAGTATTACAATTATAATAAAATGTTTTGGAATTTTTTAAATGCATTGTCAAAATGATCTTATGTTTTTTTTAGATTAGGTTAGGTCAGGTCACTCTATCACTACTCGAGAGCACGTTCCTGAGTGTCCGCTTAATTTAAGTACCGTAATCTGGGGTGAATGGCGACTTTTAGGGGAATAGGGACAATCGTTAAACTTTAAAGTCTTATTACGCCACTTAGACTTCAGTTATATATTTTTTAATCTACTGGTATCACATGATAATATATATTTAGAATGATGGAATTTCAATTATTTTACAGGTTAATGGACAAAATTTTAGACCGGAAAACTTTACTTGTAGAACTATTAAACAATTAGTTTTTTCGGTTAACCTTGGTATTTTACAAAGAAGAATTTTATGCTGAAGGCTGGTGTTTATTTTGCAAGTAAAATTTCTCATTAATAAATTTTTTTTACTGGTTTTACTGTTAAGTATCACTTATAACCTAGTTTTGGGATGAATAGGGATATGTTATGGGATGAATAGAGATACATTGTAAAACTTACTCTATGTCACTGAACTTCCAGATAAATTATTATTTTGTCGGTAGACAAGTAGACAAAGCCGAAAACTTACACATCTTATCCAAGGGGACAGAGATATTTGAAATATGAGGGAGAATATATGTAGAAGCTGTTGGAAAATTAATGAAGGCAGAGAAGAAGCTGCTATCCCTAAAAGCATATTCCCATCTTAAATAATAAAAATTGAAATAAATCAATAAAGTGATACACCAATACAGGTTTCAATAAACAGGAAAATCGCCATCAAATCTTAACAGGCTATTACACTCCTGAGTCATTTGAAGTTTGAAAGAGTGCATTTGAATGAGTGAAATTAAAATATCTTCATGTATGTCTACCACGGTTAAACGACAATTGAAAAGGTTTTTATCTCTTCTTTATTTGAATTTTATTTTACGTGATATTTTTACTTTAAAGGTCTATTTTTATCTCGCATAAAATGAAATTTAATGTACAATAATAATATAATTGAACAATAAGTATTAGATCTGGTTTAGTAAATAATTTGTTTTATTTAACTCCATGAAACAATTATAAACACAAATCATTATTGCACTGTCCTTATTGACCTCGGTCGTAAGGTTAATAGGGACAGAGCTCATTTATGTAATTTTCTCAGTAATTCATGATCGAATCAAATTTAGGATTTCGTTTTTGTATCTATGTCTCAAGTCATTAATATACCTTGTTAATTTACATCTTTTGTGAACAAGTTTTTTGTGACGAATGTACTAAACCATTTAGGAAAGTCATTTACGATTAATTTGGATACTGGAACAAATGATTTAATGGCATTGTTTACAATAAAGTAAAATAAATTTACCACAAAGTTAACATTATCGGTTAAGTTTAAACAATTCCAATCTGCTGTCGACACATTACATTACATAGTCAGCTTTAAAAAAATGTAGTTGTTAATTTAATTTTTTTACTAAATTTACATATAATTTTAAGATGTGAGTGATGAATTTCTAGGTAAGATGTATTCAGGCCCAGAAGGCGGGAATTCACATTATATACATTGTTCAATTAGGATATATTGAGGAAGATTAACATTTCTATCAATCCATGAGAACTATGATCTATATTGTCACTGGTAAATGTATTATTAAAAGTCAATGTCCCACTTGACATTCGGAAAATTGTAGTCACCTGTCAAAATAATACTGGCATCTGGATATTTACTTCGTGATACTTTTACTTTCTAAACATCGCTATATTAAACTATGACTTAAATAATATAGTAATATGGCTGAAGAAAAATAAACTAAATGTAAACAAAACTAAATTCATGAACATTAGAAATAAAAGAATACCAATCACACCAGAAATTATCATAAATTATGAAAAGAGAAGAAACTACATGGAATCAAAATGAAACTAAGAAAATATGTGAATAAAATAATAATAAATTTAGTAAAAAGGAAAGATTTTGATCTTATTTATATTAGAACATATATAAATATATTTATGTATGCACTATATTAAGAATAAATAGTTAAATATGACTTTTTATGGTTGAAATAGTGCTGGATACTTAGTTTTTTGATGATATGTTTTAAATCAATGCTCGATTTATATTTCTATATATTATATATATAAACAGATTCAACAGCAAATATAATTTGAAAGATAATGAACTCATTATTATGGCATAAGATTGTCCCAAAGACTTTAATTTCTTAAAAGGGATATTAAAGATGACAGTGAATATTTTTTAAACAAAATACACAGGGTTTGACAAAAAAGGATACTCACTTTGAAGGGCTGTAAATTCAATGTTTATTGAGCTAAATTTATATTTTATAATTCAAATAAAGAAGTATAAATGCAGATTTTTTTGAGTTTTAGCAAGTATTCTGAATATTATCCATTTTAATTCAGACACTGTCGGTTTAAGCAATTATTTCAATCTGTATTTGGGTTCATTATATCTCAATAGCCGCCTTGTTTTTTAAATATTGCCACTTTTTCACCATAAATCTTAACATGCTCCCATAGCAAAACAAATACAGTGTTCGGTGATACAATCTGGCATACAAACCATGTTGATAGTGAGAAGAAGCTGCAAATACAACCCCTCGTCATCAGAAAGTTTAACTTTTCTAATGGACTCGCTTTTAATGTATTGGACGGTCAATTTTGAAATTCCTGTCTCGTGTGTAGGTCTCGTATGTAGGTACACCTTCTTTGTGACACTCTTTAAATACATAGTTCGTTGGCAGGAGCATTCACAATACGTTTTCTTGCAAAATAAAAAAATACGTTCTTTTTTAACCTTGATTTATTAATGCGTTTTTTTCAGAAGGCCGGAATCTATATATTATACTAACATTTTATAATTATTAGCATTTTAATATGGATTATTTTGAAGTTTTTTCCACGATGGTGGCTGAAATGTTGACCTGAAATTTCCCCCGCAACCTTTCATGTAGAAAAGAGCATCGTGAACCGAGATTTATAAAGATACCTCTCGTGTGCAATGCGCTCAAGTATCAAACAGAGGCGAGCGCTGCTCCGGAAATAAGGGACCTCTAACCATTTCCATAATTACCCACAACGAAAAATCTAGTTACGTTATTTTAAATGTAAAAAATAATTTAGATACTGTATGGGGCGTGGACTGCATACAAACAAATAAACCCTGCCTTACCAAAAATTTTGGGAAATAAATATGAATTAAACAATCCTTATCATCAGAAAGGATCATATATATATAGAGGTCGACTTTTTAATTCCGACGGTCAGATGATCAAAATGCAAACTATTTCCGATCATGGAAATAGTTTGCTAATTTGCGTGCATCCAATTTGTCTGATCAATCAGCATAACAGTCTTACTAAACGAAATATTTCCCCACTAAAGCTGTATTTTCGTACGTTTTTACATACCAACGTCATTTCGTAGTTCGAATGGTAATCGTTAATTAGTATCTATTAAATCATGTGAGCGAGTTTGCATTTTTTGGGTCGATAATTAGCAATAATGTTAAAATATATTTCTTTACATTATGTGAATTTCCGTTGAAGTAACTTGTAAAACTAGTTACTTAAATATTCCTAAGTTTTTCGTCTCTGTCTTAATGAAATTCATTAATATTTCAAATGTTTATCCGAGGTTGTCGGAGAAATTTTATGCGAAATCGAAAACAAAGAACGCTATGAATAATAAAAGAATTTCCCTTTTTTGAAGTAATGAATTCACAATTATTATCTAAAATTAAAATAGTTATTCTCAAAGTTAGAATAATTTTTCTCGCATTTTTTTATACCTAGTAGGTACCTATAGCAATCTTATTATTTTGTATACTTAGCACAGTCGGCAGCAGCACAACCAAAGTGTATGCCTACTGCACCCCATTGAAATATATAATAGGTACATTAGAACGCGGTTAAGCAGAAGACATCAAACTCAAAAATATTAAACGAAAAAAAGGAAATTAACATTTTAAATATTGCTTAGAAAACGAAAACGAAAAAGTCGAAATTGTGAAAATAAATTGACACATATTGAGTTTATTTCCATAAAAATATATTAATATATTTAATGAGAGTATACACAGGAATAAATATTATTAAATTATTATACATGAATCGAGACTAACATGTTACTGGTATTACAAGCTTCAATAAAAAAAAATGTAACATTAAATGAGGCAAGTCGAATGTTTGGAGTTCCAAAAGTGACTTTAAACGAAGGCTAGGTGCAATCAACCAAGAAGTCAAATAAGAAATTCTGTTTGTTGGATCCGATCTCCCAATTATCGCCAGAGCCAACATAAGGCATTAGTTTCGAGTTTCACATAAAACATATAAGATATGTTTTAAAATTATCACAGAAAAACTAAAAGAAATGAATTGCAAAACACAACGCACAACAGAATTGACATCGTCACCATATAAAATAATTATGGAGCAAGTAAGCTTTCAACACGCCGAAAGAAAATCTTCAAAAGCCGAAAAGGGCTTCAAACCAAAAACCTAATGAAGATATATTAAAGAATGGAAAATCTGTCTGCAATACATAGTAGTAGATATGACGCAACGCATTATGTATAAAGCCTGGTCCAAATGTTAGTGGTCCAATGAAGGTAACGAACAAAAATGTCATTTTTCCCTTAATTGTAGAAGATGGTAAATTTGATTGAACTGTTACTAAGGCTCTAATTAATAAAGTACTCGTTCATAAGTAATACATTTAAAATGACTATTGGTTTTATTTTATCAATCATGGGTGGTTCATAATACTATCACAAGTTAAGTGGTCCAATCATAGTAATCTTACAAAAATTTATTAAAGTTTTGTACAAAATTTAATAAACTAATTTTTGCAAAGCTGTGATTTTTGCTTCATAATGCGTCAAATTCCAAGTTTTATTAAGTAATCTACTAAAATTACTTAGGTGCTACAGAGTTCTCGTAACTATTTTATTATTCATTAGGGATTTATATACTTATGGCTTACATATACGTTATCCTAAAAACTACTACTAATATGAAACTTACTTATTTGTTAGTTATTTTATTTAAATGAAACAGATGATCAGCACATTCATTAATGGTCCTTGAATTGTAATAGTTATTCCCACAAACTTATATTAAAGGTCAGTGTAGACGTAGCGAACAAAACACTAATGTTTAGGTGTCATCGACACACAAGAGCCATGTTGAGGTAAAACATTTAAAAAATACATAAAAATATAAACGAAACTGTAGCTACTATGGAAATTATCATATAATTACGTAAGTTAATCTTCATTAATCTTAAATCTTCGTTTCTTATTTTCACTAACGTTAGTAGCCTCGGATGCCGGCCCGCGGTTGGACGGCCCTGTCATGCCGCGTAGGTACCCACCCGTTGTGAATTCGCCGTCTTACGTCGGAATGCTTGTAATTGGTGGAGACGAAGCGCGGGAACGAGCCTACTCCTTTCATCTCCGCGGCCACCGCTCCCGGGGGTGCTCGGGCGGGGAGGGGGCGGGCAAGCGGTGGGGACATTTTATTGCAGAATAATGCTCGCGCCATTCTCTATAACGAGGACCGCAGGCCTGAGACTGGAGGCTGGATGGAGGACAGTACCGGACGGTGCTGCCGCGGCGAGAGAACCCGGCATCGACCGTGAGCCGAGGGTCATGTTTGCAATATTGATATTTATGGCGTGCTTCTGTATTTTAGAAAAATTGCAGTCTTTATTAATAATGCTAGAACGTAACAAATATTTTGGTTTATTATAATTTTTCAGTCAAGGTAAAGTAAAAAGTTAAAAAGTATATCAACTAGTGACGAGATCATATGTGTTATACATTTACGTAGAAAATGAACATGTTTTTTAAATCGTTATATTTTAACGAGTCATTTGGGCCACATGTTTTATAATATGTAACGACGCTTTCATTAGTTTAATAAATTCAATCAACCACATTCGCGAGTACTGACTAGTGCCTTATTTAGTTTATAGCTTGAGGCACTTCTTAAGAATATTCTCCATATTTTTCATTTCATGACGAACAGCGCAGATTCATTAAAAAATATATTCTTACTAGAGCGAGTCCTGATCGCATTCTAAATAATAGTATTTATTATTGTTTACTAGCCCGCAACTCAATTTATTTAACCCGATAAAAGAGTCTATCGTGTTTTAGTTGACTCTTTATTAAATTAAAAAAATATTTGTTCTACAATTAAATAGTTTACTAAGCGAATGTTCTAAAACAGTGTAAACAACTTAAATAAATAGTTTTGAGTCCCCGTCTGTCATGAAGACGTATCGTGATCGGCGGATACAAGACAAGTAATGACAGAGGACATTTCTCAAACGAGACATGTGTTTAGTATGCGAGTCCTGCTGCCGCTCTTTGTTTCGGCTGACCCGAGTTATGCAGACCTCGCTGACCTTTCTGAAAACCCTTTCATGTTTGCCTTTTATTTTATCCCTTTTTATTAATCCCCATATGCTGGTGCTGGTACCATTGAAAGTAGATAGAAGCTGGAAAGCATAAAACAGATATTCTAAATGAAGATTACTTCTCACTCCCATCTCTTCTAAAATAGGTCCTTAATATGATAAAAAATACACTTTAATTATACATATACATACTTAATATATTATCGACTAGGTCTGTCGATGGAGACTGAAATGAAAAAAACATTTTATACAAACAAATAGTGTAATATATATATTTTTTTATATGTTTATATTTATTTATTAATCTCTTATAAATACACTGATACAATACAATAAAAAAAAGTTTCGTGCTACACTTCTCTAAAAAGCACATACTTGTGCAGAGAAGTGGAAATTATTATTATATAAATATTGTATATATATTATACATAATTACAATTTAAATAGTATTTTCGGTCCCTCTAGTAAATTTGGCCCTACCTATTGCACGCCACTGCTAAGTAGGTATCAGTATTAAGTAAAAAATCAATCAACTTATCAATAATGTACTTAACATTTTAATCAGCTCTCAACCAGTGAGACAATAAAATAATATGGCAACTAATTCAAGTACCTACCGTGGTTCGTAGAAATAAATAAGTATGAAGAATTTTTTTTTTGGTAATACATACATTCTTTCAAAATTATATTTCCTTGTAATTAACCAATTATCTTCATCGCCTTCAGATCGGGGCTGTCAGAGCATTGTTTAATTTTATAGCCAATTTATTTTATCGCGGGTTGGCTGGCAACCACATCTCATCAAACCTTTAACTATTATGACGTTGCAAATGATTATACCGCGTTTTAACTGAAATTATGAGACCCGAAGACTGAGGACTTTAATTCAATAGTCAAAACATTGGAAAGAAGAAGAAGACATTTGCGATTAAGACGATGTCATCGGGGAATTTACTAAGAAATAAATAATTATCTTTTGCTTCAAAAAATAATAAACAATCATCAGTACACAACAGTTAATCGGCAGATGGTCGACTCGGTTATCAGTTATGGAGTGCATAGCTATGGACTAACATACTATTAAATAGACACAATTAAGATTTTTAAAACTTATAGTAGATAAAAGAAGGAAGCATTAGTTTAAAGATGATTATTATAAATTATTTACTATATGCAAAATGTTACCAGTTGACAAAAAGAGATGATAATGTAAATATGAATCCTGACCCTCGCCATTGCTATTCTAGCAGATCGTCGGATCGAACCGTGAGAGTCCGATCGGGAACAATGTGCACTGTGGGAGAACCAGTTCAACAATCGCAACCAATACAGCATAGGTTTAAAATCTTGGTTACAATTGAATCAGATGGTATATAGTAAATGTCGGTGGCGTGCAGTAGGTGTAGACTTGGGTTATGCTGTTACCATCATATTATATAATACGTTCTATAGAATGTACCATTGAATATAGGTTTATGAACTTTCGTTCAACCAACGTCTTTAAGCTAAATTAATCCATCATAATAAAAATGTATTGTCCTCGAACGTAAAGAACAATCATGAAAACAACACATTTAGTAAGATAGACAAATTTACGAAATGAGAAAATGGATGCTTCGATCAGCGCTAAGCCAAGTTAAAAACCTTTAAAATGTCATTTTGTTAGGAAAAGGCATAATTAAGGACTCTGTACAATATGGATCAACTGATCCATTTTGACTCTGCCGAGCGGAATTTTCAATTCAGTAGGTAGAAATTGTATGGCTTCAATAGAACGAATAGTGGCTAGCAATTGTAGTAGCAATAAAGGAAGAATAACACAGTAGAGGACTACAGCGCTCCTGTGGCATCACGCGGTAACATCCAGAACTACGTAACTAATGATTCTATTGATACACAGTGGGCGTTAGCGTAATTATGACATGGATTATTTAATTTATATTTGTTTCCCAGATTTTTTAGTAATGCACAGCTTTTTTTATTGTATGCAATGCACGCCCCTGGTAAATGTATATGTATAAATAATTTCATGGTATCGTCGTTGAGTATCTTTGTTCATCCAAATTGATATACCCGTTTTAGGACAGCAATAGCGGAAACAGCTGTTTGTAAGTATTATATAATATATTAAAGGTATATATAATAATACAAACTTTAAATATGAAAATACTTCACCAGTTATTATTTTCCATCAAAAAAGTAAAGAGATATGTGATGTTGTTCTTGGTGCCAGGTATTAATACAATGAGCCTTTTGGAAGGTAGGTGTACAGGCATCGTATAAAATATCTACGATTAAGTATTCGTTAGAATAATATGTTTTGGTCACACTTTCATCACTTTGCCCGACTGTGTTGATGTTTCAAATATCTCAATGTCGGTGCACCCCAAATAACCCGATGTTATTTGTATATCATATTTAGTTTAATATTTAATATTGTGCATAAGACTATACCAATTGCAAATCAATACAAAAGCCAGACTTTCCATCGATCGTTCTGATAAAAATCGGCAGAGCCGCCGCTCGAGGCAACTCCATTTATCTTCGTGGCGGCTCCCGAGACTTGAGATATATCACGTTGCTGATAACAAATCAAAACACGCCCCCAGAAGGCGAGGCTCCGAGCGCTCCCAAAGAGAGGGTAGACAATGAAGACCTCACTCCTGACCTGCAGTTGACGATGGCGCCATGATTTTCAGAACCGCTAAAACAGCACCATTTCATTTAACTCAAGTATTTTAGATAAATTATTTTGCGAAACTCTAAACAGTTTTCAGTAAGTACACATAGGTACTTGTCTATCGGGTTACACAATAGTGTAGGTACCTACTTAGTAACAATCATTTTATAGCACTAAAAAATATCCTACATGTGTAGGTACATATATTTCGTCGTTTGTCCGTCTGTCAATCTGTTCGTGTTGCAAAACAAATATATATTGAGTCACATAGCAACATAAAACAAACAAGCTCTGCCATCAACTCACAGAAAGTTGATCGTTTTGTTTTATTTAATGTCCGTTGACTGATTAAAATAATTGAAGGTTCCGTATTATTCTTTCCGTTATTTGTAGTAATATTTTTAGTGAATTTGGTTCTATGGACTGCATAACCTATTCTATAAGATTTTATGTCCAATGCTGTCAAATATTTTGATAAGATATATTTATTAAATTAAAAGTAATTTCATATCAAACCCGTAAAACCAATACCAATTAAAGCATAACTATATAATCACCGTTCATTCAACTTTGTTAATTCTGGAATGTTTCAATTATAAAGACCCGTGAAGATTGGTTAGGTATGATGAGAACGAATGTGCCAAAATGATAATTCGGATTATCATTTGTATACAAATATTTCAGTATTTAACTTGGCAATGAAGTGAGTAAAAAAAGTATTTACATGAAAACACTTGATTTATTCAATAAAATATTATAATAATATTATCATAAATTAACTAGGTAGTGGATTTCAAGTGAAAGATATCTAGCTGGAGCTCGGTGAAGAAGTGAAGGGCCACTCGGAGAGGGTCGCTGCGAAGCGACGATCCCCCACTCCACTGTGATGCGCGCGCCGCTGTATCAACGCTCTGTCTGACGCTCTTATCTGTAACTTACTTATTTGATTTTAATTTTTCAATTGGTTAATACACGTCTACAACATATTTATTTATACATATTTATGTTTAGCTATGATGGGTTCCCTATTATTAAAATTATCACTTGTTCTTCGAGGTATAGGTTTCAAAACTCAATAAGCCAACTTCCCGACAGGCCAATTCTCCTATAAGCCGACTTCTCGAAAGCCAAGATCCTAAAGACGTAACTTATAATAACCGACTTTCCGAAAAAAAATTAGATTGTTGCATATTTGTTCAAAAATTTGCCTAAGCTTTTCAACATTCAACAAAATCATCAAACATATAAATTGAAATTTAAATCTGAATTTTTGAGACAATTTTTTCCCAATGGGTTACCTACGGATAATTCATTACATATAATACCTATATAGAAGTTGTTTTGGTTATTCTAGTGTATTTTGATGTAACTATTGTAATTTTGTTGTAGCAAAACATAGTTTAAAACCTAATTTACATTTACTAGTAACACATATAGTAGACTATTAGAATACTACTTTTGAAATTAGCAATATTAAATTTGTGGTTAAAATTCATATTTTTATTTGTTAACTTTGTTTTATTTACCACTTAATTGAGTTTAAATACATCTACCGGTTTCTAAAAATACCATTTTCTTCTTCAGGATGTCAATACTAACTAAAAACATATATTATTGTTTCTTTACCAAAATCTATTTTTAAAAACACAACAATTATTTAAAAAATAAATTTAGTACCTCACTCAAATTGTTACTTATTACAAATTTACTAAAATAATTTTTAGGAAAACATTTTAGAATTAAATTTAGTTGGTTGTTTATAATTTTTTGATTAGTTTTACATGCTTTATTTATTTCCAAAGATTCCAAATTATTTAATTTGTGACCAACACCGTTTATATGCAAAATTGACAATCCCATTTTTTTTTATCAAAACCATGACCATTTTATATCAAATGATTAGAAAATTCTGAAACATCTCAAATGCTCCTATTAATATTAAAATTACTACCCGTTTTACCAATATAAAATGCAGCACAATCCTTGTAACTAAGTTTATAGACACCAGAATTGTTAAATTTATCATCTTTGTCTTTAGAATTTATGAGTAAATTTCCTATACTATTATTTGTATAAAATGCCGGTCTAATGTTTCGTGGTAGGTGTTTAGATATTTGATTCGAAAAGTTATTTATGTATAAAATCCTACGCCAATAATCATTATTATCATTATGTTTTATCTGTGATTTATATAAAAATTGATTATTATATTATTTTCATTTATTTTTTAAAATAGTGTCTATTAAACAATGTATCATGGAGTGGAACCCTGAATGTTTGTGTGATAATGGATAATTAGATTCATTATTAAACAACCAACTAAATTTAACTATGAGTCCCATTCTAAAATTTGTTCCTAAAAATTATTCGAGTAAATTAATTATTATTATTATTAACTAACAATTTGAGTTGGGTACTAAATTTTTTTTTTTTAAATTGTTGTTTTTTTTTTAAAATAGATTCTGGTAAAGAAACAATAATATATGTTTTTAGTTAGCATTGACATCCTGAAGAAGAAAATGGTATTTTTCGAAACCGGTAGATGTATGTAAACTCTCTTAAGTGGTTAATATAACAAAGATAACAAATAAAATTATTAGAATACTCATATCGTACCTAGCTTAACCAAGAAGTTAAGAATACTATTTAATTGAATTTAAAACGTAAGCAATTTTTTTTTCTAATATCAATAAGTTGAAAATTACTTTCTAATAAACACCAACAAATAAAGTAAGAATAATGGAACTGAAGAAGAATGACCATGGATAGGAGTTGGTGGGAAGTAGTTGTGGAGGAGGCAAAATCCCACCCTAGGATATTGAGCCATGAAAAAATAAGATTAATAAGTAAACAACGGTTCCATTTTCAGTGATTTCATGCATATTTTTTAGTATTACGCAAACATTTTAGAAGTTAACATTTTAAGCCACACTTTGACTTAATTAAATTAAACGATGACTTTAACAAAATATATTTTTTTTAAAAACGTATTTGTTTATATACAGCGTGAATATTATGTTCCAGACCGATTTTGTTTGACTTTCATTTTGGTTTGTCAAATATTTGTCAGTTCGCATTTAGTAGTCGTAGAGAATAGTTGATTACAATTTATTATGAAGCATATAATACCTCAATACCATGTTGAAGTCATAAAAATGTTTTATCTAAATAATAATGGCGAAGCTGTAACCATTAATGGTGATCGCTATCACAAATGTTGGAAAACTTCTTAGTGGGCGAATTGGGTTGATTAGACTAATAAAATATTTGGTTTCAATAGAATGGTGCTACTTCACAGACAACCGGAGCTACGCTTGAAATTTTGCGAGAATTTTTTCTCGGCCGCATAACGTCAAAAAGTGGTGATATCGACTGGCCTCCTCGATCACCTGATTTGACAACTCCCGACTATTTTAGGTGAAAGGATAAATCTACGCCAATAAGCTAATAACAATTCCAATGCTACAGGGTAATATTCGAAATGAAATTGCTGAAATAACACGCGAAATGTGCGAGAATGTTATGAAAAATATGGTTTAAAGAGCACCCATTTGTGCTGCGTCCAAGGGCGGCCACTTGGCCAATGTTATATTCCTTACATAATTGTAATAATTGAAATAATCGAGAAATAAAACTTAAATTTAAAAATGGTGTTTTATTATCTAGTTCTTCAAAAACAACATCGGCCTGGAACATAATACCTCGTTTCGATTTATAATACATCTTACATTTTACCGATTTGGTCTTGTGTATGAAATGCACTGAACACAATTATATTAGTATTATATATTATGATGTGATGGATAACTCTTTGTTAATAGCTCACGTTTTAAGGAAATGAGCCCCCCATGTAAAGGCCCGCCACGTAAAGCGATCGTGACGCTGGGCGGAATTCGATAGCTCTCCACTCGATCTGCGTGCACCAACCCTGTATTAATAAACACCGCCCTCCGAATTGCTATTATTACATGCGCAGTGTAGAAGACACACGAATATACATCTATTATATTAACGTCGTGGTTTTAACCCTTACATGTCACAGAATAATTTTTCACCGTAATGTGTTTCCGTTTTCATTAGTGTCAATATAAATTGTCATTTGTTTTTTCTGGTCTCCCAAGCATCCGTCATGTCCCCCGGCCCCGGCCCGGCGCATGAATTGATGAGGTATTCCAGCAACATTCAGCATTAATGAAATTACTGTAAAAAGTATTGCATTCTTCAGACGCTAGTCGCAAACATCGTCGTCAATAAAACATTTTTAGAAATGATAAATATGGACTAAGTTCTAAAAATATTTTCATTTACGAGTTGCATTACATTTGTATAGGAATAATATGTATATACACTGTAGGTACATTTGTATGCAGGCGTGCATTAGACATAAACGTAGGTTATACTAGGTATGAAGAAAACGTGAGAAATTTTTATAATTTTGAGAACAATTTTTTTTTTTTTCATTTTAGAAAATAATTGTGAATTCATTATATAAAAAAAGGTAAGTTCTTTTATTGCTCCATGCCGTTCTCTATTTTTGATTTCACTTAAAATATTATCAACGATTTCTCCTTCGAACGATGGATTAAAATGTTTTATTAAAACAGTGGTCAAAAACATTAACTAGATTTATTTACAAATTACTATGTATAATCGAAACTCATATAATAGAAGAAACAAATTTAAACATTTTATATTTCAATATTATTGCTAGGAAATATCGACCCAAAATATCTATCAAATAACTCGCTCGCTTGACAAACACGAAATGATGTTGGAATATAATTATGAAAACAAATGCTTTGTCGGTAGAATTATTAAAAGGTGCCGCAGTTTTCAGTCCAGATAATTCGTATCGTAAAAACAGAGGACTTAGAAACAAACAATCTGCATTCTGATAGTAGCGATAAATATTATGTGATAGCAAAAACATATATTACACAATGGATAAAAGTTTATTATATTATATTACCTACATAATGGATACACCCACACCTAATGCGAAATATTTATATTTGCATATTAAAAATATGAGTCGAAAATGTTCAAGCTTGCATGTGCCTAATTCAAACCGTGTCAAGATATTAACATTTATTTAGTTTTGCGATTATTTGGATTGATTGAAATATTTTATTGATTCCAAATTATACATTAAATACAAAAAATAAAAGTTCATCGAACTTCGAGCGACCAGACTGTTTTATGTTAGATGATTGATGCCTGAGGCAAACACATATAATAATAATTTTTCAATTTTGCTAATATTTATATATTTACACTTAAAGCTTAACATGATTTTATAAAAATCGTATACAATAATATTTTCCATAATGGTACAGAATTTGTATTCACTTCCTCAATATTTTCGAATTGTAATTTAGTCAGGTACCCGCCCATAAAGTATTATGGATTAGGTCTATTACACAAAACTATTTTTTAAATGTTTTTAATTGTTTTCATGCCAAGTTTTTTGCGGACGTTAACTTTTTTTGGAGCCATCAATTCTGTCACATGTCATACCAATCTCTCCTAGTTCGTTTATCCCACATGACCAAACTACCTACACGACCCTTTTCTAATTTGATCGCTTTTTACTCAAATCATTGATACATAGGAACTAGATAATTTTTTAAATACAAACGAGAAGTAATGTTCAAAGATTTTAGCGCAAAAATGTAATAAAGCATTTTATTTTTACCACGGTAATTAGTATTTTTAAAAAAAATACATGTTTCGGGAGCCGTGCTCCCTTCCTCAGGACAAGAAATGTACTAAAACTAATTTACAAGTATGGAAAGGTAGATTTGTTAATTATAGTGAAAGGGGTTAAATGGGGGCGTTGTTACAAATTAAGTAGGCACAAAGTAACTACAATGGAAACAGGTTAAAGAGAGGGCTATTTACAAAATTAATTTGATTATTTATTATATTCAAGTTTTCCTAATTTCTAATATTTCTAGGTTATCCAAGTTAAAGCCCCCTAGCATTGGTATGTACGATGATTACATTCTATTAGGTGATTCAAGAATTCTAAAAAATTATTGTTGTAGATGTCTAGACAACAATTGTAAATTTGTCATTATGTCTAAATACTCAGTGCCTAGATTCATTAACCATGTTGTTAAAAACTTATTTTTAATTTCAGTGCCTCTTATCAAGCCTTTGCACAGAAAAGATGTTCAAAAGCTATCATGTTATGCGCGAGTGCGAGTACGTGGGTAGATATAATAAATTCAATTAATTATTTCTGGTGTCGCGACGATGATTTGTGATAATAATATTGGTGGTGTCTCATCAAAAAAATGTCTAGGCTTTGACATCAAGCGAAGCAATTGAATTATAGATTTATAATAATCTAATTTAACGTTAAATAATTCAGTTAACGATTGATTTACGTTATACAAAATGTACACATTTTATTTCTTCAAGAGAACTTCAGAAGGAAACAATGAATATTAAATTACGCTGGAGTGCGAATGAAAGAGTCTGAATTCTCCATGCCCTTACACATGGTAGTGACGTGCTTGAGGTTTAGTGGTTGCGATACTCGCCTAGTGATCTAATGGTCGGGGGTACGAGCCCCGTTCCATGAGGCCATCAAGTTAGTTCTAGTTTCATATAATGGATAGATATATAGAGAAGAAAGTGGTAGAATATTAATTATATAACAGATAGTATAATAGTTGAATATGACGATGATGATGATGATATATTTTATGTATAAGCTTTAAAATTTTCGAAACTATCAATCTATTTAATTATTTCTACCAAATATATTCTACCAAAGGCAGGTAGGTATATTATAGATAAAATTATTCGATTTTCAGTTAAATAAATAATCCATAAACCACAGATATTGACATCCATGATAGAAATTCATTTTGCCAGCGATTTCATATTGATATTAAATATTACAGGCTTGTCGGGTATCGTCAGGCAGCCCCCTGTGCTTTGCCTGTGACGACAGCACATCCCGATCATTTTAAAATTTCACTATTAAAATATGTTTTGTGTGACGTCACCGTTTTTTTTACCTAATGTAACTTAAAACTGTAAGCATAATATATATTTTTAACAGAAGAAAATATCAGCGCAAGTCAATGTCAACCATTCCTAATTATCCTCTAGGCGTATCAGGAAATAAATTCAATTCATTTGATGAATTATGGATGATTATATCGAATACGTAAAACATGTAAAGTAAAAACATACAGATTATTTAAAACTGATTTTTAAATTGCATTGCCCAACTAGGCAAGCCTGTTTTAGGACAAATTGGCAAACAAATTATATTTCACAAACCAAATAAACTCATTGAATACTAGGCAAAACGAAATTTAAATACAACATTAAAGTACTTAATAACTATAAAAGTATGTACTTTATTTAATTACAATTTATATATTCACGACTGCACAACTCATTCGGCATGGTGGGTATCTACCATCCTTCGTATGGTAAAAATTGTGTACAGTTTTCTTTAATATCGCAGAATTAAAATATTTTCAGGATTGAGGATATCGAGAGCATGCACGGCATACAAACTAAAAAGCTAAGCATCACTCAGGATTCTAGAAATAAATATAAATTAAACAATAATAATAAATATAAATTAAATAAATATAAAAAACAACAAATTTTATAAACTTAGGGATAAAAAAAATTGACTAGCCTCCCTACACAGATTAAAGAAATAAAAGATATAAAAGAGTTTAGAAAGAAATTAAATGAACACTTCAGAAACACATAATTAGAAAATAAATAATATTATGGAACACTTCAGAAACACACAAATAGACAATAAGTAATATATATAAAATATTATATAAAATTATTATAGTGTAACCCCCTCTCCAAGAATAAGAGGTAAGTCTCTTTTTTGGAGAGGTAAGCGAAAAAAAACATGTGATTTTAATAGTGTAAAATACTTAATTCATATTATAAAAAAAATGTCAAAATGTCAAATAAATAAAAATAAAAATATCCTTATCTTCTAAAAAGACCATATAAAATTATAGCTAATATTTTATGAATTAACGTAACCTAGCTAGAGTTTTTAATTCCCAGTTCTTTTGCGTGCATCGTCATACCGCTGTTGCGAGATAATTTGCTTCCAATTTGTTTGTTTAGTCCGCACAATTATCTTACAGAACTAAATATTTCCCTACTGAAGCCGTGTTATGTAATATACCCATAATATAATATAATACCCATTCTGCTGTACATATATCAAATATTCATTGGTTTAATATGACATTTTGTACTCGCAATATCATTGCTTGCAGTCAAATCTTAAACTCCAAATTATTGGTGCATAATATCATCATATCATACTATTTAGGCTAAAATTTTAGATTTTTATCTGGTACTTTATCAGAGATATTTAACCTTGAAAAGTGCAGTTTTTGTAAATTTTGATAATTTTTAGAACAAAAGGGGTGTAAGTCTCAGGGTTTAAATATGGTATGAGAATACAACTAATTCCCACTTTTTTGTAAAAAAACTTTTGATATCTAGACTTTAACCCTTCCTGCAAAAAAAAACCGGGTAGACAGGACTATTATAAAACAGAAGCTAAGAATTAAAGCTGAATTTTCACATTGTGGGAATGCATGAAGGTAAAAAAAGGTAAAATAAATCTTATAGCCCGTCTCTTTCTAAACAAATTGCTTTTAACCCATGTTGATAGATCAAATAGGAGCTGAGATATTTCAGTTTCCGCAAGCCCTTTACATCGCAAAATATGGCCGCCAATCAAAAACCAAAAACAATAATATTATAATAATAATCATTTTAAACTACCAACCATTTAGGTAGCACAAAAAATATGTTAGGATGTAAGTAAATTGTCATCATTTTCTTTTCTAAGTTCAATGGCTGTATACTTATATCTGTGTTATTTCCAATAAATAAATAAATATCCTCATTGAGGCCTACCAACCAATCATCAACATCAAAATTACCTTTTCTTGCTTTTGTCGGGTGTCCCAACAATTACGCTCAACACAACTGCGCGCCGACAATAACGCGCAAGACAACTGCGCGCCGACAATAATGCACAAGACAACTGCGCGCCGACAATAACATACAACAAACTGCGCGCCAACAATAGCACGCAATACGAAAGTAAATAAAGACATTTATTCCTATGTATTCCTTTTTAAAAAGTATTATAAATGTAAAACATACTATTACAGAGAACACATTCTTATTGTGAAGTTGTAATTATTCAGAACATAGGTCTGTGATGTTTTAAATACTAATTAAATGTAATAATTATAAAGATATACATATAAATCAATTTTATCAAAAATATTGTTGTTGCGCTACCGGGATTCGAACCTTGATCTCTTTTCCAATAAAATCAGAAAAAAATATCATTCGGAAAGACAGTTTTTTTTAATCAAACTAAATGATAATGAAATTTTTAAAAAAATATTTTTTTATTAGGTTAGGTTAGTGAAAATTAAACTGTCTATTGAGTATGTTTTAATTGTTTAATTTAATTTTTTTGGTTTTTACATTTTTATTTTTTCATATTATAAGTATGTTTTTAATTTTTATAGGATATAAAATACAATACATAGAAATAAATGTCTTCATTTATAATAATTCGAGGGTTCAAAATCCGCTAACAAAATTTTAAATTTTGTAGTTTTGTTCTGCGCGTTATTGTCGGCGCGCATTTGTCTGCGCGCAATTGTCAGGGTGCCCTTTTGATGATGACTTAATTTTATTGCATCTCTACCCGTTGCACTGGAACTCATAAAGCAGAATTTAGTTTCATCTTCTGTGCTATTATCAATTTAAAATTGATAATAAATAAATAAACACAAATTCTCTAGCATGACTGCTATTGCAAAACATAAAAAAACTCAAAAATATCCTTAGTTTTCGAAAAGGAGCACATTTTTCGCATGTATATATTATGTTATCATATATTGCGGTTTAAAAAATGTTTAATGTTAGTTAAATACGTAAAAAGCTAATATCTAAGCTTTTAAATATAAAAATATGTATTACTCAACTATTATTTAACTTTATATCGCCTTCTAGAATTTATAAATTGGTTCTACCAAGACTCCGGACTTTTCTCCCAGACAAGTAATATATTTAATTTCATATTTATTATAATATTTTGTGTAATGTCTTTTAAAACTAGCTTAAAATAGTGATTGTTTTAACATTTCGGTAATTATTTGATTGATTAAACTTTATTATAAAGATGTAGTAATCCATTTAAACTTTCATTTATTTCTTCACGTGGCAAAATGAAAATAATTTATATTCGAATCTTGTCAGATTATGTGAATTTGAAAAAAAAATAATACATGTTTCAAAAATCCTGAAAAACGTTTTGGGGACTTTGAAACAAACGCAGTAAATTAAGTGCAATTAAAACATTTGTCGGATTGGCGACCACCATCAGTCGCCACGTTATACTATACTAGTATTTAAGGATTTATTGGTTATTTATTGGTTTGATGGGTTTTAGTGAAATACTATCTGATCAACAACATCAAAGTATATTCTGGATTGTGTTCGATAAATCATCCACAATGATTTGAATTTCGCATATTTGAACCGCGTTAAAGCGGTCGATTGATTTTAAATAACCTATAAATCTTTGGTCGTGTTTATCAAAATCATAAATTCAATTCACAAATCTATAAATAAATTATCATCTTTATACTCTTAAGCGTTCCAAAATATCGATGAATGACGACAAATTATAATTTTGTTTTAAAAAACGGACACGTAGACTGGGAACATTTTAATAAACACTTGATTAAGCGGCATTGACAATCGGCAAGCGGCATTGCAAGGTGAAACGCATTGACGAATGACGTGGACTTTTCGAATGTTGACGGGAAATTATACAAATAATTTTGAAAGTTAACTGTAATATTTTCATAAAGGAAAAATAATTTTGTTGTGTTTGTAGTCTCCATTTTCCGCCTTAATATATTATGTACTTAATGGTTATAAATTGGTAGATTTACGTTATAATTTACCTAGATACGTTCATTTAAAAAATTACATAATATCTTCATGTTCATTCCTATAAAAAAATCTTTTTTTTTCCAAAATTGTTAATTTTGACAAAGCAACACGTCGGTTTGAAGCCCACAATGATATTATTGTCTTCCCGGTTGAAGATACGCGTATTTCCCTTCGAAGAATGATCTTCCCAAAATAGTTAATTTAGTTTTACGATGCTCTAACAACCTCTCCGCTCCATCATTCTATTTGTTGTATCTGTTTCGGGAGTTTTAATGGATTGGTGACATTTATTACTTAACAACAAAAAAACACACTCATTCAAAATAGTTTACACTTTCAAACCGCACTTTGAAGCAAACTAATAATACTTTGTACGATGGCTGTGACATGAAAATCGAAAATATTGGACGGTATATTTATGCGTTTGCAATTATAATTGAATAAATACTGTTTATTACGTGTATGGTGTACATTTATTCGGATATTCTCGAGCAACTGAGTTCGTTTATTACGTTACCTACCTATTCCTAAAAGGCAGGGACATGCACTGAATACAAGTAAAAAGCTATGCATTAGTAGAAATTCTGTGAAAAAATAAATCTTAATTCAATAATCAATATTTTATAATCAGCAAAGTTGTCGTACTAGCGCATCACCGGTGTAAACTTCGACTTAAATTTTGACTGCCGGAATAGCAATTTACAGTGAAATGTCGCAAAAACTTTAGCTAAAAAATAAAGCTTTTATGTTTTATATCCAAATATAATTAAATTTATATACAAAATATTTGGTTTCAGTCTTTAAGAAAAACGACTCGGAAGTACTGTTAACAAAATGTATGAAACAAATAATCCGGTGGAAGATTTAGGTTGGTAATTATAACCGGTTTGGATTGTGTAAGAGGTCAAAAGTAACAATGCAAACGTAGCACGGTATAATAAATTTTGAAGATTGTTGATACTGATGGATATGGGTGGGTATGGTGCAAAGTGGATCGAAAAAAAGAGATATATCTGGATAATAAATATGATGTATGGGTATGGAAACCTCTCTTTTTTTTGTAACGGTGTAGATATTGAATCATCCCATAAATGATGCGGTTTTTGTATACTTCTTGTAAGTTCTTTTTTATTCTAAAATATACTCTCCTTCATCTTCAACAATGCTCTTCCATCTTTCTGGTAGACTTCCAAAATTCACTTATCTGTGATAAAAAAATACTCCTCGAGTACTTTTCTGACCTCCTCTACAGAATATATATTTTTTCGTATGTTAAATGATAATCAGATCGATGTTCAGTGAATAACGGTGGATGGGGCATTGTTTTCAAAAAAAGGTTCATTCCTGAGAAGTCACAGCAAAGAAGAGCACACATTCACTCTCTGCATGCGATCAGACTCTGAAAGTTTGTGAGGAACCCATTGACCCAATTTTCTGACTATACAAAGGTGTCGATGAATGGTTGAATGACCAAATCCAAGCTGAATACCTATGCTCTTTTGTCACTTCCATTTTCCACTTTATCAAAAAATATCTGTTAAAATCGAACTGCACTCTTCACAACTTTCACCAAGAAAAAGTTACTACTTGCTTTTTAATAACAGGTAGAAATCAAACCTGATGAAAGTAGTTTATCTCATCCGTCTCCGACTTTTGGTTCGTGTAATTGAAAAAGCCGCATTATTTATAGGACCTAATACATACTATAAATATGTAGTAGAGTTTTCGTAAACCAGGTAGTATATTACAATGGATGCATGGAAGATTTCAGGCCCATTTAGTGATTATTGAATAATAGCGACTTGCGACCACACGTAGGTTGAAAATTGGGCGCGCGTGATCCCTTCCCGAGTCATTGAGTCGAGGAGTTAGCCAATAAGTCAAGTGAGCTAATGAAGGAGCCTTGTTATTAAGGAAGCGCTGTATAAACACCCCGCGCCCCCAGGGAGCGATAAAACGCACTCCCCGCCCCGTATCCGCATCAAGATCCATCTCAGGTTAGTCAACAAACGGTTGACTGGGTAATGTCGTTAATTCGTTTACATTTAAATATATTATTATTAAGATCCCATATTTATTAGTCAGAATCGCTAATATTAAATATTTGGATGGATATCATAAAATATGCCGCTAGGAAATGAAAAGATACACATTTAAAAAATATCAAATATTAAAAAAAGAAGTGTGTATTGTCTTCTGTAAACTCCCGTATGAACAATGATCATTATAGAACCCTAACATAATTGCCAGGCACGTTTCTTAAAAGTCTTAAATAAAATTAATTCGTATTCTAGAATACACCCATTTTTAAAGATACCATGTTAAAACCCTTATCTTTAAAAATATTGTATTGTATGGGACCTACAGCTACATTTTAGAAATAAAACCGATATACCGGGTGTCTCATAGCTTGTAGCAAAAACTTCTTCATTCAATTTTGAACATAAAATGTTATTCACACTTTGGTAAAATATTTACAGTTAACGGAGTTATGCGAATTCAAAGATAGCATTTTTTTTTTCAATACTTCTTACTTATCTTTTGTAAAACGTTTGACTACCATTAAAGTAATTCATAACAAATATTATAAATTGATTCGCTGATTAATTCATTGATAAAACACTATAGAAATTACTCCTACGAAAATGTTAGATCAGCTGATTTACCTTACCTAAGTATGCCCTCATGAATACATATGCACATATCTATAGGTACTTACTTAGTTTACTGAGCTCTCGACTTCTGCTGACTTAAAACGGTAGTTCGCTCACTCGTCCACCGAGAAAACTTTATTTAAATATTGCGTATGTATATTAAAATGAAGTTTAAAAGATTTTTTAAATAAACGCAAGCACTGTAAATTACCAAAAATAATTAAAAAAGCAAGGGAATCAAAATATTTAATGGAAAGTAAAACAAAAAAATGTCAATAGCTTACCTAGTAATCGAAAATATGGATCGGTATGTATGTTTGTACTTCTAATCTTGTAATATTCAGCAATTGAAAAAACAGAAATGTCGCACGAAACATAATACTAATGCACATCAATGTGCATTAAAAATGATGTTTACACAAAAATCACACGTAAATATTTTTTGCTACGATGCGTGTAAATAATTATAAAACCATCATTTATTTAAATTAAACGATTAAAAATATAATTTTATATGGAATTTATATAATTTAAATAAAACCAGAAACAAAAATATTTTATATGGAATTAATAATTCTATATTTTAAGTTAATTATATTAAAATTCAAATAAGATTTAAATTAAAAACTTAACTAAAATATTAAAACAATAAATTAAAAATTGTTTATCACAATACTTAAAAGTATTAATACGATTTATTATAAATATGAAAACATTGTATGCTGTTTATTAAAATATATGTTAAAATATGAGGAAACATACGCGTCCCCATCATTTTGAATTATTTTAAAAGACAAGTGTGCAAAATATCGAACGTGAGCGCGAATTGAATCGCGCTTAGTAACGGTGTTCTTTTTTACTTCGCATATTTAAATTATATGACGGAACGTAATATTGGATGGATGTTTATATTTTACATCGTATGTAAGTACGTATTGTAAACATTATTTTATTTATATTTTTAAATATCTGTAGAACGAAAAAAATTGCTCTGACTTAATGTGTACAAATTTTCATAAACCAATATTGTTACAAGACGTGCTACCTCTACAGGAGATATATATATATGGTGCTTAGAGAGAAATCGTTAATGTCTATTAAGGGTATAATATTGTTAAAATTATTTTAAAAAACAGATGAACCGTAAAGATATATAAAAAATAAAATACGAAATAAATAATAAATAAAAATAAAATAAGAAACATGGGAAAAAAGGCAAAATACACAATTTGTAAAGAGTTTTTCGGAGATTTATAAATAGTTATGTAAAATAGTTTTTTAATTCTATCAATCAAACATTAGTTTAACCGATCTATTATTTTCCTAAATATTTTATGATTTTTTTTGACAATGACACAACATCTTTGAAACAGTCATTTTCATTATCGTAATTGTGAATGTGTATGTTTGTATCAAAAGGAATGTTTATATTCGTTTAGTGTAGGTGTGTCAAGTAGAAGGTTCAGTGTTAGGAAGTCGGTGTCTAATCATATTTTCTATAATTATGAAACATTGTTGACTGCGCGACCGGTCGCTTTCCATACATTCTAAGTAATGTGTATCGTCAACACGTCGAATAGGAGTTTCAGAATTTTATTTATATATAATATGATTAAAACGCATGACTAGAAATTTTCTTTGAGGAGTTCTGAAACTTGAGGCGTTACTTATTATTTAATCTTTAAATCATTTCACCGTTCCGATAATTCCAATATAGTTAATTAATTAGTTTTGAATGTGATATACTATCAAATATATTTCTCAAATCAATAAAAATACCTACGAATTTATTGCTTTTATTCAGTTTTAATTTTTCTTAAAATGTTAAAGTGTTCTCTAGCTTTATCTTAACGTCTTCGGACATAATAAACTCGATCTTTCAGATGTAGTATAAGTACGTGTGTACCGTAATATCGTATAATGTAGTGTCATATCGATATCACCCTGACCTTCAGTCAGATCACAGCGATATTTGTGGAAAAAAATCCATAATTATCTAAAGGCGTGCACGGGCAATAATATTTTTATGGGAAAATCATGACGTAAGTAGGTGTTCAATAATAAAAATTGAAACTTTCGAAAATATTGTAAGATTTTGATTCATCTTATTATCCGATGGCAATTCCCAGTAATGTATAGTTCCATAAAATTCCGCTGCCGTAATGCATTCGAGTGAACTGTCGGTCTTTGGCCGTGAAATGTTATATAAATTATATTAGCACTTGAACGGTATATTACGCATCTTTCATGTAAATAAATGAAGTAAAGTTCAACAAACAGTTAAACTTGGAACTTGTTTGATTACGTTAGACTGTACTGTGGTAGACCACTTTCGTCCATTTGATTAATTCAGATAAAGTTGTAATTTAATTTAATTAGTTTTTAAATGCATAAAACACACCAGATTGTCGTGGATATTGTGATTAGCGGAGCTGACCTAAAAGTAGCTTATTAATGTTTAATTTGAATAAAACTGTAAAACCAACTAGCCGTGGCCAAGCAGCCGTGGCCAAGCAGCAGTCACCAAAGCCGACAACTGATCAGCGTTAGCCGATTAAATATAAATAAATAATTAAACAAACATTTAAATTGCGTACCATATTATTTCGTAGAGATTAGATAATATACCTGATAAATATTAAGTAAAGTAACCTATTTACATAGGTACGTAATATTTAATGGGATTTTAAAGTTTAATTCGATTATTTTTGTGTAAATTAATTCCTTCATAAATATTGCGTTCTAACCTAAAGCCTAAATAAACGCTTTGTCTCCACCTGCTCGAGGAATGTCCCCAGCAGGGCTCCCTATAATTTAAATGCTAAAAGTCCGACATCTCTATATCGCGGCCGGGCCCGATCAAGCGGGTAGGTACCTGCGCAGATAAAATCTGACAACGGGCTAGGGAAGAAATATCCTCCAGCTTTCTCTATTTTTACTTACCTTTGAGAAGAAAAAAAAACGACGAAGGCGTTCGAACGATACACGTTCATTCTTTTGTTCTGACGCGTTCTATATTTACATCCGATGCGGCAATGTATTTGAAATTGTCGAGAGTGATCTCTGGACGGAAATAAATTTGACTGCGATACCGCGCTACGAGGATTCCGACTGTTTTCTTTTTGTGCATTTTATCGCCCGTGTTACAAGATTTATCCGCCTCGGCTTGTGCTGTTGCACCTATTTGCATCGTTGCTGCCTTCGCTGCTGCCGCCGACTGTACAACTGAATTCCGGTGGACGCGTTGCATTAACCTGGATAATTCTAATTCTCTAGTAAAGACAAAGCGACGAAATACTAGGCGCAACCTCCCCGCCGTAGGTGTGCTCAAAGCGTTGGAAATCTAAACAAGCTTTTAAAATATTTTATCATCTTTATATAAAAAATTTTTTTAAAGAGGATTAAATAAAAATTCACAACTATCAGATTCGGAGCAAAACTAATGAACATATTATTTTTAAAATGTCCAAATTAGGAATAGTACAAAGACACGTACCATACATAGCTCCTAAACTATATAACCAACTGCTAAAATCAATTACATTAGCAACAAATATAAATGTGTACAAAAAAGAGGTTCTAAAATGGTTAAAAGGTCTTCAAAGTTATTAAATAATTATGTATTTTACATCTTTCCCAAGTTCTAATCTGATCAATTTCTTAACATTTTTTATATTTTGTTAATTTCACATTGCTTTATTATAGATGTATATACATATATTTTTATTAGTTGTAAACAATTTTTAACATCTAGTAAATCTTGATCTTGTTTTTCTTATTTGTGGGTGCATAACCATGTTGTTGTTTTATATTGTCGAATGTATAAATAAATAAATATATAAAAGATCAATTTGAATTGTTTGCCTGTAAAAAACAATGAGAATCGTAAGAACATGCACAGAAGTGCTAACGAAACGGATTCAAGTGCCATTGCTCCGCATTGTCACAGTGGAAGGTAAGAATTAACTAAACCGGCACTTTGTGCAATCATTCTCTTTTTACCCATTCGAGCAAGTTCAAGGGCTGTCACAATTCATTAGCTAAGCTAAGTTTAATTCTATTAGACAGAATGCATCTTTGATGGCTCTATAATAAAGCTTGCGAATCTACAATCTTTCCTAACTTTGAAAAATATCGATTACATTTTTACTGTTTCTGGGGTAAGTTTGTATTGCTCCATAATCACATATGTGAAAATAAAACACTTGTTTTTTTATTCTACTCGTTTAATTTACTTGAGAGCCGTTTCGCCTTGCACGGGAATTATCAATCTTAACTCAATTTAACTCAAAAGCTTGTATTTATAACTCTAATGAGGGACAGCTGTACAATTTTATTTATATGAGGTGAAAAGGGACAACATTATTCATACACAGTTAATCAAATGTAGAACTGTAATAAAAAAGTAACAATAAATTCAACTAATTAAACGTTTTCTCTCAATTAATAACAGACCAGTAATACAGTGATACAATGACTAGCGATACAATTGCAGTGCTTTGATTAAGACTTATAAATTTGAAACAATAATTTATTTAAGATTTTCGTAATAAAGATTACATATTACGCTGCGTAGAAGACAATAAAAATAATGAATACTTTCTCTTCTATTGAAAGAGTAGAAAAAATCAATAAAATTAAGAAGAGACAAAATATAAAATAGCAAGTTAATGAAAAAAGAGATAGAAGGAAAAAAGAAATCAAAAATTTTTCCCGATGAAACGAACAAATAAAAAAACAATAAGGAAGATGGAATAGTGAATAAAATATATGTTATAAAAATTAAAATTTATAATATATATTGATTATATAACTCAACAGTAGGTAATCATTATTTACGTCCTAGCTTTTTGCCCGTCATAAGACCCGATGGCAAGGTAACATCAATCGGATTAAACAAGTTCTTGAGCAAAATTGGAAGCAAAACTCAAGAAACGAGGAACTGTGAAAAGAGAGGCCTGCACTCAACTCTGGATGCGTATGAGCAGAAGAAGATTACAAAATTAAATGAATTTAAGAGTTTTTAAATGCACAGCAAAACTTAAATTGTTTGAATATCAGATAAAAGTGTCAGTGTTTTGTTTAACGATCTCCTAACGTTACACATTGTCAGACTAAACTGCTTATACTATTAACTTACATTCTTGTTGTGAATTTGCAATTTTTCAGAACATAAGTCTGTGATATCCCAGTAGCAATAAAAATATTATTTCAATAAATTGATATTATTCGTATATCTACTAATTGATACACTTAATTTATATTATAAAGTTAATCTCATATAAATAAAAGCTTTATATCTAACGATTTATTTTTGTGGGAAAATTTGAAAGAAAACTCATTCATTACATCAGAGTAAAGTGTTAATTTCATATGAAATACGAATAAGTGGATGCGTGATCGCATAATTCTGAAGGTACATTTGTGAAAAAGAAAAACGAACGCCTGTTATTAATATTATTCTGCGAGATACAAGATAACTTTGCACCAGTTTTACCTGAGAAATATAAGAATTGGCGGCAACTTTCAAATGCAGAGCTGACGTCAGAGCGTCCATCTTGTTTGGCATATCTGTATGAATGGTGTGGCACGAAGTGTTAATACTGCCACTTGTCTGGAGACAAGTGCCTTCGTTTAACATGGCGGCACCTCTGATGCGCTTTATTTGTCGTGCGGCTCCATTGCACCTAATTCAAAACGCGTTTGTGATTGATATGGAGATAAATCAAAGCATCTCTTTAATGCAGTCTGCGGCTCGACTAATCGTGAATATTTGTCGTTGCTTAATGAGAACAATTAACTCAAACATTTGGTGTATATCTCACTCTAATATTATCGGCCATTCCGTTTTATCACTTTGAAGCTATTAGATTTCTTTAAATAATTGGTTTGTTTACACGTACTACTGATGTGTTAATATGAACAGTATTTTAATACTGACATTTTATTATTTTATTTTATGAAGATAAATAATATTAAAATGATTTCTCCCACCAACAAATGTATCTAGTATGTGAGCCTATTTAAAAATATTTTACTATATGACACAGGTTGTGCAAAAAATAAGTAGATATTGAATTTACTTAGCCCGTAGGGGAAGAAAATATCGTACATACCTATATATATGCATACATAAGGTAAGTACATAATAATAATATAATCACAGATTATTCCCCATTTATTACAAATGATAGAATGCCAAAATGAAGAATCAGCACCGTGGGCCAGTAATGGCGAACCTATGCCACGACATAGTTCAAATTTCGTTTCTAAAATTTACAGATGTAAAAAATACATTTTATAAAAAATCGAACAAATTACTATGTGTCAATTCTCCGGTCATGTGCAACTATTTGCATCAATGAATTTGAATGAATCACCAATAAAAAAATTCAAGTCGCAGCATGTAGAGACAAGATGTAGATAAACAACAAAATTTATCTCACTGACTTATACTTTTTTTTTCTTCATTTTCTTAATATTATTCTAGTTCTGTCATGTTTCCTTCTTTATCCCGTCTGCGTTCGTTGTTGAAAATAGTTCTTTCTGTTTCTGTGCACTTCTCCTCCAACAAAAGCCACTACATCTTACACCATATTTTAGATTCCATAAGTAAGGCCCAAAAAATGGTTTTGAGAGTTATTTATAAGAAGCCCCTTCGCTATCTTTCAAATGAACTCTTCAATGAATATTACGTTCTAGATATCCTTCAAATGTACATTCTTGCTACACTAAACAACTTTAACCGACATAAAAAATATCATCAACAAACAAGATATAGGCCAAGTGCCACTATCTCGTGCCAAAATTAAACAAAACTTTTGCACAATGATTCCATTTGTTTCTAGCACTAAAAATATATATAAATAAGTCTAAATGCAAACGTGAAAAATTTCACCCATAGTCTTGCATATTTTTCAAGAAAAGTGCAGTTTTGGCTCCACTCTCCTTGTTGGGGAGATGTTACGCCCAAGAACTTTTAAAAGTCTAAACTTGCGATTAAAATTGCTTCAACAGTACCTATATATTGAATATTGCATTTTCTACTTTTCTCTGTAGTTGTGTCAATATGTTATTTAACTGAACTTTTTTCACTCTTTTTTTGTACATTGAACATTACAATTTTACATTAGCTTACTTCATATTTATATATAATTCATTCTTACTTTACCTACTCTTTTATATTTTTTATAAATTAAATATTGCTTTGTTTAATTAACCACTAAAATGAGTTTAAATACATCTACCGGTTTCGAAAAATACCATTTTCTTCTTCAGGATGTCATAACTAACTAAAACATACATTGTTTCTTTGACAGAATCTATTTTTAAAAATCTATTTTTAAAAGAAAAATTTTTTTTTTTTTTAGTACCTAACTCAAATCATTACTTAATACAAATTTACTCGAATAATTTTTAGGAAAAAATTTTAGAATGGGACTCGTAGTTAAATTTAGTTGGTTGTTTATAATTTTTTGATTAGTTTTACACGCTTTATTTATCTCCAACGATTCCAAATTATTTAATTTGTGACCAACACCGTTTATATGCAAAATTGACAATCCCAATTTTTTATCAAAATCATGACCATTTTCTATCAAATGATTAGCAAATTCTGAAAATCCACTATTGTTCAAATATCTCAAATGCTCCCTTACTCTTATATTAAAATTTCTACCCGTTTTACCAATGTAAAATGCAGCACAATCCTTGCAACTAAGTTTATAGACACCAGAATTGTTAAATTTATCATCTTTGTCTTTAGAATTTATGAGTAAATTTCCTATACTATTATTTGTATAAAATGCCGGTCTAATGTTTCGTGGTAGGTGTTTAGATATTTGATTCGAAAAGTTATTTATGTATAAAATCCTACGCCAATAATCATTATTATCATTATGTTTTATCTGTGATTTATATAAAAATTGATTATTATATTCTTTTAATTTATTTTTTAAAATAGTGTCTATCAAACCTGTATTATACCCGTTATTAACTGCTATTTTTTTAATTGTATTCAATTCAATATTGAAATTGGATGTTGACATAGGAATATTGACTAAACGATGTATCATGGAGTGGAACCCTGAATGTTTGTGTGATAATGGATGATTAGATTCATTGTGTATGATAGTATCTGTAAAAGTTGGTTTTCTAAAAATTTTGAATTCAATTTTATTATTATTTTTAATCAATGTTAGGTCCAAAAAATTTAGGGTCGAATTATTTTCCATTTCTAAAGTAAATTGTATTTTATTATTAAATGTATTAATGAAATTTAAAAATGTAGTTAGTTGACGTTGTGAACCTGACCAAATACATAATATATCATCGACATACCTTTTCCACAATAAAACATTTTTTAACAAAGGAGAATCACAATCAAAAATATTCCGCTCCAAATTATCTACAAAAATATCTGCTATTAGTGGACTTGTGGGTGCTCCCATAGGAAGACCCTCTGTTTGATTATACATTATATTATTAAATTGAAAATAATTTTGGTTCATACAAAGATTTAACAAACGACATAGATCTTTTACTAAATTATTAGGTAAATTAGACGAATTTAATAAATCAGAAATTAAAATTTTACTTTCATTAATAGGTACATTAGTAAACAAATTAACAATATCAAAAGAAACAAGTTTAACATTTTTGGGAAGATCCATGTCCTTTAACAAATCCACTAATTGCAACGAATTTTTTACAGTGTATTTTGGTTTAAAAATATTAAGTCTATTTATAGTTTTTGTAAGAAAAGAACATAATTTAAAAGTTGGAGCACTACAGTATGAAACCACTGGTCTTATTGGAATATCAATCTTATGAAGCTTTAATACGGAATACAGTTTTGGAGGTTTAGGATTCATTAAAATAAGATCTGATAATACTGTATTATCAGTAAATAAATCACTAATGGAATCTTTTAGAGCACTTTTAATAATAATTTATTAAATCTGATTTATTAAATTCGTCTAATTTACCTAATAATTTAGTAAAAGATCTATGTCGTTTGTTAAATCTTTGTATGAACCAAAATTATTTTCAATTTAATAATATAATGTATAATCAAACAGAGGGTCTTCCTATGGGAGCACCCACAAGTCCACTAATAGCAGATATTTTTGTAGATAATTTGGAGAGGAATATTTTTGATTGTGATTCTCCTTTGTTAAAAAATGTTTTATTGTGGAAAAGGTATGTCGATGATATATTATGTATTTGGTCAGGTTCACAACGTCAACTAACTACATTTTTAAATTTCATTAATACATTTAATAATAAAATACAATTTACTTTAGAAATGGAAAATAATTCGACCCTAAATTTTTTGAACCTAACATTGATTAAAAATAATAATAAAATTGAATTCAAAATTTTTAGAAAACCAACTTTTACAGATACTATCATACACAATGAATCTAATCATCCATTATCACACAAACATTCAGGGTTCCACTCCATGATACATCGTTTAGTCAATATTCCTATGTCAACATCCAATTTCAATATTGAATTGAATACAATTAAAAAAATAGCAGTTAATAACGGGTATAATACAGGTTTGATAGACACTATTTTAAAAAATAAATTAAAAGAATATAATAATCAATTTTTATATAAATCACAGATAAAACATAATGATAATAATGATTATTGGCGTAGGATTTTATACATAAATAACTTTTCGAATCAAATATCTAAACACCTACCACGAAACATTAGACCGGCATTTTATACAAATAATAGTATAGGAAATTTACTCATAAATTCTAAAGACAAAGATGATAAATTTAACAATTCTGGTGTCTATAAACTTAGTTGCAAGGATTGTGCTGCATTTTACATTGGTAAAACGGGTAGAAATTTTAATATAAGAGTAAGGGAGCATTTGAGATGTTTGAACAATAGTGGATTTTCAGAATTTTCTAATCATTTGATAGAAAATGGTCATGATTTTGATAAAAAATTGGGATTGTCAATTTTGCATATAAACGGTGTTGGTCACAAATGAAATAATTTGGAATCGTTGGAGATAAATAAAGCGTGTAAAACTAATCAAAAAATTATAAACAACCAACTAAATTTAACTACGAGTCCCATTCTAAAATTTTTTCCTAAAAATTATTCGAGTAAATTTGTATTAAGTAATGATTTGAGTTAGGTACTAAAAAAAAAAAAAAATTTTTTCTTTTAAAAATAGATTTTTAAAAATAGATTCTGTCAAAGAAACAATGTATGTTTTAGTTAGTTATGACATCCTGAAGAAGAAAATGGTATTTTTCGAAACCGGTAGATGTATTTAAACTCATTTTAGTGGTTAATTAAACAAAGATAAAAAATAAAAATATGAATCTTAACCACAAAGATAACATTGCTTATTTTAAAAGTATTAAATATTGCATTTACCTACTTTAAGTTTTATATTGTATTTATATAAATGCACACGCTATCTACTAAGTGCACCTTGTTTTACTCTTCACATATATATTTATACATCGAACATTGCATCTACTTTAAGTTTTACGTTGTCATCTACTTTCATCTTCCACTGTTAATTCAGAATAATCGAAGTTCATTCAACTCTTTATATGTATACATCTTTAATATATATATACATCTCAAATAAATATAAATTATTATTATTACATATGTCCAGCGATTTGTGGTCGACCTAAACGTTTTTGTTCAACCATATATCTTTATATACGAATTTACATATATACAACCCATATAAATGAAGGTATATTACTATATATATATTGAAGGTATATTACTATATGTATATTACTATAATTATTTTAATGAATTGTGTACCTACTTTCTTGTGGAACAAAATTCACCATCCAAGATGGGCCGCAACCGAGGCTAAAGATTGACTGTGTAGTTATACAACACTCGTGGAGATTTTAGTATTGGATAATACCCCTTCGTGCGTAGGTATCATTGGATCATAACCGCAGTGCTTTTACTTGGTATAACTAAAGGAATCAGACATCTATTATTAGTTATATATTGTAACGTTATACATTTTTGGAAACAAGAAGTAAGTAATGATGGTACCTAAACTAAAATAACGATCACCATGGCTCGTAAATTTCACGCACTAGCGAAACGCCGATCACCGGTTTTGAAATTCGTCGCCAGGTGCGACCGAGTGAACGGATCGGACTGGCGCGAGTAGGTAGCTCACTTTGCGTTCGGGTTTCAAGCTGGGAGGTGCGCCCTGCGGGCAGCTGTGGTCGTCTCACCACATTTCGGAACTTTTGTTTGGAGATGGAGCCTGTACGGAATCCAGGAGCGGATACGACGCCAAATGTCATTTGAACGTCGCGCTCAGGATGCCGATTGAAGGGTAAAAAAACTTTTATTTAATCGATCTCATAACGCACTCATTTCTAGCATTACAAATTCTAATTGTATCGTAAAAATTTATTTTGTTGCAGGAAATACTGAAATTTCCCTTCTTATGCTTCCTTATAATTCTTACGCTTCTTTATAATTCTTTCTACCTTATGATCTTCTTTCTGACGATCTTTATTTTTCCTACATATTTTACATTATTTTTACCACACAAAATTACGGCTTATTCCCAACACCCGTTGACATTATCTTATAATGGTCCACCTGGGAGAAGAAGACGCGTGCATGTGCCGCTGGTTGAAAGAGTACCTGACCAAAATTGCCAGGCACTCGGATACCTCGGTAGAAGCTGCTCCCAGGATACCGCGAGAGACGGATGCGTGAAGATGCCGTATTTTGCCGCAGGATCAAAAGGAATCGACGCAGGTCGATGTAATATTATTGTGGTATTATTTTTGTCATCGTTACCTGTTAAGTAGCTCCGCACCTACATTTTTTTAGAATTTAATTTATCAAAGCAGTTATGTTCCATTGATCATTTGAATAAATTCAACTAAAACTTGTTGACTCTTTTATTCTGGAATATCACCTCTCAAATCTTACATTTATTTTCCCAGAAGATGGTTAAGATGGATCTACACTAAGGTAAGTAGGTAGCATCTGATTACCGGACAAGTCACTTATCATGCTCTCCGTTGTGGCTAGGCGGTGGAGGGGCTGGAGGGGCTGCCGTGAGCTCACACCCCACAATATGTATTATATTTCATAGAGCAGGCAATCGTGAAACTATTAAATTAAACATTTATACTGAATTCCGTTTTACGCTATAATACTAATCTTGCACAAATGTTCCATCCTTATGTGTTGCTCTAGTAAAATGGAGTTTCTCGCAAAAAACACAATACTTCACTTGGTGGAGTGGGGGCTTTAATTAGTTGATAATTGAGCAGACGGGAGTACGGATGACTAGTGCCTCTGTGATCGAGCCGCCGCTTATACGATAAATCAGGAACAATCTAAGTCTGTAGGCCGAGACATTTCACAACATGTGCGCGGGACGAGCTCGGGACAATTCTTTGAAACAGGGCAAGTTTGCGGGAACTTCTCGACCGCCAGTTTCCTTATCACACGATTAATAAAAACAATCAATATGACTTCTTCAATATTTACTCAATTACTTTGTGGCAACATATTACTAAATAATAAGAAAAAACTTTTCGTTCACACCACTTTTTATTGATAAATCAAGATGTTTCAAGACCAATGGTCCCTTCTTCAGGAAACAATGTATACTAAAATAAAACAAAACTATAAATATAAGTATTAAGGAGAGCGCGTTCTTCTTGTGAAGTTGTCATTATACATATAATACATCTGTCGTTACATTGTCAGATGTATTCATTTTGAAAAAGTGTAACATATAGGTTTGAAAGTTATTGGCGCTGTAGCATATTTGGTTATGCGCCTTACCCGGACTGGAAATAGAGATCCAGATTCGAATCCCGGTAGCGCAAAAACGATATTTTTCGATAAAATTGATTGTATATGTATATCTTTATAATTAATACATTAAATTAGTATAAATATAATTGATGGGTAACTAATTAAGAGGTACTGTGAAAACAAATTAAAAATGTAACTATTTATAAAACGAATTTTTTTATTTGTAATGTTTAATTTTATTTTGAAATTTTTCATTTATCTAACTGTAAACCCATGCTATTTGTATATAAAATTTATAAACCCTTATTAAAGTAAAAACAATTGTTTGTTTCCAAAATATGATTGGAAAATTTAAAATAATTATTGCTATTTAGACATCTCAATTGTTCCTTAATTTTAATATCAAAATTAGTTACTCATCACTTATATTTTTGTCTATGCTTGTATTTTTAATTTTAGTATTGTTTCCAAAAGAAGGGACCATTGATCTTTAAACATGTTGATTTATCAATAAAAAGTGTTATAAATGAAAAGTTTTTTCTTATTATTTATTTAATGAAATATTACCCTATTCTCTGAATTTTCACAATATACAGGGTGTAACAGACCTAGTCCATAATATTTTATGGGTGGATACCTGACTAAATTACGAGTCTAAACTGTTCAAGGAAAATGTGCAAATTCTAAATCGTTACGGAAAATATTATTGTTCGATTTTTTTTTAAATCATGTTGCTTTAAGTATGTATACGTACTTCGAAATTAATATTTGCGAAATTTATCCATTATTAATCAGTACTTGCTTCAGACCCTAAATAATCCATCAAATAATAGTCTGGCAGCATGAAATTTGATGAATTTTAATCTTTTGTATTCGATAAATAATTTGGAACTAATAAAATATTTCAATTAATCGAAATAATGGCATAATAACGATTTTTATGAAGTGCTCATATTTCTGACATAGTTGAGATTAGGCGCATATGCCTTGAACATTTTCGACTAGTAATTTAGTCAGATATCCATCCATAAAGTATTGTGGACTAGATCTGTTACACTCTGTATATTGTAATATAAGTGTAAAATTATAAATGTTTCGGTTCGTTAATTTTCCCATTTTTTACCCTCATCGACAACTCGCCTACTTGTAAAATGTGTTTTATACAAACGAGTTTTAAACCTTATGAGTGATGAAGGTAAGTTCCCCATCTGAAACAGTTCCTAACTAACACATCACACGCTGTCGTATGTTTTGCAACAGAGTGGGATACGTGAGAATAAATCCTGAACAAATCAAGATGGCGAGTAGAGAATGAAAGCAGAGTGAATGCCCTACAAAAGTGGTTGGTCAAGAGCATTTGTTGTAATTTGTGTACATGGAACTGAGGAAAATCGACACAGGTATTTAATCTTCTTCTTCTTTTTCGGCGGTCCCTCGTTACGGTGATGACGTCTGCCATGGTAAACGATTGTGAGTCCGTGTGTGGCTGAGAAATCCTATTCTCGAACCGATTGGGGTGGCCATGGCAGAGGCTTGTGTGTGGAATTGTTTAAGATGTAGATGGTATTGCACAGTACCACCCATACACACTCTTGCAGTAATGGAAATCGTGGTTCGAGACGACTGGAGCTCTCCGTTATTTTGTAGCCTTTTCCGGTTTATGCGCAGGACTTCCCATAGAGCTCAATATAGTGGGTTCCCAGATACGTACAGTGGTATAGGGCAGCACCGTCGCGGGACAATACAAGTGCCTGTTTAATACCTACGATATACGAACAGTGAATAAATTAATGGTCTGGCCAATCTAGTGTAGAGCTTTTCCAAGCCGCAGTAAAGAAAGTGATAATTATCAGTATAATCCGTTGAACCGATAAGTAATGAATTTAAAATACTATATTACATGAATTATGAAGCATGTAGAAAAAAAAAATTTCAATGATTTAAAGCATAATTTCGGTGTATCATCCTAGGTTCTGAAAAGAAGCTTGTTAGTTTATTGAAAACACAAAAAAAGTAATTTTCAAGGCTTTTGTTTATTTCAATGTAGAGTATTTTTTTATAAGTCAACAATTTTTCTTTGAAATTTGGTAAGTACATACAAATTTTAATGAACGACATTACAGAAGTAGATAAACACAGTGTTAACACTTATTTGTATTTCACTTTAGTGTGGTGTATTACCTTTCAAGGTGTAATAAACATTTCCATCTATTAGTTGTTTACTAATACATACCTACATGGGTAAAGGTAAAGGTATTCTTAACTAGTATCACAAAGCGACATTGGGCCAAATCGGCATGAGGCTAATATAAATCAAAAATAATTAATAACCAAGTCTCTAAAATAATGTATCCTAATTGATATAACAATGCAGATGGAGGCGTATTATGAACACACAATCACATTGTAGGTTTTCTTGCCAACCAAGCGAAATTAAAACCACGGTAGAGTACGGATTTAACGGTTTGCCGATATGAATGTTATTGATTATATTATATCAAGACTGTAAGGTTATGTGAGAAGTAGTACCTAACCCACGTACAGTGAGCAACTCCGCCGAAATAGACGATGTCTTCTATTGCTAAAAGCTGCATTAATGTAATCTGATAACAATCTATTGAAACATCATTTAATTGCAAAACAAATATAATGATGTCTCTAAAATCTAATCGGTCATCGTCCAAGTCCACACTTCCAAGATACGGATAATTGTTTTCAACTTCAGCTGACTGTGAAATTCGTACTCTACTTTATCGCTTTGATATATTATATCCGTATATCCTACCAATCCGTATCCGCCTACCAATTGACGAGAGTACAATAAGGGGAGACTTTAACCTCGCGAAAGCTCGTCTCTATTCCCGCTCGGTGCGTCTTTTGACAAACTATTACAAATCTGTATAGAATTACAAATATTGATAACGAAAGCAAATGTAGACAATATCATTCAATTGTAAATATTTAAATTAACGTGCTATTCGACCATTGTATTATTTCGTGAGGTAGTTTACAGGACGACGGAACTCCTCGAGTTATAATGTTGGCAACGTTAATTCATAGCTATAAAGATTATTGAGATGGATTAACTGTAACCAATTGGACAGCGGTCTATCCGCGTCCATCCATCGGATACAATACGCGACTTGCTGTTCTTGCGCAATTCGGTTGCGCAGTGGTATGAATAGCATACTTGACGCGGCGGTCGGCAATGCAGACAAGCCTTCGTTAGGTGAACAATTTATATAAATTATGAAAACTATTATATCTTTCCTTTACAATGGGGGTAATTTTAATATAATTCACACATCAACAAGTAGGTATAGGTAATATTTTACTTCACTGTGTTTTGTACAAAAAAAATTGAGTATTATTTAAAAAGGAAAATGAATCTATAATAAAATCAACCGACTGAAACAAAGCGAAATATTCTGGTAGTTTCGATAAACACGTGGGTTTTGATTTTGAACATTCTAATATAATTTTCGTACATTTTCTACACCTATCTATACAGGTAATTAATTATCTTTGTGCACGATACGATTGTAAATGACCATTTGTTCTTACAGTACAACGCTTAGTTTCTATTTAATTTATACTATCTTATCAATCGGTATGAATAACAAGGTAAAACATTACTGGTAGTTTTTTTACATAAAAGATTTTTATTTACACTATTTTTTCTAATATATACACAGAGTACAGGAAAATATTTTAGGTATTGTCTTTTCACTATTCCTATAGCTGGTAGGTAAATAAAGTCTGTATCTAAATTGTCCAAGCGTAACTTCGCACTTTTTAGAGTTCCCTAAATAACGATACTTTTGATTTCTCATTTCGTCCAAAATTCACTACGTCCACAGTTCAGTGTAGAACCACCCTCGGCTGCTGTTGCGGGTGCACGAAGGCTGCTCGACACGCTGCTAGACTCGTGTTGCTTGCGCAATTCAGCTAGACTCAGAACCAATACAGATCCTTCGATGATTCTTGAACTTGGGCTTCTAATCCTGAAACAAAAGATATACAAATGTGAACATGTTTTCTGTACTAGTCGTTCAGTAGCCTTTTATTCACTATAAAACATTTTTGCACATCGTCTTCTTGGTAGGTTAACTAAAATTGGAAAAACATATGCAATATAAACCACGATCATGCACTGCATATAAGCAAAAGAGCTGTGCATTACCAAAGATTCTGTGAATTCTAACCGTCATTACACGGATTAACAAAACCAACGGCTAGATTTTAATAATGACAGGTCTTCGCAGCAACTTCTACCGACTCTGCGAGGGAATTTGCTTGTTTGTGTGCATTCAATTTGTTTGTTCAATCTGCATAACAATTTATTGAACTAATATTTCCCTACTGAAACTGTGTAAAGGCATCTTTACGTATGCTAATTTTTGGAATTTTTTAACCAAATTTTACTTAAATACTAATTTAATGTATTTATTATAAATATATACATACAAAATCAATTTTGTCGAAAAATATTGTTTTTGCGCTACCGGAATAACTACAACTTCACAATAAGAATGTGTTCTCTTTAATAAATTGTACTTACTCCACAATGATCCTGAGTAAAAACTGCGATTTGTTTTCATGCCCATGTGCCCAACGTTATTTCGAAGTTTACTTTGATAATAGATAGAATATATATATTTTCTACGAGTGTTTGTCAATATTATCTGTCAAGCGAGCGAGTTTGCTTTTTTTGGGCGGATTATTAGCAATATTAAATGTTGAAATATGTTTATTTCTGGTATATGAGTTTCGGTTATGGTGATTTGTAATAAAGCTAGTTATTTAAATATAATTTTTTCAACACTATCTTAATGAAATATTTGTCCGAATCGTAAATAATAATTTCAGAGAAATCGAAAGCAGAATATAGTACAATAATACAATTTGCCTTTTTTTACGTAATGAATTCACAATTATTTTCTAAATTTAAATTGTTTGTTCTCGAAACTAGAATATATTTTCTTAATTATTTGAATTAATCCACATATTGTATAAATGGAATGTATACACATATTACACATTTACCATTTGGATGGACTTAAAAATACAAATCTTAGCACTAATTCGGATGTTAATCGCTAAACTACTAGTAATTAAAAAATTAGAATGTACATTTAATGAGTTTTTCCTTTTTTTACTGTCTGAATACTACTAAAGAGTAAAATAAATTAATATTATTGTATTAACGTGAAATAATAATATACCAATACATATTTGACAAATTTAGTAGAAACTCTCTAAATGCCAAAGCCAGATATAGAAATTATTAAGATAACATAATATATATCATATATTATGGCACAATATAAATGTGATGCAACTGCTCTCTGATTATTGAGTCATTTAAAAACATTCGTTTTTTAAATATTTCTATATTTTATTTTTAAAAACTTTGAATTTTTTAAATCTTTCTAAATTGTTTATTTTGTAAAACCATAGTCAAAAATATATTTGTAAGAAAATAAATAGATTATTATTACATCTTAGTAGGTACGTAACTCCCACATACAACATTAAAGCCTACATTTACACAGAGGGTGTAATGTAATAAATGGTTCCGTCCGACGGCAGACAACGGGTAATATGTATGTATTTATACTATGTACATAGATTGTATATAGGTGCTGGCAAGAGACAAGGGAGGAATATAATATGTCACCCCAAATACAGGACGTCCGTACACTGTTGTTTTATTTTGATTATCATCCAACAATACTAGACCGAATTGCTCCAATCAACATCTTTCAATTATTTGAGATTATTTCCTACGCAAATTATTCGGTTATCTGCTGTTTAATTTAGGTTTATTCTCATAAAAATTTCATTTTTATTTTGAAAAATTAAATCAAGATAGGCGAAAACCCTTGAGTAGCATTTTAATGATTTAATTGAACATAAAGATGCATATAAAGGTTCCGATACGATGAGCAATCGCTAATATTGATTAATCGATTAATTCTACAATATTAAATGAGTGTGATACGCCAAAGAAATATATGATAGATAGTTATTAGCATAACATTATTAAGTTATGGCGGTGGTATTGAACTGTATCGGTTTCGGGTATCATATAATAATAATCTCATAACTGCTCTTCTTTATTACATATCACTCGGTGAATAACAAAACATATTAAAATTCAACTTTGTTCTCCGTCATTTTCTCTTTTCACCATTTAGTCACCGTTACTTACTTTTAACGCACATAGCAGTGAGAATACATACGGCTTGTTGAATGTGAAGATTTTATATAAAAACATTTTGTTTTCTATTTTGATATTGAATTGATCAAGGTATTGTCAAAACAAATATCAGATCTTACATCATTTCTTCCTCGGCAGGGTGTGCGAGATGCTTGCGCTCCATGACAACGTCACGCCTCCTTCTACCCTACAGAAACAAGGATCAACCAGAACCACAATGGTTGAGCTCGCTAACCCTAATACAGCAACATAATATTTAAAATGGTTGTAATATTTTCACTAAAACTGTATGAATACATGTATTAATGTAGCTCAATACGAACGAAAACCAAACATAATATACCTATACATTACAATTCGTGAGTACGTGTATGAATATATTTCGTAGTATTATAAATAGGAATGTTCAATTAATCCACATTTTAAAGGTGTGTTAAAATGTTTCTAAAAAAATGTTGTTTCTACCAAAAGTTGAAATATACAACTAAATTTGAAATCATTTTACGGCGACGAAAATAATGTGGTGTAAATGCAACATGGTCGGGAACAATAACTAAAATAACTCGTATTTTATCTTTTCAAACTTTATATAAATTGTGTTTTTATCCCTCGTACTATTATTATAAAATAGTTTTTATTTTGGTTCATCCTAACTCGCAGGATATAGAAATATGATCTTATTTGAGAAAAAAATATCTAATTATTTTGACGGTTGAGAGCGACAACACGTTTCTTAAAATGTATTTATCCAGTTCGTTTCTTTTTGCACTTTGGTTGCCCATCCTACCACGTACTACACCCACTTCTCAAATCTATTACTATCATTAATGGTGGTCGAGAAAGTGTAGGTACTGTAGGATTTTTTGATAATGCATCTGGTTATTTTATTTTTTATATACAGATTATCAAGGAGTCGTTAACTTGAATAAGAAGTTCTAGTATGACATTAATTTATAAAAAAATCTGTATTTTGATCAGAGTTGGAACAATAACAAATAACATGTACATATATAGTCCAGCAAACTACGCAAGCAGTTATAAAATAGTATCCACGATCGACGAAAGTTGGAAAGGGAACCCTCTGTCGGGTGCACCGTCATGTCGCCATCAATATATAAGATATTTCTGGTTCTGGGGCTGGGGCTGGTGCGCCATTCCACCTTTCAAAGAACGCGCGCACGTCGCCGTCCGCCGGGTGGAATTTTAATATGTTTGACGACAATAGACACAGGTTATTGAAATATTATTTCATCCCCGTGACGCCGCGGTGGTGAGCGCGCAGGGCCGGCACTACTTGAAGGCACAAAATGCAGGATACTAGTCATTCATTGGATTATTAAATTAATTTAATATAAATCAAGTAGGTACATTGTACGTGTCACATTCAAATTTAAAATATCGTATAGAACTGACGGGTTTGTTATAATTATTGCGAAGGGATATACATAACTAAATTAATTATTGTTGAGTCAATACGAATCAAGTAAAAATATTAAATTATTTATTAGATCTTATACATTCAAATAAGATGCACATAGCTTGTAATTCCAACTATTATTGCTCATGTTACTGTTGACTACTGGTTAGATTAACAAATAACTGAACTCCTAAGGTATTGAAAATGTTTTAAAGCGATTATTTCTTTGTGGGCTGTATTAAACACAGAGCCGCCACTGGGAGCGCACGGACAGGTTATTTATTGCCAGGGGTGTCCGGCGCTCCGTTATTAATCTAGCTCTGCAGGGGAGGGGTGGTCCTCACCCATCCAGGAATGTTTATGAACCATGGACGCCTGCATTTAATATATTTGCTGGAATAGAATCACACCGACAATAGTCTGACATCCATAACCAGGTTTGTGGAAACACACTGCCCCTTTGGTCATCAATAATCAAACAATACAAAATCCCTTCCTGCGCTGGCCTGCTTCGTCTGTGCGCTCTTTTCCTCCTTACCGTGCGCTTAATTTCAATCAAGTATTATTAAATTCTAGTCAGAGTAAGCTAAAACTATATTTTAAGTACCCTTTTTATTTAGTACACACCTGATTAGTGTTGTGTGATATTCCATTATTTGAAAGCAATGCACACTTTTGAGTAAAATCCGATAGGAGATGCCAGAATTAATTAATTAATCGATTTCATTAAATTATCTATCCCGCCATCTGTTGGGAATATGACTACAAAATTCATTAACTTAATTCAAATAAAACATATTTGAAATGCTGATACATACCGCCAATTCTCATTAAACTTTTCATTTCTTTAAAACCGCGGGTAAATTAACTTTTTTTTTAAATAAATTTATAAAAGGCCATCTCTTCTTTATAAAACTGTGTAAGTAAGTAACGAATATCTTCGTGCTAAATAGGAAAACATCACATTTATCGGTCGAGTATTCTTTCTACAATATAATATTACTCTCGTACTGACATAGCTATGGTGCACAAACAAACTCTAAACACAACAATTTTGATTATTTCTACATACATAACATTGCCGAATTGCATATTTGTCGTTTTACACGTACCTACAATAAAAAATGTTTTGTAGGTATAAGATGATAATTCAAGTTTCTCTGAAACATCATAATACACAGAGATGTGTTAGGTTGAATATCTAAATTTACTGACATACCTACACAAACAAACTTTAAGGGCAGCTCCGAAAGATGAAAAGGTTGCGGGGAGTTGGAGAAGTTGGAAGGGCTTGATGGGGAATGTAAGAGGGGTGCTGGATGGACGGTTCTCGGGGAAAGGTTTTCAATATGGTTTGGGTTCGGCGGGGTCGGAAAATGGTCGAGGGCGTACGGGCTTTCGGGTGGAATGTGAAACGTCGAGGGGTTTCGCTACAACTTTGGGGGCGAGCCCAACTCGAGGGGCCTTCCTCGCCCCAATTCAGTTTATGATTTCCGCTTTATGGAATGTAATGAAAAATAAACCACATTACCAATATTTTTTTAAATAATAATAATAATGATACGGAACACATTCTATATTAACGGTGTACAGTAGTGTAAGTGTATAAATTAATAACGTTTTTAAGAAGAATACATTTATATTGTGAAGTTGCATTTTCACAAAAAAGTTCTGTAGTATTTTAACACAAATTAAATGAATCAACTAGAAAGATATAAAATTAATAATTAAAGATTAATAAAAATGGATACATTAATTTAATTCTGGCGTCTCCTAGTGTGATATGCTTAAAGGTATTTAAGATTCATCGCATATGAAGTTGATTGTTTTTTAAAAATGGAATAATTAGATGTATCATTGTACAGTACATAATTTTAAAACTAAGTATATTCCAAGTACAGATATTTCTTCAATTCAAATATGCTCCTGCAACGAAAAATGTTAACGAAATTTCCTTTTCCGTGGCTTTGGTAAGAATTCGTGTTTCACATGCGTATGTGACATTTACGGCATAAATCTTTCATTATACTACTATACTATTTTCAAAAAACTGATAAGAGACCCTACTATGAAAATCTCCTTCGTAATGGTTTATGGATTATTCCAGCGATTACCTACCTACGTATTGTCGTGTAATGTACGTATACCATCGTAAGGGCTTGGCGTATAAAGCGTTGGACCTACAAATGTTGTTTACAATTGTTTTGACGCATAAATGCTGGCGTATAAGGTCCATCGTATAAATGCTGTAGTTCAAATTTCCGAATAAGCGGGCGTACACTTATTATGCACATACATAGGAAGCTAGACTGTGATCTCTTTGCTATGATAGAGTTATTTTGCATGCTAGGTATTGGAAGAGACTATTCACTTGTAATAATTTATATTATATTGAATAAGTTGAAGACAGAGACCACGTCATCATCATTGTCCTGTGTCTCTCCACTTTTGATCTCCCCCAAAGATTCCGAATATTCTGTCTCAAGGCATTCTTCAGTATTCTCATTTATATGTTACACGCCAACGTCGCTCCATCGAGCATGGTGACAGCCGACACATATTCTACCAGTGCGAGGTCTTCACTCCGGGACCACGCCCATCTCCTCTTGAACAGATGTATCTAATCCGTTGCCACGTGAGCATGCAGAAGCATTTTTTGGATAACGTCGTTACCTTAGTTCTATAGTTCTTAAATGTTGCCCAAAAAGCATTGGAAATCCATGTAAAGTTTAAAAACATTGAAGAGATCGAGAAAACAACAATAATTGATTGATTAATTGAAAACTTAGCAAGATGAAACAAAACCTTCAAGTCAAATATGAAGGGTAGAAACACAAACAAATTTTACACTCCTTTTTTGAAAATTACAGTATGCAGGATTATAAATCTATTTTATATTACACTAGCTGAAGTACCCAGCGTTGCCCGGGCTTTACGCACAGTGAAAAGGCTTTATTTAGGGGTATGGGGATAGTTTTTTCAAAATCTCAGCTAGACATTAATTTTCTTCTTATTTGGAACGTCAAGTGTGCAAAATTTTATCAAAAAGTACCAAATTCTATTTTAAGGGGGTAGGAAAGGGGGATAGGGGTGGTTTTACGAAATCTCATGTAGAGAGTGATCTTTGTCTTATTTATATTAAGTTTAGGACTCATAATTATTCTTAAGATAAGGAAACTACGCAAGACATACTCACCAAGTCCCTACTTCCCTTTTACTCTCGTCTCTCTCCCGCTTCCCTCCATTTCGCCTCCATATTGTCTCCCACTCTCCTCCCGCTCCATTTCTGCTGCCCTCCTGCACCCCTCCCACTGCTTTCCCTCTCGCCTCCCTTATGTCTCTATTTCGCCTCCCACTCCCCTCCCGCTTCTCTCCCGTTCCCTTCCCACTCCCCTCTATTTCACCTCCCTCTCGCCTCCCACTCACCCCCTGCTTCCCTTCCGCACCTCTCCCACAGCCCTCCTGCTCTCCTTTCTTTCTCCTCCCTCTCGCCTCTCACTCTCCTCTCGCTCCCCTCCAAATCTCCTTCCACTCCCCTACTGCACCCCTCCCGCACCCCTCTTGTTAACCTCCCACACCCCTCCCGGGGTCCCCTCCTGCTTCAACCCGCTCTCCTCCTATTCCTATCGTACTCCCCTTCCGATTGGCTCCCGCTCCCCTCATTTCCCTTCCCCCACTCCTCCTATTCCCCGTTCAACAGGAACGCCATTCAAAATTTTTTTGTTCAATTGAACTCTAGGATCCTGAGGAAAATATATAAATCTAACTATATAATACTAAAATAAAAAATAAAAAAGTATTCGAAAATTTCATTTCAAATTTTTTTCATTTATATTTCAAACCATTTGAAGTACCCGGCGGTGTCCGAACTTTACGCAGAGTGAAGAGGATTCATTTAGTGGGATGGGCGTAGTATTTTTTTCCAAATCAAATGTAGACAGTAGTTTTCCTCTTATTTTGTAAGATAACAACGACTCTGGGGGCTCATTAGAAATGGCAGCTTCACTTTTACATGGTAGCAACACATTCCCGCTGATTCGCATTTATATTTCTTTGCAAGATAATGTTTACATACAACATCCATCCATCCCCTTTAATTTAAATACCCTTAATTTTGGATCTGAATGTCGATTCACCATTCTTGATTTTTCCTTTCTACGTCGATCTTGTTGTACACGCAGCAATCTTTCATCCCAAGTTTTTCTTGCTCTAGACGTAGAAGCTCTCATACGCTCCTGCTGTAGATGAAGTTCTCTTTCATTCGAAGTTTCCCTTGCCCTAGACGTAGAAGCTCTCATACGCTCCTGCTGTAGACGAAGTTCCCGTTGTTTAGTAATTTCTAACGCCCGAATAGCTTTTTGTTTTTAGCTGCAGGGGTTTTCTGACCAATACTCGTTCTTTTCTTCGGCGGCATTTTGATAGATAGATATGATAATAATCTATCCGTCAATCGATTATTTGTCGTCTTAAAGAGTTAAGTTTATGTTAAGTTAAGAGTGCTCGGCAAAGTGCACACCGGCGCGTGTTGGGTCGGGATAGCGAATGATCGATATCTTTATTAAAAGTACCCTTATGAAATAATGTGATTCGTCTCTCTCGCGAACAGTAAGCTGATAAATACAAATAATTGATAGATTTAGAAGGACTTTCCATACAACAAACGCTTTCTTACTTAGTAGGGGAACAGTGCATAATTTGTAACACAGAATTGTTACATGTACTCGTGTGTTGACGATATGAGACGCCGCTTTTAATCAAAAACTATATAAATCTGACGTGATATCTATCTATTATATATATATATATATATATATATATATATATATATATATAATATCTCAAGTGATAGCAGCTGTTTTTTATTATTCGTTAGAAAAATATTCGTAACGAAAGTTTTATTTAAAATTTGTTCTTTAATAAGATATTGTATAATATGAATAATTCACAGCTGTAAGTGTATACTTGACATTTTGGTCATGGTAGGCACTGTTGACGACGCGGCAACGATGAAACTATGTTTTAATATTTTTGACATAATTCACTCTTCCGGAAATCGTATATTTAATGCCGATACGAATTATGAAATTTCTGAATTGGTGCCGAGTAGTTATTCGTTTTGCACGATCGCATAATTATTATTTATTATTGGCTCTGTGCTGTTATTATAAACAATAATACAAAATAAAATATTTTTTACTATCATTAGCAAACGCTCACAAACCCTACATGCCTGCGCATACATATACATATAAATACCTCAATATTGTTATACATTACATAATTATGCAATACATACAATTTGTTGTAAGATTTCATAATAAATAATATATATAATAACAAATAACCATAAATAGGTAGAATGTAGGTTGAGTAATTTCCTTCCCCCGGCCCCTACAGCTGCGAGAAGCCTCGGTCGTTACCTACACAGCAACAACACAAGTACCGAGGAGGTACCTAGCGGGCACACAATAGCCACTTCCTCGCGGGCCGAAAGGCCACCAGTGCGAGTGGGTGGGCACGGCGAGCGAGGGAGGCGGCGGTGGAGGGAGTGGTCAGCCGAGCGCTGATTGGCCAGCCGTGCCATCGATCGGCGGCCGCCCGTTTGAAAATGGGGCTCATAAAAAATGTTTATAATGACAGCGTTTACGCGGGAAGAATGGATCCATTAGCGTTTCTTTGAAGTGCGGCCAGTGCGGAGTGCGGAGTGCGGAGCGGTGCTCTGCGAGACCTGCTCGACTCTCCTGTGCTGCTGCGCTCCTGGCGGTGAGGAAGTCAGCTGCGAGAATACTCCGGGGTCTTTATAATTCCAGTGAATGGGTAATGGAATGTACATAAGCTGTCAATATCCAATTGATATGTATCCGTGTACCGATATATCTACTTTTTTAATGATAAGAACCCACAAGAGATTCGGCGGAATATTAATCAAAATGAATTACCAGGGGCGTGCAATGAATACAAGTAAAAAAACTGTGCATTACTAAAGATAATGGGAAATTTAAATAAATAAATATTCCTTATAAGTATTACGAAAATATAGGTTACGCTAACCCACGGCTAGACTTTTGCCTAAAAAAAACTGCGAATTATTTATGTAGGTAGGTTGCCAATTTGCTAATGGTACGCGTCTAATTCGTTTGTTTAATCCGCATAAGAATTATTCTGAACTAAATATGTTCTAAATATGAATTAAATATATTAATTAGAAAGATATACATATAAAATCAATTTTATCGAAAAATATTGTTATTGCGCCACCGGGATTCGAACCTAGATCTCTTTCCTAACCGGGGAAGGTGCATTATCCAACTATGCTACAGCGACAATATTCGAACCTATATGTTACCTTTTTGATATTAATACATTTAATCGTTCCATTATTTGAAAGAGCCATCTACCTTATTTTTACAGAATCTCAAATACCTTTGAGTAAACTGATAGCAGACGTCAGAATTATCAATTCATTTTTATTAAATTTTGGACACATTGATACAACTTAATAAATATGTTCTTACTGATGTTCTTATTAATGTTTTGTTAGCATCTTTACGTCTGTCAATTTTCATCTGTAAAGTTAGTTATTTAAATATTAGATATATGTGTTTTTAAGTACTGTTAATGAAACATTTTAAATCAATGGTCCGAAGGAGAAATTGAAATCGAGAAATTTATATTATTATTTTTTAAACATTTTTTTAATACATAGTATACCTGCCTGCTGTATATTTAGTTAGCATCGTGGGTAATCTAATTTTGTGCCAATTGAACGCCACTGTGAATTGCCTACCTAAGTATGTATCGATGTGCAGGTAAGCACTAGAGTAATCTGAGAAAAATATGTGACATAAAAGTAACCAAACAAAATACGTCGCGGTACCAACACCTACACTAGGGTCTCGATTTGCGCCGAGGTTACCACTCCGGAAAAGGAACGCTAATCGAATCACACTTTACCATATACCTAAATAAAATGTTCGATCAAAAATCACAAATAAATATGTAGGTGCTAGGTTTAACAAATTATAAACTTTCTAATATTAAAATATTAAGTATTAAATAATAAATTATCAATTCTAAACATTATTGGACGCATTTTAGTTTTATGTTTGTTAATACAATGTTTAAAGTTTGCTGTCTTGCATTTAATGTAGTTTACCCGACACATAAAGATCTTTGTAGTAGGTACTGGATATATTTAGCGAAATCATTTGCACTTCTGCTTCGACTTTCATTATTGTTATGATTTAGTTAAAAATATCCATAGCTTTAGTCAATCACCAAAAAACGCTTCAGATAATTTGTAATTAATTATTTCTTCTGTATGCTCTTAGAAATAAAGATCACCACCATCATGCACGTAATTAAATGTTTCAAGATAATATATACGGACTAGCAATGCCAAACACAAAAAAGTTGTTTGTCGCATAGCTCTGGAGATCCAATCATACGTGTAAGTGAGAAAATACCCAATTTATTTAATCTGTAAAGGATACATATCAAATTACACCGATGAAGACCAGATTTTTACCCTTATGTTTTTGATGTAACGCATATCGAGTTGACGCAAATCGAGACCTTATTATAAGACCAAACTATATACCTAATGTTTTTTAGAAACTTACATGTTAGGAAAATAAAATATATAGGCACTTTCACATCCCGGCCGGTTGGTTGTAAACTACTTTGTGAATTCAGTTGATAGATACCCACATAAAAATTCCAATTAAAAAAATAATCCATATCTAGTACCTACATACACAGTCAATGCTAGTTGGCTAAGTAAATGTGTTTTCCATGAAACTTTAAAATCTCAAAAATAAATGTAGGTAATAAAACTTTCCTTCCTTCGGAGTGAGCTGTGCACACCACACACACGCAATATTTACACAAAACATGAGAGTAGGTACCTATTAATTATACGCACTCGCTTTTACAACTGCAATGGGTAAGTATCTATTTACTCTATGATAACGACTTTTTTTTATTTTAGGTAGGATTGTAAAAATTGTTTTAAATTTGTTCTTATCAATCCTAAAAATACCTCAACATCTAGCAGGTAATTATATAAAGCTATATGTTTTTCCAAAGTATTCCTAAAACTATGTTTCCATATATTTTATATTTCAGGATCACATCTGGGATACTAATGGGTGGCTGCAGAGTTCATGTTTACCTATTTGTGACTAGAGCGAGTACCTTATATTAGTTCAACAAGATAATATGTACCTAATTGTGAAATATGGAAATCTTGTTGCTGACAAACTACCTACCATAAATAATTAGAGTATAGAATTATCAAGATGAAACATTAAGGAGATGATATCATATATATATATATATGATATGTAGTAGTAAAAACCAAGAGATTATATGTGAAATATGGCCGGAGCTTCGCCCTACTACACAAGCTGGAGGCTAGCAGTTAGCACTGTAGAGAGAGAGAGAGAGAGAGACTTTAAAATGAGGTATGCATGACTAAGTTTCTGGAAGAAATGTGAGGTTAAAGTGTAAATTGTGGAGCTTATTTTGTTAGTAATATTATCGGACAAATGATTCATTTTGTTCTATTTCACAAAATTATCTATTTTATTAGATGTACCTTCCTATGGATTACATGCCTCTGCTACCTACAAACTTCCACACAAAAACCCGATACACTTTTTCGTACCTACCTACTCATTCATTTTCATAATTTGACAAGAAACGCTGCAGTTGTCAATTAGGTAGAAATTATTTATTTCTCCAGAAAGCAACCGTGTAGAATTTTTAATAGTATTTTTAATACTAATATTAACGTTATTCTTATAGATACTAATTGACAAGTGCCAATACCCCCGCAGGCGAGTAGCTTCCACTTCGCCACAAAGCAACCAATTTTCCTTGAATTTAATATCCTATCTGGCCTCGTCAGATTGTTTTAACCAATCATGAACAAGCGCACAAACGGCCAATAATTCTTTGCTTTCTACCCAAATGGGTTATAATAAATTCAGATGAACATTGAATAAATAATACGTTCAATTACATTTAAATAGTTACCTACCTACCGATACAAACATACAGAAGAATAATTTTAGGAATTTAGGAAGACAGTCCGAGACCGAGAGGTCACTACCACGCCGAAGGAGGACTAGAGTAATATTGTTTAAAATCCATCCTGGCTTTTTGTTAGTCACATTTTGTTTGTTATAGATTTTATAGCCTCTACTAACATATGACTTAATTATAAATAATCTAGTACCGAGACGAATTAAATACACAAAAATACAATTTCGAAAATAACTCCGAAAAAATGTACAAAGTCATGACCATTTAAGAGATTATCCACCGTTGGAGTCTGATATCATCTACTGATTGTGCACGTTCTGGAAGTTATTTCAATTATTCTTAATTTTGAAGATACGAATACAATCACTTTCAACAATTTCTTCGCAGAGAATATAGGTGCACCACTACCTACAGTGGAGACCAATATATATGTTCAAATAATACTCTAATATTTGACTACAGACAAGTCTCTAGGCAGGTAAGTAACTTTAAAAAGTAGGGGGTTTATACTTCCGTTAAATACTAAACACGCTGTTCGTTCCCTCCCGCAAAAGTTTCCAAGACACAGCGCGCAGGGTTACTTAGTCGGGCCTGATGAAAAATGTTTCCGAAATGACGGTGAATTTCGCCGTAAATGAATAAAATCACCTATCTCCACCTTGAGGCACCCTCGCGGATAATGGGCGATATTAAGTACGGACGAGGGGTCGCCCGCGGTACAATGCGCCCTTTTCTCGCCGTTCACGTCAATACCGTGAAAGGGCGCGGGTGGAGAGGCTTTGTGGAGCCTTCGCAGGAGTCGCTGGCGGGAATAACACAATTATTCATCAATTATGCACGTAATTAGCGTTTCTGAAATGTATCAATACTAATACAACCAGATATGATGCTCAATTATCAATGAAATACGAATAAAAATAGTCGATATAACTCCTGCGACTTGAGCGGTAGCACACAGCTGGTCGAGGAGAAATATTATATCTATAAAAGTTAAATAAACTTTGTATTTACGAACTGGTATTTTACTTCTAGACGCCAATTGGTTCAGAAACGTGTACTCTTTCATCACGACAGTACCAGATGGCGTTAAAAGATTAAACACCAGTGGTTAAATACAAATAATTTTAATCTACGTACTTTATCTAATTACCACGGCACATCTAGGAACTAGTGCACGAGTTTCCATGTGTAACATTTAACTTTGTTATGCGATTTCTTTGGCGAAAGTAAATACACAGTACAAATGTTATTTACGAATGTTGGCAGAAGGGGTCATATCGCGCTATTTCAGCGGTTGTCATGCCAACACGTACGCCCTCCCCTCCACCCCCCGTGACAACATTGCGTTTGGCTTCAATCCAGAGAAACGCATTTTGGCGCGCTCAGAGTGAAAAAATAAGTTTCTGATTTACTCGCCGTTTCTTCAAATTGTGAGGTATATACAAGATTTATACCATAGGTATTTGTTTTTAAAATCTATGTCGTTTCATGTTACATAAGCAGCTTTATCGTATCTATTATACCTACCTATTCAAAGTAAAAATGCCACTTGAACCAACCATTCTGTGGAGGGAGATTTGAACAGTGGTTCAACTCTCCCGCTGACGTGCAAATCTTTATTTATATTTTTGTAAATTTAATAATATTAATTTTAGGCAAAAAAATTCCGTTCCAGAACAAAACAAAGAAAAACGCCACTAAAATAAATACTTCCACTAAGCAAAATTTTGTATTCAATATAAGATGTTAATAAAGGAATTTCAGTGAGAAAGATTTAGGGCTTTAGCTGTCCTATCTCAGGGCCCGCTCTAGGGTGAACAACCCGGATATTTGTCCGGGACGGCAAATTAAAAGTGCGGCATTTTTGCTGTGAATGTGACAAAATATTTATAAGTTAAATACCCAATTAATCGAAATTTACAATTTTTTTATTTAGCTAAAATTACCATACAATTTACATTTTGTATTTACTGTTTTTGCCTAAAAGCTATAAAAATATTTGTAATCCTCAATTCTGAAGGAAAGAACCATAAAAGGGCAACATGTTTAATTAAATAACAAAATAGGCTAGGTATCTTTGTCACACACCGAATAGAACACACGCAGGGCGCTGCATGAACTTGTTTAAACATGAATATTATGTATAATTATAAAAGTATCCCCACGGAAAATAATCCAAAGGTGTTAAATCACACGATCTTGGAGGCCAATGCACAGGTCCATTACGCAAAAGTATGCGCTCATAATTGATTGTAGCGCGCGCTGTGTAGCATGTTGCGCCGTTTTATAGAAACGACAGCTCTTCCACATTAATGTCATTCATTGGGGAACGAAAAAGTCAGTTATAATGGATCTATACTATAGCGCTCTCCGTTGACTGTAACATTCTCGCAGGCATCATTTTTTAAGAAATAACAGCTTCTTCGGTGCGCACTCTACGACGTTCCTGCGGATGTGTATTATCAATTAGAGTATGCATAGTGCGAAAACGATCCAGTGTTATTCGAATTACTTCCTCGGATGGATATGACCGTAAAATAGAAGTAGCGCACGGAATGTTTCGCGAACTGAACCACGATTTTCGAAATAAATTTGCACAATTTTCAAGCGCTGTTTTGGCTTAAGTCTATTCATGGTGAAATGGCAAATCAAACTAAGCACAAATCAGCTGCCAGCTGTCAAATTAGCTGTCCTTGGAAAAATTGTTTCCAATTCGAAAAACAAACCTCTAAAAAAACACCCTTCATTATTCTTGCACATCGCTGGCGATAACAAGTGCAAGTTTATATTATGTACAATCTGTTTGAGTAAATCTGATCTGTTGATCTGTTAATGTGAATTGATCTGTTGAGAAAAATATTTGGTAATTTTATAATTCAGTGAGATTTGGTAATTTTTAAAGGTAACTCCTACTAATATTATAAATCTAAAAGTACCGATGTTTGTTCATTACGCAATCAACGCGTTACAAAACAACTTTTTTTACCGAGTGGTCTGTTTAAAACGAGGTTACTCCTAAATAACGTGATTTTAGGGCTTAGGAAATAGCATTTTTTTCTTAAATATCAAATAAAATGAACGTCTGGTGTTTGATAATGAAACGATGATTAAAAAAAGAAAGTCTAAACAATGTACTAAAATGAATAACAATGTTAAATATTGCCACAAACCATGGTGTTGCCTTAAGAATATTGCTGACTATACCGATAACTATAGCAAGTGGGGAAAGAAGGCTCTTTAAATTAAAATGAATTAAGAACTTCTTACTCCTCTTCCCCGCAAAATTGTCTTAAAATAAACTTAAAATTTGCAGAACTAAAAGTGAGAAAAAAGTTTCTTGTGATTTTAACCTAGTTGACGTTACCTTTGTTTAGTTTTTATATGATATAATTTGTGTTTATTTGATTGTGCAGTAATACAATTTTGTAATAGCATTAAAAATCCATCTGGTTAACAATTTGTAATTTTTTAATTTTTAATTTTGACTGTTTTTTAGTACTTAACTGTTACTTTTATGTTACTTTTATCTTTCTATATATACGTTTTTACTATACATAAATAAAACTATTTGTTTTTTTTTTAAATAAAAGACATAGGTATATTTTTGAAAAGTATTTGTTTAACGGAGCGACGTACGAGCTGGAGCACTTCTATGCACTTCGAAAATCCATTCCATCGACATCAGCCCTCAAGATTGAAACACCAGAAGTGATTAAGCCTTTTTCCAAATCTTTAGCTAAGAAATCAACAGAATGTGGCAACCAACCTGGAAAAACTAACATTTTGACAAAAATACTGGAAGAACTAGACTTACCACAGGAAACTCAGAACGAGACCAGAAAATGAATAAAGAGGGATATGAAAACACACAGAAAGGAGACAAAAAGGCAAACGTAAGAAAACAGGTTCTTCAGTCTAGTGATAGTGACAGCAAACAAGGAGAAGAAGTTCAAATTTATTACAGTTCATGGGAAGATAAATTAGAATGAGATTAATGCTGGAATTGTTGCCTGTGTAAAAAAAACAAAATGTAAGATATTATGCGTATTTTCGTCTGTTGCATAAGATATGTGCACGATGTATGCGTCATGCTGACCAAAAAGGATATTCTATTTTTTAATCCCAAAGGTGAATCTCTACACTAGTGATCTAAATGTAACAAAAAGTCTGATTAAGTAAGTCATCAGTCATAAAGAAAATCTGACTAATTGTTGCTTGTGTTAATCTATCAATTAATAGTTTGTGCAATATTCAGTCAGAAGACTAAATGAAAGGCTAATTAATAGTACAAATAAGTAATCTCAAAAGACTCATTGTCTTTAATAATTCTTAGTAGCGTAACTACATAAATTGGGTGCCAATGCAAAGTGGAAAAGGGGGCCCCCTGTATATGTAGGTATATAAGAAGTGAGAATAAGTAACACGCGGATTTATCTATGAAATATTACTAACAAAATTTGTCTCCTATAATACATGTGACAAAAACTCTTCTTTCATTTTACAACGATGGTAAAGTCTCTAACCCAACATTTTGCGGAGAACTACTGTAGGTATATAATAATGTTTTCACGTGTTTTCGTCATACATTTATAAATTTTATAATTTCATTTTAGTTGAAGTAGAATTTATAAATTATTAATCCATAAGCGCTGGAAATAGTATTGATATCAAAAGTACTGTAAGACGCAACCTTTTGAGCCCTTGTTTAACTTGGACCCCAATGCACCGCATTGGCTGCATTGACTTTACGCCACTGATTCGAAGTATATTTTTATTTGCTGTAATTGTTTTATAAATGTTTGACATTTCAGAAGACTTATAAACATATTATAATTAGTTAAAATGTCATATTTTAAATGAGGTAAATGGAGATTAATTTTTTTTGTTATGTGTAGTTTTAGGCTAACTGGTTTTCGACCCTGAATTGCTCTGCATTTTCTTTTCCCTGATTAAGTTAATGATGTCGTCAATATAATCACTATAATTTGATTTAAATAAGCTTGATTTTATGTTGTTTATATTAAACAATGGAATTAATAAATAAGTCAATCTTAGACAACAGAATTTATTATTTTAAATTGCTAATATATGAAAAAACATTTAACAATGATCAAAATTTATTTTCAAAATTGAAATTTGGTACTTTTATTTAAAACAACATTACTTTTAAAATTAGCAATATTAACTTCGTGGTTAAAATTCACATTTTTATTTATTATCTTTGTTTTATTAACCACTTAATTGAGTTTAAATACATCTACCGGTTTCGAAAAATACCATTTTCTTCTTCAGGATGTCATAACTAACTAAACCATATATTATTGTTTCTTTATCAGAATCTATTTTAAAAAAAAAAAAGTATTTAAAAAAATTTAATACTTAACTCAAATTGTTACTTAATACAAATTTTACTTGAATAATTTTTAGGAAAAAAATTTATAATAGGACTCGTAGTTAAATTTAGTTGGTTGTTTATAATATTTTGATTAGTTTTACACGCTTTATTTATCTCCAACGATTCCAAATTATTTCATTTGTGACCAACACCGTTTATATGCAAAATTGACAATCCCAATTTTTTATCAAAACCATGACCATTTTCTATCAAATTCTGAAAACCCACTATTTTTCAAACATCTCAAATACTCCCTTACTCTTATATTAAAATTTCTACCCGTTTTACCAATATAAAATGCAGCACAATCCTTGCAACTAAGTTTATAGACACCAGAATTGTTAAATTTATCATCTTTGTCTTTAGAATTTATGAGTAAATTTCCTATACTATTATTTGTATAAAATGCCGGTCTAATGTTTCGTGGTAGGTGTTTAGATATTTGATTCGAAAAGTTATTTATGTATAAAATCCTACGCCAATAATCATTATTATCATTATGTTTTATCTGTGATTTATATAAAAATTGATTATTATATTCTTTTAATTTATTTTTTTAAATAGTGTCTATCAAACCTTTATTATACACGTTATTAACTGCTATTTTTTTAATTGTATTCAATTCAATATTGAAATTGGATGTTGACATAGGAATATTGACTAAACAATGTATCATGGAGTGGAACCCTGAATGTTTGTGTGATAATGAATGATTAGATTCATTGTGTATGATAGGTTCCCTGGTTCTCCAAACGGAAAGTCTCCAAAAGAACAATATCTAATATCTCTAGAATGAGAATTTGGTATTGCCAGATAGCCTCACATTTGTTCAGATTAAACTTTACAGATTCCCCAATCAATGTGTGAGTGTAGTGCCGAGGAGGAAACTATTGACCTTATCTTTTATGCCTGTCCATGGCGGATCACAGGTTTTTTTTACAATAATCACGTCCGTGGTAATTTTAAACTCCCAGTTAACTTGTGTCATTTTCTTTTCCTTAACTCGCCACATTTAATCTATATAATAGCAATTTTTTTGAACGACAATGGTATTGACTTGTAATGTAGTATTTCCTATTCTATAATATTATAGTACTTTTTTTTATAAAATGGAGTTTTAACTTGATAAATGGCACAAATCACTCTTGAAGGGTGGATTGCCTATTTAAAAGAAGAAGATATAAACTCTGCAACGTATTCAAATATATAAATAAAGTACTAATATTACGCTAATACAAATAAAATGGAACTATGGTAACATAAGTTCCCATCTATTCCATGTAAATACACTAATTGTATTTCCATTGTTTTCGATTACGTCACTGACCGTATTCATAAATAAAACGACTACATTGAAAGTAACTAAAGGTTCATAAAATATTATATAACATTCATAGATTGCACAAATGTATCTCCGAAATTCTGTAGAAACATGACAAAGATAAAATATTTCAATTAATTTTATTACTGATCTTAGATTACCTTAATATTATACAAAGTTTGTTAAAGCCGAGCAATCATATTAAAGAAACTGATTGCTGGTTACATTAAATAAAACAAAAAATCCTTCCAGCACTGCCCGCAAAAATCAGGTAGATTTCGTTAGTGTATCTACGTTTTTTCCTTTATTCCCTAGGTCTAATATTAACGTAGTTACAAATTATTAAATTCTTAAACAGTCGCCATTTTTAAACAATATAACGGATCAGACTAA